>OY253746.1:3756152-4991695 GCA_958009045.1 Oxytorus armatus | reverse complement strand
CGCGTTCGAACAAACAAACTCTCCAGCTTTATTCTAGTGTATATATTAGGGCGATTTTTTTTTTCGACAATTTTTTTTTCTCAGTCCCCACCTGGAATTTTGTTGGATATGTCGAAAGACAAATTCCCTGAAAGTTACAGCCCTTAATATTAATTCTAAGTACTTTCCCTTAGCGTGAGAAGATTTTCCATCTAAAATACACGTAAATCGAATTTTTTTTTTTTATTTTTCAAATTTCTATAACTCAGCCGCATTTTATGCTATCATATATTTCTTGGTTTCGATTTACTCAGAATGAAACAATCTAAAAAAGTGCCTTTTGCGGCGAAAGTGTAAATTATACTGGTGAGTTGGTACGGGTCACTGAAGTTGATTTTTACCCAAAATTCTCGTTTTTTTGCTGTTATCTCCGAAACAATTAACTTTACGAAAAAAATGTAAATGAAGAAATTTGTTGGAAATTTAATTTCCTACAAAAAAGGTCCAAACCAATTGCTTAGATTGATATTTCTTGAGATATTGAAATTTAACATATGAGCAGTATAAAATTTATAAAATATGAAATATTAAATAATAAATAAAATAAAAAAAAATAAAGTTCAATATCTCGAGAAATATTAATCTAAGCAATTGGGTCGATAGGTCCTTTTTTGTAGGAAATTAAATTTCCAACAAATTTTTCGTTTACATTTTTTTCGTAAAGTTAATTGTTTCGGAGATAACAGCAAAAAAACGAGAATTTTGGGTAAAAATCAACTTCAGTGAACCGTACCAACTCACCAGTACAATTTACACTTTCGCCGCAAAAGGCACTTTTTTAGATTGTTTCATTCTGAGTAAATCGAAACCAAGAACAATACGATAGCATAAAATGCGGCTGAGTTATAGAATTTTGAAAAAAAAATAAAAATTCGATTTACGTGTATTTTACGTGGAAAATCTTTTCACGCTAAGGGAAATGCCTTAGAATTAATATTTAGGGCTCTAACTTTCAGGGAATTTGTTTTTCGACATATCCAACAAAATTTTAGGTGGACTGAGAAGAAAAAAAATAGTCGAAAAATAAAAATCGCCCTAGTATATATAGGTGTAGTAGAATAGTAGTAAAATAGTAAGATTAAGGTCATAGCGAGAAGTTATATGGCCTAAAGCCTTCTTGAATAAACGGGCTATATAATGCAAAAAGAATTTTTCAAATCGGATAGGTATTTCCTGAGATTAGCGCGTTCAAATAAACAAACTCCCCAGCTTTATTATTATAGTATACAAATAGCGCTCCAAAGTATTTTGACAACTTGTCAAAATACTTTTGAGCGCTATTTGTATATATATACCATGCCATCTTTACCGTCATATTTAAAAATAATAATAATAACAATGTACGTTTGCTATTTTTATTATTATTTCGTTTTGTTTATTCAATGATTAGTGCTGAATAATCGAAGAATGCATGATTTTTTTTTCCTTTTCCTTTCCACAAAGTTTACAAATGACACACGTAAGATTTCAAGGTCATCAACTGATTAGTTTCCAATCAAAATCCTTGTGAAAAATCTACGCAGTATTACCAATCAAATCAATCAATTGTCCGAAGGAAAATCTTCGGATAATTGATTTTTCGCAACGTTTGTTGAACCAAAAACTATGAAAATTATTGAAAATACATAGAGAGAATTAATTTTTGCTCTCGGATGATGAAAATAATAGCAATGATAACGACGATTGTTATCGTTACGAGGAATACAAAATCTCGTAACGATTCGCCGGAAGGACGAGAGTCACACCCGGCCTACAGTAAAACGCGCGTTAACACATCCACTTTTTTTAGAAACAAAAAAGAAACTTACCACGAATTTTCTTCGGCGAATTTAATCCGACAATTACACGTCCAGATACCGTCTGTCCCGGATAATAAGTACTCCATGGATTGTCAAATATGATTCTAAAATCTTTGAGGCCCATTTTTTTTGTGCTCTCGCGTAAAATAACAATTTACACGAGTACGTCGTCAAAGTGTACAGTATTGTCACACGAGAAAGTACGTATAAAGTTGCAGATACAACAGTGCTCTCGTCTCTATTATCGTCAGATAACACTCGACTCTCTCCTTTTTCCTTTTTTTGCCCTTCACGCTCGCTGTTCAGCGCGAATCGCGCTGTCCAGCCGCGATATTACAGAATGTGCCTTTAGAACTTTGTAATTTATTTATATTTTTTTTAAACATCGAGAATATACACGGTCGTCTATATCGAGAACACAGAGGCTAGTGTAGAGTCCGGTCTAGGTAATTCTGAAGCGCCATCGCTGATCCGTAAAATAAGGCTTGCGCCAGCCGACACTACGAGGCGCTGATGTCGGATAAATCTAACGAGTGGTGGGGGAGAGATACTCGACTCACTTTAATTTACTATAATTCCTAATATTATGCATTGCTTCTTTTAACTTTTTATAGAAATATTTATTTCTAACGTATTAGGAGTCGAATAATAAATATAAAAAGTACAGACGATTAGCGTGTAATAAATGATAATGTCAACGATATTATGTACATTATCTTGTTGTTATGATAGGAAAATTTGAATGCTTCCATGCTCTCTATGAACTGTAGTATCGAGTGTGCAGTATTCTTTCCCCACTGGGAATTAATGTACGCATGCTCCGCTATTTTTTTTCTCTCTCCCGCTCTCTTCTCCATCGCGATTTTGATACAAGACGTCATTGATACAAACGATGACGCCGTTAATAACGTCATGGAATTGTGACAAGAGATCTTTTGTAAAAACGTCACTCGATCCTAATTTCATTTTTTAGAGAATCTTCTTTAAATCTCATTGTTTATCTCACGAGGATCTAGAATAATTTTGAAAAATATTTTACAACTATTTGTTAAAATAGTGGGGAAACATTTTTCATCATCATCAGCAAGGGAATGGAAATTAGACCTATTTATCAGTGGGTCTAGAGAATTTCTTTTAAATCTTATTTTTTTTCTCACCAGGATCTAGAATAATTTTGAAAAATGTTTCACAACTATTTTACCAAATAGTTGTGAAACATTTTTCATCATCATCAGCAAGGGAATGGAAATTAGACCTATTTATCAGTGGGTCTAGAGAATTTTTTTTTAATCTCATTTTTTATCTCACCATGATCTGGAATAATTTTGAAAAATGTTTCACAACTATTTGATAAAACAGTGGTAAAACATTTTTCATCATCAGCAAGTGAATGGAAATTAGACCTATTTATCATTAGGTCTAGAGAATTTTTTTTAAATCTCATTTTTTATCTCACCAGGATTTAGAATAATTTTGAAAAATGTTTCACAACCATTTGATAAAATAGTGGTGAAACATTTTTCATCATCATCAGCAAGGGAATAGAAATTAGACTTATTTATCAGTAGGCCTAGAGAATTTTTTAAAAATCTCATTATTATCTCACCAGGATCTAGAATAATTTTGAAAAATGTTTCACAACCATTTGATAAAATAGTGGTGAAACATTTTTCATCATCATCAGCAAGGGAATAGAAATTAGACTTATTTATCAGTAGGCCTAGAGAATTTTTTAAAAATCTCATTATTATCTCACCAGGATCTAGAATAATTTTGAAAAATGTTTCACAACCATTTGATAAAATAGTGGTGAAACATAATTATTCTAGACCGTCGTGAGATAAACAAGACTTATTGTCTAGACTTATTGATAAATGGTTCTATTTCCATTCCCTTGTTGATAAGTGACCTGCTCTTCATGATAGCATCGATTGAAGAAAAAAAAACATGACGGAATTATAAAATTATTGAGAGCCCCTAGGGATGCAACCCCTGTTGCATTTTTCATTCTCATCCCTCCCGCTGTCCTCGATGGTAAAAGGGGCTATTCACAATAACATGATTTTCGTTTGCTATCAGGAAAAAACGAGAAAATCATTTTAAAAAATATTACACCCCTATCGAGCCCTCCATTCATTTTTCACCCTTATTTCATAAATAATACTCGCATCTTTTTACATTTATCGCCGAAAGAATAAATTTAAAAGAGAAAAATTACAAATTTCTATAAAATTTT
Source organism: Oxytorus armatus (assembly GCA_958009045.1). Lineage (NCBI taxonomy): Eukaryota > Metazoa > Arthropoda > Insecta > Hymenoptera > Ichneumonidae > Oxytorus > Oxytorus armatus. The sequence goes on along the minus strand of OY253746.1, from coordinate 4,987,621 downwards.
GCACCCCTATAATATTCCGTCGTCATATTTTTTCCCTCGTCGATAAAAGAGCCTGCCGTTCGTGATAACACGATCACCGATTATCTGAGAACAAAAAAAATTGCAATATCGTAAATGTATAGCACCCTTAGTTCATTATCACCCCTTATTTTTACCCCTTCGCGGATAAAGCACTCCTATTCATGATAACACGATTAAAAATTCCCAATACCACAAATATTCCAAAAAAAACCTCCAAAATAGTACAACCCCTTCAATTTTGAGCTAATATCCTCGATACATTTTTATCGAGCCCTTCGAGCCCATTACTACCCCTTATTTTTACGCCTTACAGATAAAACACCCCCATTTATGATAACACGTTTAAAAATTCCCAATACCACAAATTTTCCAAAAAAAAAACCTCCAAAATAGTACAACCCCTTCAATTTCGATTGAAAATTCCCAATACCACAAGTTCTCCAAAAAAACCTCCAAAATAGTACAACCCCTTCAATTTCAAGCTAATATCCTCGATACATTTTTATCGAGCCCTTCGAGCCCATTACTACCTCTTATTTTTACCCCTTACGGATAAAGCACCCCCATTCATGAAAACACGATAAAAAATTCCCAATACCACAAATTTTCCGAAAAAAAACCTCCAAAATAGTACAACCCCTTCAATTTCGATTAAAAATTCCCAATACCACAAATTCTCAAAAAAAAACCTCCAGAATAATACAACCCCTTCAATACCGAGTTAATATCCTGGATACATTTTTATCGAGCCCTTCGAGTCCATTACTACCCCTTATTTTTACCCCTTACGGATAAAGCACCCCCATTCATGATAACACGGTTAAAAATTCCCAATACCATACATTTTCCAAAAAAAAAACCTCCAAAATAGTACAACCCCTTCAATTTCGATAAAAAATTCCCAATACCACAAATTCTCCAAAAAGAAAACCTCCAAAATAGTACAACCCCTTCAATTTCGATTAAAAATTCCCAATACCACAAATTCCCCAAAAAAAACCTCCAAAATAGTACAACCCCTTCAATTTCGAGCTAATATCCTCGATACATTTTCATCGAGCCCTTCCAGTCCATTACTACCCCTTATTTTTACCCCTTACGGATAAAGCACCCCCATTCATGATAACACGTTTAAAAATTCCCAATACCACAACTTTTCCAAAAAAAAAACCTCCAAAATAGTACAACCCCTTTAATTTCGATTAAAAATTCCCAATACCACAAATTCTCCAAAAAAAAACCTCCAAAATAGTACAACCCCTTCAATTTCCATTAAAAATTCCCAATACTACAAATTCTCCAAAAAAAAACCTCCAAAATAGTACAACCCCTTCAATTTCGATTAAAAATTCCCAATACCACAAATTCTCCAAAATAGTACAACCCTTTCAATTTTGAACTAATATCCTGGATACATTTTTATCGAGCCCTTCGAGCCCATTACTACCCCTTATTTTTACCCCTTACGGATAAAGCACCCCCATTCATGATAACACGATTAAAAATTCCCAATACCACAAATTTTCCAAAAAAAAAACCTCCAAAATAGTACAACCCCTTCAATTTCGATTAAAAATTCCCAATACCACAAATTCTCCAAAAAAAAACCTCCAAAATAGTACAACCCCTTCAATTTCGATTAAAAATTCCCAATACCACAAATTCTCCAAAAAAAACCTCCAAAATAGTACAACCCCTTCAATTTCGAGCTAACACCCTCGATACATTTTCATCGAGCCCTTCCAGTCCATTACTACCCCTTATTTTTACCCCTTACGGATAAAGCACCCCCATTCATGATAACACGTTTAAAAATTCCCAATACCACAACTTTTCCAAAAAAAAAACCTCCAAAATAGTACAACCCCTTCAATTTCGATTAAAAATTCCCAATACCACAAATTCTCCAAAAAAAAACCTCCAAAATAGTACAACCCCTTCAATTTCCATTAAAAATTCCCAATACTACAAATTCTCCAAAAAAAAACCTCCAAAATAGTACAACCCCTTCAATTTCGATTAAAAATTCCCAATACCACAAATTCTCCAAAAAAAAAACCTCCAAAATAGTACAACCCCTTCAATTTCGATTAAAAATTCCCAATACCACAAATTCTCCAAAAAAAACCTCCAAAATATTACAACCCCTTCAATTTCGAGCCAATATCCTCGATACATTTTTATCGAGCCCTTCGAGCCCATTACTACCCCTTATTTTTACCCCTTACAGATAAAGCACCCCCAATGATGATAACACGATTAAAAATTCCCAATACCACAAATTTTCCCAAAAAAAACTTCCAAAATAGTACAACCCCTTCAATTTCGATTAAAAATTCCCAATACAACAAGTTATCGAAAAAAAACCTCCAAAATAGTACAACTCCTTCATTTTCTAGCTAATATCCTCGACACATTTTTATCGAGCCCATTACCACCCCTTATATTCACCCCTTACGGATAAAGCACCCCCATTCATGACAACACGTTTAAAAATTCCCAATACCACAAATTTTCCAAAAAAAAAACCTCCAAAATAGTACAACCCTTTCAATTTCGATTAAAAATTCCCAATACCACAAATTCTCCAAAAAAAAACCTCCAAAATAGTACAACCCCTTCAATTTCCATTAAAAATTCCCAATACTACAAATTCTCCAAAAAAAAAACCTCCAAAATAGTACAACCCCTTCAATTTCGATTAAAAATTCCCAATACCACAAATTCTCCAAAATAATACAACCCTTTCAATTTTGAACTAATATCCTGGATACATTTTTATCGAGCCCTTCGAGCCCATTACTACCCCTTATTTTTACCCCTTACGGATAAAGCACCCCCATTCATGATAACACGATTAAAAATTCCCAATACCACAAATTTTCCAAAAAAAAAACCTCCAAAATAGTACAACCCCTTCAATTTCGATTAAAAATTCCCAATACCACAAATTCTCCAAAAAAAAACCTCCAAAATAGTACAACCCCTTCAATTTCGATTAAAAATTCCCAATACCACAAATTCTCCAAAAAAAACCTCCAAAATATTACAACCCCTTCAATTTCGAGCTAATATCCTCGATACATTTTTATCGAGCCCTTCGAGCCCATTACTACCCCTAATTTTTACCCCTTACAGATAAAGCACCCCCATTCATGATAACACGATTAAAAATTCCCAATACCACAAATTTTCCCAAAAAAAACTTCCAAAATAGTACAACCCCTTCAATTTCGATTAAAAATTCCCAATACCACAAGTTATCGAAAAAAAACCTCCAAAATAGTACAATTCCTTCAATTTCTAGCTAATATCCTCGACACATTTTTATCGAGCCCATTACCACCCCTTATATTCACCCCTTACGGATAAAGCACCCCCATTCATGACAACACGTTTAAAAATTCCCAATACCACAAATTTTCCAAAAAAAAAACCTCCAAAATAGTACAACCCTTTCAATTTCGATTAAAAATTCCCAATACCACAAATTCTCCAAAAAAAAACCTCCAAAATAGTACAACCCCTTCAATTTCCATTAAAAATTCCCAATACTACAAATTATCCAAAAAAAAAACCTCCAAAATAGTACAACCCCTTCAATTTCGATTAAAAATTCCCAATACCACAAATTCTCCAAAATAATACAACCCTTTCAATTTTGAACTAATATCCTGGATACATTTTTATCGAGCCCTTCGAGCCCATTACTACCCCTTATTTTTACCCCTTACGGATAAAGCACCCCCATTCATGATAACACGATTAAAAATTCCCAATACCACAAATTTTCCAAAAAAAAAACCTCCAAAATAGTACAACCCCTTCAATTTCGATTAAAAATTCCCAATACCACAAATTCTCCAAAAAAAAACCTTCAAAATAGTACAACCCCTTCAATTTCGATTAAAAATTCCCAATACCACAAATTCTCCAAAAAAAACCTCCAAAATATTACAACCCCTTCAATTTCGAGCTAATATCCTCGATACATTTTTATCGAGCCCTTCGAGCCCATTACTACCCCTTATTTTTACCCCTTACAGATAAAGCACCCCCATTCATGATAACACGATTAAAAATTCCCAATACCACAAATTTTCCCAAAAAAAACTTCCAAAATAGTACAACCCCTTCAATTTCGATTAAAAATTCCCAATACCACAAGTTATCGAAAAAAAACCTCCAAAATAGTACAATTCCTTCAATTTCTAGCTAATATCCTCGACACATTTTTATCGAGCCCATTACCACCCCTTATATTCACCCCTTACGGATAAAGCACCCCCATTCATGACAACACGTTTAAAAATTCCCAATACCACAAATTTTCCAAAAAAAAAACCTCCAAAATAGTACAACCCCTTCAATTTCGATAAAAAATTTCCAATACCACAAGTTATCAAAAAAAAACCTCCAAAATAGTACAACTCGTTCAATTTCTAGCTAATATCCTCGATAAATTTTCTATGAAGCCCTCTCTATTTCTGTTACGTTCATCAGAACGACGACTCATCGATGAAAAGCCTTCCTTCTCGTGAATTTTCGTGCCGTTGACTCACATCCCCCATTTTTTTCTTTCCCTCGCCACCTATGAATCATATACCCTACAAACAATTCACCCTTCTACGAAATGCAACGCGCCCTCGTACGGGCACGATAGAGGTTTTTCCCCGGTACATCATTATTTTCCGATCGACCGCCGGGCATGTGACCCACATAAATGCAACGAAAGTCCATCCGTGACGGCGATTAGCGTACGAAAGCCCGAGCGGTTAGCTTCAATTAGAGACCAAATTGCGTGTGTGCATTTTTCAAACGTTTTTTTTTCCTCCTACCTCAATGTTTGACCGGCTATCATCGTGAAGAAATCTCGAATAAAGCCCTTTCTCGTCCCTTGCATCCCCTTGTGAGCCACGGAAGGGATGAGAAATAACGAAGAGTGGAGAAAGAAGGGATTGTTGCACGATTTGCCGCTGGTGTATTTTTTTCCCCTTTCTTCTTTTTTCATTTAGTATCACGATATACACAAAGGGGTCGAGTAAGTAGGAAAAGGCTTTTGCGCGCAAACTCAGTGTGAAATATATGGTGGGGATCCTATTGATCCGTTTCTTCGTTGGTGTGTTGCTCCGTCGTTCTACACTTTGGTCAACACTCATCGGTGCACGGTTTTGCACGCCGTTAAATACCGCCCCGACAGAACGTAACGTCAAAACGGTAAACGGTCATTTGCGAAGGAAAAATAAAGTGTGCGAGTGCGTTAAATACCGGCCAAAATGGTCGACGGTGTTTTGGAGGATGGACCTCTCGTTGGACCCGTTTATTCCGGTAAGTAAAAACGTGGAAACTTCGTTTTACAATGTGAACGGTGTCGCGTTAAAATTTCTTCGTAAACGCGCACAGCTGCGGTGTATATCTTCGATCCAAAGTCTCGTCTCATGACCGTTCGTGTGTTAGAACCAAAGTCTGGAAAAACTAGACTTACCACCGAACAATCCTTCGTCATCTGCATCCTTTATACTCTTCATTATCGTTTAATCGATTTCCCATTCCTCTTTACTCACTCGAGAATATTCCGACGATTCAATGACGTTTTTTTTTTTTCAAGATTTTCTCCTCGGACATTTTTATATTGCGAGAGGGATGCATTCATTTTGGGAGTTGAGCCATCTGGATTCGAGCACAGGAAAATTATAATTGGAACGAAAGATGGATGTCGTTGAATTATTTAACAGTTGGACAGAATTTAAGGATGGTGATCGTTTTTTTTTTTTATAATTAGGCTTCATGAATAGTCGATGAATTTATAATTGTATGCTTGATATATATACTGCAGGCACACACACACACACGATTTGGTTCATAACAGCAAAATAATTAACGATATCCGAATGATGTTCGGACGAATTCGATATGTCATTGGATGCCTTGTTTTTCTTTTGGGAAATTATTCCAAACGAGTGCTGGATTAGAAGAAAACGAAGATTGATAATCTTCGAGGTACCAAAAGGGTTCTTTTCATCAGAATTGTTACGTCAAATTTACAATAATGAAGAAATTAACTCTTGGGTAGCGTTTTTCATGAAAAATTCAAGCATTCACCTCTTGGTCAGTCTCATTGAGGCAGCCATCTTGAATTTTCAAAATTTTCACTAATTCGATAAACCGGCAATCTAGGAAAGTTTTAACTACAAATTTTCATCAAAACCACATCGTATCTCTTCCCCGGAGCATAAATACTTTAAGAAAACCTCTCAGATATTCTCATTCTTTGAGAGATATTTTTGATTCGTTCGGCCATCTTGAATTTTCCAAATTTTGATCAATTCGATAACCCAGCAATCTCGGAAAGGCTCAACTACAAATTTTCATCGAAACCACATCGTATCTCTTCCCCGAAGCGCAAATACTTAAAAAAAATCCTCTGAGATGATTTCATTCTTCGAGGGATATTTGTTGTTTCTTAATTCGTTCAGCCATCTTGAATTTTCAACATTTTGACTAATTCGATAACCCAGCAATCTCGGAAAGGCTCAACCACAAATTTTCATCAAAACCACATCGTATCTCTTCCCCGAAGCGCAAATACTTAAAAAAAATCCTCTGAGATGATTTCATTCTTCGAGGGATATTTGTTGTTTCTTAATTCGTTCCGCCATCTTGAATTTTCAACATTTTGACTAATTCGATAACCCAGCAATCTCGGAAAGGCTCAACTCCAAATTTTCATCGAAACCACATCGTATCTCTTCCCCGAAGCGCAAATACTTAAAAAAAACCTCTGAGATGATTTCATTCTTCGAGGGATATTTGTTGTTTCTTAATTCGTTCAGCCATCTTGAATTTTCAACATTTTGACTAATTCGATAACCCAGCAATCTCGGAAAGGCTCAACTACAAATTTTCATCAAAACCACATCGTATCTCTTCCCCATAATGCAAATACTCAAAAAAATCTCTCAGATATTCTCATTCTTTGAGGGATATTCGTTGTTCATAATTCATTCCATCATCTTGAATTCGCACAATGTTGACTAATTCGAAAACCCATCAGCTTCAGAAACTCTCAACTGCAAAAATCTCTCAGATATTCTCATTCTTCGAGGAATATTTGTTGTTTCTTAATTCGTTCCGGCATCTTGAATTTTCAACATTTTGACCAATTCGATAACCCATCAGCCTCAGAAGCTCTCAATCACAAAAATCTCTCAGATATTCTCATTCTTTGAGGGATATTCGTTGTTCATAATTCATTCCATCATCTTGAATTCCCACAATGTTGGCTAATTCGAAAACCCATCAGCTTCAGAAACTCTCAACTACAAAAATCTCTTAGATATTCGTATTCTTCGAGGGATATTTGTTGTTTCTTAATTCGTTCCGGCATCTTGAATTTTCAACATTTTGACCAATTCGATAACCCAGCAGCCTCAGAAGCTCTCAATTACAAAAATCTCTCAGATATTCTCATTTTTTGAAGGATATTCGTTGTTCATAATTCATTCCATCATCTTGAATTCCCACAATGTTGACTAATTCGAAAACCCATCAGCTTCAGAAACTCTCAACTGCAAAAATTTCTCAGATATTCTCATTCTTCGAGGAATATTTGTTGTTTCTTAATTCGTTCCGGCATCTTGAATTTTAAACATTTTGACCAATTCGAAAAGCCAGCAGCCTCAGAAGCTCTCAATTACAAAAATCTCTCAGATATTCTCATTCTTTGAGGGATATTCGTTGTTCATAATTCATTCCATCATCTTGAATTCCCACAATGTTGACTAATTCGAAAACCCATCAGCTTCAGAAACTCTCAACTACAAAAATCTCTTAGATATTCTCATTCTTCGAAGGATATTTATTATTCGTAATTTATTCCATCATCTTGAATTCCCACAATGTTGACTAATTCGAAAACCCATCAGCTTCAGAAACTCTCAATTACAAAAATCTCTCAGATATTCTCATTCTTCGAAGGATATTTGTTGTTCATAATTCATTCCATCATCTTGAATTCCCACAATGTTGACTAATTCGAAAACCCATCAGCTTCAGAAACTCTCAACTGCAAAAATTTCTCAGATATTCTCATTCTTCGAGGAATATTTGTTGTTTCTTAATTCGTTCCGGCATCTTGAATTTTCAACATTTTGACCAATTCGAAAAGCCAGCAGCCTCAGAAGCTCTCAATTACAAAAATCTCTCAGATATTCTCATTCTTCGAAGGATATTTATTCTTCAGAATTTATTCCATCATCTTGAATTCCCACAATGTTGACTAATTCAAAAACCCATCAGCTTCAGAAACTCTCATCTGCAAAAATCTTTCAGATATTCTCATTCTTCCAGGGATATTTGTTGTTTCTTAATTCGTTCCGGCATCTTGAATTTTCAACATTTTGACCAATTCGAAAAGCCAGCAGCCTCAGAAGCTCTCAATTACAAAAATCTCTCAGATATTCTCATTCTTCGAAGGACATTTATTCTTCATAATTTATTCCATCATCTTGAGTTCCCACAATGTTGACTAATTCGAAAACCCATCAGCTTCAGAAACTCTCAACTACAAAAATCCCTCAGATATTCTGATTCTTCGAAGGATATTTATTATTCGTAATTTATTCCATCATCTTGAATTCCCACAATGTTGACTAATTCGAAAAGCCATCAGCTTCAGAAACTCTCAACTGCAAAAATCTCTCAAATAATCTCATTCTTCCAGGGATATTTGTTGTTTCTTAATTCGTTCCGCCATCTTGAATTCTCATCTCATGTTCCAAAAGCAGTAATCTCAAAATAGCCAGGTACCAATTTTCATAAAAAAAAAACTCACATTTCATTTGGTTGAAATACAAACAACAACAAAATCTCTCAACGAAATTTTCCTATAGAAATTGTCATTCGTTGTAATATGCATTCGTCAGAAGCAGATTTGCATTTCGTCTTCAACTGGATGATAAATTGTAGATGATGATTGGTTTTCAGCCACGACAGCGTACATGGTCGTAATATGTATGGGTATAGCGAGCGGTGCTTGCGTCGCGTTAATGACCTGGTGGTTGTGCTGCCGACGTCGGGAACACGTGAAATTGAGTATAGACAAGTCATTGGCATTTCGACCGCCACATCGTAAACCAACAGCGGTAAAGAGTCCCGGCAGTACGAGTCATTATTTGAAGAAAAGTCCAAGTCCAACGGGACCGGCGAAGAGTCCACCGGGCACCGGTGGACAAACACCAAGTCCAACTGGCTCGCAAACGTCGCAACATTCGAACAATTTATCGTCACAGCCGAGAACACCATCGGGCAATGGTACACCGATTCAAACGCCATCCGGTGAGGTCACACTGTCACTGGTGAACGAGAGGGACAAAGCCGAGCTTGAAACTAGCGAAAAATCCGAACGTTGTTTAGCCAATGATCCGAATAAGGATGGTCTTGGTCAATTGATGTTTAAGTTACGCTATCAGGCCGATCAAAATGCTCTCGTTGTAACGGTCGTCAAGTGCATCGGTTTACCGGCTCGTGGACAACAAAATGTAACGAGCGATCCGTACGTGAAGCTACAATTATTCCCCGATAAACAGCACAGAGTGAAAACACGAGTTTTACGAAATACTCGTGATCCCGTCTACGACGAGGATTTCACGTTCTTTGGAATTTCACCGAGTCAACTGCAGGTGAGATATACTCTTGGTAATTAATTTTTAGTTAATCTAAAGTAAGTTTTATCGTGTCAATTGACTTTGGTCAATTTATGTCGTTGGTATTTATATATTAGGGTTATTTTTTTTTTTCGACTATTTTTTTTTCTCAATCCCCACCTGAAATTTTGTTTGGATATGTCGAAAAACAAATTCCCTGAAAGTTACAGCCCTTAATATTAATTATAAGTACTTGCCCTTAGCGTGAAAAAATTTTTCATCTAAAATACACGTAAATCGAATCTTTTTTCTTTCAAAATTCTATAACTCAGCCGCATTTTATGCTATTATATTGTTCTTGGTTTCGATTTACTCAGAATAAAACAATCTAGAAAAGTGCCTATTGCGGCGAAAGTGTAAATTGTTTCGGCGAAAGTGTAAAGTGTAGTTGATACGGGTCACTGAAGTTGATTTTTACCCAAAATTCTCGTTTTTTTGCTGTTATCTCCGAAACAATTAACTTTAAGAAAAAAATGTAAAGGAAAAATTTGTTGGAAATTTAATTTCCTACAAAAAGAGTCCTATCGAACCAATTGCTTAGATTAATATTTCTTGAGATATTGAACTTTAACTTATGAGTAGTATAAAATGTTTACGGTAATATAAAATATAAACCTAAAAAATTTTATACTACTCATAAGTTAAAGTTCAATATCTCAAGAAATATTCTTCTAAGCAATTGGGACGATAGGACCTTTTTTGTCGGGAATTGAATTTCCAACAAATTTTTCATTGACATTTTTTTCGTAAAGTTAATTGTTTCGGAGATAACAGCAAAAAAACGAGAATTTTGGGTAAAAATCAACTTCAGTGACCCGTACCAACTCACCAATACAATTTACACTTTCGTCGCAATAGGCACTTTTCTAGATTGTTTTATTCTGAGCAAATCGAAACCAAGAACAATATAACAGCATAAAATGCGGCTGAGTATAGAATTTTGAAAAAAAAAAAAAAAAAAAAATCGATTTACGTGTCTTTTAGATGGAAAATCTTTTCACGCTAAGGGAAAGTACTTAGAACTAATATTAAGGGCTGTGACTTTCAGGGAATTTGTTTTTCGACATATCCAACAAAATTTCAGGTGGGGACTGAGAAAAAAAAATAGTCGAAAAAAAAAATCGCTCTGTTATATATATATATATATTAGGGTGGTCCTTATTTGGGGTACTTTCGAATTTTTTTTCACGATAGTCATACATTCGTTCTACATGACGAACAAAAAATTCGTGCCAAATTTCAGCTTTCTATCTCAATTTTAACCCGTGCCCCCCAGCGGTCAAAGTTTTAAACGGAAAATACGTGTATTTTCCACGATCAACTGCTGTTCTTATTTTTTTATCTAGTAAGAATTGGTATAAAAAATTGAAAGATGGCCTAAATTCACTTTATAGTATAAGGTATAGTTGCTGTTATATATTAGTTTTTTTTGTTCACAGCCAAAGAGGCCAGCGTTCACTTGGCTTCTTTTTTTTTTTTACTTAGATTCAATTAATTCAAGAATATCGATTCGTAACCCATTTTTACACATAGTTAAAAAAATGGATTACGACAATTATGTATTTTTATATCAACTGTATACGTGAAAGCTTGGTTTAGATCATCTCTACCTGAAAAAGCACCAAATAACGATCTTCAGTTCATCAAAGTGTTGCACAACTACAAGACAATTAATTGTAATTTTGCGAATGCAGCAATCAATAAATTTATAAATCATTTGTGGTATTTATCATCAGAATCGTCTGTAATGGCGCTTTTTGATGATGAAGTTTTAATGGAAAGAAAATAAAAAATGATTAATAAGTTACAACGTAAAGACGAAATTTCAAAAAATATTGGAGAAAGAGAAGATATTGATTACACAGAAGAAAAATGTGATTCAAAGCGTTATAAAAACAATGACATTGAAGAATTACTGAATAAAGAAATAGATTTTTTTATCACCCCTGACTCTATGAGATTTTTTGAAAGGTTTGATTGAGAAACTCATTTTATTTGGATTGATCCATCAAAATGGGCTGAAAATAAAAGTTATATCGCTGCTGAAAATTTTGTTAAAAATTTACAAGTAGTAAATGACTGTGCTGAAAGATCGATCAAGTTAATGGAAGATTTTAGTTGTCGATTTACCAAAAATGAAAATTAACAGCAGTTTGTATTACGGGTGGTGAACGATCATCGACGACAATATCCTGATTCGTTAAAGAGAACAAACTTGAAATAATGAATGTACCTTATACTTATCAGTTGTAAATTTTTGTACTTCGCTTAAAAATACATCAATAGATATTTTCTTGACCAAAAAAAAATTGTTGTATCCATAATTATTAGCTATTTCAGTAAAATTTGTGAACAAAAAACAACTCATTTTATTTGGATTGATCCATCAAAATGGGCTGAAAATAAAAGTTATATCGCTGCTGAAAATTTTGTTAAAAATTTACAAGTAGTAAATGACTGTGCTGATCGATCAAGTTAATGGAAGATTTTAGTTGTCGATTTACCAAAAATGAAAATTAACAGCAGTTTGTATTACGGGTGGTGAACGATCATCGACGACAATATCCTGATTCGTTAAAGAGAACAAACTTGAAATAATGAATGTACCTTATACTTATCAGTTGTAAATTTTTGTACTTCGCTTAAAAATACATCAATAGATATTTTCTTGACCAAAAAAAAATTGTTGTATCCATAATTATTAGCTATTTCAGTAAAATTTGTGAACAAAAAACAACTAATATGCAACAGCGATTACACCTTATAGTATAAGAAAAGTTTATTCTAACTTTCAATTTTTTATATCAACTCCTGCCATGTCAAAAGAATAGACAAGCAAATTACTGTGGACAATACATGTATTTTCCGTTTAAAACTTCGATCGCTGAGGGGCACGGGTTAAAATTGAGATAGGAAGCTAAAATTTTGCACGAATTTTTTGTTCGTCATGTAGGACCAATGTATGACTATCGCGAAAAAAAATTTGAAAGTACCCCAAATAAGGGCCACCCTAATATATATATATATTTTTTTTTTATAAATTTTATTTTTCCTAATCCGACGAATTTTTTTTCACGAAAATAAAATTCGCCGATGTGATAAAGTAAGAAAAAAGATAAATGTCATTTATTTATCTTCATCGATGTATCTTCATTTCTTTGTCGCACAACTAATATTTGGTATTTTTCGAAAAATTTCAGAAAATCAGTCTTCACTTCGTGGTACTTAGCTTCGACAGGTATTCCCGGGACGATATGATCGGCGAGGTTGTCTTCGATCTAGCCTCGGTGAATAATCTCGAGGACGCTGACAATCAGCAAATATCACTGTATCGTGACATTTGTCCGAGATGCCTCAAGGTAAAAAGAAGAAAGAAAAAAATACCTCACGTGCCTCCTCGATTGTTTATGAATTGTCGAAGAAATAAAGAATAAATTAACAATTTTTTATCATCGCAGATTCAGTCACAGGGTAGAGGTGAATTGCTCGTATCGCTTTGTTGGCAACCGGCGACAAATCGACTGACCGTTGTCGTATTAAAAGCGAGAAACTTGCCGAAAATGGATGTCACCGGGCTCGCGGATCCTTACGTGAAGATATATTTACTCTGTAATTCACAGCGTATCTCGAAGAAAAAGACTCACGTGAAGAAGCGCACTCTGAGTCCGATATTCAACGAATCTTTCGTCTTCGAGATACCGAACGGTGCTGATGGTCTTGCAAATATAACACTGGAATTCATGCTTCTCGATTGGGATCGTCTTACGAAAAATGAGGTTAGTTTTGGGCATAAAAAAGATTATATATTCAAAAAAAAAACAACAATGTTATTGGTTTGTTTTCTGGATGTACGAAACCGCGTTGAAGTTAAAGGAGGGGTAAGGGTTTCAGCGTAAAAAAAAAACACTTTTTTTGCGATTTTTTTTCTCAAATATGGATTGAGCAATTTTATTCGAACCTTTTGTACATTATTGAGCATACTTTTGACAATGTTGTGTGATTTTTTCATGCAGAAATATTGAAGCATAAGCCCGTAACAGAGCTTCCCCCGGAACGTCTTGGAAAAAAAAACAATTTGCAGTGTTCACTATAACTCGGCCGGAAATTACCTGAAAATGAAAAATCATGAAAATTTAGTCAAATTATAATCAAATCTTCCCCCCAACGTTCTCTGATAATTTTATTTTTCATTTAAAAGTTTTTGGCGGCCGTCTAAAGTGTGAACTGTTATTTTCCACGAAAAATTCCGCCATTTTGTGGGTGGAAAACGTCCTTAATGTAAAAAAAAAAAATTTAACTAAACGTTGGGGGGAGGTATTTTATATGTAGAAAATGTGTACAAAGTTTGAAATGAATCGGTCGAGTAGTTTTTAAATGGCAGTGAACACGGACTTTGAAAAAGTAGTTTTGAGAAAAACGCGTCTAAAGTTTATGAAGTAAAAGAGTGTAGAAAAAATTTTTTTTTTCCAACTTACACAGAATCATCGATTCCAGCTCCTGACGCTCGTTTCTTCTTTTAAAATATCGTAGTGTATAGTATACACTATATACTATATACACAATAGCAATTAATAAACTGTATACCTGTTCGACAGCTGCACTGCTAGCCCGACCGCCCGCAGCTGTTAGAGGTATAGCGTTAAAGGCCAGGAGATTAATAAGACAATAACTTCAAGAATATTGCTTAGATCGGTTTAAAATTTTAAGGACATATTCTTGAAATGTTAAACAATAAGATAAGAGAAAAAAAAATTCGATTTTTCGAAAGTAAAAACCCTTACCCCGCCCTTAAAGAAGAAAAAAAGGAAACGGTAAATGAATGTTCGTGATGATGATTTTTTTTGTTTGCCAGGTAATTGGCCGACTGGAGCTCGGTGGTTCGAAGTGTCAACCACCAGCGTTGAATCATTGGAACGAGGTGTGCAGCTCGCCACGACGACAGATTGCTTATTGGCACAAGTTGAAGGAGTAAAAAGCTCCTTTGCTTCCCGCAAACAAAAAGAACAACAACAACAAAAATAAGCAAAAGTTCCCCAAATTTCCTAATGTAACTTCCTCAGGATCATTCTCAGCGATCCCCAGCGCGAAGAGCAAGAGAAAACAAAGAGAAAACAACAAAAAAAAAAACAATCCCCTCGTGTCTATATAAACAATCCTGTCTGAACAACCATTCCCCATTATTTCCCCATTACGGGTAGAAACAAAACGAGAGCTGCGAGAGGCGGGACGAAGACGTCCGTTTTATAAACGTAATTAACTCGGTGTTGTACATCAGGCTCGAAGATATTAATTGAAAAGAGGGGAAAGATTTAAAAAAAAAATACGAGAGAAAAGAACACGGTAAGACACGCACGATTTTTCATTAGTCTTGACTATTATCGAGTTGATAAGAAGAATAAGGGAGAAAAGAACGAAGAAAAAAAAATCGAATTCTATATACAATGCTTCTTGCAGAGTTGAACACATACACACACACATTATTGTCTTATCGCGATACAAAGGATATCCAAAGAAAAAAAAAAGAAGCTTTCTCGTCTGCCCCTCGAGCATTCTCTCATAGTCTCTCATTCTCGTGGGAGAAAAATCTTCTCCTCTTTGCCATGATGTACGTGATTTAATAGAAAGAAGCAAAAATTAACGGAGAAAAAAAAATCTACGCGGCTCATCTCAAATGCTTATTCGGTATAAAATGTAGTGATAAAGTTTGCGGAACGGTATAGAAAGAGTAAATTTAACGTGAAGCCAGGAGTGTGATATTGATTTGGACATTCGTGACGATTTGAGGGCCAGGGAAGTATTAATTCCCCGTTGTATCGGTGTTTGAACTGAAATGAAAATAATAATTTTTTACACACTTTCAACACTCATTAGAAATCATCAATACTGCATTTTGTTTAACGTGTTCTCAAAATCTAAAAAAAAGGAAGCGAAACATTTATCAAAGAATTCTATACTTTTAAACACATTTCCCAAAGAGTACGTTTCTATATCCTTATTTTCCAATTTTTAATCTTTTTTTTTCCCAAAAAAAATTATCATGAAATATGTTGAATTAAAAATATATTTTTTTATGTCTACTCAACAATGTGCCATTCAGCATCATAGTGCATTAAAATTAGACAAGCTTTGCGACATAAATTTGGGAAAAAACTTTTTTTTTTCTTTTTTTTTTTTTTTCAAGTAACAAATCACTTCGTAACATTTTGAAAAATTGCTTTGAACTACAGTAAATTTCATGGATTTATCATTATTAATTTTTTTTATGTCAAAAGGCAAGTTCTCTAAACGAAATGTAGCATTAATGAAATTTATCAAATTTTTTAAATGGCAAAAAAATACTTTATCTCGTTCGCCACAAATTTTTTTGCTGGGAAGTAATAAACTGATTCATAACGTTAATTTGTCAGTACACGAAATTTATGGTGATGCGAAAAAAACAAAAACAAAATGAAAGTTTCACGTGTTTTATAATTATTTATGGCTGTGGTTCATGATACTCATAAAATTGGAATGAGAGAGAGAGAGAATAGAGAGAAAGAGACCATAATCATGTTTCGGTCTACCTCTGCGATTGTACATATGTAATTGATGCCTCCGGTATATGGAAAAAGCTGTATTCATAATGAATTGATTATTATAATATATTTTAACAGAAAAAAAAAGAAAAAAAAACAAAACAAAATGTAGGTGACATGAATGCTGTAATTGACCGTACATTTATCCGCATTATAATCTCCTATTATATCTGTATTAATTGTGCAACGATGTGTATTCCACCCCTCTAGAGCTCAAACGAAGAATTCATATATAAACGATCAATATTTTTGCCAACTCGTACAACATCAACGTACAAATGCAATATCATTTTTGTTTTACTTTCATTTTTTCACGTCTCACGCAAGTCAATAAAACAACGCAAGCGAAACCCATTGTGATGTAGGAATTGCACGAGAGATAATTGTGGAAAAAAATTAAGTATGAAAAAAGAAAGAAAGAGAAAAAGAGAGAGAGATAATAGAGAAAATTATGGACAAGAGATTCGAACATCAAGGATCATTTTTGAAAGTAACCGAAATGTCGAACACAAACATACGATACATATATATTATCAGACTTCGAAGACTCCAAGCATACCCCACCGAATAACAATTTTAGAGAGAAAAACAATTATAATAATTAAAGCGAAACAATATCAATTTATCATTAGGTAAATCCGAGAACAAAAAACAATGAAAAAAAAAAAAAAAAATCAGTATGTAAACGAGTGTCTGCATATTTATTTAATTACTATACATCTGGATAATAATTAAGTTTTATCGTAATATCGTTATTAGATAAAACTTGATTATTATTATATGAATAATTAACGAAACGACTATAATTAAGTAGCGGGTAGCTTTAAAAAAAAAAAAGAGAAGACAAACTATGCTTTGTCTCTCGTTTTCACAGAGGCTGGACCATTTACTTGATGAATCGATATTGACAAACAAAAAAACGTGGAATTCTACGGCAGGTCCTGAGTTCCGTGAAAGCGAGAGATTCGCCGTGTATTATATTAAATATTGACTGTCGGTGATACGAAATCGTAACGGCGAATAATCGTCAGGTAGATTTTAAGATTGATGAAGTGTGTTAAACGGCATTAAATCCAAAGGGATTGGAAAATCTTGAAAGAAAGAAAAAAAATTAATGAACAAATAACGTTGGATCCGTTTAGTGCCATTTATACGTTCTCCAGCAACGAGTTTTTTTTTTCGATATAGAATGAGAGAAAGAGGGAGGATCAATGTTACGTACGGGATGCTGTATGTGAACAGATTTCAAGGCTGTGCGGTCAATAAAAATACTGAAAACTGTAATCTATCGATGAATTTACTCCAACGAATTGAATACCCTTTGAATTTTTCATTTTTACAAACAATTTATGATTATCGATATTTTTTAGGTAACTCTGCCCGCTGCTCGAACGAGTAATTTTTTTTTTAACTGCTCTTCTTTTACGACAAATTTTTATCGAATATTAAGATTGGCCCAACGGTGTGAATTATTTGTAAAGAAAAAAAAAAGCGAAAATGCATTTTTATCAAAAATTGGCACAATGGAATTCAAAAATAAATCGCTACAATTTTTTTTTCAACAATTGAGAATTAGTATCGATCGAATGATGAAATATTTCTAAAAATAATTTTTTTTCTCAACTCAGCACTCATTTTACTAGCTGAAAAGAAAATCGTATGGAAAATTCCAAATGAACGACAAATTGATAAATATTTCTGCGATCACGTGAACAAATATTCAGATCCAAAACGAAGAGATGTAGATGACGCATTTTGTTTTCTAAATAATATACCTACAAAAAAAAATAGAACTTGCATTTTTTTATATATTTATTCGAATATTTTTATAAACGAAAAGGCGTGTCAAACAATTTATCGTTTGGAATTTTCGATACGATCTTTTTGTTTTCGCAAAATAACAAAATTTAACACGTTCCGGCTTAATCGCGTAATCCCCAATAGTTTGTTTCACGAACGGATTTTCTGGGAATTAAAGTTGATCACGCAATGGCCAAAGTTCGATAATTCTCATAGAAAAATATTTTATTCCATTCGTCAACTACGTAGTATGAATTATAAACGAAAAATGGCTTAGCGACAGTGCCCGTCAATAATGGGAATGCATGAAGTAAAAAGCACAAGAATATAATAAAGTCCAAATGATCGATTGTCTTTGTGCTTCGGTTTGTACCATAACTTGTACGATCCTTCGTTATATATATATTTATATTCTAAGCCGTATGCGTTTTACTCTTATAGTGAGAAAAGAAGAAGAAAAAAGTGCTCTTACGGAGAAGCATTAATAATTTCTAGTTTCACCGGACACCACTAATATTATATGTATACATATATATATATATTCACAGACGATAATTGAAAAATATTTTATAATCTAAAGTAGACATCAGTCAATTTAAAAAACAACGAAAAGTATTAACAATATTCGTACAACCGTTTTCAACCATCGAGACAATATATAGTTTCTCACTGAGATTACATTATAATGATTTGTTCAACGCTGTGGCACACGATCTCAAATAGATCGCTTAATTAAGTCTTATTAGTCTCAAGGCTGTGATTCCAGATAATCGATACTTCTTTAAACACCAATTATTTTCAGAAATATCTTCTCTGCTTTAAAAAAAAATATTTCTTCGCTTCTTCCCTTCTTATTGTTTTGTTTTTCAATAGCGTGTCGTTCGAACCGCCGCGTGTCAGGGACGACGATAATCTTCGAACGAGAGTATCTCGATGTAAGTTCGATGTTCGAACGTCGATTTGTCGGACTCGATGAATTTCAAATGGCGATAAAACACAGAAAGACGAAAAAAGAAGAAATGTTTGTTCCGTTAAATAACGAGACAAAAGTACATGAGAAGTGGCAGTGCCAAATTGTCAACTTGATTAGTTCGCGCTTCGACGAATGATATACCGATAATCGCCAAGGTGCCTCTGACCAGAGGCCATGGACCGTTTGTAAAGCCTGTTTGAACAAGAAAAATTGACGAACTTCATTATATATCATCGGCACAAGTGAGAAATTGAATGACAAGGTCTTTAATTACAAGGATATTTTTTTTTAACGAATAAAATTAAATAAAGACTCACCAAAAGCTCCGAGGACATAAATTAACGACAATTGACTAACGATACAGGCTGCAGTGCCTTCGATTGATTTTTCCGAACCCGGCCATTTGTTCTTGCCCCATTTCGTTCCGAAAAAACTGGCTGCCGAATCGCCCAAACCAATGGTCAGTACACCGCTCAACATTGGCAACAATTCGAGATGACTCGCTGGCATCCAGAGAGGAAACGATAGACCAGCGAGAAGATACAATGGTGTTAGAGATATCAGGGTATCCTTATTATCGGCAAACGCCGAGAAACCCTGTTGTAGAGCGTCTGATAATGGCGGTATATGGAAAAATCTCGAAAGCTGAAATAAAATATATTTTCAATTTTTTTAACGACAATTAATGATTAATCGAAATAAATGTTCATATTCGGTTACAAAAGAAATTATTAGTATTCAGTATAAAAGAATAGTTAGTAGAAATAATTCTTAATTGTTGAAAAGCCCAATTATTTTGAATGTTTTTTTCATTCGAATAATATTTATGCCTGATTCTTGGCGAGTTTTTTCGCCTTCACGTACCTCCAGCATCATGAATAATCCCATAACGACACCACTGGCCAGATAAAGCAACGTTGGCTGCCATATGAAGCCGGGAATATAAACGAGTATTGCTAACAGATGAAAATTCTTTCTAGCTATAGTTGTCGCACGTGAGCCCGATAGAATTTGATACGCCAATACACCGATACCCAGTAGCAAGCAGAAAGCCCAGTACAGAATCAAAAGAATCTGTAATAAAATTGTAATAAAATTTTTACAACATTCTCAGGAGCAGAAACAAGTTAAATCAAACTAACTTGCATTTCGAGGCTGTAATAAAAAAAAAAATTTCAAACAAATACGACGCTTTCTAAAATATCGAGTCACTGTATAATGTAATTTAACATTTTTATCAAAATCGTAATTAAAAAAAAAAACTGCATGATAAAAATGAAAATGTTAACATTTTATTTGAAATTCACCGTTGAGAAGCTTCCAAAAACGTAAACGATGATCCATATTAACGGACTTCGGTCCAACAAAATGTGTAGCGACGGGACGAGCAGAAACGCCAGTGTTCCAAGAGTCAGTGTATAAAATTTTTTCGTTGATCTTAATGTTGGAAAAAGTCCGCATAACAAACAAATGAAACCAACATAAAGAATTCCCATCTGCGAAAGAAAATATTTAAATAGAAGAAATTGAAGGTTTTTAACGAATAAATTGAGTTTGAAAAAATTCAATTATTCGAACAATTACTCACTTGGAGTATGGTGGTAGCGATATCGTCATCATGGATAGGTGGCAAATGGTATCTGAGAGGTAGATTAGTAACGGCCGAAAGGATAAATAATATAATGCCGTGCATGACTGTGGTAGCTTCGCCAATTGTAAAGCAACCGGGTATATATGACATTGTCTGTAGAACACCCCATGTGCTCATTGTTCCGACTCCCAAACCCCAGGATACGCTCGCCAGCAGTCCTGCACTTCATTCATTAGAATTATATAGTCTTAACAAAAGCAAAACTTGCATCACAAGGATATAAACGAGACATGCAAGAAATGTTCAATATTACGAAAAACTTCATTACACATTGACGGAAGGACCATTCTATTAAGTAATCATGGTGTATTGTTTTTAGTTTAACAGGATAATAATCAGTAAATTCCGGTCGTTCACCCGAGCTTCGAAACGAAGCCCGGATAAACCAAAAATAATAATTCCATGCTCATAACGGATATACCTTTGTTGGCCCATAGTAGAAAGAGCGCCGAAGATACGGCGGACGGTAAGAAATATAAAATTTGAAAATCCCTCACGTCCGTTTTGTCACTCAAAAGGCATAGTCGAGTGTACAGACACAGGCAGCTTATTATAAGGCCTATACCGGTGATTCCTACTATCAAACATATTTCTGAATAACTGTTTTCATCTCTGAGAATAGTAGCTGCGGCACAAAGACCCATTAGAGGTCCTAGCCATAGTCCCGAATTAGCATTTTCTCTAAAAAGTTTCAACGAGTTTGTCAGTTTTGAATTGGTCAAATTATAAAGGAATGTCAATCAAATTATATAATTTATAAAAATATTTGTTTTATTAGATTATATGAAAATTAGCATTTTCGGTGAAAAATTGAATTGCATAATTTTTCAATTATATATACGAAAAATCTTCTATTCTGATGGATTATTGACTGCGAACGATTGTCAATTGTTTTCAAAATAGAACAATAATATTCACCGATAATCGCAACAAGTTTCACTACGAAAATGATCAAATAAAGTGAAATAATGATAATTGTACGTTTCGATAAAAAAGAAACGTGCACATACAATGTACGAAAAATTAAAGCGTAATTTAATATCGGTTGAAGATAGAAATAAAATATTTTAAGGTTATGTCACTGGAAAATGAAAATTATGATTGTTTAAATAATGTTTCGAACTTACCGATGCTTTATGCCGCTCGATTTCAAAGTTTTCAATATTTTCTCCTCAAAAATATCGTATAACGTCGTGATAAAATCCATTTTTTATTCATCAACAATGAAAATCTCATTCACGCTGACAACTCTATAAATTCCCCTTCCAGTAAAAAAAAAACGTGTCCGTCGTAATAGAGATACAACAAGGCAATCAAGCATATTATCATACACCGTATAATCTCTGGTACGCATTTGCGTATCGTCGAACTTGACGGTATAATTTATATACGTTTTACCAACGAGTTATCATTATTTTTAATATTATTCTTGACTCCTATTTTAAATTGTGTGAGTCACGAAAATTTTCCGCTGCTTTTCATTGTGCGAAATAAAAATGGTGCAAGTGGATGAGCCAAAGAAAATGATAAGACGCGATTTGGCTACAGCGTTATTTTTCAATTTTTTTCTTTTATTAACAAACGTTAACGTGTTTACATGATATTCTGATTTGTGCAAATCAGTTTTCTGACTATATTATACAAAACTCTTTGACGATATTTTTAAAGCACGGGGAAACGAATTACGAATGCGCGACCTGGTGGTCGAATCGCGAAGTAAACAAAATGGCCGTTCAAAAATCCAAAGCTCGTGTTACAAGCCACATTGTTAATTCGTTTCACCGATATATCAGCTATTTAAATACATTTCTTTGTTTACAATCAGAATACACGGCAGACATTATGCGTGACGAATAACAATGTGCTAACAATTGCAAGGTAGTCTCGCGATAATAATATCAAAAGGAATGAAATTAAGGAAACTACCTATACACAGTATATATTTCAAAAAAAAAATGTGTAAACGCATCAATAAAACGATTATGATCCTCTATATACGCTTGACGACTATGACAAACAGCATCTGCGACGTTCCACATGCGCATTAAGTTTCGTGCGATATCGCTTTACGTTGTTTCGTAATTTCTCGCAAGTGTGTCTTTTTTTTTCTCGCAGATGCGAGAGCGCAACTTAACGAACGCAATCAGGCCGTTTTCCGACTTATCTACGGAAATTATAGGCTTGTTTTTTTTTCTCATTACATTCAGCATCGGCGGTATATCCTCGTAGCTAATTCACATCCATATACTCAACGCTAAACAGATCGACACGAATTTACACACATTTTGTATAAATATTATTAAGCGCTCTGTGCTTTTATAAAACCGATCAAGCCGTTCGTCGATGAATCGTGAGTGTTGATTTTCTCGGCGTTGTTCAATTCTGGCTCGATCGCCTTTGCCAATTGTTTTCCCAATTCCACACTGAATAAAAGAGGTTTTTCAGTTTTTGTTTTCTCTGACGAAGAAAAATTCTTAAATTGGCGAGGAAAAATTAACTTTAAACTAAAACTCACCCCCATTGATCGAACGAATTAATGTCCCATATGACACCTTGGACGAAGATTTTATGCTCGTACATTGCTGAAACGAAAAATTATATCGATACATTTTTGCGAGCTGGATTGAGGGGATTTCACGAAAACGTATTTTATTTTTTGATTCGGCAATAAAAAAATCGTATCGTATATCCCAAACGACAGATTGTTCGAAATGATTTCATGGTCATGTAAGAAAATATTCAGATTGGTACGTCAAAAATTCTAAGGAAAAATCATAATAATTGTAATTTTTTAGATTAAAATCTGAATGTTCGTTTATATGGATTTTAGCTACGTTTTTTTTCGGTAAATTGCAAAGGAACGTGGAACCGCGCCGTCCCTTAAATAGTTTTTTTTTAATTCTCCGGATAACTCACCGATCAAAGCACCGAGTGTAAATGGCGTTACTTTTTTCACAAGTATACTGTTGGTCGGTCTGTTACCCTCGAATACTTTGTGTGGCAATAGCTGGGTCACTTGATCGGCGGAAAGTCCAGATTTCTCCAGTTCGCCCTTTGCCTGATCGGCGCTCTTTCCCTTCATCAGTGCCTCGGTTTGAGCGAGAAAATTCGCAAGTAAAATTTTGTGGTGTAGAGTTCCTTGAACCTGTGGAAAATTTATTTTTTATGTCATTTTTCGAGATATCGGCATTAAAAAAAAATGAATCCTTTATCATTCCAGGTCAGACTAAAATTTATCAAATCGGAGCAATTATCAGCCATTGCTATCGACTATTAAATAAATAAATAATAATAATGACAATAATTGTATACCATATTGTGCGACACAGCGGGAGCGATAAAGTCCGATGGGATCAATCTCGTACCTTGATGAATCAATTGATAAAATGCATGCTGACCGTTGGTTCCCGGTTCTCCCCAAACGATGGGACCTTATAATTAATCGAGTATTTGAAAAATCGGTTTTTTTTTCCTTGTTTTCAAACATTTTTCCCATTTCAATAATTTATCATACAATTAAAACTATTTCTCTCTCACCTGTGGAGTAATTAACTGTCGCACCCGAGCGCGTTACGTATTTTCCATTGCTCTCCATGTCGCCTTGTTGAAAGTACGCGGCGAAACGATGCAAATACTGATCGTACGGTAATAAGGCGTGTGTCTCGGCTTTGTAAAAATTGTGATACCAAACGCCAAGAATAGCGAGTATTACCGGTGCCTGATTAATAAAAAAAAAAAAAGAAAACCAATTAAGAAAATGAAAATATTGTTTCTTCATTCTCGTACACGTACGTTCTTTTCCAACGGAGCGCTGCGAAAATGTTGATCCATGAAATGTGCACCGTTGAGTAATTTTTCAAAATTATCAAAACCAACGGACAAACAGATTGAGAGACCTATGGCTGACCAGAGGGAATAACGTCCTCCTACCCAGTCCCAAAAGCCAAACATATTTTTCTCATCGATACCGAATTCCTTGACCTTCGGGATGTTTGTCGAGAGTGCGACAAAGTGCTTGGCGACTGCCGCATCCTGAAAAATTTTTTTCAACAAATTTTAATCCTACCAATTTTTATTTTGATAGATTCGATGAATAAAATTTTTTCGTACGCTTTTTAAATGCTCCAAAAGCCAGAGCTTGGCCGAAGTTGCATTGGTTATTGTTTCCTGTGTCGTGAACGTTTTCGAAGCGATTATAAATAGAGCCGTTTCCGGATTGAGTTTCTTCAGGGTTTCCGCGATATGAGTACCGTCGATGTTACTAACGAAATGTACTCGTGGACCAACGTGATACGGCTTAAGGGCTTCGGTTACCATGAGGGGGCCCTTGAAAACGAAAATTTCATTGTTAGTTTTCGGTGGTACGAGAATTTATTTGATTTCGATTTAGGATGAGATTCATATGCTAAAAATAACATTTTATTGAATTTAAACATTTGTTCGGATCCTTACCAGATCTGAGCCTCCGATACCGATATTTACGACATCCTCGATCGGTTTACCAGTGTGACCTTTCCATTCTTTAGATATCACCTAAGTGACAAAAATTATACAAATTGAAATTTCTGATTAAATTAAAAAACTGAATTTTTACATATTAACGAATTTATTCAAAAAATGTAATGATATAATTTGAAATCGTAGGTTTTTAAATGGAATTGGCAAATTTCAATTTTCACATGTTTGTTTTTAAATATATATACCTGATGGGTAAACTCTTTCATGTGCTGAAGAACAGCGTTAACGTCCGGCATCACGTCTTTGCCATCCACTAAGATTGGAGTATTTTTTCTATTGCGCAGAGCAGTGTGAAGTACGGCTCTGTTCTCAGTAAAATTTATTTTTTCACCCACGAACATGGCGTCTCTCGCCTGTTCAATCTTTCTTGCTCGAGCCTAAAATACAGAATTGACAGTTTGATTTTTATTTAAGTTCAATTATTTTACTGAAAAATAGATGGTCGCGGACTTATTGAGGATTTTTATTGATTGTTTCAATTTAATCCTGCTATCTCGAGTTTTTGCAAAATTTTTCTGTCACAACGATGACTTTGCGTACCAGCTCGAACAAGAGACCAAGTGCTTTGTCGTCGATGCGATTTTTGGAGTAATCCAATAGTATGGGTCCATCCTCGGGAGTCTCTAACGTCAAACTGTACAATAAAAATTACTTTTATTCACAGATTCGAGTCATTTGGAAAAATAATAAAAATTCTTGAGAAATAAGGGAAATGGAAGCGATGCATTGCATCAAGGTACATAATAAAAAAAATAATTTTATCCGTAGATCATAATCCTTTGGTAACAAAAAACAATAAATTAATCTTTATTAACAAATTATTATAGTATTGATGCAGCGTTATAGGGCTGCGGTACATTAATATAAATTCCTTAAAAAATAAGACAAACAAATCCAAATTAATGATAATTAAAAATATGACGAAACGTTCAGCAACCAAAATGCAACATTTGTTTCACCTGCCGTCAACGAACTCGGGTCGAATAACTCGGTGAATTTGCTAATTCAATCGAAATTTTTAATTCCAAAAAGGTACTTAATAGCATAAACCGACGGTTTGACCTTGACCAAGGTCACCCGAAGGTCACGAGTCATGGATAATTCAGCCGAAACTCACCTCAATTTTTCGAATCGGTCGGGATTCTGTTGAAACAAATTGGCAATGTTAATCTTTCCCCCGTTGCTGTCAAAGTACCCTTGAAGTTGGCTCCATGCCCCTTCCTCGGTCAATTTTCCCTTGGTATCCATTTTTTTTTCTGTATATAGTTGTTTCTTTGAGTAAAAAATCAGCGCGTAATGGAATTCGAAAGAGTTTTTGCTTTTCCGAAACTGTCACGGACTTTATGACCTGACCGGCTGCCCTTCAAGCCGCGGAATGATAAGCAAAGACGACACGAAGACAGAGTGTGATAGGGGAACCGGATGTGCACCGGCCGGTTCAACGATCCTAGCGCTCGAGCGAGAAGAACCGGAAGTTCGCTCGTCATTGAGTTTTCTTACCGACGCGCTTTTGGTCTTTAGTTCACAATAAAAACACACTTTCGCGATCACACAAATAAATCCATTGAGTTAACTCTACAATTTTCGTTGATCATTGACTCATGGGAAAAAACATAATTGGTAATTGGCAGCCAGGGGGTGTTTACTTCCATTACAAAAACCACGGCTCTATTATTAGTTTACGTGACAAGGAACGTGTCCAGAGTGCGCCACTATCGACGCACAGCTAGCGCGCCTTACATGGTAGGAGCGAAAAGTAGAACTAGAACATCTGGCAAGCTTTTACCCGGTTTTACCGACTTCTTTAGTCGTAACAGTAGCAGTCTCGATGAAATTATTTCCATCGAACATCTTCCGTTTGAGAATTCCTAAAGACTTTCTCTATTAAGTTACAATTCAGTAATTTTTCGTTTTCTTTTTAAGCATAATCCACTTTGATATTTCAGCTATTGGGATTTATGTTCGGCTGGTTAACGTTCTATCATCAGGGTCACCCAGTTGCCAAAGACTTCAAGCGGTACATGACGGAATTGCAATTGAAAATACAAAAGGTAAAATATACTAAATAAACATTGTAAAAATCTTGTTCATAGAGTCGTAAAATTTTTTGTGAATACCCGAATTAATGAATCTTGAGCCAGTAAGTCGGTATTTATTTATGAAGCGATTTACATCGATAGTTTCAATTTGAACATCCATTTATGTGAAATTGTAGTATCGTAACATTGACCATGTGGCTAGGATCGGGAATCTTGTTACAACAGAAAAATTGAATTTCTTTTCAGACTTACGCTTTGCAAGGTACATCGGACTATTCTTGATGAAAATGGCTCTTCATTCGTTTCTAGATGTATCACTGCTCTCGAAGATTAGGGTACATCCGTTATCTGACAATTAATTTTTAATTATGAAGTTATTTTTCCAAAGCTTAAGCATTATACAATGTTCCAACGAACAAAAATTATTTAATTAAAAATTAATAATCAACGAATAAATTCCTATTAGCGTCGCGAGCAAGCGGAATTGCAATTGAAAATACAAAAGGTAAAATATACTAAATAAACATTGTAAAAATCTTGTTCATAGAGTCGTAAAATTTTTTGTGAATACCCGAATTAATGAATCTTGAGCCAGTAAGTCGGTATTTATTTATGAAGCGATTTACATCGATAGTTTCAATTTGAACATCCATTTATGTGAAATTGTAGTATCGTAACATTGACCATGTGGCTAGGATCGGGAATCTTGTTACAACAGAAAAATTGAATTTCTTTTCAGACTTACGCTTTGCAAGGTACATCGGACTATTCTTGATGAAAATGGCTCTTCATTCGTTTCTAGATGTATCACTGCTCTCGAAGATTAGGGTACATCCGTAATCTGACAATTAATTTTTAATTATGAAGTTATTTTTCCAAAGCTTAAGCATTATACAATGTTTCAACGAACAAAAATTATTTAATTAAAAATTAATAATTAACGAATAAATTCCTATTAGCGTCGCGAGCAAGCGCAACAAGAATCTGATGACTGTGGGGAATTTGGTGGTATATTTTGGTCCGATTTGTTGCGACCCGAGGAGGAGACGGTGGCTTCGATAATAGACATAAAACTTTATAATACAAATCACATTTTATAAATAAATACATATATATTTGTATATATACATATATAAATGATTTGAAAATAAATCATTGGAATAACTTTTTTTCTTCTTCATTTCTTAAAATATTCGGTTTGATCTACTATACCGACCGACTATTTATTTTCATGCCCACTCTTCATTCAAATAGCGCGCCACGGCTGGATTTATATATTTTTCGTTCCGACTCCAAGGAACGTGCCTAGGTAGCGCTACAAACAGTGGCTGCGCTGCTTAACATGGGAGTTTCCACCCCCTGTTGGCAGCACTGTACGCAAAATCACACCGATTGTTCGTAATTCCGGTTGTCGATGTGCGTTTTTTTGGTTACGTTATAAACCCATCGCCGATTTCTACACTTCCTGATATACAAATAACACAAACATTGATTCGAAAGGACAATTTTATTGTTCGTAAAAATTTCCAATACCATCGACTTTTCCCACAAAATGGTAAGTCTCACGATCCATAGATTTTTAACGGTCACTCGACCGAAAGAAAAAAAGAATTTTATGTTTTGTTTACCTTTCCCTCCCCCCGCGACTATTTACAATAAAAACGATTTCCAGACATTTACGATTTTTATACCGCGAATTGCCATGTGATGAATTAAGTATTCACGAAATCGTGCGAAGATCAACATTATTCATAGACTCGAAGTTAACGTGAGATGGTATTCTGTCGTTCTAACCTCTAAAACGATATGTTTGCCGAAATATTCGCGATATTTATGTTTTTTTATTCGTGATACTTTTCATTGATTTTTTAATACCATTGGATTTTGATAATTCATTACAGTCTCACACGATATTACTCGTTCAGCCGGGCAACAGGCCCGAAACACGAACGTACTCGGATTACGAAAGCGTTAACGAGTGTATGGAAGGTAAGCTATAATCGAGAAGCACTAAAAATGCACTGTAGCATTGATTCGCCCGAACCAAACCGTTCGAACGAATTTCGTAATAGAAATTCCTTGTATATTGTTTGGATTGACTTATTTTTATTATGAACGAGCGTACAATGCGTGAGTAAAGTTTTAAGGACCTACGACAATTACTTCTTGTTTAAATGCATTACGCAGTAAATTCATAAGAAAACGACACTTTGAGGACGTTTCGCTACAAAAATTAGATCGTTACTTAAAAACATAAAGAATCCGATGTTAAAAGATATTTTTTCACGATTAGGATTAAATAAAGTTCGGTATTCATGACCATTGAGCATAAAATTCTCTGAAATTGTATTACGTTTTTGTGCAAAGAGAATTCATTATTTTTCTCCTGGTCTGCAGGTGTATGCAAAATCTACGAGGAACACTTAAAAAGAAGAAATCCCAATACTCCAACAATCACCTACGATATAAGTCAGTTGTTTGACTTTGTTGACGAACTGACGGATCTCTCTTGTCTGGTATATCAAAAATCCACCAACACTTACGCTCCCTACAACAAAGATTGGATCAAGGAGAAAATATATGTATTGCTGCGTCGAGCCGCAGGTCACAGCTCATAGGGTGAAACGAGAAAGGAAAAAAAAAAACAAAAAACATCCATACCTAGGAGTACGTTTTTCATGTATAAGATTTAAAAAAAAAGTATAACTACTTTAATATCACCTCATCGCTATTGTTTATAACTATGATTAAAGACTAATTAAGGAATTACGCAATACACAGATGTCTATTGTAGAACGTAAAGTTTTACTGTTTCATAAAAACACGTTCCGTCGGTGAGAATTTAAAAAAAAAATGACAAGAGATTATACTGAAATAATATGGACATATGTAGATTGTAATTGAAAATGAAAAAAAAAAAAAACGATGGGATCAGAGAACAATACGTGTGATTTATTACAACGTATTTCATTTACTAGATTGCGGAGATAGAGAAACGCGACGTTTTCACTAGTTACGACATTTTCGGGTTATTCGTTCAAGTTCGTATGGAAATTCATCTTAATTTATCGCGCAGTTTTTAATCAGTGTGAGAAAAAAAAAAGAGAATTGTAATGCGATACGCTCTATATATCGGATTTCTTCGTCGCCAAGAACACTTGAGTTTTGTCGACGGTGGCGGTGCCTTACGATCTAACCCCAGCGGAAACGTTTTATCGGGTAATATGCGTTATTTCGTCACGAGGTTTATTTTAGAAAAAAGTAAAATAAAACCAAGAGCTTGTGCACTTTGCCAAACGAGAGTATCGGCCGTGTAGCCTGACGCTTGACACACATCTTTTACTATGAACCGCTGATTCGAGAAATTCACTAATTTCTCAACGAATTTTAATACCCCCCGTTAAGTTAGTTAAATATGTCGTTAATTTTGAAGGATACACGCTTCTTAAAATGTTCAAAGATTACTTCTTTTTAGCGTACAAACATTAACATCGTATTAATAGTAAATCCGATAAAAATTTTTTAGTAACTCTTAGGATTTCTCGCCATTGATCTTTGTCGGCTAATATTTTTTTTTAATTTTCAAATAAATAACCCATCATTCAGAACGCTTGTGTCAAGTGCAATAATGATAAGTTTAGTTTTTCAAAGAATAACAAAAATTGTAACAAGCGAATGAGATAATTCAATGATTCATTTGGTTAACAATGACTTTTCTCTGTTAATGCAATTTTTACGATTTACTTCGTTATTTGAGAACAATAGTGATGTATTATCTCAACTTGACACGAAAGATAAGTACAAAAATTCTGAGTAAAAATCGATCGTTTGTTAAGCCATAAAAATTGCCATAAATTCTATGAGTGTAATTTCATTGAATCACTATAATTCTTTCGTCAATACTAAAGAACGCAGCAAGTCATTGTGATTAATAAATCAATGGAATTTTTCTCAATTAACTTTCAAAATTTATTCCTCATTGGAGGAACTTTTTTTTTTGTACAGTTACCTCTAAATTCGTTTTTAAGAATCGTTTCTCAAAGTTTCTACACACATTTACTCTTGAGCTCGACATGGCACACTACTACCACAAACAATAATCTCTTGATGAAATAAACTCAAGGGTCAATATACTTAAAGTTTCATTTATATATTTTTCTTCAACCGTCTCGTGTAGTCTAGACTTTTTTTTAGATTGCCTCGCGTCTCATTTGTATTATCGAACAGCCAAGCGCGATAAAGAAAGAAAAAAAAAAAACTGTAAAGAAAATTGCGCAAGAATAAAAGATGATACCACGTGCGCGCTGTTTCGCCTCTGTTACAAAGTTTTAATTAAATATAACATACAATTGCTCACCCGTTACATAAACAGTGACTATATAAAAAATGTTCTCGCGAGTTTGTAGGCGGTGGATAAGAGAATTTTTTTTTTTTATTATTTCTACCTGCCCCCACTCCCCGAATAGAGCGCTACCGAGTCGCTTGGGCACGCACTGCGCGCTGTTTTTCAGATAAGCATCGTCCGCCGCAGTCCGCCGTTGCTCGCGGTCGTGATTAGAGGAGCGAATTCGCGTTACTCGGCTTTTCGCGTGCGAGCGCGCAACATTTTGTTGTATTCGCGATAAAGTCACCTTTTTTTCGTTATTATCAATGCACGCCGAGATATTAACGTTTTTTTCTCTTTCCCACACTATAATTGCGATACTGCAGGCAATAGTTTCGCGCTTACGTGGGTAAAGAAGAAAACAATAAAAATAATAATCAGTTTATAACAAAACCGGCCTCGGGCAATACGTCAAAACTTGTTTTTTTTTTCTCCTCTTCTCTTCCCTCGCTCACGTTTTTCTCCTCGTACTCGCCAATCGCCGCAAGTGCATTTAAAAGAAAGAAAAAAAAGCCATTTTTAACGAATAAAACAACAAATTTTCCCCGATCGTCAATAACGACAGAGGCTTTTTGAGAACGGGAAAAATTGCGCGCTGCAAACGCCTGTCACGAGTGAATAAAGAACTCTGCGTGTGTGTTTGTTTGTGTGTGTATTGTCCACAGCTTTTGCGTATGTGTACTTGCCATTTAACGTTATGATATCATACTCGTTTTCCTGTTTCATCAAAGCACACGCGCGTGTCAACGTTTTTACTCGTTAAAACTTTCCTCTATTGTTTGTTCTTTCTCTTTATAAAAAAAAAATAAAAATAAAAAACGATAACATGATGTCGGGAAATCCATTTGGCGATTGTGATCCGTTCAGCGAGACACCGATGCAGTCGGGTTCGATCGAAGGTAAGAGATTGTCATTTGTTTTTTTTCATTTTGTTCGTAAGAAAGATTATGTTACAATGTAAAACAGCTGATCTGGAAAAATAATGGATAATTCGCTCGGTAGGTTAGGTCGAGAGAACGTCATATGTACATAAAATAGCCTCGATTTCATTCGCAACTCCGTTGTCTCCCTGATCGGAGTCAATTTGTCAATAAAGGACAGACAATTTACTCTTATTAATGTCAATCGCGATGACGTCGGTCAGTCGATATAATACTATTTTTAGTTTTTTAAAACTATGATTGTCAAATTTTTGTTTTCTTATCATTGTTGCTACAGGCCAATTATTCATATTCAAATGTTAATTAATCATGTATAATTTTGAAAAATGTCTCTTCACCGAATTTACTTTTCGGAGCCTGAAAATGCACATAATTCTTTATAATACCAAAAATATGTTACACGTAAATTCATCTTCATTGCTATGCGTTTAGATTCTTAAATTTGCAATTATAGAATTTAGCATGAAAATGTAGGATTTATTTATCTATTCAATAATGTAGATAACGTTATGCGTAAGTGCAATTTCCAAAAATTCTACAATGAATTTATTTCATATTCTGAGTAAACGAATCGTTTGTCATTCGTGGAAGAGGGAAAATGTGAAAGGAAACAAAAAAATCATGAATAATTAGCGTGGGGAAATAAAAGTTGATGAATTGCTTACGAAGGATGGAGATTCGTCATGCGAATGTTCCAGAAATAAATCATGGGTCATAGTCCTTCGGATAATACTTCCTGTCGTTTCAAGCGCCAGGCTAGTACCGTAGGAACTTTTATTCAATCGGTGGCCGCTTGATAATGCATTGTGAATTTTGTGCAGGGCTTTTAAACCGATTCGCTAGACTTGTCCGTCAATTTTTTCGATTTTGCTACTTTTCTTTTAAAGATATCAAAGGAGCTTTAGGAGAAGAAAATGGTATTGAACCCGTCGAACAAGAGTCCGACGAATTGCCATGGGCTGAAATCCTCACGCCCGAACAGATTCGCTGGTTCTACAAGGACGGCGTTCACAAGAGATGGGTAAAATTTTGTGGCTACGACAGTCTTAGAATAGAAAATGTCTGGAGAAAAAGACAGTCCTGCGAGGATAACGAAAAGATGGAAAATTCATCGACCGTCGAGAGTGTTGTTGTCAGAGGGGGAATGTACGATGTGGAATTGGACAATATGAGATGCGTATCTATATATTGGCCAGGTATGTGATGGAATCATTAATGAAATTATTTCAAAGAGTTTCGATAGTCTTCTCCTTAAAAAATTCAACTCTGTGGAACTTAAAGTTTTTTTCTAATGAAAAATTGAAAAAAATTAATATTTTAAACAGCGTTGAGTTTGTATTATAAGAAAATTTTTTTTTTAATATTCTAAGTTGACAATATTTTCTTATGAATCAGCATTTCCGAACTTTGGCTATGGCTATTATTATTTTATATAACGATTTGTGTGTCAATAGATCCAGTCTAGTGTATATGTGGGAGACAAGTGAGCTTGAGAAATGTATGAGAGAAACCAGTTTTCCAATGAAACGTGAAATTGCAACATTTAAGGAGACACCTTCGTTCCACCACGAAATGGAATTGAATGCGAATTACAGATAAACTGGTTCTATGATAATTTGTCTAGAGTACTATAGTAATGAAAAAAAATGTTGTTTTCCGAATCGTTTCAAGAGCAAACCACATTATTAGTTACTTTATTTCGCTGAATTTATTGTTAGAAATTGTATAACAAAAATATTTAGAATTATTACATAAAAATCATTATTTGAATAATTTTAAATTATCGTAAATTCGTTCAATGGTAAGAAATAAAGAAAAATTGCCGCTTTCTATATAAGGAAATTTATTACTTTTCGTTTTCGCATTGTATTAAAAAATCCTAGAATTCAATGAAAAATATTTACCTTTTTATCATTGTATCAATCCCAAAGTGCCTTGAACATTAGCTCAAATCTATGATCGCGTAACTTTCCCTTTAAGACTTATCCTAATAGTCACAATTATTTTACTTTCCAATTTATTCTCTTGAGATAATACAAAAAACTGAACATAAAATCCAGACGTTGAAAATCTCGAAGAGGAACATAATGGTTAAATATAAAATGGATATATTCTCTTTTTGTACTGTTGAGGCCCTAAAACATTCCGATATGTGTCTTGTCGCAATATCGGTTTTCTGTCTCGTGAATGTTTTGCAATAAACGACAGTCGGTGAGCAAGAGCGCGTGTACAATCTAAGAAATTGTATATCATACGCTGCACTTCCTCAGATATTGCTTGCTCTTTCTATATATATATCTATTAATCTGTCTCACTTTGTCTCCCACTGCGTACTAGAGAGATTACTCCGTGTCCTTGAGTTTATTATAGCCAATTTCCTTTAGACGCATTCACCGCGAGCTCTCGCGCTACAGGACAAAAAATATTCCTATCAATCAACGAGACAATAAAAATATCGAATCTCCTTTGTTTTCCCCAAATTTTTATTCTCCCTGATTGAAGAAAATTCAAACAATCTCCCCTACGTTCCTTTCTTCTTCTTCTTCTGCTCTTGTTTTTTTTTTTTATGCATTTTGGCCAAGTACCAAAATAATAGTATAATTTATATTGAAAAAAAGGGTATTATTCTAGGAGAAGAATGGGAAATAATGAGAGGCACTTGGTATTACGACGGTAGTTGGATACCTATCGAGGCTGAAGATGCAAAAGTAATCGAGGAGGTACATCTTCGATTGTTTGAAAAACCAAGTCACACGCCGCCGAGTACGACACCCGAAGAACAACCTGCACCACCGCAATCATCAACAGGCATGTCTCGTTCTCGTGACACTCGAAAATTCCTATGTTATTAGTCATTTTGTTTAAAAATCGATAGAATTGCATTTTCAAGAATTTTAACATTGAACAAAATTGATTTGAATATTTTGTTTTTTAATTTTCATTCTTTTTGTTAGTGAGAATTAGAACAGTGGAATAAGGTTTCTTTATATTTTTTATTAATGCTGTGAGTAATAAATAGAATTAAAAATTAATTGGAAAATTAATTTCAACTTTTAATTCTCCAATTTTTTAATCCACAACTTTTACGCATGTACTTATTTAAATAAGTTGTACTTCCATTTTTTTTTTCATTTGTGTTCCGGAAACTTCAAGTTACGTAATATAAATCCACAGTCATATCCGCCAATAACCGATTGAATAGATAATGCGATTGTTACATCGGATTTTTTGTTTACAGTACTCCACACGCAACACTTTCCGGAGTTTCATGTCGATTGGCACGCCATCAACGACGTTACTCGTTACAGCGAGTACACCCATAGTAAATTAATGCGAAGCGTCACGTCCAAATTAGGTTTCACTAAAAGTACGTATAAAAAAAGAGTGTTATAATTTTTCATACAGTGGTACGAATAAATATATCGTTTCACGATCTGTTCCCAGCCAAAAGACGAATTCGATGATAATTTTCAGTACTTCGTTGGTACGATGAAAATTCTTTAAAAAAATTAAACGACATTTCATAAACGGAAACCGTTGATTTTAAGTAAGATCAATGCCAACAATTTGTTGTCAAATTAACTGAAAAAAAAATTGTTTAACGAATCGTCGGAGTGTTTAAAAAAAAAAAATTGTTTAACGAATCGTCGGAGTGTTTAAAAAAAAAAAATTCTTACGCAATGAATTCGCGGTGAGGTCAAATTGATTGAATAAAACTTTTTGCTCGGATTGCATACACGAAGCATCCTCAACGCTAGTTTCCGCAACGATAATCGTTATATCGATATCTCGTTTTTTCTTCTTAATTTACACGTTATTTAATTCTATCTTCGTCTTCTTTCTCATCCGTACAGCAACGGGCTATCGATTGAAACGTGGCTACATGGTTCACGCCACTATCGACGATAAGCCTCACGATATAGATCACTTGGTGTTCGTTGTTCATGGAATTGGCCAAAAGGGAGATACGGGGAAAATCATACGTAATACAACATCGTGTGTGTCCTTATATCAGCATGAATTTTTCCCAAAGGCAATCGAGCATTTGTTGAATCGTGTCAAAATGAAAAATCTTTCTATCAGCAAAGTCCAGGCTCAAGGAGGGGACTCCGCGATTAGAAATCGGAAAAAATTCATCTCCTACAATTTTTTAGATTCATATCCGAATATTTGTTTGTAGGATCGTAGAAAAATTTCCATCACTTGGTTTTTAATTGTCTATACTATTTTTTTTTTCGCCAAGGTGAAAAAGTTCGTGGAGACCATTCCTAAACTATCATTCTTCATTATCACACTTTTTGCCTTTCGGAAATTTTTATTTCTCAATCACTCTTGTCGAGATTTATCTCAATCTTTTTCAATTTTCGTCCTTGTCCTCTCTCTGTTTCTCTCTTTCTCCCCTTCTCTTTCTCTATCCCCCCCTCTTTCTCTCTCTCTATCTCGTCGTAGGTTCAGAGAATGCGTTGGGTGGCTAGAGAGAAAATATTTTCCAAATTCGAAACATCGTGTTGAATTCTTCCCGGTCGAATGGAGATCTTCCCTGAAGCTTGACGGTGGTAAGCAAACACATCTCCTCTTTAAACCTCATATTTATCTACATTTCTCTCCGTTTATATATTTACCTATATCGATACGAGATTTTTCGTTTATAAAAAAGAAAAAGATTCAGTAGTGTGAAAGCCCCCCCCCCCCCCCCCCCCCCCCCCGATATTTCAATATGTCTCATGTGAATTTCTAATCTTTTACAGATATCGTCGACGCGATAACGCCATACAGCGTTCCCGGAATTCGTCAATTGTTGAATACCTCGGCAATGGATATTCTGTATTACACGAGCCCGCTCTACGGCGGTGAAGTTAGAGCGGGCTTGCAAAAAGAATTAAATCGACTCTATTTCAAATTCGCCAGTCGTCATCCCGGCTGGACCGGTAAAGTTTCGATTTTGGCGCATTCGCTCGGCTGCGTGATAGTTTATGATATCGTTACCGGTTGGATGGGACCGGACACGAGACCACCGTCACCAGCAGCACCTGATATTTCCGACGAAGGCCTTCAATTTACCGTACGTTGCCGAAATTACCGAAGTTATCGAGTTATTCGTTGACTCCCCCCCTCCCCCTACATCGCGTGTCGAATGGAAAAATAATATTTGCACGATTCACTTTTTTTTTTTTTCGTAAATCTCAAACAGAAAATTTGTCCGATTTCAGCGTACTTAAGGGGGGAAATAGGGTTAGGACAGCGTTTTCTCAATGATTTTCATGAATTTTTTTATAGTATAAAAAATTAATATAATTTATTGAAAGTTTGAGAATATTTTATACATATATTTAAGTATATACTATAAAATTTTTGAAGAATTTCCGTGAAAAATACCGAAAACATTAGCGACCCCATATTGCAGGTCACAATCAGACTCAGCATTTTGCGTACATTCTGGAAGCCGCAATTTTCATCTGAAATCAAACGAGGTTGGAATTTATTTTTAATATATGTCTCTCTTCTATATGAACCTAAATGCTATCAAAAAAAATAGAATATTGAATTTTTTACAGGGGTCAAGACAAAAAAGCATGATTTTTTGCCATTTTTTACAACTTTATTTGCAAAAAAAAATTTATTTTAAATAATGATAATATTCCGATTTTAGGTTCATATAGAGCGCAATACTATGAAGAAAGTAACTGCCAATTTTCAAAAAGATGGGTTGAAAACTTTTCAAACTAGCGTGTACGCAATTTCAAAAAAATTCGTTTTTAAAAAAACGCATTTGAAAAAATAGTACCAAGAAAAACGAGCAATATGGGGTCGCTAATATTTTATAGTATATACTTAAATATTTGTATAAAAATTTTTATAGTATATACTTAAATATATGTATAAAATATTCTCAAAGTTTCAATAAATTATATTCATTTTTTGTACTATAAAAAAATTCATGAAAATTATTGAGAAAACGCTGTCCTAACCCTATTGCCCCCCTAAATGGCTTATAACAATAGAACGAGTCGGAATTTTCATTTAAAATTTTGGGAACATATTTTTCAATAGTTTTAACTAACACTTTATGAAATTAAAAAAAAATCGATTTTTTGAACCGTCTAACCCTATTTCCTCCCTTAATTATGTTATTTTCGTAATAACAGCGATAATTCTTATACGAAGGAATCGAAAGTAAAAAAAAAATCACCACTGATTTCATTAGAAAGAAAAATTTCATACTAATTACTTTTTTCTCATTATTTCCCTCCAGATCGAGAATCTATTTTGTTTAGGCTCGCCGTTGTCGGTATTCCTGGCGTTACGTACGCGCACACCGACCACGGGACTCGACGTAATGCCGCAAGGTCTTTGCAAGAGATTTTACAATATATTTCATTGGAGCGATCCGGTGGCTTATAGAATGGAACCTTTGCTCGAGCGCGGATACAGTAAAATCGATCCGGTACTTATATTACCATACGGGGGTGCTGACGCAACGCCGAACGAGCAACCACCTTTACTGAATACCGTCGAACAAGGAATTTCTGCTGCGGGTAAAAAAAAAAAAATTAACTTTTTTCTTCGTTACGAAACGCGAAAATTTACGGCAAATATTCTGAGCGGACGCGACTGTCTTTGCAAATAAAGTGGATAACGAGGAGGTAGAACGAGACGAGAGTCCCGGTGATACGCCCAATCGTAACGTCGACAAGGGTTGGAGTCTTTGGGGCCTTGTGAGAGCCGGTTGGACCGCGAAAGACGGTGCTTCATCACCAACACCGGACGCTAATCCAATACGTCCGGATCAGGGTTAGTCATTTATCTTTTTTTTCCCTCGCGGAGCATAAGAGATTTTTTTTATCTTCTAAATACCTGAAAAATCACATTTTTTGTAATTTCCGAAATTATTTTTTCAATTATGTTTGAAAAAAAAAAACATATAACTCCAAATTTCTTAATGGATTGCAGAATTAGCTCAGCGCCTGGATTACGTACTGCGAGCGGGTGGCTTGGGACGTAATTACTTGTACACGGTTACGGCACATACGGCATATTGGAACAATTACGACGTGGCCTATTTCATCCTAACCCGACTCTTTCCGACACTAGAGACTTGATGTTGGCCTGTTTTCCACAGTGACGATAATCCCTATTGGATTGCGCCAACGTTTTACTAGTCCATCGCGGGCCTTTGACCTCTGAGCTTCGTGAAAAACGGGCCTGCTATCATAAAATGATGAACGAGAACAACAAAAAAAAAAAAACGACGAAGAACACAAAACGCAAAAGCGTATAATCTGTGATAACGGTAAAACGATACAATAACGTAACAACTACTATATAGGTGAAATCATTTTTGCATAACTTTTTTCGTAACTTATGAGTCGTAAACGAAAAAAAAAAGGACTAACGAGTCCGCGCAGTCCAAATCCGTTGTATATTTTTTATATTGGGCAAAAATATGCCGATGCTTCTTAGATTATGCAAACGAGACTCGATGTATATATATATTTATTTTTTAATCCGTTCGCTCGACGTTTATGTCCGACTGACAAAGTCTCGTGTACTCATTTTTTTTTTGTTAATCGTTTTTACCAACGTTTATCGATGTTGCGAATTAGTTTGTTATAACTATTTATTTTTTCTGTCTCTCTCTCTCTCTTTTTCTTGTAAATAATCTATGAAAATTTTTCACTGCAAATGAAGTCGCGGAGAAATTTGAAAAAACATCGTGAAAAGTTGTTGAATGTACGCAAAGTACTTTTTTTCATGATGTTTCTCTCATGCTGTTCGTTACAAGTTCAATAATTGTTCGGAAATAATTTTGAAAAAAAATACGAGGTACGAGGAGAAACGAACACCGCAGTTTTCGGAAAATTTAACATAGTCACGGAAATTGTCTTAACGTATAGAGAATCATGAGTCACGAAAGAACGTTTAGCGTCCATATTGCAGATATCACGAAAACCTCATTGTGAAGAAGAAAAAAAAACAAAATATCGAGAAGATTCATTGAGATACACGAAAGTCGTCCAGTATACTGAAAGTTTAATGATAAATGAAAAAAAAAAAACAACTAGCCTCAATACTCCACTCCCATTATACAAACTGCGGACCGACCAATTGCCATTAACGTGAAAAAAAAAAAAAAACAATTAATCATCTTCTCGTACGCGAAGACTGCAGAATTAATGTCATGTAAAAAAAAACGAAAAAGATTTTGGATCTACGACCGTATTACTGTAAATCTTGCCGATCTTCGTTAGGAATTATGCTATTTGCCTGAAAAAGAAAAAAAAAGGTTTCGTAGCGCGACAATAATCCCTAGATCTTTCAAAAAAGTTGTTAGTTTCATACGAGAACAGAAGGATAATATTTCGGCAGCGTAAACTAGATTATCTAGCCTCATAAAAAGTCCAACGGTTTTCTAACAATTATCTACGTAACGATAATATGTGTCGAGCATATTTATACACGAATATCTATATGTATATATATACATATATATATATATATCGCCGCCGCCACCGTGAATTGAGGAGAGCGAGCGGGATCGAGTAGGCTGGGTAAGGGGATCGAGCGGGGGCGGAGGTGATTTTGTTTGAACGAAAAAAAAGACTATTCGCGTATTTGATATTCAAATTGTATAAAAGCTAAACGAAAAATACATTAACGAGTCTATATGTATAATAACGTTCGCGAACGAATTAATTGTGACGGTTAAATTGAGATAAATGTTGTGCTAGTTGAATGAAGCCTAAAACATTAAAAAAATACGTTTTTTACGAATTTTCATCGTTATGCAAAAAATTGAATGATACGAGCTTCACAAATTTTAACTAGTAACGAAATGAAAAAGTTTTTTCCGTATCTTCAGCCTATTTCCGCCTATCTCATCATATCAATTTTCACAGAAATTTATTAAAATTCATCATTTTTGTCCTTCACACGACTAATTCGGTGAATATGAATTTTGAAAACTGAATGTCCATCTAATAGGTTTTTCCGTTAAAGAAAACATGCTGTAACGTTACAGTGAAAACCTCGTTTCATCGATAGCGATTTGTAAAATAGAAAAATCATTTTTATTCAATTTAGGACTCACTCGACTACATTAGTAGCGTCAATGAAATTTGCATCCTGGTATCATATCAGCTAAAGCGTCAGGACAAATTCCAGAACGAACGATCTCGTTTTGTTTTCTCATCCTATTCTTCCCAATCAACGTTTATTCCGACAACTATACACGAGCGATCTGTAATTATTGAAATTTGCGAAACTAACGGCCACAATGAATTTATATAGCTCGGTCGATAGTTAGCAATCGCACACGAACAAAAATACCAGTTATAGAATTAAATATTACACGAACCTTGCGTAATATTACGATGAGATATATCATTTTTTTTGTAAATTTATTAAACAAAAACGAAAAACCGTTAATGAGTTTGACTGCGTGATACATGGAATTCGATTGTATTTAACGAGCAAGCGTATATTCTGCATTTTTCTTTGCAGTTTAAATACAAAAGTTGTTATATGAATTTTACGATTATTAATTTTCTTACTACCCCTCCGTCGTTAAAGACGCAGTCATTTAAAAAATTTAATATGTCTTGAGATTAAATTGTCTAAATGGGGCTCGACGATGTGTCTTTCGACAATCTAGCTTTCGACGGAATTATGTTATCAATCATTTATCAGAATTGTTTTACGAAAGTGGTTTTTAAAATTATTTCTAGACGCTCGTAGAGCCGTGCGCGGTCAATCGACGAACTAATAATGCGGTACTTTGACCCGGCAGAGAGAGAGCGCGCGTTTGCGGGTAAAGAACGGTAGAGAATTCTCGAGAGACATTTTTTTCCATTCGTCGCCGCTACATAATATGAATTATACGTAAAATTCGTGACATTTGCGATAAGAAAAATCGAGTGCGAATAAGTAAACGAGGTCACTCGCGATATCTCATTCTGATAAACTATTCTATGTTTTTTTTTTAACCTGCTAGAACATCATATGTACCTGGCATACACGTTTTCGCAGTGCGTTTTACAGCCGCATACACACGAGAAGCGTGTCTCTCCGTGTCACGAAAATTAGCTCTCTCGTGTTATATAGGTTATAACCGTAATTGTTAACGCGCCTCTCTCCTCTCGGCTTTTGCGACTATCGTGACGTGCAAAAAAAATCGTGACGTATTCTTGAAAGATCATTTTTTTCAAGCTCGTTTAAATAGTTTTTTTTCTTTGATTAATCTCCGTCACCTAATGTTCTCGAATCGAAGTACTTGTTACCAACATTTTCTCGATTGTTCCCGTAAAATGCCGTTTCGTGTGAAAAATTAAAACTTCGAGGATTTCGGAGTTCGAAAAAAAAAGAAAAGAACGTCATTTTATTAGTTTGATATTTTCGTTTTTCCTTTTCGTTCAAAGGTGAAAATCTACTGGGTGAGTAATATTTTTTGTTCGCACTGTCACACGTGTCTTGGAACATTCAATCGGTTTTTAATTGTTTTTTTATCCCCCCCCCCTTTTTGTTATTGACATTTGATGGGTTTTTGTCTCTTTTTTTTTTTAGAATCATGAATAACATGCACAATTCGTCCATGATCGCTGTCGCGATTGGCGCAACGATAGGTGTTCTTGGAGCTGCGACGATGATCATTTATCAAAAAATTGTTGAACAAAGACAACGCTCCATGATGAACGATTATGTGGAAAATGTTGATAGAAGATTCGCGGAATTGGAAGCTGAATTACAGAGCGTTAGGTATGATTACCATGATTCTTGACATGTTAATTCATTACTTTGTCAGTCGGTACGTCCGAAGTAAATTCCAGATTTATTTGAATTGTTGAGATGAATTATTTTATTTTATTGACGTATAATTACCATATTATGGTGTCGGTAAGAAAGTTGTTTTTTTTTTTTTAAAGATTGTTCTTCGAGTAATCGTTATTTTATGATTCGTCAACCAATGTGGACTTTTGTTTTGTCCTTTAATGAAAAAATGGACAATGGAGCTGAGATCCATATAGATTTTTGAAAAAGTGGCAACGGAGCTTAGCCTCACTACCCATTTTTTAAAAACTGGATATTGGGGCCTCACGACCGTGATAGATTCTTTCAAAAACAGGTCATTTCTTAAAAAAAAAATGGTCATAACAACTTGCCTCCTAAAAGACACTTTTCTGAGTAGATCCCATGAAAAAGTGAATTAAATCACCTAATCTCCCCTCTGCCAATTTTGATATTGAGATCTGCATAACCTCTATTTCAACAGGAATCAACAAAAAAATAGAAAAGCCAGAGCGATAGCGCGCAAACGAGTAACTTCCCTCAGTAGTTTTTGTACCGCCGAAGACGGTGAAAGTGAGACAGATGCCACATCAATTGCCGGAACGGAAATGGCGGATGATGAATTTTACGACTGTTCTGACGAGGAATTCGGCGGAGGAGATACGGAAAATGGGTTGGTTACAATATTTAATTTTTTCTCGGTTTTTTGAGAGACAACGAATCAATATTTTTTCAGGATTTAAAACGTGTCTGCGCTCCGACTGGCGAGAGCCACTCTCGAGAGTGAAAATTTCCCTCGAGATACAACGCGTTTTCGACTTTTCGTTCAGACAACGTTGTTACAATATTATTTTCTTTAATCTATTCTTTTAATTATTATTTTTATGGTTAATATACTTTGAAGAACCGGATCATATGTTCAGTGATGCAGGGTGTCAAGAGCAATGAGGGACTTGAAGCTCCAACTCGCAGCTCTGGACGAGAAGATCGAGAACGAGACGTTGTTCGAGGAGGTACTGTA
The DNA here is from genome assembly GCA_958009045.1 of Oxytorus armatus. Classification (NCBI taxonomy): domain Eukaryota; kingdom Metazoa; phylum Arthropoda; class Insecta; order Hymenoptera; family Ichneumonidae; genus Oxytorus; species Oxytorus armatus. The sequence continues at coordinate 4,943,212 of OY253746.1, read as the reverse complement.
CGATCTTCGTTCTCTGGTTATATGGCACGACGAGAACGTCGAGGTTGTTTGGAGATTGGGCAGAGCATGTTACAAAAATGCCGATGGTATTGACGATCAAATGAGACAAGACGATTTACTTCTTGAAGGTAAACATTGGAAAAAGTAAAAAAAAAAATTGTCAATATCCCACTGTTTTTTCACCCGGACCGCGAAACTTCAAGCGGGGCGAAATCAATTACTTTTTTATTTTCAACTCAAAACATCCGTTCTTTTCAATCGCTCTTTAGGTATCAAAGCCTGCGAACGAGTACTCGAGGCTGAAAATGCTGATTTGCACAAATGGTACGCTCTCCTGGTTGGCGCGAGAACCGATTATCTGCCGATAAAAGAAAAAGTCGAGAATGGAATGCGCTTTGAGAAACACGTTAAAATAGCTCTCAACTTGAGACCAATGGACGCTACGCTTCATTATCTCATAGGCAGATTCAAATATTCCGTCTCGAATCTAAGCTGGATCGAGAAAAGGGTAATTTAAGAATGGAAACAATTCTCTTTCTGAATATTATAAAATCTTTCATTTCACTTATTCGCAGCAATCAAATCTACGTTTTTTTGTAATTAGATTTTGCTTTTTTCTTTTTGTTTTGTAGGTTTGCGCCACATTGTTTGGCGAGGTACCCCCGGCTACTTACGAGGAGGTGATAAAACATTTGGAAGAGGCCGAAAGATTGAGCGACAAACCGGATATAGAGTACAAGTATTATTTAGGAATGGCTTATTTGAAGACAAAATCGTACAAAAAGGGTATCGAGCTGTTGCGAGAAGTTGACGATTTACCGACGATCAAAGAATGCCAGCAAACATTGAAAAACGAAGCCAAAGATGCTATATCACAGTACTCGAATTACTCGTGATAAACGAAATTCATGCGATGTGTCTCGACGTTCGATTCTAAACTCGAAGTTTCTAAAAAAGAGCGATGTGGAATATAAGTTTAAACCGATTGAGATGTTAACTCGCGAGTAGACAAACGAGATTTGGGAAAACGAATTTTTATAAGGAATCACGACTATTACCTAGTCAAAACGTCGTTTTTGAAAGTAAACAAAAAAAATATTGCTCGTTTTCGACACTGGACAAATGTTATTAATCATATATTTTGTCCAAATAACGCTCTTTAACGGAATAAAAATTAAACACGATAAATTCATCAAATGCATGATAGTTTCAAGAAATTTTTCGAGAGACATTGCCATTTGATAAAAATTTACGATTTAAAATTGGAATAAAGGATAACCAGATATAACTTTTTGAACACATGCATAAAACTAGAGTGCTCTTTGATAAAATCAATGGTAATGTTTTTTTTTTCTACTTCAAAGGCGACGTTGTTTAAAGAAAATGGACATTGATTTGACTGAGTAAAAATCGCCCTTCTTTATATGAAATATTGGAATCCGTGTCCCATTAACTCGAACGCAAATGGTCTCGATTAAGTATTTCATTATCGGACGTGGCTGCGAAGAAATTGTATCGTTTGCGACGATTCAGCGGAGACGAGCAAGATCTAATTGTCAAATTGCTTTTCGAAATTTTTATTTTGACGATTTAATTACCGTCTCTTCATTAATCTCTCACGCTATATCACATCGTAACTAGTGGCTTTCTCTTCTCGACAATACGTTGAAAAAATTTTTGACAATCCTCAATCAGAAAATTTGTACGTTATTTAGAAAAAACGAAATGAGAAATTTGACTTTTGCCGAATCTTCGCGTGATTCTCGTCTTGGGATGGAATTTTTTGTTTGTTTTTATAGTCAATGACCGCGTATTACGTCGTTACCGACGATTTTATAGTAATTTTAACGTATGGATTCCTGTTGATCCGTGACGAACTACGGGGATTATTAAATTCTTGTAGTAACGTAGGATGTACAGACGGTAATGTTCATGTTTTTTTTTTGTGTTTCGCGTAGATTTTAAATGTCATTCCAATAGTTTTTACGAAAGCGATTAAGAGACCTCCGTGTTTCGAAGAGGTGCTGGATTATATTTTATAAATATATATATATATATATATATATATATATATATATATATATATATATATATATATATATATATATATATATACACATACATATTTGTCTTACACGAATTTTCGTGAAAAGACAAAATGAAAAATTTCATAATTTTTGTTCTTCCTGAAATCTCGATTTTAATAAGTGTGACTCGAACAGGCGCTAATCAACGGTAGATCATATAGATAGATGGAAAAAGAAACACGTTCCTTTTATACTTGCAATAAAGTGCTATGAACCAAAGCTCATTTTTTTATTTCTACCGACTCGTAAAAGAATCTAAAGTGAAGGAATCCCCGCGGCAATATGAGAACGATAATAGGGGAAAGTTTTCTCGCGTATAGGAGATTTGATGGTGTGCCGAGTATGGTTACACACAGTGATACACCGTAAAAGATAGATCAATAATGGTCCAGCACAGCATCCCAGAAGCCACTGGATTTCGGGACATGAAGGGTGAGAGCGAGAGAGGCCGAGGATTGAGGGAAAAAGAGCTGTGCGAAAGGGTAAGTGGGACAAGGGGTGTGGGCAGCAGGGAAGCCCCTCTTGGTCATAGGTAAAGCTAGAACGAAGCCGGAGGAAGAACTTTATCTCGCTAGTAGAGATATCTAGTTGGGTCTTGTAACCCTCGTGATGTGAAACAAATTCGATCCTACAAATGTACAAAGTAAGTGGAAAAAAATAATAATAATTGTGGGACGTAGAAAAAAATAAGATCTTGGCTAAGTTTCAATTGGAAAAATAAATAAAATTACAAACTTGGCATTTGTTTTTTTTTTTCAGTAATTTTTAGCAATTTTCACCTTTTTTTGTATTAATTATTATTATTTTTTTTTCAAGTAAAATTGAGACTGACCTGTGATGCGTGGACTCGTACGGGGGACGATATACTGCGCTCTGTGGTACGGCAGTATTGTAGCAGGCTTTTTATTCATCGCTTGTCCTCTACTACCCTTGTTACTGATAAGTCCACCGAAATTTCGAAAATGCGGCGATCTTCTGTTTTCCTGTTGGGAATTGTATCCTACGGTGAGTTCGAGAGTATGAAAAATGTTTTATTTTAAATTCACGCTGTGCTCGAATCGTCTTTCGAATGAACAAAAATACTTGATCTGGTTTTCCGACAAAAAGTAATTTTGATCGTTGTGGAACAGAAATTATTGAAAATAAATTTCAAGGCGATTATCCATTCCAAAAACCGCAACTTCAATGTTTATACAGTCATTGTTTACGGCTATTTTGTAATAAAATTGTTTTGGATTATTTACTCAAAAAGAAAAATACTAATTGCATACTACCGCACTAAATAACAATTGAATTTTATGCAAAAAAACATTTTTAATGGTTTTCAATTAATTCTTTCATTCGAACGATAACGATCCCTGATGCGGATCTCTGCCACGAATGTTTTGTCCCCTCGTAGGCGTTGCTGGAAATGTTTGGCGTAAAAGTGATAGTCTCGGGCGATCACATATCGCCAACGGAATCGGCGATTCTCGTGATGAATCATCGTACGAGGGTTGATTGGAATTTTCTCTGGGCAGCGATGTATCAGGCTTGTATGCCGAGTATAGCGGCTCACAGATTGAAGTTCATACTTAAGGATCCAATAAGGCACATACCAGGTCCAGGTGAGAAATAACGAGGGCAGGGAAAAATATCTCTCCGAAACTTTTTTTTCCTTCTAGCGTTACCGTGAATCACTGAAATTTAATTACCATTATATACATTAATTATCGACAGGTTGGATAATGCAGATGAACGGTTTCCTTTACATAACACGTCGTTGGGACGAGGACAAGGGCCGTTTGTCGCGTACCCTCGATTATCTCGTTGCACTACAGAGACGTACGCAATTGTTAATTTTCCCGGAGGGTACGGACCTCACGACCAGTAGCAAAGAAAAATCCGATAGATACGCAACGAAGAATAATTTGCCGCTCTATCGTTATACGCTCCATCCAAAAACAACGGGATTCAGTTATTTAGCGTCTTATCTTAAACGCGCCAGTTATCTGGACGCCGTTTATGATTTAACGATAGCGTATCCGGACTATGTGCCACAGTCGGAGATTGATTTGATCACAGGAAAATTACCGCAAGAGGTACATTTCAATATTAGAAGAATCGACAGGTCGGAATTGCCGGATGACGAGACATCGCTGAGACACTGGCTGGAAAAACGTTGGTACGACAAGGAACGCTGCCTCGAACGTTTCACCGAGAATAATACATTTGACGAAGATAGAAGAGCGTGGCCAATGGCCAGTGTCGTTCCGCTACGGGCTGCCTTTGGTTTTTGGAGTTTACTCACAGGTACATAATGATTGAACGATATCTGAAAGAAAAAAGAAGAAAAATAGAGTATAAGATTGGAATGGACGCTAATTATTGGATAGAGTTACTCTTTCTTTTTTTTTTTTCATTTAAATGGATTCTTCTCCATTAAGCATTTTTCTGGTAATAGACAATCGCACTAACAGTATCATAAATGTAGCAGATTCATTCTTTCATGAAATTGAATGAAGTAAAATTGAATTATATGTTCTTTTTAAATCTATTTTTCTCTAAGGAGCAACAGTGCTGCTCCTCGTTGTGTCACCGTTGTTCCAGTTATGGGCTCTAGCTCACGCAACACTTTTCGTCGCGCTCTCCATTTTCAGTACGGGTTTCAATCAAATTGAAATGGGATGGTTCTGGCGTTGGAAGGGTCACAATCGACGAGCCAAGCTCTGAATATATAATATACTTGCTAACTTCTCTGTTGACCCAGATAATTTCCATTTGGCGTAGGCATTCGTACATCACTGTGATATAGATGTGTATGCTAGAAGCATTTCGTTGGTTCTTTTTTAGTTTTTTTTCTGTTTTACACAGAATCAATCCACGAAAATGAAAGGAATAATTTTGTACGAGTTTCACGAAACTCGCTTCGAACGTCGCTATGGAGAACGAAGAGGAAAAAAAAAAGAACCAACGAAGCATGCAATTTCAGCGAAGATAGGACGAAGAAAACGATTTTTTGCGAATTCGGAATTGATGTAACTCGTAAATAATTTATTAGTCGTGGAAAACGTGCAATCCCAACGAAAAAAAAAAGAAAAGAAAACTCGTGTTTATATTAATGACCTAAGAGATGTATTAGATCGGAAAATTTCTATTTTTCTGGAAAGTCTTAGTAAGTTTCGTATAGTTATTAAGGGGAAAAAAAAGTGTGAATTCACGTGCCAAAGAATGAACTCGTTTGGCAATCCTCTTTTTCCCAACTCATTTACATCTACGATTGAGACTGGGAGGGAATAATGTTGTTTGTCAAACGAATAATTGTACATAACTTTTAGGGAATATGAGAAGGTAAATCTATGTCTTTGAACCGTTTACAATTTAGTCGTTCCTGTTATCGTAATTTCCGTAACTCGGTGTATTACTTCGCTCGTTTTATTTGTTTGTTTGTTGTTTTTTTTTCGTACGATCATAAAGAGTGTTTCTGTGAGAAACTATCTAGGGTATTCTGCGACTACAACGGTTTAAATGTTCTCTTCCAGGATATAAAAAAAAAAAATTATACCTTGTAATCACAATTTCACTTCAGCGTCATGTGTACTCTTGTAAAGAGTATAAATAATGAAACAATTTGACTGTAACAATATGACTGAAGCATAATATGTCTGGTACAAATAACAATTATTGTAAATAAAGAATTGATTTTTCTCGATGTGTAACTCAGCAAAAAACGTAAAAAAAAGGGGAAAGAAACGTGATACGATCGATTCGTTGGGTATCGATTGAAACTACGATACTATTTTGCGAGTGTCAATGAACGTGTGTGTGTGTGTGTGTGCGTATTTTGTGAATAAAAAATATATGATCGTTTGAAGAAGACAGATTTTTGTATTTTTTATTCTCGATTTTTATTCAATAATCGCTCACCCTCGCTCCAGTTATTATTACTTATCTTTAGGCCTTCTTGTAAAATGGATTGACCGGACTGGGGAGGGGAGTTGGCTTTAGAACACCCGCCAAAGGTTTCCTATTAGTGTCGTAAGGAATAGCTGGACTTTGACGAAGTTGTCGAATATATTCTGACGTATGCTGAGCTGTGTTACGTTGTAACATTATTTTAACGCGTTTCTTCGCGCTCGAACTGGTCTGCGCCTCGGGCTGAGTTTTAATGGGCGTCGACAGCGTCTGACAAAAAATAAAACAAAACATTTTTCAACATGGTGACAAATGGATCGTTGATAAAATAATAATTCGGCGCGTTTAAGGCAGTATGACGGATATGTGGAAAATTGGATTTTCCAAATGGCATTTTAACAATGAAACAAAACGTGAATTAATAAAGTAATTAGCTGATACGAAATTGTACTTGAAAAATTACATTGGATTTCATAAATTCAATTAATAACTACCCACCGACTTTTCATTCTCCAATTTCGTAAGTCCCGGAAGTAACCACGGCACTTTGTTGTGTTGACTCTTAACGGGACTACCGGAAGATGCCTTGATATCGTTCTCACTGGTTTCATAATTCTTTGCTTTGTGAAACTTTGCTGAATTCGAAGTGGGTGATAGCGTGGGAGTTGGTGGATCATCGTTGTTCGATACGTCCCACGTTGTACCGATGCTCTGGCGTGATTTCTTCCCTTTCCTCGGAATGCCATCGTTCGTCGAGCGATTCAATAATTTTTTATTCAAATAGTTAATTGCACTTTGCAACTTTTTCGTTTTTGTCTTCTTACTTTTGACGTTGATATTTTTGGCAGAAACGATTTCTTTTATCTGTTCCTCCTTCTGTCTAATCACTTTTGTCTCCTCGACGTTTATTTCCTTGTCCTTCTCAATTTTCTTCTGTTTCTTGTGCATTGACTTTTTCGATATTTCGCTTACCGATTTAACAGCTTGTAGAACCATTTTTTTCTTCAATTTTTTCTTACTCCTCTTGTCCGATATGTGAAAAGTCTCGAATTCATTATCCGACTCGAACTCGTCATTCCGTTCAATCTCCGAATCATTACCGTTCTCCGCTTCAAATCCATTTTCCTCGAGTTCCTGTTGATTTAACGGCGCGAAAACATTCTCAACGGTCTCGTCATCGTCGGCGATCGATATCTCTTTTCTCTTTCGTTTACGACGTATAGTAGCGGAATTTCTTATTGAATCCGAATAAAGTTCCTTCTGAAATTCGAGAAGACGATAAGCAGCTTTCTTGGGATTCGTATCGGAATTCTTCGGATGCGGTAGAACGACTTCTTTCACACCAAGCGGCATTTGTCCTTCGGCTAACTCGGAGAATCTAGAAGTGTATTTAAAAACTTGTAAATAAATGAGTTTCGCAGCTTATTGGGTATGATTTTTCGATATATTCGAACATAAAAAATATCGTTTCGCGAAAGTGGACCTTTCTCAATCGGAAAGTAAAAGATTGTTAGTTCTACGTACTCTCTGATCAAACGCATAATTTGTCTACGGGTCTTGGCCGTTGATTTAGGATGAAATTTGTATTGTTTTATTAATTCCGTCATTGCCAAAGGATCGAACGGTAATTGTGGCAATTCAACGTCGACTCTACCGGCTCTGGGATCCAGTGCTTTTGTTTCCGATGACTCGATATCGTCATTGTCCATATTATCCTCCTCGTCCATAGATAATTCTTCCTCGTTCTCGGAAAGCTCGATTTTTTCCATATCGTCGATATTTCTACAAGGGAAACCTGCCTATTTCGAAAATTGAGAATAACGTAACATTTCCGAAGTTCATTATCGTTGGTGTAAATAAAAAAAAAAATTAAAGCATTAGCTCACTTGTCGCCAAGCTTCGAATTTCTCCATGTAATCCATACCGACGTCGGATTGAAAAATAAGATACCTAAATATGTGTTTCATTACGTGTCTTATCTGTCGCTCGTCCTCCATAGAGGCAAGATGTATGGCGAATGGCCTAATAAATTCGGTAACGTGATTGGGAAGAATCGTTCCGTCGCCGATCTGTTTCAGACGAAAAGATTTTCATTTACTCCGATCTGAGGAGTCCTGAAAAAGTACATTCGGAGAAATTCCTAAGTTACCTTTGCCAATTCTTCCATGTACAATTCCGTTATGTGCAAACTAAATCCCAGCGTCGTCTTGGGATCTAGTAATAGAGTCTCAACGACCGAGGCAGCACCTTTGTTCATTTCCTCGTCCCAAGACTTTCGTCTGCACATCTCAAAGGTTTGTCGTATTATCCTTCTCACCAACTGTCGTGACAATGGATTTGAAAATAAATTTTTGTACTTCTACAAACTCTTTCCAAGCGATATGTTGCTGGATTCAAGAAATTGAAGCGTAACATTTAAAAATGGAATAAGTTTGATGAAACGGAATGCAAGATGTAGATTTTAGACATTTTTATCTTTGGTATTAATTTTTCTTTTCTTGACAAAGCTTCTCTCGCTCATAAATCAAACATTCTAATGATTAAAAAATCCATTTTCCTGTGTACAGTTTGTAATCAATGACCTTTCTCAAAATACAATTTTTTTTTTTGTCCTATTTATTTTAGAATTTGTTAGGTGTTAAAAAATTGTAAGTTCTCCTCGACACAGTTTATTTAATAAAAAATGATAGAAATCCAATGATTTTCATGAAAACTGAGGGTTTTTTGTCTTATTAATTTCAAATATCAAGTACAAAAGCTAGAATCCATAAATAATATACAACTAATTAGAGAAAGTAGAGTAACGTACCATTTCAAACTTGTCGAGCCTGTAACGATCTATACCGAACCACTCAAGCGCAAGAGTCTTTAAGGTACATTTAGTGTAAAGTAGCGCAGTTTCCATGGAGTCAAAGCAATGTACAATATTGCTCAGAGACTCTGCAAGTTCTTCCTGGATAAGCGGCTTGTCCGACATCCACATACAGTAAAACAGGCCCTTCCAGAGTCTCATGAAATCAGCTTCTGTAAAAGCTGATAAAAAGAAAAGGTGATTCACGCGTTAAAGTATCAAGAATAAAATAAGAATTAACATTCAATTTTTTTTTAAAGTTTGTACATACCGAAAGAACTTTCGGAACGTACTGTCAACCATTTCTTAAGATTCTTGAGCATCTTGTCCCTGACCCTTTTGTCATTGTTCGCGAGTAATCGAGCGAACTTAATTTCCTGAGCTATAACGAGGGCCTTTCGTTTTTTAATTCTTTTAGCGGGTAATTCATTTTTAACGATTTTCTCGATCGCTCGTATATGCTGCCTCTTTCGCGGCACACGTGTATTTTTCTTCACGGCCATGTTCTTTTTTTCACCGCATATAACTATATCGCAGGACAAAAACAAATCTACGATTTGAAACGCACTGAAGAGCTAATAATGGATATCCCGAAAATTCTCTTAACAATAATAAAATAAATGTCGTTGTAACAACAATGCGGTCTTGTCGTTATCGTCCAATTCTTTCTTTTTTGTATCACTTTACAAATTTGATTATAACCTAACAACCACTAACAACGCGCGCTACACTCGGGAAGAGCGCGCCGATCAGTGCACGCTGCAGCACGCCGTCAGAAACCGTGCGCCGTGCCTGCGATCGCGTTTATGGCAATTTATGCAGGGTGGGGAAACTCCCATACAAAAACCACGGCTCTATTATTAGTTCCCGTGATGGAGACACCACAGAGAGTGCGCCACTATCGACGCACAGCTAGCGCGACCTACATAGTAGGTGCGAAGAGTAGAACTAGATCTTGGCAAGCTTTTTACCCGTTACCGACTTACTCACAAGGGGACCTTCCCGACTTGTCATCACCGATTTCGCTCGAATTTATAGGGTATGTTGGGGTTGACGAGGAGTGAAAGTGACCTAAGTGGGAGGGCCAGATGGGCAATATTTGGGAAAAAAAAATTTTGCGAATTTAACAATACATAAGAAGTTTTCGTAGCACAATTTTCGATCACCGATTGGCGCAGCGGCAGGAGCTCGAGTTCATAGTGTGAGGTTCGTTTCCCCACATGAAGACTTTTTCTTTTCTAATCTTCTGTTTAAATTTTACGTTACTTGCACCACAAATATATTTAAATAATGCATAATGTATTTTATTTATTTATATTTTGAAAAAAATGTTATTATTTTCAAAGAATTCGAATTTTGGCATTTCTCATAATTTGGCAAGAGGATTGGGAAGATTCGGAGATTAGGATTGTAATTGAAGCGGACACGAGGAATTTCTATATAAAATGAGATACTTTTATTATTATATTCATTGTGATATTCATTGTAAAAACAGGGGAAGCAGTAATTGTTTCGGCACCGTGCACACGTTATATGTACGATAGAATGTATTTTAATACAGTCTGTCAGTCGTACGATAAGTAATTTTCTAACGTTTAAGCATTATACAATGTTCCAACGAACAAAACTTATTTAATAAAAATAATGAATACTAATAAAGCAAAAGCAATATCTTTAATCTCCCACGTCTTGAAGAACAAGGTCTTATTGAGTCGTCGGGGTGGCATCAAAGGTCAACAAACTTCTGGCAATGGGACTGGACAAGAGGAAATTTGACAAAATCAATCTCGACGATAGATTCGAATGGGAAGAACAAAACTATAACGAGCGCTTTGAAAACATACTTGAGAATGTCGGAGCCTATAATGACTTTTCGAAACTACAACAGCTTCACAATTTCTACCAGTGCGTACAAAACCAGTACAAAAATGTATATTGTCTCACGAAAAATTCTCATTCAATGCCCGATAGAAGTAATTTTTGTGTTGTTTTTTCGTGTTATAGATCAGGAATCACGAGAATCACTCATCAGCGATGCGCATACCCTTGTCTATCGTTTGTCAAAACCACGTTTTGATATTTTAATGCTATTGATCAAACATCTGCAAGGGATTGAAATAAACAAATAAAACTTCCGTTTATAACGAAATTCCTTCGGCAGAAAAAATGAATAATCAACGAATAAATTCCTTTCAGCGGCGTTATGTTTCGGTCCGATTTTGTTGCGACCCGAGGAAGAGCCGGTAGCTTCGATAATGTACATAAAATTTTATAATACAAATGACATATGATCCACTTAATGTAAATAAATGTAAATATATATCTGTATATATACATATATAAATGATTTGCAAATAAATTATTGCAATAACTTTTTTTAATTTCTTGAAATATCTGTCTTTGATCTACTATACCGACCGATTTTTTATTTTCATGCCCACTCTTCATTCAAATAGCGCGCCGCAGCTGGATGTATATCTTTTTAGTTCCGACTAGTGGGACACTACATAGATAGCGCTACAAACAGTGGCTGCGCTTCTTAACACGGGAGTTTCCACACCCTGAATTTATGGCTCCCTCTCGCGTTGAAGATGGACGTTGCCACTCTCGATTGTTGAACAATCGATTGCAAAGTCGATGCTGTAAGATCGACTGTGGTACAGCTTCGATTAATCGATTTAACTCTCTCATCATCGCCATTCTTTATTCTTCTACGTAGTTCCAATTTCGTCCCTTCCCGTAATTTCTAAAAATCAAAAGAATTATCACTATAAACAACAAATTCGAATAACAATTGAGATATTTAAAAGGCGACATTTCTCACACGAAGCTCTCATGAAAACGTCTTGTCCTCCGATTGGTCCTCCCCTCCAGAAACGCCGCCGTTCTCGACCAATGGTCAACGACGCCGTCAACAAAATTTTCATCAGACAGTGGCTCCATCTAGCGTCGAATTTATCGTGTACGTGAAACCGTGAATTATCGTGTCGAGGGATTAGTGGCAAAAAACGGATTCAATCTCACAAAATCCGCCGGAAAAAAAATTCGTACTCGGGTCATTAACCTTTAAACACTTGAATTTTCAAAGCTACGTCGCCACAAGTCCGTCTTGGAATCGCCGAAAGTCCAAAGGAGAACGTGCAGACGGAAAGAAAGAAGCAAAAAAAAAAAATCGCCCCGGTGTTCGAGCGGGAGGAAGCGCCCTCTTTTCGCACTCTCTCACACTCGCGCGCGGTTTCCCCCCGCAACATCATATATATCCCCGTGACGCTTCTGCGCCTTCTGTCCCCCGCCCCCCGTTCGCCCGTGTTCACGCCGTTGTTCCCCGCCGCGCACTGTGTCCCCTTGTGTGTCTTTCGCTCCAACATTTACAATAAAAAGAAGAAGAAAAAAAAGAATAGAAATAAAAACGGTCGCTTTGTGCGAAAGGTCGGCGTTTTTCCACGCTCATTAACGCGTCTCCACGGACATCGACGAAAGGACTCCGTATCCAACGGTTGACGAAAGTATAAAGCGGCGAAAAAAAAAAAAAAGCTCACCGAGGAGGATAAGCCGGAGTAACGTCCTAGCCCTTCATGGTTCAACATGAGTGATTATTCAGCGGTCGCTCCGCCACAAAATTTCAGCCAGAGTTCCGCTTTTGCAGCAGCTCTGCAACGCGCTAAACAGGTAATTTAGTTCGTCGAACTCGTTCAATCCCTCTTTTTCGTTTTTTCCTCAATGATTCTTTTTTTCTCGCCGATCGCGATAATTAAAAACACACACGCCAATGTACAAGCCATTTTTTATTTTTCTGTTGCAACTTTGTAACGGAATATATAGCGCGGTTGACGGTGTGTGCGCGTGTGTCTATGTGCTCCTGCATGGCGCGTTTTAGAGAATACGTGAACGTTGCGGATTCGGCGTGATGGGAAATATGGCGTTTATTTTAATTTTATTTTATTTTTCGTCAAGTTTTGTCGAGCTTCTACCCGAGACGCGCGGTATTCTCAGGTTTTTACCAGAGAGACATCGCAAACATTCTTTAGGGCTTAAGGTTCACGCGTTTTTGTTGAATTTCGTTTTTTCTACCGAAAAGTCACGATATGCACATAAACGAACAAGCTTGGCATTGTATTATTTTTCATGCCACGAGTTTTTGATAAATTTCATTTTTTACTCGACGAGAGAATTCACTTTGGGCCATTGATGCTTGCCTTCAAATCGGAGCCAGTTTTGAAATCATGAAAATTTTAGTTTATCCAGTTTTACCGCAGACTTTTATTATCGCTGATAAATTTAGCGGTGATAGTTAGTATAGGAGTAAGTCTGAAAACTACGAAATTTTAGATTTCTCATCGCTGACGTTTTGTAACGTCATATGTCGAACTTTGAAAACTTTGTTGTTGGTTATTGAACGAGTGATATTTTTCTTTTTTGCACAAACAATTGTTGAAATTGGAGGAAGTCCCAAAATCCATGATATTTTCTTAGAGTTGGATTTTCTTATAGTTGATTTTAATTTATTTTCATTACGTTATTCATTCAATTGCACATGATACAATTTTTTCATTATCATTCGTAGATCGCAGCAAAGATAAATCCCGCTGGCGCCCAAGGAAATCCAGAGAACAAGCTCAAGCGTCCACTCGAAGACGGCACAGGTAACGCAAGATTTTCCTTTTAATTTTGCCTCTAGTTATGTCTTTATTTGTTTATTCCATCCCCTGGCCCCCCTACCAAGATGTAAACATTGCTCTAAACAATATCGCCGTGTTGATGATCCCTTGTTACATTTTTGTTTCCTTAATTTTTTACAAAACAGCTTTTCCAATCATATTTGTTTCTTGCACTTTGGGGGTATTGTCGCGTCATCAGTGGTCGGAGAGTACGAGGTAGAGAATGAACGAACTCCGTACAACGACGAAGAAAAATTTCTCTTATTTTCTTTTCTTGTTTGATTTTCTTCATCTTATCTCATGCTCATAATCATTCCTCTCTTTTACTTTGTCCCTGTTTCCAGCCCGTAATGTCCGCAAGAAACATCGCCGAAAATCATTGCCATAACATGGAACGCTCGTTGTTTCTTCTTCATTGTGTTTTTTTAATTCTCCTTAAAATATTTTCTTGTCTTTTTTTTTTTTCCAAATACTGCGTACATAAATGATACATTCCTGCTATATTTTCACATACTGTGTGTATTTATAACCTTTTTTTTTTTTTACGACTACACATATTCCGGTAGATTTAAGACAAAAGAAAAATGCCATATCGCCGTAAGAGCGACCGTTATAACGGCCACTCGGATATCCCTATGTTGATGATTTTTTTTAGAACCCGAAGCTAAGAAAATGACGGCGTTAGTGGCCGAGCCGATGATCGGTATGCGCGGCGGTGGCGGTGGTGGAGGTGGCGGTCCGGGTTCGGGGCCGTCGATCGGTGATGTTGGAAATCAGGCTATCAGAGCGGCTCAGCAGGCTTCATCACCGTCGGCAATGATGGGCGGTCTTGGGGGTATTTGTAACGAGGATATCAGAGTTCCCGACAAAATGGTCGGACTGAGTAAGTATTTATAATGCCAAAAAAAAAAAAAAACCCCAAAAAAAACAAACAAAAATACGGGCAGGAGGAACGTGAGTCTCTCGATAATCAGAACATCATGAAATAAAAATTCAAATTTCCTTGTGTTTACTGTGAGAATCATTGTACTCCGTGTTTTATATTTTAAAAAATATATATGTATGTTTTATATTGCAAAAAAAAAAAAAAAAACTGCATAATGTACAAAAAAATGCTAATAACCAATTGATATTTTTACAGTAATCGGCAGAGGCGGAGAACAAATAACAAGATTGCAAAGTGAAACAGGATGTAAAATACAAATGGCGCCAGAAAGTGGCGGTCTGCCTGAGCGTGTTTGCACTCTAACCGGCTCGCGAGAAGCTGTCAAGTAACTCGTTTTCCCTTCTTCTTCTATCGATTTAATTTTTTTCAAAAAAGATTCTACAATACATAATATTTTTGTATGCAATGCCAATCCCATAACGACGGATAAACCCCGGAACACACGACGGATATGTCATAACTTTTTTTTTTTTTTTTTTTTAAACAAACTCGACAATGCCGCTACGAAAAATTTTCGTTACATATTTTTTTTTTCTTTATTATCTTTTGGGCGTTTATGGTACGATAATTTGAATTATATCTTGTGAATAGGTGACAGCACGTTATTTATCGGCTATGTGTGTGTTTTCAAGGAAGACGGGGTAGATAATGATGGAATTTTATATTTTGCCTTTTTTTTTTTTTAATTCGAAAAATATCGATTATCGTGAACGAGCAAATCTGCTATATCCTCATTGATTTTGTGACGTATTTCCATTGCCGCTAGCCAATACCAGTTTACTACATCAGCTGGGATAAAGAAATGAAAAAAAAAAAGAAACAAAATTCTCGTGTTATGTAACAAGGACGTATTCTCTGATTTTTTTTCATGAATAATTATAGAAGAAATAGCAAGTAAGAGAAAGAGAGAGAGAGAGAGCGATGAAAACATTGGTATTTCTTCCAGAATTCTTTAAAAAGAATTTTATTTTCTAGTACAGTGCCTGGACATTGCGTACTACGGACTCTCAGATTCAACTTAGATAAAACTATTTGTGTGATATAATATCGATGATTACGCTTCGAAATTATTTTGTCCTAAAGTTTTACGTACTCGTTGTCATGCTCGATGATGTTTTTTTTATTTCTCGTACTTACTAATAGTTTTTTACTTTCACCAGGAGTTGTATGCGTGGCGATTGTGAGAAAAGAAAAGAAAAGAAAGAAAGAAAGAGAAAAAAAAACGAAATTGAGAAAGACAATATAGAGCGAGGATGATGGAAGGAAGAAGGGATAGGATTATGCATGGGAACGTGTTCGCAACGAGGATATACAGATTCGATGATTAATGCCATACGTGTTTTTTTTTATCTCTTTTTTTTTAAATGCTTATAATTATGCTCAATGTACTTAATCTTCTACATATGAATATCTCCTTGTCTACCATTGTACACCGTTAACTCAACATTTATATTCGAATTGTCATTGGAACAAAAGAAAAGAAAACAGTATAATCGTAAATTTACGTACGTAGGACGGTACGAATATCCTTGTATCCGTGCATTTATCAGCTCGCCAAATTCCATGTGATTGTGTTTTGCAAACAAATCTTGTAATACCTTGGTCGTTTATATGCCATAGTCTTTAGTTTTTTTCACTATTTACAAAAAAAAAAAAAAACGTATCCTATTCTCTTGAAAAATTATGAACTGTACAAAAGGAAAAAAAAGTGTTTTATCAAACGTTCCAAATGAACGTATGTTACAGTCGAGCCAAAGAGCAGGTGCTCTCGATCGTTAATCAGAGAAGCAGAACTGAGGGTATCGGTGATATGAATATGAGCGGCGGCAGCAGCAGCGGCGGTGGTAGCGTCTCAGGCTCTATGATGGGCGGTGGCGGCGGCGGTGGCGGCGGTGGTGGTGGTGGTGGAGGAGGTGGTGGAAATGGTCCGGGTTTCGTTGAAATGATGATACCGGGACCGAAGGTCGGCCTCATTATCGGCAAAGGTGGCGAAACGATAAAACAGCTGCAGGAAAAATCGGGAGCTAAGATGGTCGTTATACAGGAAGGACCGTCGCAGGAACAGGAGAAACCATTGCGGTACATTTTTTTCATTAATCTAGAATTTTTGTCGTTCAATTATTTTATTAGTTTTCACTGATAGACGGCATTGGGAATTAAACGATTTGTTAACTTATTCATTAGTCTAATATTTTGTAACTTGAACATGAATTTTTGTCGTCGATCAATAATTCTCATGATAGTTAAAATAGTGGATGTTTAGCTCTTTTGTGAAGAGAGCTATTTTTTATGGGGGAAAAAAAATTAGATTAAGACTATCTAAATGTTATTTAGAAATCGAAGAAAAATATGTCCATATAACGACAACACAATCCACACGAACGAGCTGATGTCAATTTTTCTTTTGTATTCTCATTTCAGTATCACCGGCGATCCTCCGAAGGTCGAGCACGCCAAACAATTGGTTTACGAGCTAATAGCTGAGAAAGAGATGCAAATGTTTCATAGAGGCTCGAGGGGCGGCGAGAGAGGAAGTTTTTCAAACGACAACGGTTACAATCACGGTGGACCACCCGCCGACGGAGTTGAGGTAATAACGAGAAAAAAAATGACGAAATTTCCGTCACCGTTCACGAGCTAATCGTTCGTTCCAAGAATATTCTGTTATTCTAACGATAATTATAATAATTTCAGGTACTCGTACCGAGGGCCGCTGTTGGCGTTGTGATCGGCAAAGGCGGTGATATGATAAAGAAAATTCAAGCGGAGACAGGCGCGAGAGTGCAATTTCAACAGGGACGCGAGGACGGACCTGGCGATCGTAAATGTCTTCTTTCCGGCAAGCATCAAGCCGTGGAACAGGCACGACAACGGATTCAGGAACTTATAGACAGTGTAATGGTAAACTTTGATATTCCGTTAGAGAGATAACATTTCCCAGGAATTGTGATATATTTTAAATATTCGTAAATGACAAAATACCGACCGGCGTGCGCTGGCTTTCACGCCGACTACTGAGCGGGAGGCAGTTTTTCGGAGTTTCCGATTAAGTTAAGGGAGGGGTAAGGGTTTCAACGTTTAAAAAAACACTTTTTTTGCGATTTTTTTTCTCAAATATGGATTGAGCAATTTTATTCGAACCTTTTGTACATTATCGAGCATACTTTTGACAATGTTGTGTAATTTTTTCATGCAGAAATATTGAAGCATAAGCCCGTAACAGAGCTTCCCCCAGAACGTCTTGGAAAAAAAAAACAATTTGCGGTGCTCACTATAACTCGGCCGGAAATTATCTGAAAATGAAAAACCATGAAAATTTAGTCAAATTATAATCAAATCTTTCCCCCAACGTTCTCTGATAATTTTTTTTTTCATTTAAAAATTTTTGCCGGCCATCTAAAGTGTGAACTGTTATTTTCCACGAAAAATTCCGCCATTTTGTGGGTGGGAAACACCCTTAATGTAAAAAAAAAAAAATTTAACTAAACGTTGGGAGGAGGTATTTTATATGTAGAAAATGTGTACAAAGTTTGAAATGAATCGGTCAAGTAGTTTTTAAATGGCAGTGAACACGGACTTTGAAAAAGTAGTTTTGAGAAAAACGCGTCTAAAGTGCACTGCTAGCCCGACCGCCCGCAGCTGTTAGAGGTATAGCGTTAAAGGCCAGGAGATTAATGAGACAATAACTTCAAGAATATTGCTCAGATCGGTTTAAAATTTTAAGGACATATTCTTGAAATGTTCAACAATAAGATAAGACAAAAAAAAAATATTCGATTTTTCGAAAGTGAAAACCCTTACCCCGCCCTTAACTTAGGACAGCGCGGGTAGGAAGTGATGGGAGGGAAATTGGGATGGGTCATACGTGAAAACCCGCAAGGGGATGGGTACGCGTTGGAATACACAATAATAATAATATAATATTCGTAAATGCTTATTAGATCAGGGTAGTGAGATAATTTTAGGAAAACTTAACCTTATTTTTTTCCATTCATCCATGATTTATCGTGAACGCTATTTTTCAATTTTTTTTTTTTAGAGAAGAGACGACGGAAGAAACCCGATGGGAGGCGGTAGGGGCGGTGGAGGACCGCGTGGAAATGGATTTGGCGGTGGTGGTGGTCGTCAACCGGGCGAGTACGGTGGTTGGGATAGGCGTCAGAGCGGCGGTCCTATGCAAGATAAAATTGAAACGACTTTCACCGTACCTTCCACAAAGTGCGGAATTATCATTGGAAAAGGTTAATTCCACTTGAGATTCAAGAATTTTCTTCAAATTTTGCAAAATACACCGGCAACAACGAATATTCAAGGAATTTTCATCACCGCTAGTTTTTTTCTTTTGGGATTTTTAACAGGCGGCGAGACGATAAAACAAATCAATCAACAGACCGGAGCACACTGTGAACTCGATCGGAGAAATCAGAGCAACGAGAACGAGAAGATCTTCATTATTCGTGGCAATCCGGAACAGGTGGAGCACGCGAAGAGAATATTCAGCGAAAAATTGGGAATGGTAACGTATCTTTTGAAAATTTTTAACGCAAATATCACCGACCGTTTTTTTTTCAATTAAATTAAAAATGCTCCTATTACAAATTTCTCGCTAATGTATTATCGACTTTTTCGAATTCGTCGCGCTTCACAAATTTCCGTTTCTAAGAGTCATCGTTAAAATAATTAAAGCATTGTTAAATAGTCCCGCGCAATTTAACTAAGTTTTGTCATGATTTTGTAATATTTTTATAGTGCGATCCCATGCACGAATTCCAGGGGCAAGCAGGAGCTCCGTTCGCCGGTGGACAAGGCCCTATCGGTTACAATCCGAATTGGAACACGGGCTCGGGTTATCAGGCTTGGCCCAATCAACCGCAATCCGCAGACTCTAGTAAGTATTTTCACGTTTCGACAATTTAGAGTTTCTTTGTTTTTCATTTTTTTTGTTTTTTTAACATTCCGTATCGAACAAACAAACCATTATGATATTCGGTGTCGGTAATTGAAAAATTCTGGTATCTAAGTTTGGAGAAAGTTTTGTTGGGTGTTACGTCCTAGGGGGTTTCGCAAGGGAGACGTGTCCGCGGCGACTCAGAGGTAAAAAGGCGATTAACGTGGACGCGGCGCCTCAGAGGTCATGGGGGAAACGCATAGGGTACGATTTGCGAATGAATGAGTAAAGACACGTGGTTCGTTTCCCGATTAACAATTGAAATCGAGATGTCGAGTATAATTGATCACCTTTTATTCGGACAAGTGTGAATATAAACGTTGATTTCCAATGAACGCAAGCAGTTAATACAATAAGATATCGTGGCAGTATGTATGAATGTATAAATATACTTCGCAGATATTATCAGATTATTATAAAGTACCGAGTATAACAGGGACGATTTTACTAGAGTTGTTCTCTTAACGAGCGCTGGACTAAGACTCAAGTCGCTTAGATGTTAAAAGCGGACTTCTCGCTACGAGTGTTGAGTAAAGACTGACTAACAGGAGGTGCATTCGAAGCGAAAAGTGCTGAGTTCTAATGGTCCAAAAGTTAGGAATATCGCGCGAGGCCTCGAGCCTCGCTGCGCCGGAAATTAATCAACGAAAATCTGATACTTACCGTTCGCTCCTCGAGCGAACGAACAAACGCTCAGGTAATTCGTGCGTTTCGCCTAAAAGTGGAGTGTGCAGAAATGTGAGCGGTAACATCCGTTCTCACGATTTGGTATGACTGTTTGCTCTGCGATCGTTCGGTCGAAGAGCTCGGGCAATTTATGAATTTAGCTGAAATGAAGTAAGCAGAAATTCGAGCGGCGACATCCGCTCGAGTGCTGAATTTACGTTGCGAGTGAGCGCAAAATATTATACGTTAAGTTAAAAGTAAAGTTAAAGTAATACAATAAAAATCCAATGGAAAACGTCACGACGTAACATTGGGTTTTCAGCGATGCTCAAATTGTGATTGGCTGATTGTGATTTATGAGATCTTGTGGAAATAGTACTGGGCAATGGCATTAATGGTAAATGTTTTCAGGAGAATAAACCCTTGACGCATAAAGTTAATGGCTTACCGGATATTGTTTTCCATTTTCATAATATTTCATACATTTTTCGATGAATGTTGTTCTTTATTGTTTTTTTTTCCACAGATAACGCTAGTCAAGGACCCGTACAAGTGAATCCGCAGACCGGTCAGCCGGATTACAGTGCTCAATGGGCAGAGTATTATCGTTCGCTCGGCATGCATCGCGAAGCCGATATGATCGAACTACAGGCGAAACAACCGAAGCAGGAGCACACTCAGCAACCGGGTGAGTTTCCAAAAAAAAAAAAAAACAAATGTAATTGAAAAAGATAAAGCAAACAAAATAAATGAACAAAAAATTGAATAGAGACGTAAAAATTGGACCCGTTGTAATTACGTAAATTTTAATACTATTTCAATTTTCTTTTAGCACCTCCCGGTGCCGGAGGTCCGACTCCCCAACCCCCTCAGCAACAGCAACAACAACCGCAACAACAGCAGCAGCAGCAGCAACAAACGCCTCAACAGCAACAACAACCTAATGCCGCACAGAACGGTGGACAGGCGGATTACAGCGCTCAGTGGGCAGAGTATTACAGGAGCATCGGAAAGGTCAAAGAAGCGGAGGCAATAGAAGCTCAAATGAAAGCCGGCAAGGTTTGTATAATTCTATAATTATTATTAATAATATAATAATAAATAAATTATATTATTAATAATATAATAATAAATATAATAATAAGATATATATATTATTATTTATAATTATATTATTATTATTATTATTAATTATTATTGTTGTTGCTCAAATTGCATCCTTTTTAGTGGTTTAACAACACACACACACACACACACCCTCCACGAAAAATACGTATACTAAATTTCGTCTACTATAAAAAGTAAAACGACGTTTTTGTTTTTTCTCGTTACATTTCATTTGCGCAAAACGGAGTTTACTTGATACGTAAGCCAAAAAAAAAAATGAATATCCCATTATTTTCTTTCTGTTTCGCAGTTGGGCATGCCGGCTACACAAATGGCTCAGCCACAAATGCAGCAGCCGATGCAGGGCCAAACAGCCGGACCTCAAGCAGGCGCGCCCAACGCATTTCCGCAGGTATACGGCAATTATCCGGGTATGAATCCACCGGGTTCAGCGCCAGGTGGTTACTATCCCAATGCCGGATCGGCTCCTCAACCACCGTCCGGTCAACAAAATCCAGCCTTCCCGAGTGGCTATCAAAATTATGCGTTCTCACAGCCGAGTTCCGACAACTGAACGAGACATCATCGAGAACGATGAGAAAACAACAACAACAACAAAAAACAATATGTGAGTATATAACGTTTCTACACGCATACGATGTCAAATATATCGCGGAAGATGCATGATGCTTTTGTTCCTTAAATCCCCGTGGTTCCCGATGATTTGAAAAATTTTCTCGCAATATTTCACTTTTGCCATTTCACGATAATGTTTGACATATTTTTTTTTTTTTTTTAATTTCCTAATTCCAACATATCTGACATTATCGTACATGCATCTTCCTCTCTCGAATATTTACGACGAATCGTGTCAAAAAATATTGCACCCCAATTTTTTCTTTTCTCCGTATTACAATTGTCCCCTAATGAGAATTCAGTATTTGCAATTTTTTTAACGAGACGTGTATAACGAGAGAGAAGCGATATTGAGAACACAAAATCAAGAAAATTATATATATATCAATGGTGTAAGAACAGGTGACATATATATCTCATTTTTCGTATATTTACACTCGCTCGAATGTTTAATCAATAATTTACAGGGATTGTGCGAATGGTTTGATGAAAAAAAAGAAAAATTATAACAAAAAAATTGCCAAAAAAAAAACTCTTAGTACCCGTACAATATTTATACAAAAATTGAATGTAACATGTGATATAGAAAAATGCGTATACATACTTTACACCTTTGAACTTGATAAATAATTATTGATATATATAAATATTATATAACGGAGTACTTTGCCGAGGGTACTCGTGCGGTATGATTTTGTACAGTAATCGTTTCTTTATTTCCAACAGTTTTCAGATAGCTTTCCATTGGGACGCGGTAAATGCCTGCTGTTAACTCCATACAATGTTTACTCTATAAAAAAAACAAAAAAAAACAAACAAACGAAAACAAAAAAAAATCGCGACAATTGGCCGATAATTCATAACAGCAAGCTTTTTTTTTAACAAAAAAAAAGTAAAAAAAATCAACAACTACCGAGTTAAACCCTATTTATATTGCGAATATTGTCCGATGTTTCCCTCTTTTTTTTTATATATATACATAAACACACATATATATATGTATACACATATATTGTAGGATATCCATTGTTCTAATTTTTAATTATAAGGAAAAAAATCTGAAATTTAATTGAGTTGGAATAGTGTATTATGTAATAACCAACATCATTATGCTCGTATGTGTCATTTATTTTGTCGTACGTATTTCTTGTTCCATGAAACGAAAAAAAAAAAAAAACCACGAAAACAAAAAAAAATTCGAAAGAAACAACATTACGTAGTTATAAGATTGAGATTGAAGTTAGCAGGTGACCGCAGCCGATTGAAAAGGAACTCCTGGGGACCGCTGGCTTCTCTAATCCCTACCGGGAGGAAAAAAAAAACAAATTTCTATTCTCTCATACGTCCGTTTATTAGATTGTTGGAATACTATTCGAAATCGGGGGTCTTTATACCATACGGAAAAAGAAAAAAAATCATTTGTTTGGTCACATTCTCGGGAAATAACGAAGATTTTCGTAAACGTAGTCTTTACCGTGTGCTTACCTGAGTCTTGAACGAGAAAAAGTAATTAAATATCGTTTCGCGCGAAATGATTGATCCCCCCCCCCCCCTCAACAAAATGCTCAAATATTTTCGTACGAAATATTAATCTTTAAAAAAGTAATATTTCATAACCAAGGCTTATACTCTTGCAAATAGAATTTTTTTTTTAATAATCGTCATATTTTCCATTGTAGTAAAATTACTCGTGTATAATTCATAAGTTTATGCTCATGCCAGCAACTCGCAACGTGTTATATACTATATTACGTACGTAAATAGGATATTTGGCATATATATATATAATACACATATATATAAACGTATTGATATCTGCGCTGTAATAAGATTGACAAAACCGATCTATTTAGCAAACTGTTCATCTCAATATCATTTATTTTTTTCGACAATTATTCGTCGACGTTAGCTACGATTTTTTTGTAGATCCAGAGAAGCAGCGAGATATTAAGGTGGCTGTGGTACTTCGGCAATTCGAGGAGATGAACAGTACGCCGGAGTACTTGAATGAATCTCACTTGTTCGTGCAATTATTCTCGTTGGTATGTGAAAAAAAAAAAAAAAAACCAAAAAAAGAAACAAGAAATGAATGCGTTCTTAGGGAGCCAGGATTCTGCGTTTAGTTCCCCGGACATAAAACACGGAGTGGATGATCGATTTTCGTCAACTGATTTTGTATGAAAAGAAAAAAAAAAAAAAAATTATCTCCGGGATTGTAGATTCCGATCGATCGATTTTTCTTTGTATTACAAAAGAAAAAGAGAAGCGAATTTTACTCACTGGGTGTTATTATCAGTAGCGATAAATGTAACGTAGAAAAGAAAATGACGGATTTTAGAGCCGCGTGTAATGAGAGAGAAAGAAAAATCGTATGTTGGATGGAATAAACAATGATGGCCAATTGCATAACCGACGATTGTCACGAATAACTCAAACGGTTTTTAGTCTTCTGTCTTGGTTCGATTGATTTTTTGTGTTGCTATCGCGGAAAACATATCGAACGTGCAACGAATTCGTGAAGTGTCGAACTATAAAGAGTATGAGGAAAAAAAAAATGGTAATTAATAACGAAGGTGGAGATGACAAGGTATTGGTTTTACAATGAAAAAAAAAAATATATACATAGACTTTTTCTTCCGTTAAAAGTGTTTTGCTATTATCATTTCATATTGACGTTTACATATAGGTTCTTAAATAGTTAACCTTCTTCCCCCCCTCGCCCGCCCTGTACTTGTATTTACAGAGACTGAAATCATAAACATTAGTGAATGTTGTACGATTTTTGTTTTTTCTCTGCTAGTCATATATTTGTGTATTAAAAAACAAATTCACAGTGTTTCAATACAAAGTAACATCTAGATACGTGTATTTATATTTATATATATAAATATATATTACCGATCTATTGTGCGAAATGAATTGGAACTCTCTTAGAAGAAGAAAAAAAAAAAAAAAAACCGAGTACGCACCAATTTTGACCTGGCCAATTAGCTACACCAAATATTCTTTTTGTGAGTGTATTTCATTTTTTTTAATATCTTTATTTATCATTTACTTCCAAATCGATCGTTCTATATATCTATTATACTGTTTTATTTCACAGCGAATTTACAAACTTAACACGTATGTATCGTTTCAGGAACAGGGGCACCGTATCGGAGTCCTTGACTATGGAAGAGGCGAATGAGCGAAATTTCACTTTTTTTTTTCTTTATTTCTTCCTTTTTTCTTTCTTCAATGTTCCTCTTTTCAGTGTAAATACAATTTTTTTTTTATTTTCGTTGCACCAGTTCTTGTATCATAGACTGTGAACTTTTTGTGCGGCACTTTGAGAGAAACGAGAGAGATAGATAGATAGACTATGACGGGATTTTTTACCAAAAAAAACTGGAGCAATAATCGCATTTCTATTTTTTGTTATTCCCTTCACTTTTTGTGTGCGTTTTTTTTTTTTCTTTCCTCTCGTCAATATTCTATAAAGTCTAGATTTATATTTGTATCGCAAATAGAATACAATGAATGGAACATGTAAGAACTTAAATGTAAGAATATTTTATACTATATAATCGTAATTCGACATAATTTCGTACGGGGATATTTCATATCAGCTGGTTACTTTTGTTGTTGTTGTTGTTGTTGTTTTTTTTTGTATTTTTGCAAGCAAACATTACGTATGTTACATGTTATCTATATATAACATATCGTACCGTCAGATAACTCGGAGAGACTACGTCAATTCTTCGTTTTTTTTTTATTCGTCGATTTTTTACTTTCAATAAATCACAACTAGAGATTCTTTGGACTACGATGAGATTTTTTTTTCTGTTCGTTCTTTCAATCGATATCAGCACGAGAGAAAAATTACTCTGAAACATATTTGGTTGTTAGTCGTATCGTTCGTTTCTCTTTTTTTTCTCTTAAACGTTTGTTTTATGTGGAATTTTTAATTCCAAGCGTGTACGTATGCAACAGCGAACTTTTTAGTACTTATACAATTCACAGTAACTCTTGTCTAGCAAATAAAGCGATAACGTAATATTTTTTTTTTTTTGTAACGAATTCGCGTTTTATTGAACTTTTACAAACGCACATTTTTATATATTCGTTGAATCGTTCATTAAGCACCTCGTAATTGGGAAACTAACAAAATCGATTTTTTTCTTTTTTTCTTCAATCAGACAAATGTTTCATTACGTCGACTATTGCTACGTTCTGTTCTCGCTAATTTGCATGGGTTTTTTTTTTTTTTTTTTTTCAAATAAAAATAATCCATCAACGGGAAACGGCAGATTTTCCAGTTGTAATTGAAGAAAGAAACAAAATCGATTTCGCACATTTCTCGTGCACGTAATACTTACACTCTAAAAAAGAAAAATCAATACTGATGCAGTATTGTAATTATCCCTTTGAGTCACTAGAGTGTAACGGGCAAGAAATGGGTGCGTGTATAATTTGTGCGTTAATAAAAAAAAAAAAAAAAATTTACATTTATCAATTTCCTAAAATTTCATGGCGATCTTTTTTGTGTTCTCGCGCTTCATTGACTAATACCAATTGACTACACTGCCGCGGAACAAATCCTCCCAGAGATGCTTCTACAAGCATTAAATTCGATAATCTTGATTAAATCAATGACCGAGTAATATTATATAATAATAATATATATATAACAAAATTGTATATAATATTATTGTATATAATTTTTTTTTTATCTACGTAATTATAATAAATAAGCCTCAAGGGAAAACTTTTTACGGCCGTTTTTGTTTTCGTTACTGGCCTCGTTAACGGAATCCTCGCCATGGAACCACCGAGGACAAGTTGGTCGAACGAAAGAGAAACGGAAACGAAAAAAAAAAAAACGCGAGCATTGTCTATTATTATATCGTGGGTATTTTATCTACGCCGAAATAGATAAAAAAAATTTGCGATCGAATTTTTGAGCGTATATATACGTAATACGAATCTTAAACATCCGACGTCGGACCGTAGATTGTATTTAATTGTTGGGTACAACGTATGAACGTCGCGCATCTCGATAATTCTCGCAATCTCGATGCACCGATGTAAGTACACGCCGAGCGTAAACCGCCCAAAATATCCAACGTCGTTGACTCAACGGCTCCCTTGTAAGGCACCTCGACTGTTTTACCCTCGGACGATCTGCAAACATAATGGGCACGGTATTATCATTGGCGAAAATGTACAAACGATAAACTACGACGAAATTGATTAAAGATTCATTTTTTTAGAAACTAGAATAGGTGTTCGCGCGCCGCTTTTTAGGTTAGTTTCGTCTTCGACGATCGTATCATCTGAAGTACGCACACAACCGAATAACCGAACACGACACATCAATAGCCAATCGCAATAGCGAGTTAGCCGGCTTCGGAAATAAATCGCTATTCGAGATATTTCGTGACAATGGTCGTTTCATATTGGGGATTGACTAATGATTCATTTTTTTTAGAAATCGATTAATGATTAATTCCGAAAAGAAAATTGTTAATAATTTTGAGAAAAAAATAATCACGAACTTATTCTCGTAAAATTACGCTGGATATGCTGGATAGATTGGCTTGTGAAGAAGAAAAAAAAAAAAAAACATAAAAAATCGCGTATTTACTCCGCGTACGTAAATATACCTGTACTCGGCGACACCACCGGCGTGTTTCTTCATAGCCGTGCTGGACGCCATGCCGTAGAATAATTTTAATTTTCTACCATTTTTTTCAATAACATCGCCCCCGCACTCGTCATGACCGGCGAACATGCCGCCGGCCATTACGAAATCCGCCCCGCCGCCGAACGCCTTTGCCAAATCGCCCGGACAAGTGCAGCCTCCGTCCTGAAAAAGCGTAACAAACGAAACGAAAAATGAGATTGGTTTTTATTTCTATTTTTTCCCCCCGCCGCGTACTTTTCCCGTCTGTGCCTCGAGCGTTTTTTGGCAACGTGACAAAAATCGACGATTCGTTATATACACGCGGGAAGGCGTTTCACGAACGTTTATCGACGACTTACGGAAATTATATGGCCCTTAAGACCGTGAGCGGCGTCGGCGCACTCTATAACGGCGCTGAGTTGCGGATAACCGACGCCAGTCTTCATTCTCGTTGTGCACACCGAACCCGGTCCAATTCCAACTTTTATCACATCCGCACCCGATAAAATCAATTCCTCCACCATTTCGCCGGTCACGACGTTGCCTGCCTGAATCCAACGTTCATCGTTAATTCACATATATACCACAAAGTATTCGCAGTTCTGTTACAACTGAAAATCAGTAAACAATAATTAATGCCGTCTTTATAGGCAGGAATTTTTCGCAGTTTTCCTCGTGTCCACGGCGAATAAGATATGGTGTACCTAAAAAGGAGTGATGAGAGGGAAATTGGAAAAGGGTCACACGTAAAAATCCGCAAGGATATACGTTGGAAACGGTAATTCGTAATTGAATTATTAAAAATCGCGATAATCAATTATAATGGTGAATTCATTAATTAATTCAAAAAATTTCAGAACAATGATTTTAAGGTAGTAGTCCGGTAACTTGAGCTGGTTTTCATGTCTTTTTTGGAGGGCGCTTTTTTTGTAGGAAAATAAAAATCAATCGTTTTGGATTTTTAGGATGTTATTATTTACATATTAAAGATACAAAAAAAATTTTTTTTGACAAAATTTTATAGTTTATTATTGTTATTATTATTGATCGAAGTTGGCACATCGAAAAAAAAGAGCGTGTGGGTGGCCCCGATGGTGGACTTTGGAATAAAAAGTTTTTTCTTCCAAAGTCCGCCATTTTGTTATTTATCCATGAAATTTAACTTCAGTAGTTCCGACCAGAATGACATGTCTATAGATTAAGAATTATCAAGAATTTTTTATTTCAGCTAACATCAAGAGCCAAAATCACCGGGGCCACCCACGCGCTTTTTTTTCGAGCTGCCCAACTTCGATCAATAATAATAATAATAATGAACTATTAAATTTTTTCAAACAAATTTTTTTTTGTATCTTCATTATGTAATCAAAAACATTCTAAATATCCAAAACGATTCATTTTTATTTTCCTACAAAAAAAACGCCCTCCAAAAAAGACATGAAAATCGGCTTATGTTATGAGACTACTACCTTAATGAATATTTCGTATTATTACGTTAATAAATTTCAGTCCTACAACGGAATTTTGCATCTCGTGATACCGAACAATCAATATTTTCCATTAATCCTTCCGTTCGGATACTTTTTCTTAGATATTTCTTGGTATTGAACAAAAAAAAGAAAAAGGTAAGCAAAGCCGTATTAGAATGTAAAAAATAAAATGGAATTTTCTCATAAAGCACTGCGATCGACTTACGATAATCGTATGTTTAGGATATTCGCCGCGGACTTTTCTCACGAATTCAACGAAATGTTGCGAATAACCATTGGCAACGTCCAAGCATATAAACGATAATTCTGGCACGGCGGCGATAACGCTCGACAGACGATCAAAGTCTCCCTGACTCGTTCCCGAGCTCGCGGCTACATTTTCCAAACAATCGGGATTCTTGGTTGCAAAATCTTTCCACTCGTCGGACGTGTAATACTTGTGGACGGTCGTGAACAAGCCGTGCTGTAAGTAGAACGAGAAAATGAATTAAAAAATATGATAATAATAATAATAATAATGCGGAATCGACACGTTTTTTTTTTTTCAAGAAATTCCGAGGTCATGGATAATAATTCAGTCAGTGGGTGTACGAGAATATGAGAAAATCTTATCGATGAAAAACTTGTTCTTTAACTTTTTGTTATCATACCTTTGATAAGGCTCTGGCCATTTCGAAAGTTCCAACGGTATCCATATTCGAGGCCATCACCGGTATACCCTTGTAAGTACGTTTTGAATTGCGAAACGTCATTTCCCGAAAGAGGTCGACCTTAAAGAAAGAAAAAAAATTTTTTTCCATTTTAATACGAACCTTCTGTAATTTTTTAAAATATCCCGCGTTATTTTCTACGAGAGATATTCGTTCGAGCGTGACACGTCTCGACCTTCCGTGATGTATCTGCTGTGCGTTAAAAAAAAAAGCTGCAAATTCCATTTGCAGCTTTTTTTTTTATGCTCGTTTTTTTTTCTTTTTCGAGCGAACAACGCTCAAGAGAAAACAAGGCCAAACACTCCTACTTTGTTCATAATTCTTTTTACAATTTTATCCTTGAGGAAAGGAATTTTAAATAATTCTGAGGGTTTTTGTTTTTTTTTTTGTATTTTGTATTCTTTATGCTCGCTTCAAGCAGATAATCCTTCTCATTTTTCATTCTAACCAGCAGACTTTGTGGTTCTGAGATTTTTTTAAAACATTCTGTTATGTAGTCGTGAATTTTAACTAAAATAAACAATTTGGAAAAATTGCGAAAAATTCAATATAAAATTTCTTGAATATCTCTCGATCGTCGAATAATTTCTAATCAATTTTTCTTAACATCACTTATTTATAAATGTATGAAGCCATGATTTAAAGTTTCAGTTAGTTAACAGTCTTTAATCTGAAAATTAAAATTTCTCAATAAGGGATTATTGCAAAATTCAATGCCAAACATACTTTAATTTACTATGCAGAAAATTTCACACAAACGAAATATTGAGGGTCAAATTAATTGATTTATAAATTTTTTTCATTCAAAAAACCAATTTAATTTCACGATAAGAGTGAAAATCCTGAAATTAGAAAGGTTTGATTTTTCGAAGCTTCGTCCTACATAATCCATTTTCCAGACATTGTCATTGGAAACCGAAGAAAAAAAAAAACATTTTTCCACGAAACTAAAGCCTCTACGACGAACAAAAGCGAACAGTTGCCAGGATAACAATTCTTTGTAACGAGGGACGATTGGCGCTTGTTTTTTTTACACCCCAAAATATCCACTCTGGGGGCACAAATGTTTTATCGCAAATTTCTCCATTTTATCGAATATGCTTTTTTTTTTCCGCATCCTAAGCGAATCGAGACTGAAAAAGTATCAAAATATTTGTATACCAATGTTAAAATTTGCAACGTGACACGAATGGTTGGTGAGAGGAAAATGCAGAAAATTTTGCGACAGAGATAATCGCACTAGAAGATTGTACGAGTGTATGCTTTACTCACGTCAGATCTGCTCTTCAAGGTGCTCCTCTTTGGCCTCAATAATACATCCTTGAAGTCCAATTTAACATCGTTTATTATATTCGGCATTTTTTTTGTGCAAATTATAGTATATATTTTATTCGTAAAATATAATGACGAAAGAGAGAAAGAGACGGTTAGCAGACGATTCGTAATGCGATACTGTGTGCGCGAGATGTTTTTATATCACAGAGAGCGAGAGAGAGAGACGAGAGATGAGATTGGTACAGCAGACGACTCTCCGCGTCTTGTAGACGCCTACTGTCAAAATAAAATGAAAATCTTTTCCGAGCGTGACTCGTATAGTGGTTACGACGGTACTGAAGCTCGGAAACGAAAAGAGACCACTTTTGTCCTCTCGCGATTGATGTAATCAACCCAATGGTCGTCCAGGAAATGCGAAAACCAAGGGAAAAAAATGTGGCAACCTTAAGTCCACCACTCACCGCAGCCTCAAGCCTGCCACTCGCACTATCTACGATTTCGCCTTAACGACCGACGCGCCACGGCGATAAACGGAACGCCGGTTTAAGATTATGATTGTGATTTTTTGTATTATAACTAGTTCTACGCCACAGCTTAAACACACGCTATATCAGCTTTATTCTGTTTTATATTCGTCAATAAATATTATTGTGTTATTTAAACTACCCGCCTCGTTGAATGTGAATAATCATCAACAATCCCGTTTCGACTTCTTATGCCAAAAAAACAGCTTTACTGCTGTCCTCGCACGGATATTTTTGGTACTCAAGTCTCGTCGAGAAAAAACACCACCGATTGGTAAGAACGAAATTTTGTCTTGCGGCAATGTCGTTGAAAATCGGGCATTATTCGTTAAAAATGCATCTTCAATGTTTATGAAGAGATCCTCGTGCAAATAAGTGGTTTTCAAAAATTATCTTTGATTAGTGGTTGTACCAACGATGTTATCATATTTCCATTTTTTACAGACACTTGCTTAGACTGTAGTGACGAGTCTCGAATGAAATAAACGAGGTCAAACTATTTGTCTGCTATCTACGTTCCTACTTACTTTTTTATTCATTCTTTCACAATTTTCACGACATTTAACGAGACCGACATTGTTTGAATATTTTGATTGTTATAAATAATTCATAAATCGTCATGAAGCCATCGAGACTTCACTCTTGCATCGATCTACCACTGTCTCCGGATACTTTGGAAGAAACTGTTGCCTTAGCGAAGGATTACACGCTGATGCATGGTGAGAATAAAATCGTTTTTAAAATTGGCTATTTTACGTTAGAGTCTCTAAGGACACGTAATTAATTTCAACGATAATTCGTTTTCCAGGCGTTTCGATGCATTCCAAGTCATCTTTTAACAGAGATCAAGTATCCATAGCGCCTTTTGTTCTCTTGCCGTCGAGCTTTCCAAAGCGTGAATTCGACAAGTCCAGAAGGATTCAGACTACGTTCAACGCTCTTATGCACAAAGTCGCTCACGATTATGAATTTTTAACGGAGAATCTGAAAAGGTTGGTTCGACTGAACTCGATGATACAAAAGAAAGTATTAAGGGAGGGGTGGGGGTTTCAGCGTTAAAAAAACAATTTTTTTGTGATTTTTTTTCTCAAATATGGATTGAGCAATTTTATTCGAACCTTTTGTACATCATTGAGCATACTTTTGAAAATGTTGTGTAATTTTGTTCATGCAGAAATATTGAAGCATAACCCCGTAACAGAGCTTCCCCCAGAACGTCTTGGAAAAAAAACAATTTGCGGTGTTCACTATAACTCGGCCGGAAATTATCTGAAAATGAAAAACCATGAAAATTTAATCAAATTATAATCAAATCTTCCCCCCCAACGTTCTCTGATAATTTTTTTTTTCATTTAAAAATTTTTCGCGGCCATCTAAATTGTGAACTGTTATTTTCCACGAAAAATTCCGCCATTTTGTGGGTGGGAAACACCCTTAATGTGAAGAAAAAAAAAATTTTACTAAACGTTGGGGGTAGGTATTTTATATGTAGAAAATGTGGACAAAGTTTGAAATGAATCGGTCAAGTAGTTTTTAAATGGCAGTGAACACGGACTTTGAAAAAGTAGTTTTGAGAAAAACGCGTCTAAAGTGCACTGCTAGCCCGACCGCCCGCAGCTGTTAGAGGTATAGCGTTAAAGGCCAGGAGATTAATGAGACAATAACTTCAAGAATATTGCTTAGATCGGTTCAAAATTTTAAGGACATATTCTTGAAATGTTAAACAATAAGATACGACAAAAAAAAAATTCGATTTTTCGAAAGTGAAAACCCTTACCTCGCCCTTAAAAACGTGGTATTTTCTACTTTTTAGCACTGCCGAATGCGACGATTTTCTTTCCAAATTGCTCGATATCTACAAGACTGTTCACACCGAAGGATATACTCAGGTAGATCAGAAAATATTGCCTGCGGCAAATAAAACGAGACTGGCAACCAACGAAGATCAAGTACCGAGTAAAAAATTATGCCATTATATTCTGCATTGATCGTCATACTTTTTTTTTCAATTTTAACTATATATTTCACTGTCTGGATTCCGTTAGTATTACTTTTGAAAAATTCCTTGCAAACAGTTGTTCGAATTTCGGTACTTGACTACTACCCGAAGCTCAACTAATCAATTTCTCTTTTTCAGAGTATGAGCCTTGGCCTACTGCGTTCGGATTACATGCTGCACGCCGACAACGATATGAAAATCGTTCAAGTGGAATTGAACACAATAGCCTCAAGCTTTGGAGGATTAGCCAGCCAGGTCTCCAAGTACCACAGGTACTGTAAATTGACATGCAATTTTTTTTTTTTCCCGAACATTACTGCAAATGGTTTGAGAGCAAATTACGAATTAATTACATTTATTTATTCACTCTTGAATGTGCATTCCTCGTTTTGTTGCGTTCAAATTCAATTATTTGAGCATGAATCATTTAATCGTGACCAATTGCATTTTGAAGTATGATAAACCCACTAGTTTCTACGCTAAATTTAAATCCAAATTGTCTAGACAAATATTTTTATTTGTACATCATTTTAAGGGAGGGGTAAGGGTTTCAGCGTTAAAAAAAACACTTTTTTGCGATTTTTTTTTTCAAATATGGATTGAGCAATTTTATTCGAACCTTCTGTACATTATTGAGCATACTTTTGACAATGTTGTGTAATTTTTTTATGCAGAAATATTGAAGCATAAGCCCGTAACAGAGCTTCCCCTAGAACGTCTTGGAAAAAAAACAATTCGCGGTGTTCACTATAATTCGGCCGGAAATTATCTAAAAATGAAAAACCATGAAAATTTAGTCAAATTATAATCAAATCTTCCCCCCAACGTTCTCTGATAATTTTTTTTTTCATTTAAAAATTTTTGCCGGCCATCTAAAGTGTGAACTGTTATTTTCCACGAAAAATTCCGCCATTTTGTGGGTGGGAAACACCCTTAATGTAAAAGAAAAAAAATTTAACTAAACGTTGGGAGGAGGTATTTTATATGTAGAAAATGTGTAAAAAGTTTTAAATGAATCGGTCAAGTAGTTTTTAAATGGCAGTGAACACGGACTTTGAAAAAGTAGTTTTGAGAAAAACGCGTCTAAAGTGCACTGCTAGCCCGACCGCCCGCAGCTGTTAGAGGTATAGCGTTAAAGGCCAGGAGATTAATAAGACAATAACTTCAAGAATATTGCTTAGATCGGTTTGAAATTTTAAGGACATATTCTTGAATTGTTAAACAATAAGATAAGACAAAAAAAAAAATTCGATTTTTCGAAAGTGAAAACCCTTACCCCGCCCTTAATAACCTTTACAAATATTGATTTTACATCGGAGACGGAGAGAAAATTTTGCGCCGTTAAT
This sequence comes from Oxytorus armatus, assembly GCA_958009045.1. Taxonomy (NCBI): domain Eukaryota; kingdom Metazoa; phylum Arthropoda; class Insecta; order Hymenoptera; family Ichneumonidae; genus Oxytorus; species Oxytorus armatus. Next base: position 4,908,410 of record OY253746.1, on the reverse strand, counting down.
GTAATTTCGTGTTTCATCATCCCCTGTAACTTTTTACAGATACATTTTTAATGAATTGGGCCACTCGGATAAGATAGAAAATGTAAGTTGTCTTCGTTTACTTAATTTTCTTAAAAAATATAAACACCGATCATCTGAGCGGTATAAAATAAAAAAATTAAATCAATTTCATCATTAACAATGTTTATTTTGGCTTTGGTGAGGAAAATTCAAATAAAGGAAAATGAAAATTAAGGCACTGTTGTATCAATGGACAACTTGCATTAAAAATTGCACGAATATTTACAGTCCCGTCGTCTAGTCACAATGAGATTTTTTTTATCCACCTGCTCGTCTCCTTGATTATGAAAATGTTATGCCACTCTTAGATACAAGACGCACACAATTGATCTTGAGAAATTTCATATTCAGATTCCAGAGAATCCAGCGATAACTGGCCTTGCGACTGGACTGATCGATGCTTGGTCTATATACAATGATAAAAAGTACAATTGAAGAAAAAATTAATGCAAATAAATTTTATGTAATTCAACTTGAATCTTAATTAATAACAATGCAATGCAGGTCTGTGATATTATTCGTTGTCGAGGACATTACGTACAACATATGTGATCAAAGATCGGTGGAATTTGAGATTCGTCGTTTGAATCCGATGATTAAAATAATTCGAAGAACATTCAAAAATTTGACACAAGAGGAAACTCACTTGGGTTCGAGGAAAGAACTAATTGTGTAAGTCGCGACCGATCTTAAACGGCGGTTTAGTAATTGCGAACGATAATTCATATGAAATTTTTTGTTAAGGGGTGAGCATTTGGTTTCTGTCGTCTATTATCGTACGGGATATCAGTCAGAAGCTTATACTGGAACGGCCGATTGGTCGATGAGACTATTGATCGAACGTTCTCGTGCAATAAAAAGTCCGTCGATACAGTATCAACTAGCGGGGATGAAAAAAGTGAGATTTTTCTTAATCATTGAAAAAGAATTTAATTTCGAGATTAATTGCACCATTTGATGAAAATTCTTATTTATAGATTCAACAAGCTCTTGCCCAACCGCACATGCTCGACAGATTTCTAAACAAGAAAGAAGCCGAACAAATACGAGAAGTATTTACCGGACTGTATTCTCTCGAATTTGTGAGTTTAATACCACTTCCATTGGTTTTTGTCAAGTTAACATTATGTAAAATTACGTTAAGGAATAACACCACTGTGACCCCCTGTTTTTTTTCACATTTTTCAAAAATTTTTTTTTGTGGGAAAAAAAGAGATATTCGAAAAATTTTTGTTGGGTTTTGTTCCCTGTTTATTAATGTATCAAAAAACATTTTTTTCACATTTTTCACGCCGCATGGTGGCGCTGGGGCAGCTCTCGCGTCGGGTGCTGTCATCTCCGCGGCACGCAGCAGAACTCTCTTCAACGTCGATCTGAAAAAAAATACCGAGTGTTTTCGTTAATCATATGATATTTTGAAGAGAAGTACATAGGGATTTGGAAAAGTATTGTTTTAAAAAAAATTGGCACGCCTTTGAAATTAAAGAATGATTTTTGAGCAAAATTTCTCGTCGAAAATAGGCTATAACTTTTATAATTATTGAGATATCGAAAAAATCCTATGTACTTCTCTTCAAAATATCATATTATTAACGAAAACACTCGGTATTTTTTTTCAGATCGACGTTGAAGAGAGTTCTGCTGCGTGCCGCGGAAATGACAGCACCCGACGCGAGAGCTTCCCCAGCGCCACCATGCGGCGTAAAAAATGTGAAAAAAATGTTTTTTGGTACATTAATAAACAAGAAACAAAACCCAAACAAATTTTTCGAATATCTCTTTTTTTTCGCACAAAAAAGAATTCTTGAAAAATGTGAAAAAAAACAGGGGGTCACAGTGGTGTTATCCCTTAAGTTATTCAAACAAAATACGGAATAAGTAATCGTGCTTGAGCTTAGGAACTCGCAAAAAAATGGTTTTTTTCTTCCGTTCGATATCGATTTAACTAGAAATTTACCTGATTCCTTAAATTTCAACTTACAGGACGAACACGGTGAGAAAGCCGTGGCAATGGCAATTGCAAATCCAAGAAAATACGTACTAAAGCCACAGCGCGAGGGTGGTGGTAACAACGTCTATGACGAGAAAGTGCGAACGGTATTGGAGTCGATGAAGAATTCGAAGGAACGTAGAGCATGGATTCTCATGGATCGTATAAATCCACCTAGGCACGAAAATTATTTGATACGATCGGATAGAGGGGGTGAGGCTGCGCTGCAAGATTTAATATCAGAATTGGGAATATACGGAGTTATAATCGGGTAAGAGATACGCAATTTTTGTTCTGTTAAAATTTTTTATAATTTTTTATTGGCACAATACTCGTCGCTTATTCTAACATAAAAAAAACATTATAATTGTCGAAAAAGAAATATTTTTCATTTTATTTCAGCGATCAGACCGATATTCGTGTAAATCGACAAGTGGGTCATGTTTTACGAACGAAACCGGTTAATTCCAACGAGGGTGGGATCGTAGCCGGTGATGGTGCCCTTGACAGTCCATACCTCGTTGCGTGAATATCACAAAATCTTTAGACGAATGATTTCTAATGGTTTACCAAGTGGACGTAATATTACATTTTTAAGGGAGCGAATCGATGATCATTGTTATCCATTTTATCAAGTTATTTATTACTCGAACGAGAACAGGGATTAATTATTGTGTATATATATATATATATATATGTATATATATTAATTGGATGGCCTCGCAAGGCTTGAAGGATTATCGCTCGTTTAATTCGTTAAATAGAGAACATATGATGATTTATCTTCGATGTATTTGCTTTTACTTAAGTCTCGTCTCGATTCTTATCGCGATAGGTTCAACAGGCTTCAGCATAACATCGGCTTTCAGTTTTATTTCGTTTATCGACAAAATTTTATCTTTTTTCAATACGTAACGACGCAAAACCGTCGCGAGAAGAACTTTCATCGCCATCATCGCGTATTTCAGTCCTGGAAAAATAATCAAATCGGGTAATGGGTGAATATGCATTAATTAATACTTAAAACAAAGAATAAGATCGATATACATATGCAGTGTGAGGCACTAACTGTTGCCACGTAGAATAACTCCGAAAGTACGATAGTAGTAGAAAATGTTTTTGAAACAAAAGTTGCATGGGACAACGGGGGCTATCATATGGCGTTCGTTTTTTGTTGCTAGGTGGAGTCGCATCGGAGATTTCAAGGTCAACATTGTTTTTTTAAATAGAATGCTACGTTTTGGTACTTATTTTCTGGTAGCGGTTATCGAGACGAATCCAATGATTTTTTTTTTATTTTTTTGTTTTTTTTTTGTTCGAAAAAATTTTTTTCTCTCTCGCATATTGTGCAAAATTTGACCGTGTATTTACACGGTACATTGTAGGTTTGATGAAAACGCCGTATTTAATAAATATTTACTATTAAGGGATAACACCACTGTGACCCCCTGTTTTTTTTTCACATTTTTCAAGAATTTTTTTTTGTGGAAAAAAAAAGAGATATTCGAAAAAATTTTTTGGGTTTTGTTCCTTGTTTATTAATGTATCAAAAAACATTTTTTTCGCATTTTTCACGCCGCATGGAGGCGTTGGGGAAGCTCTCGCGTCAGGTGCTGTCATCTCCGTAGTGGTTCGCGGCACGCAGCAGAACTCTCTTCAACGTCGATCTGAAAAAAATACCGAGTGTTTTCGTTAATAATATGATATTTTGAAGAGAAGTACATAGGGATTTGGAAAAATATTTATTTAAAAAAAATAGGCACGCCTTTGAAATTAAAGAATGATTTTTCAGCAAAATTTCTCGTCGAAAATAGGCTATAACTTTTATAATTATTGAGATATCGAAAAAATCCTATGTACTTCTCTTCAAAATATCATATTATTAACGAAAACCCTCGGTATTTTTTTTCAGATCGACGTTGAAGAGAGTTCTGCTGCGTGCCGAGAACCACTGCGGAGATGACAGCACCTGACTCGAGAGCTTCCCCAGCGCCACCATGCGGCGTGAAAAATGTGAAAAAAATGTTTTTTGATACATTAATGAACAAGGAACAAAACCCAAAAAAATTTTTTGAATATCTCTTTTTTTTCCCACAAAAAAAAATTCTTGAAAAATGTGAAAAAAAACAGGGGATCACAGTGGTGTTATCCCTCAACGCACATTTACATTACATTGTATCGTACAATGTATTACATTGTATTGTGTCTTGTACGAGACAACGATAGTAAGAATGGTAAGACCAGTATCATCGCATCAAGCGAATGTAAATGATGTCGTATTCTTTTGAAGAACAAACCGATATGCTTCTAATTTACGGAGAATGTCAGAAAAATCCAGTGAGAGCTAGAGACTTGTACGCTGAAAGATATCCTGAACGTTCTCACCCTACACGCCGTACATTTCAAATTTTGTACAATAAATTGAGAACAACTGGATCCTTAACCCGTCGGAAAAATAACCGACAAAATAAAGTAACTAACGAAGAAACGGAAATTGGTATTCTTGCCACTGTGGTTCGAGATCCTTATGTTAGTTCGCGTCAAATTTTTTAAATAAAAATAAACTCAAAATTTTTTTTTTTTTATATCATTGGATTCGTCTCGATAGCCCATATCAGAAAATAATTACCAAAACATACCATTCTATCTAAAAAAAACAAAGTTGACCTTGAAATCTCCGATGCGACTCCACCTATCAACAAAAAACTAACGCCATATGATAGCCCCCGTTGTCCCATGTTTGGAACTTGTGTTTCAAAAAATTTTCTACTACTATCGTACTTTCGGAGTTATTCCACGTGGCAACAGTTAGTGCCTCACCCTGTATACATATCGATATACAAAATAAAATGATATTCAAGGTATTGATCTGCGCTTATTGATCGTGTTTGTCAATTTTTTCTTCTCAAACCGCAATTTTCATTTGCTTTTGCACATTTCGTCTTTTTTTCTCGAATTCGCATCATTGTACGGTCATTTTTATGCTTATTTCTCGATTCAACTACCAAACGGTGCATTCTTAATCAATGTTGACCCAACAAAGGTTCGCGGCAAACTAGAGTGATAATTTTTTTTTTCTCTTACCCAAACAATTTCTCGGTCCAGCACTAAACGGTACGTAGCAGTAGGGATGACGTTTCGCGACTTCCTCCGGCAAAAAACGATCAGGATCAAATTTCAACGGATCCGGCCAATGTTTTTCCCATCGATGAAGTTTCAAGATTCCCAGAACGACCGAGCTTCCTTTGGGTAGAGTGTACTCGCCTAAAATTCAAATTCGTAAGATAATCCTTTTTTTAGGTTTATTTCAATATAAAAAAAAAGGTTTTTTTTGGTTTAAAGAACTTTTTTTTTATCATTTAAATTGCTCGCAAATTTTGGTTTTACGAACCAATATCGAGATCATCGGTGATCTGACGAACGAGAATCGGTCCAACGGGAAAAAGTCTCAGTGTCTCTTTGATTACCCTCTCCAAATATTCCATACGATTGAGATCCTCGTTCGTTATTGGCCTGTCCGAGGAAACTTCGTCACCGTAAATTTCACAGAGCTCCTGATACGCTTTTTCCTGTACGATCATAATTTCGTAAATATGAAAGTTGCAAAAGAGAAGTTTAGTACAAAGAGGGCTTGGTTCGGTTAAAAAAAAAACGTAGGTAACTTGAAAAAAGTATCCTTGTGAGCTAATAACGGTTTTTTTTTACTTACTTGGATATTTGGATAATTCGCGAGCATGAGCATAACGAAACAATTGACCGAGGCAGTGGTATCGTTACCCTAGAGAAGAAAAGTAGCTCATAACGTTACTTGAATTAATAATATATTTATTTAATTTATTTATTTATTTGTTTATTAAAAAAAAGAAAAAAAAACACAAAACCGCGTTTTCGTGATTTTTTTTTCATGCGCAGAGTACTCTGAAAATATTCCAAACAGTGCGAAAAATTACTATTAATATTTTTCCTCCAAGACTCATTATGTAATCGAGCTCAATCTTTCCACATTGATAAATTAACATACAAAATAATTAACCTTTCAATAACTTAGCACCTTGTAATTTCAAAATTTTTACATTGTTTCTTCGTAATGGTTCCTTTCTTGCAAAATTTCTTCCATGAAAAGGGCAAAAGGTACTTTGCTTTTTTATATATAGGAAGTTTTGCGAAAAGGAAATTTTATGAGGAAGCAGAATTTTTATTTCTCACCGCTATCATCATCGTGTCGACTTCTTCTCGAAGCTCCTCGTCCGTAAATTTAGCACCATCGTCTGACAATTCCATGAGAAGATCCAAGAAAGCTTTTCTCGTTGACGTTCGTTCGTCTACAAATTTACATTCCCCACCCCTTTTTTTTGTTATCAAAAGCTTTTAACTCACAATTTTCGATCGACAGTCATGGAAATGTAAATTTATCTTTTTCTACATACGCGAATTTTCGTTGTCCAGCCGATTAATCCCGTCGTAAGAATTTTTTTTCTTACGAATCACGTCATTCGTTACACCGTGCAAGTATTTCAGACAATCCCGTTGATCTCTGCCCAATTGTGTGAAATTGAAAATAAAGTCAGGATGGAGCCAAACTTTAAACATTCTCGTATAAATTGTCTCGAAAGTCCTGAACGAAAAAAAAATAAAAATCGTTCAAGTCAAAATAATTGAAGTCAATATTTGAGTAAAGAACTTTTTTTTTTTCAATTAACTTGCCTCTTCGCCGAATCGACGTAACGACTGGTCTTTTCCGTTTGAGCTTTTACCGTAACACCCATAGCAGTTTCTAAAAAAAAAAAAAACAGCACAAAAATAAATTCCTAATTCTCAAGAGAGTGAAAATTGATTTTTACAAATTTTTAATCTCACCGCAAATAATATCGAGCGTGCACAGCGAGACGTACTCAAATATGTCGAATTCATTACCTTCCAATTCTTTTCTCATCTGTGTCGTCATAATTCTCGACTGTTTCGCAAATACCTCGACGAACGATTCCAATATTCTCGAATTGAACGTTGGCATTATTAATTTTCGATGAACTCGCCACTTTGCAGCTGCGATATGTTAATCAGAAATGCTTCGTTATTTCGAATCACGAATATTTCCGAGTAACATTTGTCTAATTGCTATATATCTTGTTTCATTAAGGGCGGAGTGAGGGTTTTCACTTTCGAAAAATCGAATTTTTTTTTGTCTTATCTTATTGTTTAACATTTCAAGAATATGTCCTTAAAATTTTTAACCGATCTAAGCAATATTCTTGAAGTTATTGTCTTATTAATCTCCTGGCCTTTAACGCTATACCTCTGACAGCTGCGGGCGGTCGGGCTCGCAGTGCAGCTAGCCCGACCTATTGTGTACATAGTATATAGTGTATACTATACACTACAATATTTTAAAAGAAGAAACGAGCGAAGAAAGGAGCTGGAATCGATGATTCTGTGTAAGTTGGAAAAAAAAATTTTTTTCTTCACTTTTTTACTTCATAAACTTTAGACGCGTTTTTCTCAAAACTACTTTTTCAAAGTTCGTGTTCACTGCCATTTAAAAACTACTTTACCGATTCATTTCAAACTTTGTACACATTTTCTACATATAAAATACCTCCCCCCAACGTTTAGTTAAATTTTTTTCTTTTACATTAAGGGTGTTTCCCACCCACAAAATGGCGGAATTTTTCGTGGAAAATAACAGTTCACACTTTAGATGGTCGGCAAAAATTTTTAAATGAAAAAAAAAATTATCAGAGAACGTTGGGGGGAAGATTTGATTATAATTTGACTAAATTTTCATGGTTTTTCATTTTCAGATAATTTCCGGCCGAGTTATAGTGAACACCGCAAATTGTTTTTTTTTCCAAGACGTTCTGGGGGAAGCTCTGTTACGGGTTTATGCTTCAATATTTCTGCATGAAAAAATTACACAACATTGTCAAAAGTATGCTCAATAATGTACAAAAGGTTCGAATAAAATTGCTCAATCCATATTTGAGAAAAAAAATCGCAAAAAAAGTTTTTTTTTTTTACGCTGAAACCCTTACCCCTCCCTTAATGGAAAAGTACTCTGTGAATCAAGGGTATTGATCGATTTTTCAAAACCTTCAACATCTTTTTTCTCAGTTTCGCGGTGGTAGATTTAATAATGCTAATTTAATAATGTTAGTTAAAAAATTGAATAAAAAATTGTCGCTCATAATAGGATTTAGTTGAGCAAAAATTTGCGAACTTCTCAAATCGTGTAACGTCTTTACTATCTCGCCTTTTCCAGACAGCAACGAACACGGATATATGTGTATCGCAGGATAATTCAACTTATGCGGGGATTATACAAATACGATAATGAGAGAGAGAGAGAGAGAACAAGAGCAATAGAGAATAGGTGACTTGTGTAAAATTCTAGAGACCCCCCTGAAACGAAATGATTCTTCGATGCTTGGCACGTACACGTACATATATAATAAACGAGCGAAGCTTCCGCCAGGGATAATTGAACGTCTTGTAACTGAGGCACGTTTTCTGTCTGTACTTAGCGAGAGGGAAAGCTCACCTGGCGCCGTAAATAATCCCGTGCCCAACCAAGGACGAACAAACTTGTATAGATCGTCCTTTTCGATGGTTTTAGGACTGAGAAATATTGTCTGAAAGATAAAGAGAGAAAACGAAGAGAAATAGCTCAATCAGTAATGGTAATGCAGTATGGTAATCGTGATTGACGTTGATTGAAAAAAAAATAAGAAAAGATTCGAAGAGAATTAAGATAAAATCAAGATTTCTTAGATGGAACGATAAACTTTGATGGACAATGCATTTTTATTCGGTCATGGACCAAAAGGAAACGTTTCAGGGACGAGACATGCGGAACACTAGTTTTGAAGAATTCGACGTAAAAAAAAATGTCACGTTCACGTATTAGGTGCGAGTGAGCAATTTAGATAAAATCAAGAATTCATAAATAAAAACGAGAAAGCTGGATCGTGGAATGCAATTCGTAATTTCATTCACTCGTGCACACGTTTTCGTGCCTAAGTATAAAAATAAAAAACGTAATATTTCACGTGATCATTATTCACGCAAAGATTATTATCTTTCCAAAGATTTTTTCCACCATTTGTTTTAAGGTCGTAGTCTGGTAACTTAAGCCGATTTTCATGTCTTTTTTGGAGGGCGTTTTTTTGTAGGAAAATAAAATTGAATCGTTGTGGATATTTAGGATGTTTTTATTTACATATTAAAGATAAAAAAAAAAAAATTTTTGAAAAAATTTAATAGTTTATTATTATTATTATTATTGATCGAAGTTGGCACCTCGAAGTTGGCAGCCCGGGTCCTAACTTTTTTTCTACCGAACCGATTGCTTTCAAATTTTGACAGGCTACTCTACACACTTATAGTTCTCGTCGGAACTACCGAGAAATTTTTTCATCCCTAACTTTTTATTTTACAACCCCTTCTTTGCTAAAATAAAAGGATTTTTTTTTCCAAAGTCCGCCATTTTGTTATTTGTCCATGAAATTTAACTTCAGTAGTTCCGACCAGAATGACATGTCTATAGATTAAGAATTATCAAGAATTTTTGATTTCAGATAACATCAAGAGCCAAAATCACCGGGGCCACCCACGCGCTTTTTTTTCGAGGTGCCAAATTCGATCAATAATAATAATAATAATAATCTATTAAATTTTTTCAAAAAATTTTTTTTTTGTATCTTTAATATGTAATTAAAAATATCCTAAATATCCAAAACGATTCATTTTTATTTTCCTCCAAAAAAACGCCCTCCAAGAAAGACATGAAAATCGGCTTAAGTTACCAGAGTACTACCTTCATGATAATGGTTTATTTCTGCTACGTTTATGCAATTACGATTTTTTTTTATATCTCTTGTAAAATAACAGGGTGACACGAGTGAGATTGCTTCGTTGGAATTTGCCCAGGGTAATAGATATGCACAGCACCACAGCGTAAATCCCAAGAAGACATTCTCGAGTATATTTCCTCGATGTGCGAAAGAGGAAAAAAAATCGTAAAAATGTCCTCTCGTGACTCACGGTTTTTCTTCAAATTCGATTATCCTTGTGGTCTTTTTTTTTTTTCGTTTGTAACTGATACCTTCATCTGCTCCGGCTCGTATACCCCGAAAAATAGTCGTTTGCCCAGCCACACTCTGAATGGCGAGGGATAAGAGTTCAGAAGTTCGACGATTTTATTCAGGATATCTGTAAAAGCGTTTAATAATTTATTCATTAGCTGTAAATGTTAAAAATTTCTAGATATTATTTGTTAAAATATTCAGATTATCTGCGTCAATTTATTATTTTTTCTTTAGAAATTCTTGAACTGTTTTTTTTTTTTTAATTGAATTATTCATTTGGCGAACGATAAGAGTTGAGAAGTTCGACGATTTTATTCAGGATATCTGTAGAAGCGTTTAATAATTTATTCGTTAGCTGTAAATGTAAAAAATGTCTAGATATTATTTGTTAAAATATTCAGATTATCCGCGTCAATTTATTATTTTTTCATTAGAAAATCGTGAACAGTTTTTTTTTTAATTGAATTATTCATTTGGCGAACGATAAGAGTTGAGAAGTTCGACGATCTTATTCAGGATATCTGTAAAAGCGTTTAATAATTTATTCGTTAGCTGTAAGTGTTAAGAATTTTTAGATATTATTTGTTAAAAGTTAAAATATTCAGATTATCCGCGGCAATTTATTATTTGTTTATCACAAATTCTTGAAGTATTTTTCTTTTTTTTAATTGATTTATTTATTTGTCATTTATTTGAGCTTAATCGAAGCGTTAAGGTAGTAGTCTGGTAACTTAAACCGATTTTCATGTCTTTTTTGGAGGGCGTTTTTTTGTAGGAAAATAAAAATGAATCGTTTTGGATATTTAGGATGTTTTTATTGACATATTAAAGATACAAAAAAAAATTTGAAAAAATTTAATAGTTTATTATTATAATGGTTTATTATTATAAATTAAATTTATTAATAACAAAATGGCGGACTTTGGAAAAAAAAACTTTTTCCCAAAGTCCACCATTTTGTTATTTATCCATGAAATTTAACTTCAATAGTTCCGACCAGAATGACTTGTCTATAGATTAAGAATTATCAAGAATTTTTGATTTCAGATAACATCAAGAGCCAAAATCACCGGGGCCACCCACGCGCTTTTTTTTTCGAGGTGCCAAATTCGATCAATAATAATAATAATAATAAACTATTAAATTTTTTCAAACAAATTTTTTTTTGTATCTTTAATATGCAAATAAAAACATCCTAAATATCCAAAACGATTCATTTTTATTTTCCTACAAAAAAACGCCCTCCAAAAAATCGGCTTAAGTTACCGGACTACTACCTTAAATACTGGAATAAAATTTTTCCAATTTACCAGCTGTGTTGCCCACGAAATAGTGAGCATTTCCGAGAACAGGAATCCCTCGTGGTCCAGGAAATTTTGCAGCTTCCCGATACAAACGCAATCTCTTAAAGTGATAGAGAAAGAGAGCGATAATTCCGCAAATAAAAGCCGTAACGATCGTAATTCCGGTAAACGCGGCGATCATTGTCACGAGAGTTGAATATTTGGCCCGGAAATGTCGCGATCGTTAATTTTTGCAAAATACTACTTTAATCACGCGAAATGAACGTTAGGGTGATGCACAAAGTTCTCATTGCGAATGTTGACTGTCATCAATGCGTTAACAGAGCCCGAGGAAAGAAATAGCTTTGTACTTCCCCACTACCTTTTTTTTTTTTTATTTATTCGACTCAGACAGTCGCCTATCGAATATTAAGGAACTCCTACGTGCTTTCGCGACCTCACGTTAAAAAAAGGTTAAAAAAAATAGGAGAATAATAATTGCTGGACGTGCAATAAGAGCCAAGGGCGTCTCGTCCAGGTTCACTTGTTGAATGTCCTCGCAATTTTCATCGTGAAATAATGTCCCCGCTGTGTGCTTGAAAATGAAATAAAATAAATACGAATAATAACTTTGTTCAGTAAGCGAAAAAAAAAAAATTTAATTAATTAGAGGGATAATTAAATAAATGAAATACGAATAAGTAGAAGCAATTAAAATGATCATTTGTTCTTTATTTAGCTGTGCAGTGACTGATATTCGTTTCTTTGGTTTTTCTTTTTCTATAAATCGAAATACAGTCTGAACTTCGAATATCAAACTCTTCACTTATTGAAAGACTTATCTTGGTTCACTTATTGAAAGTCCTTGCAATTTTCATCGTGGAATGTCCTCGCTGTGTGCTTGAAAATGAAATAAAATAAATACGAGTAATTACTTTGTTCAATAAGTAAAAAAAAAAAAAAAAATTTAATTAGAGGGATAATTAAATAAATGAAATACAAATAAGTAGAAGCAATTAAAATGATCATTTCTTCTTTATTCAGCTGTGCAGTGACTGATATTCGTTTCCTTGGTTTTTCTTTTTCTATAAATCGAAATGCAGTCTCAACTTCGAATATCAAACTCTTCACTTATTGAAAGACTTATCGTGGTTCACTTATTGAACGTCCTTGCAATTTTCATCGTGGAATGTCCTCGCTGTGTGCTTGAAAATGAAATAAAATAAATACGAGTAATTACTTTGTTCAATAAGTGAAAAAAAAAAAAATTTAATTAGAGGGATAATTAAATAAATGAAATACAAATAAGTAGAAGCAATTAAAATGATCATTTATTCTTTATTTAGCTGTGCAGTGACTGATATTCGTTTCTTTGGTTTTTCTTTTTCTATAAATCGAAATACAGTCTTAACTTCGAATATCAAACTCTTCACTTATTGAAAGACTTATCGTGGTTCACTTATTGAAAGTCCTTGCAATTTTCATCGTGGAATGTCCTCGCTGTGTGCTTGAAAATGAAATAAAATAAATACGAATAATTACTTTGTTCAATAAGTGAAAAAAAAAAAATTTTATTAATTAGAGGGATAATGAAATAAATGAAATACAAATAAGTAGAAGCAATTAAAATGATAATTTGTTCTTTATTTAGCTGTGCAGTGACTGATATTCGTTTCTTTGGGTTTTCTTTTTCTATAAATCGAAATAAAGTCTCAACTTCGAATATATATCTCGTACAATTCATAACGACCGGTAAGACTTTGCATAAGAGAGACTTACGTGATTCAAAAATTGAAAATGTATAAATACGTATATATACAGAATATAAATATACAATTAGACGATTATTTTGCGGATTAATTCCTCGTTTCACTGAGTTTCAACGATTATTAAGACAACGAGTAAAACAAATACGATCGCGAGATCAATATAACAATTCTTTCGTGATCCTGACGCAATGACAAATAACATTAATTATTACACCATTAAAAAAAAAAACAACAACAAATTAACAATTGTTCGAAGATAACTTAACATACGATTTTTTCGACAATAGAGTTTCTCTCTTCGATTTATCTTTCTCATCTTGCGCTCGATTCGATATCGATTCGCGTTTAATTTATCAAACGAGCATTGTGACCATATGGAATGTCTTCCATCTCGTTATCCATATTTTCGGTGCTCATTAATTCCAGAGTCCGACGACCGGTGATTGTTGGCTGTTGATTCATCGTTCGTTCGCTATCGACAATTGGATTCGTGTACTCGTGTTCGCCGGGCGGCAATACCGGAACTACGAAATTTTTCGTAGTACGCGCGTTCGACGCTCTTCCGAACGATGGATTTTGAAAATGTATACTCAAATCGTGCTTGCTACGAGAATCAATTTTTTTCTTGTGATAATAATAATAAGCTGATGCAACGGTTATTCCCGCGATGATTGTTATGACGATACCAGTGAGTAAACCACCCGTTGAACGATTATCCGTGCTCTTCATACCGAGCATACTCGATTCAAATTTCACCTCGTTACTAACAATCGTATTTTTGTCGCAGGTGTTATTCTCACCGGTTGGATAACCGTTCGGGCAGATACAGGCAAATTCATTGCTTCGCGTCACGCACATGTAGTCGCACTCGTGATTCTGGCAAACGTTCTTCACTGTAACACACGTCGGAGGAGAAATAGAGGAAAAAGAGAAAAATAACGTGACGAGAATTCGTCGTTTCGATTTGGAAATTTGGATGAGCGAAAGTATTTTCGTGTTTCGTGAGTGTTTCTCCTTTTTTTTTTTTTATTGCTTTCTTTCGGTCGTTCTCTTTTTCTCTATTTGCTTTCAGTTTTTTTTTTTTTGCGTTTTCCTTTTGCTTTCCATTTTCGTTTCCTTTTGCATTTGAAAAAAATGGGGAATAAGTGGAACGTCAATTACATCATTGATACTTGGATTTTACGATAAAAACTCAAAGTCAATCGTAATCAGCGGAAAATTTCCTATTGAATATAGATTAAAAGATGAAAAACAATTTTTTCTCCCTATTTTTTTCAACCACTTTTTCAAAAACCTGCGAAACAGCGACGTTTCAAATGGCTATGATTATTTTCCCGTTTCTTCAGTTTCAGCTTACAGGCAGGGCTTTGAAAAGGTTCGACTCGTAATATCTCAATTATTGTGAAAATAATGAGAAGGGAAAAATTCACCGAAATCGATGGTCCGACTTGAAGAATTTGTAAATAATTGAGAAAAAAATTCGCGGCTCAATGAATCAAGTGGCATTTTCAAGACTTAACGGTTACGAAGAAAATGAGCACAGAGTGAATTCTCAGACATGTCTGAAAGCAATATTACAGCAATGTCACCAGCCGCCCCCCCCCCCCCCCCCCCTCGATTTTTGGCCCGGATGGAATAAATTTTTGAATATTTTAAAATCACTTTTAGAACGTTATTCCGATATATTTTTACCCTCTCGTCACTAATCCGCTAGGCATAATCTCGAAAAAAAATTAAATTCCATTAGGAATCGTTAAAAACCTATTTTATCCTCAGAAACAAAAAAAAAATTATGTCAATAAACTGAATGGATTTAAGGTAGTAGTCTGGGAACTGAAGCCGATTTTCATGTCTTTTTTGGAGGGCGTTTTTTGTAGGAAAATAAAAATACATCGTTTCGGATTTTTAGGATGTTTTTATTTACATATTAAAGATGCAAAAAAAAATTTTTTTGAAAAAATTTAATAGTTCATTATTATTATTATTATTGATCGAAGTTGGCACCTCGAAAAAAAAAGCGCGTTGGTGGCCCCGGTGATTTTGGCTCTTGATGTTATCTGAAATAAAAAATTCTTGATAATTCTTAATCTATAGACTTGTCATTCTGGTCGGAACTACCGAAGTTAAATTTCATGGATAAATAACAAAATGGCGGGCAAAATAAAAGGACTTTTTTTTCCAAAGTCCGCAATTTTGTTATTTATCCATGAAATTTAACTTCAGTAGTTCCGACCAGAATGACATGTCTATAGATTAAGAATTATCAAGAATTTTTGATTTCAGACACCATCAAGAGCCAAAATCACCGGGGCCACCAACGCGCTTTTTTTTCGAGGTGCCAACTTCGATCAATTATAATAATAATAATAAACTATTAAATTTTTTCAAACTAATTTTTTTTTGTTTCTTTAATATGTAAATTAAAACATCCTAAATATCCAAAACGATTCATTTTTATTTTCCTGCAAAGAAACGCCCTCCAAAAAAGACATAAAAATCGGCTTAAGTTACCAGACTACTATCTTAATGAATTTAAATAAATTAACTTTTTTTTCAATACTGTCGGCGAATAATAATTTTCAAAAACTATATCCATGTTGCGAAAATAAAAAAGTTGAGATTCTGAGTTCTGTACGGCCCCTAAGAAGAAAAAAAACAAAAAAAAAACAATGAACTTACCTTTTGGTTGTCGAGATTTGTGCGATATAACGAAAAGTTCATGAACGTTCGACGACTTCACGTGAATTGATTCGCAAGCTTTGTCACCATGAATATCACACTTTTTCAGTATTCCCGAGTTTCCGATGAGCCAGTAGACGGAATCCTCGAAGATATTGATACCCAACGGTTGATAAATCTGGATAAATTTGAAAAAAAAAAAAAAAAAAAACAAATAAAATCGTGAAGGAGAAAATTTTTGTAAGAGGGTAAAGAAAAAAAAAACTATACTCACTTGTTGCTTCAGAAATATTTGACGATTATCTCCATCAAGATTCGATCTTTCCACTACTTGAAGACGCGAGTCCACCCAATAGAGATGAGATCTCGTATGATCAATCGTTATTCCGCTCACGACACCGAGCCTCTCGTGCGCAATGGCCATTTGATTCGAACCACTCATGTCCGTACGATAAATTTCACCCAAAGGCTCCTCGAACACTTCGAATGTCGTTTGACCCCAGAATAGCCAGCTTTTCACGAGGAAATTATTATTTTTGTATCAGTAAAAAAAATAAACGATTCGTGACAAATTAATTGGCTTGATATATTTCTTTAGAATTTTTTGAAATTTCTTTTGCGACCGTTCCAAGAACGTCATTTGATTACGTGGCGGAGCCGCGAGGTTCGGGAGGAGAAAAAAAAGTCGATAAGGGCATAGAATATAAGGAAAGAAGAATGTAAAGAGTAAATGGAAGGGAATATGAGATCACGGATTGGCAGGATGTAAGGAGGAGGAAAGTTAGGATTGTAAATAGCATGCGAGAGTGTAAATAGATGTGTAAAAGAGGGATATATACTAGGAGGGCATTGTAAAAATCGTAATGGGCGTACAAGCAATAATGAATAACTAACTTAATGAAAAATAGATTTAAGAGTAAATTTGCAATTAAATTTCATAAATTCGCAATAAAAATAGGATTTTTACTTTTCAGAGCTAATTCTTATTTTCTTTGAATGAAGGATGTAAGGAGGAGGAAAGCTAGGAATGTAAATAGCACGCGAGAGTGTCAATAGATATGTACAAGAGGGATATGTACAAGGAAGGGCACTGTAAAAACTCGAGAGGGTGTAATGTAGGGCGATTTTTTTTTTCGACTATTTTTTTTTCCAGTCCCCACCCAAAATTTTGTTGGATATGTCGAAAAAGAAATTCCCTGAAAGTTACAGCCCTTAATATTAATCCTAAGTACTTTCCCAAAGCGTGAGAAGATTTTCCATCTAAAATACAAGTAAATCGAATTTTATTTTATTTTTTCAAATTTCTATAACTCAGCCGCATTTTATGCTATCATATTTGTTCTTGGTTTCGATTTACTCAGAATAAAACAATCTAAAAAAGTGTCTTTTGCGGCGAAAGTGTAAATTGTACCGGTGAGTTGGTACGGGTCACTGAAGTTGTTTTTTACCCAGAATTCTCGTTTTTTTGCCGTTATCTCCGAAACAATTAACTTTACGAAAAAAATGCAAATGAAAAATTTGTTGAAAATTTAATTTCCTACAAAAAAGGTCCTATCGACCCAATTGCTTAGATTAATATTTCTTGAGATATTGAACTTTAACTTATGAGTAGTACAAAATTTATAAAATATGAAATATTAAATAATAAAAAAAATGAAAAATAAAAAAAGTTCAATATCTTAAGAGATATTAATCTAAGCAATTGGGTCGATAGGACCTTTTTTATAGGAAATTAAATTTCCAACAAATTTTTCGTTTACATTTTTCTCGTAAAGTTAATTGTTTCGGAGATAACAGCAAAAAAACGAGAATTTTGGGTAAAAATCAACTTCAGTGACCCGTACCAACTCATCAGTACAATTTACACTTTCGCCGCAAAAGGCACTTTTTTAGATTGTATTATTCCGAGTAAATCGAAACCAAGAACAATATCATAGCATAAACTGCGGCTGAGTTATAGAAATTTGAAAAAAAAAAAAAAAAAATCGATTTACGTGTATTTTAGGATGGAAAATCTTCTCACGCTTCGGGAAAGTACTTAGAATTAATATTAAGGGCTGTAACTTTCAGGGAATTTCTTTTTCGACATATCCAACAAAATTTCGTGTGATGACTGAAAAAAAAAATATTCGAAAAAAAAAATCGCCCTAGTGTAATGGAATAATAACTAATTCCATAAAATTCCTATTAATTCAAGCAAAGGCTAGTTTAATGAAAAAATATATTAAAAAGTAAATTTTCAATTAAATTTCATAAATTCCCAATAACAATACGACTTTTCATACCTAATTCTTATTTTCTTTTTTTCTCTTATCAATTTTAATACAATTCATGAAAAAAAAAAGTTAAACAAAGAGAATGTATTCCGTAGAAAAAATGCAATAAACTCCGCGGATTTCCCGTAGTACTTATGTTACCGATAACGAGAAATTAATGCTTACCCATTTTTCGGATCTATAGCGATGGACATGAGCTTGGCGGAACCCTGAATCGTGACGACGCGAGCACATTTTTGTTCGTCAAGATTGCACGCTCTGATGGACGAGGGTTTTTCATCATCGTGAAAATAAACATTATCCGTGGACCAATCGACGACTAATACACCAGGCCTTCCGAGACCGCTGACCAATTTGAATTCCTTCGTATTGAGATTCAACCGATTGACGCTACCGAGCAATTCGTTGCTCCAATAAATCGTCGCCTCCAACGTATTAACATCGAGTCCAGTGACATCGACGTTTGCCTGACGATGTAAAACCTCGATTGAGCCAAGGTTCGATGATATTTTACGAATATCACCCTTCGTCGCCGTTATTATTTCCATCGGTTCGCCGGCTATTTTGCACGTTATTCCGTTGCTCCGTAACAGATAACCGTCGTAGCAGGAGCAAGCGAACGAGCCCGGACTATTGTGACAAATTTGCGGGCAAATTTCACGTTCGCACTCGTTTATATCGTCGCACGTACGTCCGTCATTTTTCAAGCTGTAGCCCTTTTGGCAAAGGCAAATTGGTCCCGCGGGTGTCTTTTGGCAAAGTTGCTCGCAAGGATCGATGCTCGCGCAGGAACTCGCTGCGAAAGAGAGTTGAGAGAGAGAGAGAGAGAGAGAAAACAAAATCCAATAAATATTCAACTTTGGGTCGACCTGAACAAAAAACTTTCTTCTCAAAAGAAAAAGTGAAAAAAAAAAACTCAGGAAAATAAAAGAAAAAGTATTTTCTCACAGCACTGTCTATCCTCGTCGCTGCCGTCCAAACAGTCGGGCGTTCCGTCGCAAACTTTTTCATAAGACAGACACGCGCCTATCGTGCATCGAAATTCTTTGCAATCGTTCGTCGTGCCGGTGGTGAAGTTACCGAATTTTTTCGCATTAACGTCGCAATTTGTCTCGTCGGATTTGTCGCCGCAATCGTCAATACGATCGCAGAGCCACTTTCGTGGTATACACTTTTTGTTCTCGCAGGCGTACTCGTCCATCTCGCATTCCGTGCACCGGTGCTCGTCGTCGTTTTTCGGACAATCCTGTTCCCCGTTACATCGCAATCTCAGCGATATACATTTTTCCGTACCGTGACATTTGTACTCGTTTGCCGTGCAATCACCAATACGATTTGGCAATTTTACGTTACATTTATCCTCGTCGCTGTTGTCACCGCAATCGTCGATTTTGTCACAAACGAGGGCCTTGTCCAAGCAACGTTTGTTCTCGCACCGAAACATGTCGTTCGGGCAATTGGTAATTTTACATTTTTCACTCGACTCGTCCGAACTATCGTCGCAATCATTTTGCCCATCGCACTCCCAAC
Source organism: Oxytorus armatus (assembly GCA_958009045.1). NCBI lineage: Eukaryota > Metazoa > Arthropoda > Insecta > Hymenoptera > Ichneumonidae > Oxytorus > Oxytorus armatus. The sequence goes on along the minus strand of OY253746.1, from coordinate 4,888,742 downwards.
TTCTCGGTATACAGATGCCCGACGTGCAACGAAAACTCTCCTCGTCGCAGATGTGATCGCCGCAATTGGTCTCGTCCGAAAAATCGTTGCAATCGTTGCGTCCGTCGCAGACGTTAAATTTCGTTATGCATTGACCGTCGAGACACTGAAACTCGTCTGAAACCGATAGAATCAACGAAATTAGGCGCAATCAATTTTTTTCCCTCGTTCTCCCAATACGTTACTTCACGGGAGAAAGGAATTCCTTTCTCGGACCAAAAGTTCCAAACCCGGGAGACAGGAATTCCTTTCTCCCGGAGTTTCGAACTTTTGGTCCGAGACAAATCGCCCTCGAATTCGTCAAGGAAAAGGAAGGGAAGAAGAGAGTAGAAAAAAAAAAAACAACTTTTAGATCTCATTACCGTTCTTGCAAGCCTCTTTGTCGCAATTCACCTCGTCCGACTGATCGCCGCAATCAAACAACGAATTACAACGATTTTTAACGTCGATGCACTGCCCATTTCTACATGTAAATTCACCGAGATCGCAGGTCTTTATGTGATCACAGTTTTGTTCGTCCTCGCCGTTTGGACAATCCGTTATACCGTTGCATCTGCGTTACGAGAAAAAAAAAAAAATACGAATTTTATTCCCTCGATTGATCGATGAAAACATTTCGAACTCAAGAATTTTTATTAAATTCGAGTAAATTTTTTATAAAGGTAGATCTTTTTTTTTAGTCGTTTATTTTTTAAGGATGATTTTTTATTGTCGTTTTTTATAAACGACTAAAAAAAGCTACTTTTAAGTTAATGAACTTATTGTAGTGTGCGCTTCTTTTTACTCTTTGATCTTTAGAAGTGCAAAAGAAATATATTAAAAAGTGAAGAAAGAACATTATCGTAAATTGAAAATTCTTGAGGTAGTAGTCTGGTAACTTAAGCCGATTTTCATGTCTTTTTTGGAGGGCGTTTTTTTGTAGGAAAATAAAAATGAATCGTTTTGGATATTTAGGATGTTTTTATTTACATATTAAAGATACAAAAAAAAATTTTTTTGAAAAAATTTAATAGTTTATTATTATTATTATTATTATTATTATTGATCGAAGTTGGCACTTCGAAAAAAAAAGCGCGTGGGTGGCTCCGGTGATTTTGGCTCTTGATGTTATCTGAAATCAAAAAAATTCTTGATAATTCTTAATCTATAGACATGTCTATAGATTAAGACATGTCTATAGATTAAGAATTATCAAGATTTTTTTATTTCAGATAACATCAAGAGCCAAAATCACCGGCGCCACTCACGCGCTTTTTTTTCGAGGTGCCAACTTCAATCAATAATAATAACAATAATAAACTATTAAATTTTGGCGAAAATTTTTTTTTTTGTATCTTTAATATGTAAATAAAAACATCCTAAATATCCAAAACGATTCTTTTCTATTTTCCTACAAAAAAAAAAGTAGCTCTTTTTTTAGTCGTTTATTTTTTAAGGATGATTTTATATTGTCGTTTTTTATAAACGACTAAAAAAAGCTACTTTTAAGTTAATAAACTTATTGTAGTATGCGCTTCTTTTTACTCTTTGATCTTTAGAAGTGCAAAAGAAATATATTAAAAAGTGAAGAAAGAACATTATCGTAAATTGAAAATTCTCGAGGCAGTGGTCTGGTAACTTAGGCCGATTTTCATGTCTTTTTTGGAGGGCGTTTTTTTGTAGGAAAATAAAAATGAATTGTTTTGGATATTTAGGATGTTTTTATTTGAATATTAAAGATACCAAAAAAAATCTTGTTGAAAAAATTTAATTGATTTTGGCTCTTGATGTTATCTGAAATCGAAAAAATTCTTGATAATTCTTAATCTATAGACATGTCTATAGATTAAGACATGTTATTAGATTAAGAATTATCAAGAATTTTTTATTTCAGATAACATCAAGAGCCAAAATCACCGGCGCCACCCACGCGCTTTTTTTTCGAGGTGCCAACTTTGATCAATAATAATAACAATAATAAACTATTAAATTTTTGCAACAAAATTTTTTTTTGTATCTTTAATATGTAAATAAAAACATCCTAAATATCCAAAACGATTCATTTTTATTTTCCTACAAAAAAAAAAGTAGCTCTTTTTTTAGTCGTTTATTTTTTAAGGATGATTTTTTATTGTCGTTTTTTATAAACGACTAAAAAAAGCTACTTTTAAGTTAATAAACTTATTGTAGTATGCGCTTCTTTTTACTCTTTGATCTTTAGAGGTGCAAAAGAAATATATTAAAAAGTGAAGAAAGAACATTATCGTAAATTGAAAATTCTCAAGGTAGTAGTCTGGTAACTTAAACCGATTTTCATGTCTTTTTCGGAGGGCGTTGTTTTGTAGGAAAATAAAAATGAATCGTTTTGGATATTTAGGATGTTTTTATTTACATATTGAAGATACAAAAAAAATTTTGTTTGAAAAAATTTGATAGTTTATTATTATTATTATTATTATTATTATTGATCGAAGTTGGCACCTCGAAAAAAAAAAAACCCGTGGGTGGCCCCGGTGATTTTGGCTCTTGATGTTATCTGAAATAAAAAATTCTTGATAATTCTTAATCTATAGACATGTCATTCTGGTCGGAACTACTGAAGTTAAATTTCATGGATAAATAACAAAATGGCGGACTTTGGAAAAAAAAAACTTTTTTCCAAAGTCCATGAAATTTAACTTCAGTAGTTCCGACCAGAATGACATGTCTATAGATTAAGAATTATCAAGAATTTTTTATTTCAGATAACATCAAGAGCCAAAATCACCGGGGCCACCCACGCGCTTTTTTCTCGAGGTGCCAACTTCGATCAATAATAATAACAATAATAAACTATTAAATTTTTTCAAACAAATTTTTTTTTGTATCTTTAATATGTAAATAAAAACATCCTAAATATCCAAAACGACTCATTTTTATTTTCCTACAAAAATAAAAGTAGCTCTTTTTTTAGTCGTTTATCGACTAAATCGGCTCAAGTTACCAGTCTACTACCTTAATTCTTTAAAAAATATTTTATATCTGATTCTCATTGATTCTTACACATTTATAACTCTCCCCCAAGCCCTGTACCTCGATCCTCGAGGCAAAAAAAAAAAACAAAAATTTGTACGACGATACCTTCGAATTTTGTTGATGCACTCGTTGTTACCGGAGCAGCGTATTTCATCAGGGGTGCACGTGATCTGTAGACTACAAGTACGTCTGTTCGAATCGAGAATCATTCCCGGTGGACAGGCACAAATATGATGTTGCGTAACGCCAACGAGACAAACGTGCGAACAGCCACCGTTGTGTTTTCGGCAATTGTGCTGATTGTCCGCGTAAATTCCGCCGACAGTAGCCAAATGCATAATTTCGACTTTACCCGTGACTTGAAGATTAATCCCTTTGAAGCCGGGAACGCGATTGTCCTTGTTCGCCCATTGCAAAACTTTCGAATCGCGCAAAGTCCAAAAAACATCAGGACCGACAATGGCCAGACCAACGGGTCCTCTCACGCCCGAACGAAAGACACTTCGATTCTTTCCGTCGATGGTAATAGTCTCGATTCTTCCGGTGCCCTCGTCCGACCAAAAAATTCTCTCCGATTCGGCGTCGTAAGCGAGAGAAATTTTTTCACCACGAAGATCCTCGATAACGTGCTCTCTGACGCCACTGCCGCTCATTGACAATTTATCAATGTGATAATGCGTCTCGGACTTGAAAACCACGTACATAATACCGTGCTGTGGTATAACCAAAATGTCTTGAGGTATTTCGACATAATGAAAAATTGTTTTTTCACCATTATCCAAATTATGCACTTCGACACTGTGATTTCTCGTGTCGGACCAATAAACATTATTCCCGTAATAATCAAAAGCCATGCCAGCGAGATACTCGCTATTCGTCGTTGTTATTCGATGAATGTCGTGATTATTTTGTTGAAAACGAAAGATCGTATTGGTCAATTGATCATTGGCGATTATACTTCCGTTTATCGAGTCATAAACAACTTGTGTTATTCTCTTTAACGTTGAACTTTTTGTCATTCGAGGCTTACCAATTATTTCGTGATAATATTCGACAAACGTATCGTCCGAAGTGACAACGAGATATTCTCGTTTCTTCACGAGCCTGCAGCTGTGTCGATCTTTGCTCAGCTCTCTGTCGAGCGTACAGGCGCACGAATACGTGCGATTTTGCGCGAGAAGACACAGTTGCGAGCAGGGCTCGGTGTTGCATGGATTTGGCAATTTTGGCTTTAGAACGGAATGATAAATGTGTATGCCGTAAATCGTGTCGATCTCTCGCATCATCGTTGTACGATTTTTACCGTTAAATTTTTCGGCCGATTGTATTGTCTTTGTTGTCCAATCGCTCCAGTATAATTTATTCTCGAAAATCGCTATTGAGTAAGGATGCATGTCCGTTGTTCGCAATACTTCACGGCGTTTTGTACCGTCGAGACCAATTGATTCTATTATCTCGCGTTTCGCGTCGACCCAGTACAAACGTTTGTTCGGATAATCAATCGCAAGACCATTTGGCCAATGAAGATTTTCCGTTACCAGCGGCTTTTTATCTCTACCGTCCATTCCCGCTCGCGATATATGCGGTTTATCGCCAAAATCACTCCAATATAATTCACCGTTAATGGGATAAAGTACCAAACCTCGGGGCATGTCAACTTCCTCGCTTATTATTACTGTGCAATATTCACCGTCGCTCTTACAAACTGCTATATGCTTCCACAGACTGTCGGTAAAGTAGACGTTTCCGGTTATCCAATCGACCGCTATTTCTTCCGGTGAACCGAGACCTTTTGAGATAGAACATTTATGAGAGGAATTTTTGGATTTAAGTGTTATATTCATTAAATTTAATTGCAAATTCAATTTTTAATCTATTTTTTTTGTTATTTAACTAGCCTTTACGTGAATCGATAGAAATTTTTTTGCAATTAGTTAATTACTACTCCTGTGTATATCCCCTCTTACTTATCTATTTCGAGCTATTTCGTCCGGTGTACCGGAACCTTTTGCGAAACAGTGTTTCGAGAGGTACATTCGGATTTAAGGTCTGGTAACTTAAGGAAGACCACCACTGTGACCCCCTGTTTTTTTTCACATTTTTCAAGAATTTTTTTTTGTGGGAAAAAAAAGAGATAATCGAAAAATTTTTTTGGTTTTTGTTCCTTGTTTATTAATGTATCAAAAGACATTTTTTTCACATTTTTCACGCCGCATGGTGGCGCTGTGGTAGCTCTCGCGTCAGGTGCTGTCATTTCCGCGGCACGCAGCACAACTCTCTTCAACGTCGATCTGAAAAAAAATACCGAGTGTTTTCGTTAATAATATGATATTTTGAAGAGAAGTACACAGGGATTTGGAAAAATATTGTTCTAAAAAAATAGGCACGCCTTTGAAATTAACTTTAATTTCAATTTTTTTTTCTATTTTTTTTTAAACAATATTTTTCCAAATCCCTATGTACTTCTCTTCAAAATATCATATTATTAACGAAAACACTCGGTATTCTTTTTCAGATCGACGTTGAAGAGAGTTCTGCTGCGTGCCGCGGAAATGACAGCACCTGACGCGAGAGCGTCCCTAGCGCCACCATGCGGCGTGAAAAGTGTGAAAAAATTTTTTTTCGATACATTAATTAACAAGGAACAAGATCCAAAAAAATTTTTCGAATATCTCTTTTTTTTCCCACAAAAAAAAATTCTTGAAAAATGTGAAAAAAAACAGGGAGTCACAGTGGTGTTCTCCCTTAAACTAGCCTTTACGTGGAGGGATAGAAATTTCTTTGCAATTAGTTATTTACTACTCCTGTGTATATCCCCTCTTACTTATCTATTTCGAGCTATTTCTTCCGGTGTACCGGAACCTTTTGCAAAACAATATTTCGAGAGGTACATTCGGATTTAAGGTAGTAGTCTGGTAACTTAAGCCGATTTTCATGTCTTTTTTGGAGGGCGTTTTTTTGTAGAAAAATAACAATGAATCGTTTTGGATATTTAGGATGTTTTTATTTACATATTAAAGACGCAAAAGAACATTTTTTTGAAAAAATTTAATAGTTTATTATTATTATTATTATTGATCGAATTTGGCACCTCGAAAAAAAAGCCCGTGGGTGGCCCCGGTTATTTTGGCTCTTAATGTTATCGGAAATAAAAAATTCTTCATAATTCTTAATCTATAGACATGTCATTCTGGTCGGAACTACTCAAGTTAAATTTCATGGATAAATAACAAAATTGCGGACTTTGGAAAAAAAAGTCCTTTTATTTTGCCCGCCATTTTGTTATTTATCCATGAAATTTAATTTCAGTAGTTCCGACCAGAATGACATGTCTATAGATTAAGAATTATCAAGAATTTTTTGTTTCAGATAACATCAAGAGCCAAAATCACCGGGGCCACCCACGCGCTTTTTTTTCTAGGTGCCAACTTCGATCAATAATAATAATAATAATAAACTATTAAATTTTGTGAAAATTTTTTTTTTTGTATCTTTAATATGTAAATAAAAACATCCTAAATATCCAAAACGATTCATTTTTATTTTCCTACAAAAAAACGCCCTCCAAAAAAAAGACATGAAAATCGGCTTAAGTTACCAGACTACTATCTTAAGTGTGATTTTAACGTTTACCTGCTGTGACGATAACTTCGGATTTTGTGCCATCCTCACGAGCTCGTATTATCTCCCCATCGCCGTTCTTTACGTCCGACCAATAAATATAATTCGCGTCCAAGGAGACACCCACCGCGTGTTGCAAATTTTTCGCTATCGGAAAGTATACCTCGCTCTCGAGATACAAGCCACGAATTTCCTTCTTCGATGAGAATATCATCAATGCTTCACCGCCTGTGAATTAATTTATTTTATTTTATTTTTTTTTCGTACAATAAAGTCAATGGGAATTAAAATAACAAAAAGAATATAAGACAAAATGAGAGTAACGAAATAATCGTTACGTTTCAAACGAAAATACCTTGTACTTTGCAAGTTTTCTTGTCCTCCAATAACTCGTAACCAACTTCGCAAATGCAATAGTGGGAACCACCGGTATTTATACAACGTTGATCGCACAGCTCGGAATTCTCCATGCACTCATTTATATCTGAAATTTTAACACAAACATTTCGTAGATAGTTTGTATAATTCTTTTTTATCAGGGTCAAAAACCTTGAAATTTATTCTTTTGTAATTTAAAAGAATTTTCGCTAGTCGATTAAGGTACCTGTGCAAGTTTGATTATTGTTTAGCCTGTAGCCATTTGGACAGGAGCACGCTGATCCCTTTGGTGTTTTGTTGCAATAATGACTGCAGCCAATGCCCTTCTTGCACGATTCTTCAGCTAATTTGTATTATTTTTATTCAAATTATTATCGGGCATTCATTTGGAGATTAAGAAAAGAAGATAAAAACAAAATTTGTTCATCCATTCGAGACTCACAAATTTTACATCCCGTCTCGTGCTCGTCCGAATTATCGCCACAGTCATCTTTTCCATTGCACGTGCTGTTCAGTGAAATACATCTGTTGTTATTGCACAAAAACCGATTTATCAGATTGTTACATTCTCCCGGTGGTACAGCGCGAGTTTCTGAAAAAATTGGATTTTATTAAAAAAAAAAATTACACTAACAAAACGTTGAACTATAAAAAAAAATACACCAACAAAAATTGGAAACTATGAAACATTCATTTGATTATCTGCGATTTATGTTTTAATTAGACTCAAACCCAAAGACGAAAACAATCCATTTGTTAAAAATAAAAATGGACGAGCAATCACGAATATTTTTTGATATAACAAAAAGAAAAGTAACTATGAAAAAAAGGGAAAAGAGGAAATATTAATGGGAATTATCGTTGAAAGGAAATTTTTTTTATTTCCCTTAAACGGGTCACAATTCAATTGACAAAAAAAATTATAATCGTGTTGCGTGGCAGTAAACTGTGAGAAGAAAAAAAAAAATTTCATACGAGAACGAAAATTAATTAAAATCGACGAATGCTTACCGCAGTTCTTTTCATCGCTGTTATCCGAACAATCGTCGACACCGTCGCAAACCCAATCGTTCTTAACGCAGTAGCCATTTGCGCATCGGAAATCATTACATGTTTTCTACCAGAGAAAAATAGAATGATAGAAAAAAAATGTTTAAACGATAAATTGATAAATTGTCGCTTATTTTTCTGTAGGAGAAGCTGCATTATTTTTTTAAATTTTTATAAAGTAAATATCGAAGAAAAAAAAAGAAGATGAATAATGATATAATTACGTTTAGCGTGCAACCCTTGTACTCGTCGCTTTGATCAGGACAATCGTGCTTCCTGTCGCAAAATTCATCGAGCCAAATACAAGTTTTGTCGTTGCATTGAAACTGATTCGAGGCACAGGTAACTTCCGTTACTTCGATCTTTTAAAAAATCGAAAATTAATTAAAATCGATTGACATTTTTTTTTATCATTTTGAAAAATGCTCACACTGAAATATTTTATATTTTTTGTAGACTTACGGGGGAAGAAAAATAATATTTGGATTACTTTTACTCGTTGACATTTTTTTAAATTCACTCAGGAGGGAATAATGGGAATAATGGAAAATTTATCGTTGATATAATTAATGACAATTACCGGAAGATCGGGACAATTCTTTTCGTCGGAATTGTCACCGCATTCATCCTCGCCGTCGCAAACGAACCATTGAGACAAACATCGGTCATTAGCACACCGAAACCAGTCGGGTGGCACACAATACTCTTTGCTATCTGTATTAACGATTGAATTAATAACCGTGTGCCGTTTTATTAATTTCATTAAAAATGAATATTAAAAAAATCTCTTCGACATAATTAATAAAATAAAATAAAGATAGAACAATTTAACATTATACAATTCATCCAATAAATTAATTATAATAATTAATTGAATTAATGATATAATATTCAATTTTCTTAACTTTATTGACTAATTTTTTTATTGAATTTAATTAATATATTAAGAAAATTAAAAACATAAATATTCCTCACCAATAAATGTGGTCTTAGTTCCAATGATTATAGACACACATAAAAATATCGCGCATTGCAATAACGTCATCTGAAAAAAAAAAAAAAAAAAAAGAACATCCCCATAAATACATAATTGTACGATATTTTGTGAAATAACATTGACGAAGCCAAAATTTCGTAAATTAACATAAAACGAAGATAATTATAGAACGAGACTAGATAAAGTTTATTTATTGCTGAGACGAAAGTTTGTTTGGCAAAAATTATCGCTGGAGAATATGATAATATTTGACCGATACCAACGTCCGACGGAAATACGTTTATCACGTTATTCTCGTGTAGACGTTATCACACCCTTTAATTTATAAAACTTCACTCGCATTTCCTTATATTTATAATATAGAAACAATATAAGATAAGACGAATTTAGTAGAATTTTTTTGGAGCAGAAACACACTACACGATTTAGGGGTTGATGAAATGAATTTTATTATAAGCGACGTGTATGAATTTTGCGAATTTTTTGGAATCATTTTTTTTTTTTAATTATTATTTTTTATAATTTCAAAATACACATTGTTTTTTTTAAATCGATGATAGCGTTTCAAGATTTAATTTTCTTTGAAATATAGATTTTGAAACTTGCCTTTTACAACGACGAGGAATAACAGAGCACGAAAACAATCCTCTCTGGTGTCCAGCAGCCACGAAAGTGAATAGAACTTTTGCAAAGGAACCTCTGGAAACTCGTCTCGTTACATGTACGTTAAACCGTTCAGAGTGTTTGTATAATTGCTGATTTGAATTTTATCTCAGTTCGCATTGTTGTTCGTGGTACGTGGGTATTGACGATATAGTTTTGTAAATAAGATCGTGATAGATCGATCGTTAGTCCATCCATTGTAAATAGAATTTTGACAAAAGCTTCTCATCGTTCGAGAGACCGAGAAAAACTTTAATGATAAGAACAATTATACTTTTCAAGCATACTGGCTGAAGAAAGTGTTTACATTCTTATATTTCATCTGACACTGAGAGCTATTAATTGATATTGACTGAAAATTCATGTTACAATTCGTTACAAATTTGACAAATGAAAAATCTATTAGTTACAAATATTATTAATTACTTATGTCTTTATTTAGAATTATCAATGAGAAGTTTTTTCTTTTTAAACAGTAAAATATAATAGTTAATAATAAAAGATGTAAAAAACATGAACAATCGATTTTATTCTTCACTTGAAACAATTATTATGAAATTAATAGTTTGAAGAAATTATTTGTAAGAATAAAAAAAGTCATCGACTGAATGTTTGCGTTTTCACATTGAATTTTTGAGCGTTCGACGAGAGCTCGTTATTAGTAATCAGAGAAAAATTTCCAATCGAATGGAGTACTCGAAACGTAGTAAAATATAAACAAAAAAATGTTGCCCTTTTTTTTGCCACTATCTTGGAATTCCAAAAAAATATCGAAATATCAAATACTCAGCCTGCTCCAATTTAGTCTTATGGGGTGTTTTGAAATAGTCACGAGTACTCTCTTAGGAAATGGCGTTTGAATCATCTCGATAACTTATGGTTTTTGAAAATTGGGTGTACAAAAGGGTATGGTGCAAAAAATCGCGAAAACCGATAGTCCGACTTAAAAAATTTGCAACAAGGATATTTATAATATTATTAATTACTTATGTCTTTATTTAGAATTATCAATGAGAAGTTTGTTTTTTTAACAGTACAATATAATCGTTAATAACAAAAGATGTAAAAAACATGAACAATCGATTTTATTCTTCATTTGAAACAATTATTATGAAGTTAATAGTTTGAAGAAATAATTTGTAAGAATAAAAAAAAGTCATCGACTGAATGTTTGCGTTTTCACATTGAATTTTTGAGCGTTCGACGAGAGCTCGTTATTAGTAATCAGAGAAAAATTTCCAATCGAATGGAGTACTCGAAACGTAGTAAAATATAAACAAAAAAATGTTGCCCTTGTTTTTTGCCACTATCTTAGAATTCCAAAAAAATATCGAAATATCAAATACTCAGCCTGTTCCAATTTAGCCTTATGGGGTGTTTTGAAATAGTCACGAGTACTCTCTTAGGAAGTGCCGTTTGAATCATCTCGATATCTTATGGTTTTTGAAAATTGGGTGTCCAAAAGGGTATGGTGCAAAAAATCGCGAAAATCGATAGTCCGACTTTTAAAATTTGTAACAAGGATATTTATAATATTATTAATTACTTATGTCTTTATTTAGAATTATCAATGAGAAGTTTGTTTTTTTTAACAGTACAATATAATCGTTAATAATAAAAGATGTAAAAAACATGAACAATCGATTTTATTCTTCACTTGAAAGAATTATTATGAAATTAATAGTTTTTTTTTTTTTTTTTCATATCCATTTATTTACAATTATAAGCTGTTATGTTCCATAACAATAAATAATTTCGTTGAGGCGATTATAAAAGGAAGTAAGCGAAGGTAGTAGTTGCATCCAACGATGCACGCTACTATTGGTTCGTACGTGGATTCATTTTTGTTATTATTACATTTTGCTTTCTAGTGGTCAAATCGTTGGCGAAGGTCTAGCGGTTTATATTTTTTTAGTCTACGTGTGATGCGATTTCTGTCGAGTAGTTGTGTTGCTAGCTGGTTTGGATGTTGGTCGATACGCATTTCGTAGCTAAATTAATAGTTTGAAGAAATAATTTGTAAGAATAAAAAAAAGTCACCGACTGAATGTTTGCGTTTTCACATTGAATTTTTGAGCGTTCGACGAGAGCTCGTTATTAGTAATCAGAGAAAAATTTCCAATCGAATGGAGTACTCGAAACGTAGTAAAATATAAACAAAAAAATGTTGCCCTTGTTTTTTGCCACTATCTTAGAATTCCAAAAAAATATCGAAATATCAAATACTCAGCCTGCTCCAATTTAGTCTTATGGGGTGTTTTGAAATAGTCACGAGTACTCTCTTAGGAAGTGGCGTTTGAATCATCTCGATATCTTATGGTTTTTGAAAATTGGGTGTCCAAAAGGGTATGGTGCAAAAAATCGCGAAAACCGATAGTCCGACTTAAAAAATTTGTAACAAGGATATTTAAATAGTAGATTGCTGAATTAACGGGCATTTTATGAAGCTTAAACAAAAAGTACAAGAAGTACAAAAAAGATATGGATTCTTAAAAATGTTCTTTGGAACCCTATGTCGATTTACTTTTTCCTGTTAGGAAACTAGGAAACTAGAATCGGTGAACGTGCTTGGCGCGCTGCTTTGGTCGAATACATTCATCGTGCGATCTGAAGTATGCCCACGAATGAACTCTGAACACGACAGCCAATCACAATGACGGGTCGGGTTCAGAAATAAATCGCATTTCGAGATATGTCGTGAAATGTTCTTTTATAGGGGGAATTAATGTTTATCTTCTTCTAGGAATCTATATTCATGCCTTTTCTCAGTCCCTTGAAACGTATATACGCATGCACGAATATCCCTACTTACTGCTACTTTGTAATTCAGATGTTTCTGCTAAAAAAAAAAACAAAACAAAGTACAGTCGATTCTACGCCAACTTTCATACTTTCATTATACGATCTCCAGTGCATCGACGATATTTCCCACTATTTTCGCACTTGTGTACCAACGTTCTTCGTTTTTTGGTATACAATTTTATCGTGATTTTCATAAAAAATGCCTCGTTGCCTCATCAAATCGATGGTCCGATATCGGCGAAACAATAATTCAGGTAATCACGCTAGGAAGTAATGTTTTTTGTACTACAGTGATCGTCCATGACATATCGTAAAATTGACGAGAGTTAAGTTCCCTGATTGTTTGAAATATAACTTATCAACTCATATTTGTCAATTCAGAAGATTTATGATGAAACATTAATTACCGATTTGATTGAATTGGCAAATTTGATCTTATTCGACAAAGATAAGAAGCGATGGAAAAAATTGACTGCACATGATCAATGTCATCAAGAAAGTTCAATATAGTCTTCTTTTTATTTCATGAATTAATTTAATTTCATTGAATTCATTAATTTTTCCAATACCCTATAAACTCTCAATTAATTTGTCCAGTCTTAGCTTCAATGTCTTCCAAGGAGAAGCAACAAGGTTTATCCCAAAAGATGATTATTATTATTATTGTAGTCTTTTTTGCCACGAGTTCTTTTCTGTTTGTCTCTTCTCGTTTTTTTTTTTCTAATTGGAAGGTATAATTCTGCTATCTACATTTTTTGAGCCGAAATCTTATTTCGTTTGGTTACATTTTTTTTTCATTGCTATTCTTTCCACTAAAGAGGATTCATTCATTATCAAATTTTCATTTTTAGAATCCGAAATAGAGATGTTACCACCATCGGTGGATTCGACCAGGAAAAAGAAGAGCAAAGAATCTTCGTCAAAGACAGCTAACGTCTGGAACAACTCTAGATTACCAATAATGACTCGTTACAATTTCAAAAACGACAGCAGAATGCTCCTGAGTAATTCGATTATTCCCGCTGAGCTGGGTTTCCAATTGTACAAGAACGAGAACGAGACTGTTGTTTCGAGCGATCTAATAGTAAATCCCATAGTCAACAAAGACGTTGGAACAACGACACGGTACGAGCAGGTCGGAGTTGCCAGAAAATTATTGGGAGTAGCGAATAGGCCTGGAGGACCGCTTGATAAAGAGAAACTCGAGGCACCCATGGAATTGCAACCGCAGCTAGTTTGTCCCGATAAGAGTCCCGATCCTGAAACTGTTGTTACAACGGCGAGAAGTTCGGAATTGGAGCAGGGACAAAATTGGAAGAGGCACAAGGCTATGCACTATTGTCCTTATTGCAGAAAAAGTTTTGATCGACCTTGGGTCCTCAAAGGACATCTCAGACTTCACACCGGCGAGAGACCCTTTGAGTGTCCAGTTTGTCACAAATCGTTCGCCGACCGGTAAACATACGTTAGCTTATTTGCTAAGCTTTGTTTTTTTTCTTTTTTTTTCATTCTGTTTTATTTTTTTCTCATTTCACAGATCCAATTTGCGAGCTCATCAGAGAACACGCAATCATCATCAGTGGCAGTGGCGTTGCGGTGTTTGTTTCAAGGCATTCTCCCAGAGACGCTATTTAGAGAGACATTGTCCAGAGGCTTGTCGCAAGTACAGATCATCGCAGAGACGAGACCACAATGTTTGTTGAGCAAATGTTTCTATGTATTTTTTTTTTCTTTACGATCGATCGTTACGAATAATGTACAATGACGATGTAAAAATATTCGTTTCGTTATTATAATGACATATATGACAATTGATGATAACCTCGTTATTGTGATTACTCGTGTTTCGTTTTTGCATGAAAAAGAGGTGAGGGTTAGAAACATACACCTGGTTGCGGAATCGAGAAATAAACAAAATGTCCGTTGAAAAGTTTTGTAAATTGATTGAGAGAAGATAGAGTAAATAGGTACTGGTAAAAGTGAATAGAAACTGTTGACGGTGTTGTGTTCTCTCTCTCTCTCTCTCTCTCCCTCTCCCTCTCGTTTAACTTGGCGAAATCGTGATTTCTGATCATTTTTCGACTCCACTCCGGCATCGTTTCGTTACATCGCACGCTCGCTGTTTTTTGTTATTACCCATCTTTTCATGACTCGTGATACGAAATTTTTGACATTCGTTTTCCAGACTTGTTCACGTTGGATTGACCCTTTTCGCCGACTGATACAAATTTGTTTTTCTTTTATAGTTTTGTACTTTCCATACGGTTAGCACTCTCTTTTCTTGGGACAAATTTTCGTTTGCGACGAGAAATAATCACGAGAATTGATTTTTTTTTTTTTGCACCTTATTGGATGATCAATCATCACTCGTTAGCAATTGTAATTTGATAAATGTTTGCGGAAAGTAAAAAAAAAAAATTATGTAATGACGTGCTTGAGCATAAAAAATGGTATTGTTTCTTTTAGAAATTTGTTTCCAATTATTCGTCCAACTAGCAAATTTTTTACGTATTAGAAATTGTACCGGATCAAACTAGAGAGAGGTAGAAGAAAACGGAGGGGAAATTTTGGCTGCGATATATTTTCAAAACATACGAGGTCTGTTCAAAGAGTATTGCGAATTTTGAATTTCCGCGGGCTACGTATATTCGATTTTCGATTTTTTTGTGGCGTTAGGTCGGTAATCGTGTCCCTCACTTGTGCTGAAACAATCGGTCATTTTGAATGTTTAGTTAATTGTTTACAGCTGTTTTGGTTAGACGTGTTTTGGCTTGTCTTCGATTTTTGCCTACTCCAAAAAATAGATCAAAGAATCTGTATCAAATTTTGTGTAAAAAACAAAATTAAGTGCGCGGACGCATTTCGAATGTTGACTGTGGCATATGGTGAAGCTACCTTGGACCAAAGCAACGTTTATCGGTGGTACAAAATGTTCTCAGAGGGCCGAGAAGATGCGAACAACGAAATGCGTTCCGGACGCCCGAGCACATCAACAACAGACGAAAACATTGACGAAGCGAAGAAAATAATATTGGCCAATCGTCGAATCACCGTTAGAGAAGTTGCTGAGGAACTAAACATATCGATTGGCTCGTGCTATTCGATTTTTACCAATGATTTGGGCATGAGACGAGTCGCCGCGAAATTCATGCCAGAATTGGTCAATTTCGAAGAAAAACAGTGTCACGTTGCTAAGGAGCTGTTGGACTCGGTCCGCGACGACCCAAATTTGCTCCAGAGAGTCATAACTGGTGACGAATCATGGGTTTATGGTTATGACGTGGAAAACACAGCTCAATCATCGCAATGGAAGCTGCTTTTTTGGAATAGGCAAAAATCGAAGACAAGCCAAAACACGTCTAACCAAAACATCTTTCAACAATTAACTAAACATTCAAAATGGCCGTTTTTCTCAGCATAAGTGAGGGACACGAGTACCAACCTAACGCCACAAAAAAATCGACAATCGAATATACGTAGCCCGCGTAAATTCAAAATTCGCGATACTTTTTGAACAGACCTCGTATTTCGTAAGGAAGACAGTATAAATGTAATACAGAACTATATAATCCTAAATTCCAAGAAACGTGTTGATGAAAATATTGAAAAACTGGTATTATAGGCTCTAAAGTCGCAGAGGGTGATGTTTGTTTATTTATTTTTTTCTGATGCTCCATTGTGAGATGTTATTGTGAGACTTCAGTAAGCGACTGAGCAAATTCGGTGCTAGTGACATGCCTATAAATTTGTTCTGAATTGAGAAGTTGACAAAAAAATCAAATACATAATAATCAAATAATGTATATTAACATTATTCGAATTTCTCTTATCTGAATTGTAGACAGAAGTCAATAAATGTTTCATAAATGAAGAGAAAGGAATTGATTTTAATAAAAACTGGAAAAATTATTTTTCTTTTTATGAATGGCATGATTTTTCGTTTTTCTTTCAAATCTATTGCAGGAAATAGAAAGAAAAAATCTTTCCGAGATGATGAATGAAACGCATATAAACTCCAATCACATGCTGAATTCCGGTCTCAGTCCCAAAGCGGATCTGGAGAAAGTGGAGGATGAGGATTGGAAAGCTAAGTTAAAAATTCCACCCAACGACAAATGTATCAAGACCAGCGTTAGTATTTAAAAAAATAAACAGTTTTATTCTATTTTTAATTGAACAATTCCAATGAATGTTATTTCAAATGTTCGAATTTTCGTTTATGCTTGTCTTTTTCAATAATCTCAGGATGTCACGGATACACGCGGTAACGAATTCGAGGAGTTCTGCCTGAAGCGCGAACTATTGACGGGAATATTTGAGAAAGGATGGGATAAGCCCTCACCGATTCAGAAAGCCAGTATACCAATTGCTCTGTCGGGCAAGGATATCTTGGCGTGTGCCAAGAACGGAACCGGCAAAACCGGAGCGCACTTGATTCCAGTTCTGGAACGGATAATTAGGAGAAAAAAAAAACAAAAAAAGAGTAAAAAGTTATTCTAATCGGTTATTTTTCAAATGAAAAATGTGTGTTTTCTTAATTCAAAGATTGATCCGCAAAAAGATGTTATTCAGGCATTAATATTAGTGTCTACCAGAGAGTTGGCATTGCGAACATCACAAACCTGTATCGAGCTCGCAAAGCACACGGATGTCAAAGTTCTGGTGACTACTGGCGGTACTAACTTGCGCAAAGACATCATGACAATTTTTCAGAAAGGTATAAACGTTAAATTCATTAATTCATGAATAAATGCGAAGTGTCGAACATTTTACGAATTTGAACTTATAAGGTACAAGCATTTGTTCAATAATCTTTCAACTCAACGAAGAGAACTAAAAAAAAACAAATCCTAAATAAAATTCCTTAATTTGTACGTTTACATCAATTTCAATATATCAATATTTTGTTGTTTTCTGCTTTTAGTTCACGTGATCATTGCTACGCCCGGAAGAATTCTCGATCTGATGAATAAGAATGTTGCTGATATGCACCATTGCAGAATTTTGGTACCGGACGAGGCTGACAAGCTTCTCTGTAAAGACTTTAGGGACATGTTGAATCGCATGATTCCCAGGTAAATCACAATCGTCACAAAGGCAAATTTAACGATGCGAAGAAAAAAATCTCGTAGATGTCCGACGAATAATTTCCTTTTTAACATCGTCGACGTTTTTTCTTTTTTTTTTTTCAATTTCAGAATACCACAGGAACGTCAGATATTGCTGTATTCAGCCACGTTCCCGCGTTCACGGTAAAACAATTCATGGAAAAACACTTGAGAGATCCGTACGAGATTAATCTTATGGAGGAATTGCCCATGGAGCTTAGAGTAAAGGAGTTCAATCTTCGTACTCTGAAGCGGCATAAAAAATTCAGCAAAAAAGGTGTCGTTGCGGTCGCAAAGTAGTCCGATATGAAGTGAGCAAGAAATAAACTGTACGTGGAACCTTGCTGAAGCTAGGCACCTACGGTCAATATACACATGATTTCAATGAGCACACAACGAGCACACAAACAATGAGCGACGGATAAAACTTTTTGTATGTACTGAGGGGGTATTCTTAACAACACATGTGAAGGACAAGATGATTGGGACTGGCTGGTATAAGGAAAATAGCTGTATGAATTATTAACTTTATTTGTTAATAACTTTTTAATCAATAACATCCCCCAATTTTGTCTGAGGCAAAAGTTGTTTCGCGTGCGAAAGCGCGTCGGATGAGCCTATTGCGAAAGGAATCGGAGGGGGGTCCCCTAAACCCGATGTTTACCTCATTATTTATTACACACTCATCGTTTGTATTTTTTAACTAGGATGTCTTTATAGTTATTTATTGATCCTGGAATAATCAATGCACAATCTCCTCACGTATTGTACTTTAAATTTCGTTAAATATAAATCACATTGGTTTTTTTTGTAACCTTTATGAAACTATGTCATTTCTCTTTGTTAGTATATTATAAAATCGATATAATGCTATTCTATGTTCTTACTTTTACAGATTGGCGGTACTTGAAAGTTTCATAAAATTGTTATAATAACGATGACGCGTGATTACACTCAATTACACCGAAGGATCATGAGTATAATGACCGTAGGTGCCTCACTTCACATCGGACTACTTTGCGACCGCAGCGACACCTTTTTTGCTGAATTTTTGAGGTCGCATTTTTCGGCCGTTCCCCATGGGGATGTATCACACGCGGCTATCACTTCGAAAACGCGAAATGTACTTTCTTCGAAATGACACAACCGATTTGGATGAAATAAGCTTAGCCACTGGAGTATGGTGGCAAAAAGTGGCTAAGCTTTTTTCATCGCAATAGGTTGTCCCGTTTTGGAGAAAGTACCGATAAGATTTTTCAGCTATCTCTCTCGCACTCACGTGTCACGTGGTACATGTGCGCCTTCCTCTTAAATATTGGTCTCCTTTACTCTAGGCTCCATGGAATTGCCACTCAAAGGCGTTACCACAGTAAAAGGGTTAGAAACCCACCTGAGGGGCGATTCTGAACCAGACGCAATATCATAGCGTCTGACGCAAAACCGAAATAGCGTATGGAAGTCGCGCCTTTCCGCTGGAATCTTCCTTGCAATTGGCTATTTCGGTTTTGCATCAGACGCTATGATATTGCGTCTGGTACAGAATCGCACCACTGGTGGCGGAATCGAGAAATAAACAAAATGTTCGTTGAAAAGTTCTGTAATTGATTGAGAGAAGATAGAGTAAATAGGTACCGATAAAAGTGAATAGAAACTGTATATTCGGAATAATCATTGACAAATGAAATCAATTGAATATATCGAATTACTTTTTTCGATATATAATCGTATTTTTTGTTTCAATCGTTGAGATTACATATTTCAAACATTATGTCTATTAGAAAACAAAATATGAATTTCGCGACAATTTATAACCTTTAATTTACATAAATACTGATTACAAAACGAAAATAATCACATTTTAACAACTTAATGTATATTTTTTTAAATTCAAATCCACTTCGAGATTTCTCATTGGTCAGAATGATCTTCCAATGACGCGAAAAATTCGATATATCGTGTCGCGGAGTTGTAAATCATTCTTTAGGATTTGAGTCGGGTGGTGCATGTGTGTGCGGCGGTAAATAGCGCATGCGCGTAAGTGCTAAGCGCCGAAGCGTTTGTAGAGAGGCGAGAGGAGTCATTACAAGCGCTCTACCACGGGATAACGGTTATTCCTCGTTTCTCTCGAGAGTGTTTTTATTCCCTTTCATGACACACATCGTGCATATTCACAACGAGTATAATAATTATTGTCGCGAAGAGCATTTGACGCAGTGCGTTTAGTTGCCAAAAGTCGCGGTTTATCGAGAATAAATATATCCTTTCTTTTTTTTTTTTTTTTTCGTCCAAAAAGATACTACAAGGTTTTGGGAAAAAAAAAAAACACGCAGCAAAACAGTTTAAAAAAAGCGTAGAAAAGACGTGTGGGAGGGTTTTCTTCGCAGGGCGAGCGAGAGTGCTTTGTAGGGAGGAACGCTTCGGAGGCAGAAGTTTTTTCAACCCATATTAAACGGCCAAGGATCGAAACTTGACATTGGAGAGCAAGAGAGAGAGAGAGAGAGAGCGACGAGGACGACGACGGCGGCGGCCATTTTGGCGTTTTGTTTCTCGTTCGAGTCGCTTCGCTTGGCATCGACATCCATCCTTATCGAGGTAAGTGTCAAATAATTCTAGTTGCCATTATTGTTATCACAACCAAGTGATTTTTACGCATCAATGTTTAGTTATTGTTTAACTCTTCGACCGAGGTTATTTTTAGCCCTCGGAATTCCACGGTAAGATCAAAGTTCATGGAATTCGGGTTGACGGTGTTGTGTTCTTTCTCCCTCCCCCCCGACTCCTCCCACCCTACCTCTCACTCTCGTTCAACTTCGCGAAATCGCGATTTCTGATCATTTTTCGACTCCACTCCGGCATCGTTTCGTTACATCGCACGCTCGCTGTTTTTTTTTTTTTTTTTTTTTTTTTTTACGAGACTCATCTTTTCGTGACTCGTGTCACGAAACTTTCGACATTTTTTTTCCAGGCTTGTTCAGGTTAGATTGACCGTTTTCGCCGACTGATACAAATTTTTTTTTCTCTTATAGTTTTGTACTTTCCATACGGTTAGCGCTCTCTTCTTTTGGGACAAATTTTCGTTTGTGACGAGAAATAATCACGAGAATTAATTTTTTTTTTTTTCCAACTTATTGGATGATCAACAATATAACCATTTTCCATTGTTTAACAGTATTAAAGATGGCCGATGTAATTTATTTTGTCATATAATTGTTATCGATCATCGCTCGTTACCAATTGTAATTTGATAAATGTTTGCGGAAAGTAAAAAAAAACAAATAAGGTAATAACGTGCTTGAGCATAAAAAATGGTATTGTTTCTTTTGGAAATTTGTTTCCAATTATTTGTCCAACTAGCAAATCTTTTACTTATTGGAAATTGTACCCGACCTGACTAGGGAGAGGTAGAAGAAAACGGAAGGGGAAATTTTGGGTGCGATATATTTTCAGAGCATATTCCGTAAGGAGTACAGTATAAATGTAATACAGAACCATATAATCCTCAATTCCAAGAAACGTGTTGATGAAAATATTGAAAAACTGGTATTATAGGCTCCAAAGTCATATAGGGTGATGTTTGTTTTTTTTTTTTTCTTCTGATGCTTCATTGTGAGATGTTATTGTGAGATTACAGTAAGTGACTGGCCGACTTTGGTGCTAGTGAAACACATGCCTATAAATTTATTCTGAATTGAGAAGTCGAAAAAAAAAATCATATATATAATAATCAAATAATATATACTAACGTTATTCGAATTTCTCTTATCTGAATCGTAGACGGAAGTCAATAAATTTTTCATAAATGAATGGAAAGGAATTGATTTGAATAAAAATGGGAAAATCGTTTTTCTTTTTATCAATGGAATAATTTTTCTTTTTTTTTTTCTAATTCTATTGCAGGAAATAGAAGAAAAAAAAATCTTTCCAAGATGATGACTGAAACGCATATAAACTCCAATCACATGCTGAATTCCGGTCTGGGTCCCAAAGCGGATCTGGAGAAAATGGAGGATGAGGGTTGGAAAGCTAAGTTAAAAATTCCACCCAAAGACAAACGTATCAAGACCAGCGTTAGTATTTAAAAAAATAAACAGTTCTATTCAATTTTTAATTGAACAATTTCAATAAATTTATTGCAAATGTTCGAATTTTCGTTTATCTTTGTCTCTTTCAATAATCTCAGGATGTCACGGATACACGCGGTAACGAATTCGAGGAGTTCTGCCTGAAGCGCGAACTATTGATGGGAATATTTGAGAAAGGATGGGAGAAGCCCTCACCGATTCAGGAAGCCAGTATACCAATTGCTCTGTCGGGCAAGGATATCTTGGCGCGTGCCAAGAACGGAACCGGCAAAACCGGAGCGTACTCGATTCCAGTTCTGGAGCAGGTAATTAGAGAAAAAAAAAACAAACAAAAATAGTAAAAACCTTTTCTAATCGGTTATTTTTCAAATAAAAAATGTGTGTTTTCTTAATTCAAAGATTGATCCGCAAAAAGATGTTATTCAGGCATTAATAATAGTGCCTACCAGAGAGTTGGCATTGCAAACATCACAAATCTGTATCGAGCTCGCAAAGCACATGGATGTCAAAGTTATGGTGACGACTGGCGGTACTAACTTGCGCGATGACATCATGAGGATTTATCAGAAAGGTATAAACGTTAAATTCATTAATTTGTGAAAAATTGTGGTGTCGAAAATTTTACGAATTTCAACTTATAAGCTAGAAGCGTTTGTTCAATAATTTTTCAACTCAACGAAGGAAACTAAAAAAAAAAAAAAACCTAAATAAAATTCCTTAATTTTTACGTTTACATCAATTTCAATATTTCAATATTTTGTTGTTTTCTGTTTTTAGTTCAAGTGATCATTGCTACGCCCGGAAGAATTCTCGATCTGATGGATAAGAATGTTGCCGATATGCACCATTGCAGAATTTTGGTACTGGACGAGGCTGACAAGCTTCTCTCTCAAGACTTTAAGGGCATGTTGAATCACGTGATTTCCAGGTAAATATCGTCACAAAGGCAAATTTTTTCGATATGAAGAAAAAAAATCTCGTAGCTGTCCGACGAATAATTTCATTTTTAACGCCGTCGACGTGTTTTTTTCTTAATTTCTTTTATTCAATTTCAGATTACCACAGGAACGTCAGATATTGCTGTATTCAGCCACGTTCCCGCTCACGGTAAAACAATTCATGGAAAAACACTTGAGAGATCCGTACGAGATTAATCTTATGGAGGAATTGACACTCAAAGGCGTTACCCAGTACTACGCTTTCGTTCAGGAACGCCAGAAAGTTCACTGCCTCAACACACTATTTTCCAAGGTAACCCCCCCTCTTCCCCTTTATTACATTCTTCTTTCACTTCGTAAAGGAAATAAACGAATAGTACGAATGAAATTAAAAAAGAACCCTTGAATTGCGTTTTAAAAGCATAAAAAACCGAAGATAATTAACAAAATCCCGGAACTCCTGTCGTTTTCAGTTACAAATAACACAGAGCATAATATTCTGCAATTCGACGCAACGCGTCGAATTATTGGCGAAGAAAATCACGGATTTGGGATACTGCTGCTACTACATACACGCAAAAATGGCGCAGGCTCACCGAAATCGCGTTTTCCACGACTTCCGTGCAGGACTGTGCAGAAACTTGGTGAGTAAAAGCAAAAAAAAAAACCACCAAAAAATCCTTTAAGGAGGGGGCTTCGATTTCATGATCCGTCGAAAAAAAATTGTATTTTATTTTCGTAACGTACCAATAACCAAATCGTACGGGAAATCGCAAACGAGAGATCGTTCGAAATGGGTTTTGGGATCGGTCCTCTAAAAAAATATTTAGACGACAGAAAAAATTGAGATCCAGATTGTTTTAATTTTTTTTTTACAAAAATTATATTTTTCTATAATAATAATAATTTTTTTCTAAATTATAAATTCTATTATATTTTTCTCAATATTTGTTTTACACGTATTTCCACCAATCGCTCATATGTTATTTTCGGCAATATTTATTTATTTTTGGCAAGTTTCGAACAGGTTCGAAGCTCCCTCCTTAAACCTCCTCCCCCCGCAACGATTTCTTTTCTTCTACTCTCTTTTCCTCTCGTTTCTCTCTGTGTGTTTCTCAGGTGAGCAGTGATCTTTTTACACGTGGTATCGACGTTCAGGCCGTGAACGTCGTAATAAACTTTGACTTTCCAAAAATGGCCGAGACGTATCTACATCGTATCGGTCGTTCGGGACGCTTCGGTCACTTGGGTATCGCGATAAATTTAATAACGTACGAGGATCGTTTTAATTTGCATCGAATCGAGCAGGAGCTCGGTACGGAGATAAAACCAATACCAAAAGTCATCGATCCGAGTCTTTACGTTGCAAGACCGGAGGACAATAGTAGTATGGAAGAGGGTAACGTTTCGAAGTAGTTTACTACGAGGATTTTTGTGAGGTGAGTGAAGCGAAAGAAAAAAAAATATTCAAATTGAATAAAGACATACAAACAATAACGAGCGAGAGAGAAGAGAAGTAGAAGAAAAGAAGAACCAACAGTCAAAAAAAGAGAGACACGAGACAACTGAGCAAAAAAATAACCTAGTGATTTTGTGACTCGTTGATGCGCGACAATTAATGCGCGAACTTCTCGATTTAAAAAAAAAAACGCTAAAAGCACGCGTGAATGGATTTAGTGAATGAAAAGAAAACAAACAGAAAAAAAAAAACCAATCAACAAGCCGAACAACAAACGTTACTTAAGTCTGATGAAGAAGGGGTTCTCGTCCAACCGCTCCGAACAGCAACCATCCGCCGCTTCTACGAGGTGCGAGTTAGCAGTGTAAAAAAAAAGACAGAAACACAGTGCTACAGAAAAAAAAAAAAAAAAAAACATTAGGTACGAGAAGTGGCCGAAATATTAGATATAGCGAGAACGAGGAACGGCGAGGTGTTAACAATTACGAGAAAGAGAATTTCCGTTGGGTGTAAGGAGGTGAGGCGGAGAGAGGGTACAATGAGAGTGTGGAAAAAAAAAAAATCTACAATTATCATCGTATTAAGGAGACAGGAAAAAAAAAGCTAATTAATAATATGTTACTTGTAAATAAGGTATAATACCGAGAGCATGAGGAGAAAAAAAAAGGCAAAAAACAAAAAAACGATAATCATCCGCTTCGCGCTCGGCTAACGAAAGGAAAAAAACAAACAAACCTAAAAAAAAAACATACACATACACACTCAGAGACTGAAGTGAGCGCGAGTGCCGGTTGCGAGTCATTTCTTGTACATAGATTACGTTTAAATGTACATACGATACTGAAACGAAAGAAAGAAAAAAAAAAGAAAAAAAATCCAACAAAAAACAACAAACGATTAGGACAGAGTCAAGCCATTATCAAGAGCACAACGCGTTTAGAGGGTGGGAAAAGTTATTGGAAAAGAATACAAAACACAAACAACACACAAACACACACATATGAATGATACTGAACCGTGAAACACTTGAAAAAAACATATATTTACACATTGAAACGCCCTCCATACGTAAGAACGAAAAAATTATCCATCATTGCATTTTTATCGCGAGTGTAAATACGTTGAGATCGAAAAAAGGGGACATCGTCATTTTAATGGTAAAAACAAAATAACAAAAATTTTTTATACGAAGGCCTCGGTAACTTTCAACCTTCTACTTTTCTGTGTTCGCGGAAAAAAAAAAAAAACTACCGAGAGAGAAAAAAAAAGATAGAGTGCGCGAATCGCGTGAATTTAGAAATCTCGAGGGGGAAAAAAAAAGCATAATAAAGAGAGGGGAGAACGGAAATATGTTTTGCGCACTCCACGATTTCACCGAATACGCGAATTAAACGAAAAAATAACGGGAAAAATAGTAACTACAAAAAAAACACACATTTCATGACAAACGAGTCTTTTGACCTTTGAAGTAGAAAACAAACAAAAAAAAGAAAGATAAAACGCGATTGAAACTTTTCCGAACGCCTCGCAGCGCCTAACGTATAATTTGATTGTGGCTTGATTTTGCTATCCAACACTGTCATAATGCAACTCTGAGGATTCTGATCACCATGTTTTTTTTTTTTTGTTTTTCCTCTCGATGAGGGGGAAAAAACATACGAAATGAAAAGTAGAGAGAGAAAAAGGAAGGAAAAAAAAAAATAACCGTACGAACGATGGAAGAAGAAGAATTCTGTTTTTTTTTTTTTTTTTACGTTAAAAGAAATATACGAAAGCCTCGGATGCCCGTTTCTTTTTTTTTGATTTTTATTTTCTACATCATTCGAGAGAGAAAGAGAGAGAGAGACGAGACAAAACATAGAACATTGTCAGGAAGATTTTTCCTTCATTTTTTTTTCTCTCTATTTTCTTTGCGGTACTGTGATTGAGATTCAGAGGTTGTAAAATTGACTAGTTTTATACAATTATTTTTATAAACAACTGGCTGGTGGGAGGGGTTATCGCACGAGACGTTTGCGGGGATCGTAAGCGATTTAAAAAAAAAAAAAATTCTTTCTCGAAGCAGCGTCATTTTTCTTTTTCTCGCTCGTTGTAGACGAATCGCGACGTCACTGTGAAAAATATAAAAGGAAGAAAAGTGATCGAACAAAATACTCGAAGATCCCTCGAGATTGAGCGAATGCTCGAGTCGATCTGTAGAAAAAAAGAAAAAAAGGAAAGGAAACAAGATTAATTGCGTTTTAACGCACTCTTCGGTTGGTCGAAGGGGGAAATTTGAAAGTAGATGAGGAAATTGAGGAAAAAAAAAACGGTAGGGCGAGGAAGTTGCAAAGTTCGGAATTTTTTTTTCTTTTTTTTTAGCTATTCAAGAATGTTGAATCGCGAGAAGAGAGAGAGAGAGTGAAAAACAAAAAGGCACGATAGTCCCTGGAGCACAGCGATTTTGTGCCAAAAAGTTCAGCGAGAAATCGTGTTGGAGAAATGAAAATTTAATCAGAACACTGAGGGTCATGTAGGAAAAAAAAAAAAACGACAAGAAAACGTCGATTAATCATGTAATTAATTCAAAACGAAAAAAAAAAAAAATATCGAAGAAAAATGAATTTCGTGAAAAGAACAGAGAGAAAGAACGAAAAATACGATCCCCCTAGCGTTCGCGAAACGAAGGAAAAAAAAAACACAATCGTTCTCGTAACAATAGACCGTCGTTTAGTTGATCTTCACAAAATTCTCACAACACGTGTAATAACGGAATCGTACGTTGTTTTTTTTCCTTTTTTTTTTTCTCGTTCCTTCCAATCTGTATAAAGTTGTCCCAAGTGTTCATCTTTTTGTTTTCTTCGTAAAAAAGAAAAAAGAACCGGGGGAAAACAAAAATTTCGAAGAAAAAAAAAATTACAAACGATAAGTGAGAATATTCCGAAAAGAAACGAGACCACCAGCCAACTTGACCTAGATTTATGAGAGAGAGAGAGTGAGAGAGGGGGAAAAATGAGGAAGAATAAGAACATTGAATTCGAGCAACGGTCAGCAAGGTTCGAGTTAATTCGCGATCGAAATTTCTCCAAGAGAGAGAGAGAGATATAGAAACCAAGAGAGAGGATGGGAAAGTGATAAATTCTCGATTTCTATTGTGAAATAATTAATGAGAGGGAGATTCGAGAACGGTACAAAATTTAAGTTAGCCAGAACTCCGAAGATATTTCGATCGCGAAATAATTTACAAGGCTTTCGTACACCTAGAGAGAGAAAGAGAGAGAGAGAGAGAGAGTGAGACAGAGAGAGAAAATACAGATAGAGAAAATACAGATAGATAATGGAACGATAAAGAGCATTTAAAGGACGAGAAACGAGACACGTTTTTTTTGTCTCCTACAAAACTCTTATTCTCGACGAATAGTTGAAAAAAAAAAAGAAAAAAAACAAGCCTTACGTTTACTTCTTCTTTTTCCGTTAACCGAGAGTTTTCCCGGACGCTCAAAGCTCTGCCAAACTCGTAAGAGAAAGAGAGAGAGAGAGAGAGAGGCAAAAGAAAAGTCTTCTAAAAGAAGACACAAATTGTCTTTTTCTCAAACTTAAAAAAAAAAAAAACAAACAAAGTGAACTCTTTGAAAGCACAAACACGTTATTCGTTTCTTCGTCCTTTTTTTTTTCCGCGCAAGAGGCGAAAAAGTGGTATATATATATGAACTTATATATCTTTCTTTTTTTTTTCAAGATTTCGAGCATGCCACTTGAAAACAAAAAGACAATTTTCGCGAATAGGAAAGAGATAGAGAGAGAGAGAGAGGGTGCAAAAATAATAAATTGGGAAATAGTTGATACGATCGTGCGCTCGATTTTTTTTTTTTTTTTTTGAAAATAAGAAATGTTAAATAGCTGTTAGGATCAGTACGAGATGGGGGAAAAAAGGAAAAAGAAAAAATGATATAGAGAAAAATACGCGTAAGAGCTCGATACTGAGAGAACAGCAGTTGGTAGATTGAAAGGAAAAAAAAAAAAGCGATTTGTGTATATTATATTCGGCGTAAAGAACAATATACATACGTATATGTATATATGAATATATATACGTATATGTATGTACATATATATCATTTAAGCAACGTAAACAGATTACAAATGTCTCACCGATCCAATCTGGCTGTCGTCGAGTACAATTTCCCACCGCCCTCTACCCCCCGCCCCCAAAAACAAACGAATCGTACTCGTCGGCGGAAATGGATTTAAGATCGTCAGAAGAAAAAAAAAAAAAAAACAATCTTTGTCGCGTGTATTTGCAATTTTCTTCCAAGCACGACAAAAAAAAAAACATTAAACGAGAGGCACAAAGATATTTTTTTTCCCCCTCCCCGCACGACCCGCAGTCGGTCGAAAAACATTGCATTATGAATTTTTAACGAAAGAAAATTAAATGATTCGCCGACTCGTTTTCCTCATTTGGGAGGGGGGAAAAAAAAACGAGTTTTTTTTTTTTTTTGGCCCATAGGGCTTTACAATGTGAAATTTCTCGATGTACGATTTTTGTCCGGAGATTGAAGAAGAAAAAAAAAAACCCAAATTCTCGAATTCGAGGCTTGGCCTTTTTTTTCTTTGCGTCCGTCTCGCTTCGAACGTTGAGGAAAAATAATTCGATGCCCGGGCGAGCAACGGGAGGAGAGTGCACACTTTTTTTTCTATGTCGCAAAAAATATTTTGCTCTTTCTCGTCGGGGAGTTTTTTTTTTTTTCATTTTAATTATAACGGGGCGAGGAGTCGCGAGTTTCGACAAAGTTTGAAAGTAAAGGCGGACGAAAGGCAACTTTTCGGTTTTTTTTTTTTTTTTTTTTTCCCACCACGACGTTGAGAACAAGTTTTATGGGTGGCCATTATTTTCGCCCTGACGCATGTACGTCCGACAATTTTTCTCGTGACTCTCCGGAGCCTCGTTTACAATTTTCGAGAGATAATAATGAAAATTCGATGAAACATAAATGAAGTTGTGCATTCTCTTCAAATTGGGTACGATGAAAAAATATATCGTAGAATTTAGAGAGAGAGAGAGAGAGAATGAGAGAGATATTTGAAAAACAGTATTTTCGTGATGAGAACGAAAATTGGTAAAGATCTGGTGGAAAAATGGTTATCGATTAGCGATGACTCGAAGAGAAGAGAAGGGAAAAAAAAAACGATTTTCCGAGGACAGAGGCTTCAGAGCTCGTAAAACAACTATTTTTTTTTTTTTACTGCCTCAAGCTCTCGTTCACGAGTTTTGTGGCCTTCCGGCATGCTCCTGCTTTGGTTCGTACAAAAGTCTCGAATTAAAAACGCGAAAAATGAAAGCAATAATTATTGAAAAATGATGAAGGCGATTTTTTTTATGGGTAATATATTCACTTTTATCGCTCTAGAAAAACTCTTTTTGGAACTTTAGGAAAAATCGAGTAAAACCAAGGCAGCTGGAAGAGAAGAGAAAACAAATAAAAAGGCGTACTTTTTTTTTCTCACGAGATTTGCACGGGGGCGGGGGGATTCTCTGTCCTCGGAGAAGGAAGTGTTATCATAATTTTTTTTTTCACGTCGATTGCTCGACGAGTTTTCAATTTTTTTTTCCGTCTAACCAATTCACAATTTTCTTATTTTTTTTTTACGAAGAATAAAAAAATTCGCGAGTTGGAGAGAAAAAAAAGCAGAAATACCCGAGAACAACGGTCGGGAAAAGGAAAAAGTATTGAGGATTTTTTTTTATTATTTTTTTTTTTTTAAGTCCGGAGGAGTATTTCGCGTACGAGTTTTCGTAACTTTTGCGAAGTTGTGAATGAGGAAGGGGAAAGAAAATTTGAGAAAAAATAAAAATAAACCGGAAGAAAGCAGAAAAAAACGTTTACCGGAACGTTTTTTGGTCGAGAGGCATTTTTTCCCTTTCCTCGATTCTTTCGAAATTCCGTCGGTGCAGAACCGATGTGAAACGCGCTACGTGTCCGCAAGAAACGAAAAATTCAACGAACTAAATAAAAGACAAAACAAACAAACGAAAAGTTACAAATTACAAGGTAAATTCACGAAATTGCTCGATTATTATTATTTTTTTCCTCTTCCGAAAACTCGTAAAAATTTGACACGTAGCGCGGTTGGCTTATGGCGCATCACAGATCAACCATTACAAGTGGGAAATGAGAAAACAATTTTTTTTTTTTTTTTTAAACAATTAAAATCGAGATAAACGAATCGCAAAAGTGCCGACGAATGTGGGAAAGAACTGAGTGCGATTTCGATGCGAGACGAGCGTGTGTTCTGTAACGTTTCGGCATCGTTCGAGCGATTTTGCGGCAAGCGATTATTAATATAGGGCGCGAAAAACACGAGTTTGGAAATTTCAAAAAAGAAAAAAAAAATGTAACAAGAAAATTTGTTTTTTTTTTAATGCAAGGGAATCGGAGTGATTAGTGACTTGAGCGAATTAAATTTATTTTTCGATGACGCTCGATGGTGATGAGAAGAGAGAATCGATTCATTGATTTCCGAAAAGTCAGATGTCGATTTTGAGGGGGAAAAAAAAAACAAAATATTAATTTGAAATAAAGCCTTCCGTCCTTGTGTAACGAGCGAGAGAGAATTGTTAAATCATGACTAGTTAACGAAAAAAATAGAACGAGGAAAAAAAGATAACAAATGACGAACCATGAAAGAGAAAGAGGGAGAGAGCTCGAGAAAAAAAAATGATCTCGAGTCCTTTGTTTTTTTTTTTTACAATTCCTCGATTCCCTTGTTTGAAAAAAAAAAATTTATTTCACCGAAGAAAGAACATAAACTATATTTCCATTTCGGAGTAGTCATCAAAATTCTCGATTTAAAAAATACCTCCCAAACGCGTGTTTGACCGTCGAAAAAAGCAAAAAAAAAAAAAAACAGAAAAAAAAACGAAAAAGCGTATAAACAATGTGAACAGCGCGAAAGAAAAAATGCGATATCATTGTGAAAATGTGAGCTGGCGGGAAAAATGGCGAGAGGGGAATCGACAAAACGGAGGAAAAAGAGAAACGTCAAAAGAAAACCTCCTTTGTTCCGTATGATAATTTTTGTTGAAAAGAGCGACAGCGCCGAGAAATCTCGAAAGGGATAAAAGTAATAAAATCATTCTCCCTCGCCATAGTTATTTCCGAAAAGCAGAGAGGCGAACGAAAAAATAAATAAATAAAAACGATAAATTTGGATTCTACGAACGGTTGGAACGATCGAGGAGCTAAGCTCTTTGTCGTTTCTCGAATAAAAGAAAACGAGGGGAAAAAAAAAAAGAAGAAATTCCAATTCGAAATATGCCAGAGCAAACAATGCGTTACGTCATTTATTACTAACCACAAGCACACGCAGCTATTTCTGTACGTGTGTATATATACGTACATGTATTGTATTAATCGAATCTCCGGCTGTCATATCGAGATTGAACAAACTCGTTAACACACCACCGCTTCCCCAATTCCACATACGTATTTATATGCACGGGGCATTTCAGGTTTAATCAACGGACTGACGATTTTTGTTAATATTGTCGTTTGATATTTGTATTTTCGTTCTTCCAACGTATATCCTTTCGGATTTTTACGTATGACCACAATTTTTATTTTTCTTTGTTCCAACGTATACCCTTTCGGATTTTTACGTATGACCACAATTCTTATTTTTCTTCGTTTCAACGTATACCCTTTCGGATTTTTACGTATGACCACAATTCTTATTTTTCTTTGTTTCAACGTATACCCTTTCGGATTTTTACGTATGACCACAATTCTTATTTTTCTTTGTTCCAACGTATACCCTTTTGGATTTTTACGTATGACCACAATTCTTATTTTTCTTTGTTCCAACGTATACCCTTCCGGATTTTTACGTATGACCACAATTCTTATTTTTCTTTGTTCCAACGTATACCCTTTCGGATTTTTACGTATGACCACAATTCTCATTTTTCTTTGTTCCAACGTATACCCTTCCGGATTTTTACGTATGACCACAATTCTTATTTTTCTTTGTTCCAACGTATACCCTTCCGGATTTTTACGTATGACCACAATTCTTATTTTTCTTTGTTCCAACGTATACCCTTTTGGATTTTTACGTATGACCACAACTCTTATTTTTCTTTGTTCCAACGTATACCCTTTCGGATTTTTACGTACGACCACAATTCTTATTTTTCTTCGTTCCAACGTATACCCTTTCGGATTTTTACGTATGACCACAATTCTTATTTTTCTTTGTTCCAACGTATACCCTTTCGGATTTTTGGGTATGACCACAATTCTCATTTTTCTTTGTTCCAACGTATACCCTTCCGGATTTTTACGTATGACCACAATTCTTATTTTTCTTTGTTCCAACGTATACCCTTTTGGATTTTTACGTATGACCACAACTCTTATTTTTCTTTGTTCCAACGTATACCCTTTCGGATTTTTACGTACGACCACAATTCTCATTTTTCTTTGTTCCAACGTATACCCTTCCGGATTTTTACGTATGACCACAATTCTTATTTTTCTTTGTTCCAACGTATACCCTTTTGGATTTTTACGTATGACCACAACTCTTATTTTTCTTTGTTCCAACGTATACCCTTTCGGATTTTTACGTACGACCACAATTCTTATTTTTCTTCGTTCCAACGTATACCCTTTCGGATTTTTACGTATGACCACAATTCTTATTTTTCTTTGTTCCAACGTATACCCTTTTGGATTTTTGCGTATGACCACAATTCTTATTTTTCTTTGTTCCAACGTATACCCTTTCGGATTTTTGCGTATGACCACAATTCTTATTTTTCTTTGTTCCAACGTATACCCTTTCGGATTCTTGCGTATGACAACAATTCTTATTTTTATTTGTTCCAACGTATACCCTTTCGGATTTTTACGTACGACCACAATTCTTATTTTTCTTTGTTCCAACGTATACCCTTTCGGATTTTTACGTACGACCACAATTCTTATTTTTCTTTGTTCCAACGTATACCCTTTCGGATTTTTACGTACGACCCTTCCCATTCTATTTTGTTTTTATTTTTACCCCTATCACTATCCCCGAGGGCACGGGGAAACCGCGGAAAACCCCTGCCCCGATACGGCTTTTATTTTTTTTATCGATTTTCAGTCGTCCTACCGTCGTAAATAAAAAAAAAAACTGACCTCTGCCCCTCGGTAGTCGGTGTGATCTGGAAGGCACCGTACACACATCGAGAGATTGTACGGTAGATATTGCATAACAATAGGCGGATAACTGAACGAAATGTTATATTATACTCTCAGTTTTACTCCCCTTCGTCCCGACGGACGTGTTTCTGGTTTGAATATATTCCAACCATTCCCTACCAGTGGAACATAACACTGACCACGTTTGACCCAACGGCCGGTGCTTTCCCCCATCGTTAATTAACCGCTTGGAAGCTCGATCGACAATGGTGAAGCGAGGGGCGGCGACGGGGATGACGGTGAAGGGGTCGGAGGGATTAACGATTTGCGTAACCGTCGTGGTTGAATCGATCTCCGATATAACTGCTACTCTGCTAATATAACTTTTACGCAATTTACGGCACTTTTAACGAGATTACCGATTGTCTAGTCGGTAAATTAATTTCATTTTAATATTCCATAGATAAGTACTAACGAATGAAAGAGAGGGATTTTTTCGTTCATGAAAACTTTTGTTCGCAGAACGATAACGATGTTTAGGTCCTTTTTGTTAAATATTTGTTCGTACACGAATTGAGAGAAATTCGTGAATTTTTAATACTTTTATTCACGATGAATTTATTTTGAGATTACAAAGTTTCAGGTGCATTCACGTGAACTTTTTTCTCGTAATTACAGGCTTTCAAATTTTTCCGCGTTAAGTAAAAATTGATCGATCCATTTGAGAAAAGTGTTTCGTGAGTTAAAAAAATTTCATTTACCAAATGCGAATGAATTTTTCCTAAATGTCCGTCTATCTCAAATCGAATATTATTCTCATAAACTTGAATTTCGTCAAATGTAAAGAATCGTCCGGGCACCCACTCTAATTTATTAAAAAAAAAAAAAAACCTCTCAATTTTTAAATAGTTAAAATTAAATGTTCAATGAAATAAAAACGAAAATCCCACTCAGCGATATTTCAAGTGGAATATTCTTTAAAAGTCGACTAGATTTCTCTTCGGCAACACAATTTCAGCTCGACATAAAACTTCATAAAGCCTCGTTACCGGAAGCGCGATTAATATGAAATTCTCGAGTATTATTGAAACGTTTCCCGACTCTTGGTACGTGAGAGACAAAATTTCATTGCCTCCATTATTATCATCATTATGGTTGTGAAATAGAGATTTTGACATTGGTTTCCCGCCGCAGTTAGAAATGATATCAAATGTCACGAATGTCGTATAACGTACGGAATTCATACATTTATGCACGATATATATGTGGGTATAATATTATTTAGTAATCTCGCCCGAATCCTTATCACAGCGGGTTTCACATAGCTAATATTACAGTGATACCTATTACACCCTGTGCGTATGTGTATATTTTATCTATACCATAATACGTCTCTCTGAGCGAGGTAGGAGAGAGAGAGAGAGAGAGAGAGAGTAGTCAAGGTAGCGAAACTCGTGCAACTAATTACTGACAAACTGCTCCCGGAACACTCGCATCTTAGTGAACACGAGAGAGAGAGAAAGAGAGAGAGAGAGAGAGATATCTGTGTACCAGGGATGCTGAGGCCACGAGAGCACGAACGGTTTGAGCTACTGTTCTAACTACACCCTGGGGATCGAGGAGTTTGGAATTTCCACTGTAAGGCACACGCTAGAGGAGCTCTCGTAAGCTCGTTAGACGAATTCCGACAATTTTTTTTTCCTCCCCATCGCCCCCACGCTTTTGCCACTCGAGATATATAAATAGAGAGTTTGGAGGGTTTCGAAAGTTTTATACGTGTATAATTGAGCAAAAAAAAAAGAAAAAAAGGCAAAGAAAACAGCGAGGTGGAAGGGCGAAAGAAAAAGTATCACTTTTCTCAAGTATCGTAACTCAGGACCGAACGTTAAACCGACTGATCTCTATTAGCCAACTTTCGAACAGACGAAAGAAAACAAAAATGATAAATCATTTACAATGATTTTACGAAATAATTGGGAATAATTATTTGGAGTACACTGAAAATATTTTTTAAATTCGTTCGACATAGTGATATTAGGCCGAGGTGATTATTGTTCCAGTGCGCGAATTTGCATTCATTTGAAATTATTGGAACATTGTCCATAATTATTTTCACAAGGAGAGTCACTTCGATTTTTTTATTATTATTTTTTTTCCATTCCAATGTTGCCCACAATCTTCGCGAACAAATGACCACTGCGTTATTTGTTTCGTTCCTTCTCTCCCCTTCCCTCTAGGTTTAAATCGCCAATCTCGAGAAAAAAAAAAGACAACAACGATTTTCATCTTCGTACGACTGTCGCCCGTGATGAGTCGTTCGTTCTATTTCTCTAACCCTCATTGACTTCGCTCTGAGAGCTTTTGAGCTTTCGTTCTCGATGCGGGGAAACGAATGCGCGACGGGGATTTTCGGCGTATAAAGATTTCTCGAACGTCGAAGTCACATTTACTGTATCCCTTGAATAAAATATAAATCCCTCAAAATCCCCACCCATGCGGGCTAATCTCATAGCTATATAGCCACGTGCGGGAGCATTTTCATTCGATTTATATGGAATCGGTGAGATTCCGATGTTGAATCTCGTAGAATTTCTGAGAAAAGGTATTAAGGGCCATATGTATGTGAAAATATATGGAAAAATTCCTGTATAGGGCCGTCGATCATTGAAATAAATAAAATATAATATTACCGATTTTAAACAAAAAATATACAACAAAAATGTAGGTAGTAGCCAAAATATTTTTTTTCAATTATATTTTCGATACAATTTAACGATTACATATTGAATTTGTCCAAAATCTATTATTTTTCGGTTCATTCAGCCTCAACGTAATTTGTATGAATTTCCTATAAAAAATGTGTGAAAATAATTATTGAAGATCGAGTATTCGATCGAATTCGGAGTTGAATCTCGTAGAATTTCTGAGAAAAGGTATTAAGGACCATATGTATTTGAAAATATATGGAAAAATTCCTATATAGGGCCGTCGATCATTGAAATAAATAAAATATAATATTACCGATTTTAAACAAAAAATGAAACAAAACTGTAGGTAGTAGCCAAAATATTTTTTTTAAATTATATTTTCGATACAATGTAACGATTCATATTGAATTTGTCCAAAATCTATTATTTCTCGGTTTATTCAGCCTCAACGTAATTTGTATGAATTTCCTATAAAAAATGTGTGAAAATAATTATTGAAGATCGAGTATCCGATCGAATTCGAAGTTGGATCTTGTAGATTTTCTGAGAAAAGGTATTAAGGGTCATATATATGTGAAAATATGTAGAAAAATGCTTATATAGGGCCGTCGATCATTGAAATGAATAAAATATAATATTACCGATTTTAAACAAAAAATATACAACAAAAATGTAAGTAGTAGCCAAAATATTTTTTTTTAATCATATTTTCGATACAATTTAACGATTTATATTGAATTTGTCCAAAATCTATTATTTTTTGGTTTATTCAGCCTCAACGTAATTTGTATGAATTTCCTATTAAAAATGTGTGAAAATAATTATTGAATATACAGTATTCGATCGAATCCGAAGTTGGATCTCGTAAATTTCTGAGAAAAGGTATTAAGGGTCATATCTATGTGAAAATATATAGAAAAATTCCTATATAGGGCTATCGATCATTGCAATAAATAAAATATAATATTACCGATTTTAACCAAAAAATATACAACAAAAATGTAGATAGTAGCCAAAATATTTTTTTTCAATTTTATATTTTCGATACAATTTAACGATTCATATTGAATTTGTCCAAAATCTATTATTTTTCGGTAAATTAGCAATAAATTCGTGCTTGCATAACGCTTTATTCAGCTTCAACGTAATTTGTATGAATGTCCTATTAAAAATGTGTGAAAATAATTATTGAAGATCGATTATTCGATCGAATTCGAAGTTGGATCTTGTAGAATTTCTGAGAAAAGGTATTAAGGGTCACATGTATGTGAAAATATATAGAAAAATTCCTGTATAGGGCCGTCGATCATTGAAATAAATAAAATATAATATTACCGATTTTAAACAAAAAATATATAACAAAAATGTAGGTGGTAGCCAAAATATTTTTTTTCAATTATATTTTCGATACAATTTAACGATTCATATTGAATTGCCCAAAATCTATTATTTTTCGATAAATTAGCAATAAATTCGTGCTTGCATAACGCTTTATTCAGCCTCAACGTAATTTGTATGAATTTCCTATTAAAAATGTGTGAAAATAATTATTGAAGATACAGTATTCGATCGAATCCGAAGTTGAATTTCGAAGAATTTCTGAGAAAAGGTATTAAGGGCCATATGTATGTGAAAATATATAGAAAAATTCCTATATGGGGTCGTCGATCATTGAAATAAATAAAATATAATATTACCGATTTTAAACAAAAAATATATAACAAAAATGTAGGTGGTAGCCAAAATATTTTTTTTCAATTATATTTTCGATACAATTTAACGATTCATATCGAATTTGTCCAAAATCTATTTTTTTTTGGTAAATTAACAATAAATTCGTGCTTGCATAACGCTTTATTCAGCCTCAACGTAATTTGTATGAATTTCCTATTAAAAATGTGTGAAAATAATTATTGAAGCAACAGTATTCGATCGAATTTGAAGTTGGATCTTGTAGAATTTCTGAGAAAAGGTATTAAGGGTCATATGTATGTGAAAATATATAGAAAAATTCCTATATAGGGCCGTCGATCATTGAAAAAAATAAAGTGTAATATTACCGATTTTAAACAAAAAATATACAACAAAAATGTAGGTAGTAGCCAAAATATTTTTTTTCAATTATATTTTCGATACAATTTAACGATTCATATTGAATTTGTACAAAATCTATTATTTTTCGGTAAATTACCAACAAATTCGTGCTTGCATACCACTGTATTTAGCTTCAACGTAATTTGTACAAATGTCCTATCGAAACGCTCTAAAAATAATTATTAAAGATCAAGTATTCGATCGAATCATTAGATTGCCGTCGTAAAATTTCCATTTCACGTAAAATACCGCATACATCTATAGAAAATAAAAATTGCCACGTGGATCATCGTTCTCATCTTTAGTACTTTCTAACGGCGCAAAACGTTACTCGTAAACGTAACGAGTTCCACACTAACCGTTCTACTACTCTCATCGTTCGATATCGCTTAAGCATCGCACGTGCACACAGCCTCTCTCTCTGTACTCCCGTCGTAGCCACACGCTCCGAACCTCAACCCCTCTTTCTTTGAATGGGGGAGGGCGAGGGTTATTGATCTCATTGAACGGCTATTAAAGGGCCCTATCTTCGTGGATGCAGCCGCGTGCGCGAAAGCCTTGGAAATCAGTAGTCTATGAGCGATTATACGAGAGAGAGAGCAAGAGGATACGCGCAGTAAGTCGGTATAGGTCTTCGTCCTCCAATATAGGGGTTGGGGGAGTCAGAGTGCGTTCGTAATGTGGGGGGGGGGGGGGTTTAGATATATTGACCGTTTGTTCCACAAAAGGGCTTAAATAACGTCGCTCGATGCTTGAAAACACATTGATTACGCCCTTTTGTCAGCTAGTGATCGGGATATCCGTACGGGACAGTGCAAAGGGATGTGTGCACGTGGCATGATCTGGATGATCGGGCGAATTGGAGATCCCTTCTTGCCACTATTATTAGTATGCGATAGTCTGTAGCATGGGAATCTCGTGATATGGGGATCAGGATCCAATCCATGTACAAGCGAATTAGTGATACCATCAAAGCGATAATAGCAATTATACGAAGCCATATCAGTGGTGGAATTTTTTCATCTAAGGGTGGTTTTTCGAGAATGAAAAAAAAAAAAAAAAATCGAGAAGGAACATAGAGAGATAAGAGAGAATTCAGAGTTTATTTGAAACAAATAACAGTTATTTGAGTCAAATAAGATTTAGTTGGGTCAAATAACAATTAGATGAGTCAAATAAGATATAATTGAGTGAAATAACATTTAGTTGAGTCAAATGACATTTCGTTTAGTCAAATAAGTTTTAATTGTGGGAAATAAGATTTAGTCGAGTCAAGTAAGATTTAGTTGAGTCAAATAAGATTTAGCTGAGTCAAATAAGATTTAGTTGAGTCAAATAACATTTAGATGAGTCAAATAACATTTAGATGAGTCAAATAAAATATATTTGAGTCAAATAACGTCCTAGTTGAGTCAAATAAGATTTAGTTGAGTCAAATAAGATTGAGTTGAGTCAAATAAGATTTTGTTTAGTCAAATAAGTTTTAGTTGAGTCAATTAAGATTTAGTCGAGTCAAATAACATTTAGTTGAGTCAAATAAGATTTAGTTGAGTCAAATAAGATTTAGTTGAGTCAAATAAGATCTAGTTGAGTCGAATAACATTTAGATGAGTCAAAAAGTTATAGTTGAGTCAAATAAGATATATTTGAGTCAAATAACGTCCTAGTTGAGTCAAATAAGATATATTTGAGTCAAATAAGATTGAGTTGAGTCAAATAAGTTTTTGTTTAGTCAAATAAGTTTTAGTTGAGTCAATTAAGATTTAGTCGAGTCAAATAACATTTAATTGAGTCCAATAAGATTTAGATGAATCAAATAGCTTATAGTTGAGTCAAATAACATTTAGGTGAGTCAAATAAGATATATTTGAGTCAAATAACGTCCTAGTTGAGTCAAATAAGATTTAGTTGAGTCAAATAAGATTTAGTTGAGTCAAATAAGATTTAGTTGAGTCAAATAAGATTTTGTTTAGTCAAATAAGTTTTAGTTGATCCAATTAAGATTTAGTCGAGTCAAATAACATTTAGTTGAGTCAAATAAGATTTAGTCGAGTCAAATAAGATTTTGTTGAGTCAAATAACGATTACTTAACTCAAGTAAGAATTATTCGATTCAAACAAGATTTATTCGATTCACATAACACTTATTTGACTTTAAATTACATTAACGTGAGTCTTTTAACCTTTTTATTAATTCCTCGAGATTCATAATGACTGGAAAATTTCCGTACGGATGAGTCAATACGTTAAAGTTGAAGAAAAAAATTATTTAGTGCTCCGAAACTTAAAACAAGTGTGGATGGAACGAAAATTATTCAAGCCATTTGGCAAAAAGAAAAAATCGTGACCATGAGATAGGGACGCGTGTCGTTTGGTATATAGATAAGGTCGCGGGTTATAGAGAACGAGGGGGACGGAAGGGGGGGTTCATGTGCATTGCGTGCACTTCAATGCTCTTCGGTGTGGTTTATATCGCAAATCGATAGGCGTTCGAACGGATCGGAGATGTCGGTTTCCCTATGGCTGTTGTATTACCGCGTCGAGTCAAGTCGAGTAGAGCAGAGCGGCAAGCTGGAGGGGGGGGGGGGGGGGGGGCACCGTCACGCGCAAATGGAATACGAGTATGTACTCGAGGGAGACGTACGTAGAGACAGTTGGATTCGCACTAGTGCCATTCACGTCTCTCACCATACTCGAGGCTCTCCTACCTATCTATCCGTCTATCTATCGATCTACATCCATCTATTCTCTCTGTACACTTCATATATATGGGACATTCCACTCCAAATCAATTCATCTTTGCCCCCTCAGCCTCTGCGGATTTGGTACCGCGATTTTTTACTTTATCATTGCATACAATGTATGTAAAATAAAAAAATCGCTGTAACGTTGCTTCCCGATGGAGTTGAAACCCCATTCTGTGCTCATTCTTTTCGTAACCGTTCAACCCTTAAAATGCCGCTTCGTTTATTGAGCTACGATTTTTTTTCGATTTTCCATAGATTTTCAAAGTTTGACTATCGATTTTTGCGAATTTTTCCAAGCACATCCCTTCTCGCTTTTTTCGCCAATTTTCAATCTGCTCTCACGGCTACAATAATTGAGATATCGGGATGATCCAAAATGCATTCTCTAAGTCTACTCGAGATGTTTTGAAAACACTCGTAAAAACCCAAAATCGATGAAACGGGAGCCAAGTTATGACCATTTGAAATTTCGACATTTTTAGGTTTCCGAAAAGGTGGGCAAAAAATGAAATTTATTTTTATTTTTTCAATGTTTCGATACCCCATTCGATCGGAAATTTTCCGCTGATTTCAAATAACACCGAGTTTTTGTCAAAAACTCAAAAATCAATCGGAAAAAACGCGAAAATCCAAAAAAATCTCTTTTTGGAGCCCTGCTCCGTGCAAGAAGTTGCAAGCAGTATATGTCCAAGGGTCTTTCGACTCCTTAAAATATATATTTTTTTTCATTATCTGGTGGGTTCTTCATTCCTTCGCGTAAGAAACATTTTAATTTTTGTTTCGTCAAAATCGATGCACTGCTTGTATGTGAAACTGCAACTTTGCGCCTTGACCTGTGCAACTTTAGGGGGTGGTTTCACCCCTTGAAACCGTTTGTCCGCCGATAAAAAAAAATACGTGTCACTTAGTTTTTAATGGTCTATAACATACATGAGTTTCAACAAAATCGGAGGGGGACACCTCGGGTACTTTCCTTGTTAGTCTCTTTTATTCCATCACACTCTTGTTCTCTTTATTTACCTATAACTTTGATTTTATCCCCCCCCCCCCCCCCCCCCGACCAGCCCCCGCAGGCCGCTCTGCCGCCTCTCGTGTCCCGGCGCTGCTTTAAAATGGTTATAATTATATAACAATATCGATAAAAGAAAAACGCCTCTCAAGGGAGGAAATAGGGTTTGGACAGCGTTTTCTCAATGATTTTCATGAATTTTTTTATAGTATAAAAAATGAATATAATTTATTGAAACTTTGAGAATATTTTACACATATATTTAAGTATATACTATAAAATTTTTGAAGAATTTCCTTGAAAAACACCGAAGATATTAGCGACCTCATATTGCAGGTCACAATCAGACTCAGCATTTTGCGTACATTCTGAAAGCCGCAATTTTCATCT
This sequence comes from Oxytorus armatus, assembly GCA_958009045.1. NCBI lineage: Eukaryota > Metazoa > Arthropoda > Insecta > Hymenoptera > Ichneumonidae > Oxytorus > Oxytorus armatus. Next base: position 4,846,496 of record OY253746.1, on the reverse strand, counting down.
GAAATCAAACGAGGTTGGAATTTACTTTTATTATATGTCTCTCTTCTATATGAATCTAAATGCTATGAAAAAAGTTGAAAATTGAATTTTTTACAGGGGTCAAAACAAAAAAGCATGATTTTTTGCCATTTTTTACAACTTCATTTGCAAAAAAAAAATTATTTTAAATAATGATAATATTCCGATTTTAGGTTCATATAGAGCGCAATACTATGAAGAAAGTAACTGCCAATATACAAAACAATTGGTTGAAAACTTTTCAAACTAGCGTGTACGCAATTTAAAAAAAAGTCGTTTTCAGAAAAACGCGTTTGAAAAAATAGTACCGAGAAAAACAAAGTCGAGGCAGTCATAAATTTTCTTCGGTGTTTTTCAAGGAAATTCTTCAAAAATTTTATAGTATATACTTAAATATATGTATAAAATATTCTCAAAGTTTCAATAAATTATATTCATTTTTTATACTATAAAAAAATTCATGAAAATCATTGAGAAAACGCTGTCCTAACCCTATTTCCCCCCTAATAGCTCATAACAATAGAACGAGTCGGAATTTTCATTTTAAATTTTGGGAACATATTTTCCAATAGTTTTACTAACAATTTATGAAATAAAAGAAAAATCGATTTTTTGCACCGTCTAACCCTATTTCCACCCTTAAAATATTTCATATATTGATCTGAATATTTCTTTTTACATGCTCGACAAAAGCATCGCCAACAATCTCTCGTTTGGGATAGAATTTTTAGTAACTTGAAATAATTAATATATGTCTTCTTTTTTCGTACTTCTCTCTTAACGAAAATAATTCGATAACGATTGGTTCGAAGGATCTGAAAAAAGGAAAGAACTGAGAGACTTTTAGAGTTGGAAGAACGATATAAAAGAGTCATGGAGTAAATCGTAAAGGGCGAGGGTTACAGCATCAGTCGTACTGGCGTCGAAACTGCCTTATGTATATATGGGGATATAGGGTAATGCTGGAAATGATGCGAGGGGGAGAGCCGAGAGACAGAGAGACAGAGAGAGAGAGAGAGAGAGAGAGAGAGCTTTTGGCGCGATGTTCGATTCTGTCAATGGCCCAGGAGCTTCTCTTTGCTCTTCTCTCACAGCATATATCCGCAGCATCCGGGGCCATCACGCACCACTGCCCTCTCCGTACAGTACAAGTACATATACACACAAACCAGAAACAACAACAATAGACGCTCTAGCTCTAGGCGATTCAAAACTTCCACGAGCTTGTAAATAAATAAATATATATGTGGAAAAATCTCTTTGTAAAGTTTCAAATATAAATATTTCATACAGGCCATACTACCGCATAGAAGCTAAAGGTTATTTTACAGTCAGTGGCCACCGTAACCTCAATTTTGGCAATTTGTTTTTTAATCTTTACTGATTATTGAATTATACGTAATTAGAGACGGAATATTAGAATTTTTTTCATCGCCAACATGAAATTTCCTTTAAAAGAAAGCATTTTTCAATGCGGATTAATAATGCTTAACGTCGATAATAATCCTGAATAAAAATAGAATATCCAAATGGATATCCAACTCCTATCGTGATTTTATAAACTTTTTTCCTCACGCCAAAATTTTATAAACTTTTTTCCCAATTCCGAAATTCGCGCTTCCAATCCAACACGCTTTCATACTACTGCGCCATCATCGATCATTCCCCAAATTCGTATTTATATATATTAGGGCGATTTTTTATTTTAGACTATTTTTTTTTTCACCCCCCACCCGAAATTTTGTTGGATATGTTGAAAAAGAAATTCCCTGAAAGTTACAGCCTTTAATATTAATTCTAAGTACTTTCCCAAAGCGTGAGAAGATTTTCCATCTAAAATACACGTAAATCGATTTTTTTTCTCTTTAAATTTCTATAACTCAGCTATCATGTTGTTCTTGGTTTCGATTTACTCGGAATAAAACAATCTAGAAAAGTGCCTATTGCGGTGAAAGTGTAAATTGTACTGGTGAGTTGGTAAGGGTCACTGAAGTTGATCTTTACCCAAAATTCTCGTTTTTTTTGCTGTTATCTCCGAAACAATTAACTTTACGAAAAAAATGTAAATGAAAAATTTGTTGGAAATTTAATTTCGTATAAAAAAGGTCCTATCGACCCAATTGCTTGGATTAATATTTCTTCAGATATCGAACTTTAACTTACGAGTAGTATAAAATTTATAAAGAATAAAATATTAAATAATTAAAAAAATACAAAATAAAAAAAGTTCAATATCTCAAGAAATATTAATCTAAGCAATTGGGTCGATAGGACCTTTTTTGTAGAAAAATAAATTTCCAACAAATTTTTCGTTTACATTTTTTTCGTAAAGTTAATTGTTTCGGAGATAACAGCAAAAAATCGAGAATTTTGGGTACAAATCAACTTCACTGACCCGTACCAACTCACCAGTATAATTTACACTTTCGCCGCAAAAGGCACTTTATTAGATTGTTTTATTCCGAGTAAATCGAAACCAAGAACAATATGATAGCATAAAATGCGGTTGAGTTATAGAAATTTGAAAAAAAAAACCAATTCGACTTACTCGTATTTTAGATGGAAAATCTTCTCACGCTTTGGGAAAGTACTTAGAATTAATATTAAGGGCTGCAACTTTCAGGGAATTTTTTTTTTGACATATCCAACAAAATTTCGGGTGGGGACTGAAAAAAAAAAATAGTCGAACAAAAAACCCGCCCTAATATATATATACGCCATTAATAACGTTCCCAGATGCAAACCGTCCGGTGGATCCTATTTTCCGCTCGTCGTATACGCCAGTCTCGCACTTTGGTCCCTCTCAAACAAAGAACGGACATTTCCTTTTGCCACGTCGATCTCTGATCGCCTCTGGCTCGTTGGCGAGTGATAGCGAGCGAGATGATTGCGTAGGAGGGATTTTGAGCGCGAGAGGGCTATATCAATATTCCTCTCAGTCGAGCGAGAGTCATTGGTATCATGTTTCTCTCTCGCTCTCTTTGACGCTCAGGAGAGAGATAGATAGAGTGAGAGAATGAGATAGAGGAACCGAGAGCGAGCGCTGAGAGTGATATCGATTCAGACAGCCAATTAGGGCTAAAAGGCCCTTCAGCGAGAATTTGTGCATGGTGGCGCCCAGCCGTCAGTCTGCTCTCAGCTCTTCTTTCTCTCTCTCTTCCAACTATCCCTCTCCGCTCCTCATCCTCCGCCTCCTACCCTTAGCAGCAGCAACTTTCCCTATTCTCGGTTCCCCTTGTCTCTCTTTCTCTTCTTCATCCCTCTCTACTTTTCTCTCTCTCTCTCTCTTTCGCACGGTATGTCGGTACAGACATAGACCACTACTACTAGATCTCTGCAACCTCCTTGCCCCCCTCCCCACCCTAGTCGTTGGCAACCTCGCGACTTCCATTTTTCTTATAATAATTTTCGTACAAGATGGCCGTCGACCCCGAAGGCTACTGGAATATATATTCCCTCCCCTCCCCCCAGTCCGAGATCCTCCGAGGAGAGAGACACGGGGGAGGGGCAAGCCTCTGTTTTTTCACTCTTTCAACAATGTTAGCACTACTTCAACGTCCGGATATACGTATATATCGAATGCAAGCAAACGCAAGGGCACAATTTTCATATTGCTCACGTGTTATACGCGTTTGAGTTACGACCTTTCGCGTTTTTTTTTCTCGAGATCGTTATGTATACGTTTTTTTTTATGTGTAAGACGCGTGCGACCCTTGTCTGAAGATGAGCGCATCAGCACGTCGTGAATTTTCTCCCTTGATGGTGTCTCGCAGCAAAGAGAGACAGAGGGAAAGAGACGGTACCACTTGTCCGCGAAATGTGAGATCATCTTGTCTATCCGAGATTTCGCATGCGCTCGTCGTATACCTTGAGGATGGATTTTTTATTTTTTTTTTCGTTGGTTTTTTTCTCGACGCGATTCAATTGTATGGCTCAGCAACGGTGGTCATTGTTTCGAACGACACGCCGTTCGAAATGATTGTTTTTAATCATTTTTCCATTATCTTACTTACTGTAATGAAGCTGGAGAGTTTGTATGTTTGTTTGAACGCGCTAATCTCAGGAAATAGTAATCCGATTTGAAAAATTCTTTTTGCATTAGATAGCCCGTTTATTCGGGAAGGTTTTAGACTATATAACTTCATGTTATGGAGCCTAAGTAGCGGCGGCAACGTCGGTTTACTTTTTACTGATTGGCCCTTTTATTTTTTTACATAATTTCCGGATGGTATATATAGTCAATGAGATGCACTTGGTTATGTACTCATAATGCACATGAAACAGATATATAATACAAATTTAACGCGGATGAAACCGCGGGCCACAGCTAATAATTAATAAAGGGGGGCGTCCTTTTTTTTCCAATTATTGTTAATCCATCGATAAAAAGTTGTTCGAGATTATAATGGAATGACATTTATTTCTAATGATTTTAAGGAGTCGTACGCAGTCAGGAGACCGAAAAAAGGCGATTTTTCAAGAATTTTTCCTGGAAAGACATTTTAATCTATCAAAGTAAAAATTTATATACGTATTGTGGTAACTTTTAACCTTATTTTCATATTTTTTATTTGTAAAAATACTGATTTTTAAAGCTGCCATAGCCGATCTTCGGGAGCTCCTCTAAAAAAAGGTGTCTGGCGGTGAGCACGATATCTCCGGTTTGGATTATCCAAAATTAAGAAAACCGAAAAGATTCTATTAGAGGATAGATAAATCTCGGTATTGCTCGAAGGAATAGTCGAAATTTTGATTTTTGACAAAATGACGGCTCCAAAAAGAAAAAATTCCAATTTTCAAGGAAAATTTTTTCGTTGAATTGTTTAAAAAAAATATAAATAATTATCAGAAATTTTATTGCTTTGATCAATACCCGAAGAATATATCTGAGAAGGTTGTACTAAAATTTCAGACCGATCGGTTGAGCCGTTTTTGAGAAATCGTGCTTAACGACTTTGAAAACGCCGTTTTGAGAAAAACGCGTTCAAAGTTTAGGCCGCCTACTTTGTACGAGGGGGGACCCAAAAAAAACGGGAATTGCGCTGCGGCGGGGAGGGAGAGTGGGGGAACCCATTGCTCGACCAGGTGTCCGTTGGGGACACGTTTCCTGAGTTAGTGTGCGAAGTTCCGTCGCCGTGAGTGCATCGGTTCGCCCGTGGGAATTTTTGTAGTGAAACAACTTTTTCCATTTCGGCGAAAACGTGATTGCCGATTGTCGAGAGCAACGCGGCGGCTGTGAAATTTTGTTTCCTGTTGGGGAAATCGGCCGCGGAAACTGTAATGCTTAAGACTGCTTATGGAGATGGTGCCCTAAGTAAAACCAGAGTCTACGGGTGGTTTTCACGTTTTAAAAATGGAGAAATGTCAATTGAAGACCAACCCCGTTCAGGACGTCCCTCAACGTCAAGAAGTGACGAAAACGTCGACAAAATCAATGCTCTCATTCGTGAAGACCGTCGCCGAACCATTGATCAACTCTGTGAGATGTCCGGGATATCATGGAGTTCAATTCAGAGGATTTTATCCAAAGATTTGCACATGAGCAGAGTTGCAGCCAAATTTGTCCCTCGCCTTCTCACAGACGAGCAAAGGGAGCGTCGACTTCGGGCATGTTTTGAACTTCAAAATCAGCTCGAAGAGGACCCTGAACTTTTTTCTAAGGTGATTACCGGTGATGAATCGTGGTGCTATGGATACGACCCCGAAACAAAGCAGCAATCAAGCCAGTGGAAGACACCTCGCTCTCCTCGTCCGAAAAAAGCTCGCCAAGCGAAGTCAAACATCAAGACAACGCTTATTTGTTTCTTCGAATGCAGAGGTGTTGTGCACGCGGAGTTCGTTCCCCCGGGTCAAACTGTCAACCGGAAGTTCTACTTGGAGGTTTTGAAAAGATTGAGGGAGAGTATCCGGAAGAAAAGGGCAGATCTTTGGCGCACAAGTGACTGGTTCCTCCATCATGACAACCCACCGGCCCACGCTGCTCTCTCCGTAAAGCAGTTTTTGACCAAAAACGTTTTCCCACGGGTAACAACAAAAATCGCTGGAAGACCTAAAGAACATCCCGATAAGTGAATTTAAAAAATGTTTTGAACATTGGAAGGATCGTTTGCAGAGGTGCGTTGTGGTCAAAGTAGAATTCTTTGAAGATGATCAAAATTTGGTGTAAAAATATTAAAAAATAAAGAAATTATGACGAAGTTCCCGTTTTTTGTTTGGGTCCCCCCTCGTAACGCTCCGAGCGTCCTTACAAATGTGCATGTATCTCCAAGAATATTTGCCGGATCGATTTGAAATTTTCGAAGAATATACTCAAATATATGTACATTCCGAAAATGCATTTAAAAAAAAATCGATTTTTTGAAATTTCCAATTGTGTATGATTCCTTAAGGATAAATTTAATGTTCACGATGGAACAATTATTCCGAATTACGTATCAAATTTTATCACCAATAGCTTTTTTTCTTTCTTAATTATCATAGAACGACATTGAATCGGTTTCTATTCACCCTTCCTCACTTTCTATGGAATTCTCTGGACTAAATCGAAATCATACTCTGATATTCGATGGGTAGAAACGACAAAAAAAAACCGATATTTTGAGAATTCAAAAATTATGATTCCGTGTACTGAACGAGACCATAAGATTAAATGAAAATCCCGTGAATTTGGTTCAATATGTTTTTATATGCAGTGCTGTAAAAAGAAAAAAAAGGCTACGTTAAAAAAAAAAGTGTCGAGAGAAAGAAGTACGACGCTTTGGCTTTTTCGATTGCCTCGATCCCCTTTCTTTTTCTCAACCTCGGCTATTCTCTGGAAACCCGTACGGCACCACCCCATTCTTCTCTCATCTCGAATTCGAGGCGACAAAATAAGTGGAGCTTGTCCCTTGCACAGTACTTTATTGCCGTCTTTCAGCTCTCTCTTTCTCTCTTTCTCTGTCTCTCGCACAGACACACATATACAACCAAATGTTTTACTTCTTTATTGCTGTATCGAGATAGCCCGATCTCTCGTTTGTGCACAGAGTCCCTCTAGATACGGTATATAAGTTATTTCAAGCCAAATTGGCAGAGGGTCGCGACTTTCAACCTTTATTATTTTTATCCTTTCTCACTGTTAATGCCGCGCGGCAACACGAAAGAGCACTTCGCACCAATTACAAGATTTCTTTTTGGAAAATTGGCTCGATCGTTATCAATGGAAGTGTTTAATTAATACCGTTGGACGTTATCAATTTTTCTGACGTATTTTTTTTTCGTAAAAAACATTCTAACGGAAACATGGGGTTTCACTTTGAATACGATTTTCCTCAATATTTTCGTTATTCCTATTTCACATTTGGTATTATGAGAAAAAAATAATAAATCATGTGAATACCGGAGCATTGTTGGAGTAAGAAATCATTGTAAATAATTTTCCGACCCATTTTCTTTGATGTCAATATTTTTCCTCGCTAAATTATTTTTTATCATTTTTTGTTATTTGTACAATGTCCAATATACGCATACTTGAATCCTTTTTTGCTATAAAATAATTTTTTCAAAATAAAAATATCGCAGACAAAAGAAAACGTTCATTTATCAATATCGCTGATGTTAAGGGGGAAAATATTGTTAGGACAGCGTTTTCTCAATGATTTTCATGCATTTTTTTATAGTATAAAAAATGAATATAATTTATTGAAACTTTCAGAATATTTTATACATATATTTAAGTATATACTATAAAAATTTTATACATATATTTAAGTATATACTATAAAATATTAGCGACCCCATATTGCAGGTCACAATCAGACTCAGCATTTTACGTACATTCTGGAAGCCGCAATTTTCATCTGAAATCTCTCTATTCTATATGAACCTAAATGCTATCAAAAAAATAGAAAATTGAATTTTTTACAGGGTTCAAAACAAAAAAGCATGATTTTTTGCCATTTTTTACAACTTTATTGGCAAAAAAAAAATTTTTTTGAATAATGATAATATTCCGATTTTAGCTTCATATAGAGCGCAATACTATGACGAAAGTAACTGCCAATTTTCAAAACGATTGGTTGAAAACTTTTCAAACTAGCGTGTACGCAAATTCAAATAAAGTCGTTTTTAGAAAAACGCATTTGAAAAAATAGTACCAAGAAAAACAAAGTCAAGGCAGTGGTAAATTTTCTTCGGTGTTTTTGAAGGAAATTCTTCAAAAATTTTATAGTATATACTTAAATATATGTATAAAATATTCTCAAAGTTTCAATAAATTATATTCATTTTTTATACTATAAAAAAATTCATGAAAATCATTAAGAAAACGCTGTCCTAACCCTATTTCCACCCTTAATGGCTTATAACAATAGAACGAGTCGAAATTTTCATTTAAAATTTTGGGAACATATTTTTCAATAGTTTTACTAACAATTTATGAAATAAAAAAAAAATCGAATTTTTGAACCGTCTGATCCTATTTCCGCCCTTAAGGCCTTGTATACGCGATTTCGCCGATTTTCGAAGGTACTTTTCTAGACGCGGTTAAAACAAAATGACGCGTATATTGACAACATTTTTTTTACAGTTCAGTTATGCATATGGTTGAGTATATGTAAAAAAAATCAGAAATATTAACAAATGGCGGAGATATAACATAATAAAGCAATGTATTTTTTTTGCGCGCGCGTTGATGGTGAAAGTTCTTGGCGTCGATGTGGGTGTCTGAAAAAAAAATGAACATATTTATAGTTGCATAATGAATGTATCTTCAGTGTGAACCAACAATATTATCAAAAAAAAATTATTATAATAAAAATTCGAAACTTAAAATTTTTTTACTAAATTTTCTGTCGGTATTTTATTTTTTATATTTTTTTGTGTCATTAAAATTTTTGTTTCTGTGGTTCACACGATAGGTGATGATAGTAAGAATACGTTGTAAACATTTCAAAGCGATCTGAACCTTCGTTCAAGAGTTAGAACTTTCACAAGGTTCAAAAAAGTGAATCGTGGAAAAACGGCTTTGAAGCCGTTCTATTATAAATGCAATCTTACCTTATTTAACAATTTTTGGAATTTTTCAATTCTGTAAAGCTTAAAATATTCCTAACCGTTCAGGCTAATGGATTTAAAAATAAAATAAAAAAATTAAAATTTTTCGCGTATATAAGGCCTTAATGATTGTGGACCTGTTAAGAATCTGTCGTGGAATCGCCCATATATATAATATATAGAGATTACACAGTAGTAGTATTCTCGTAGTGGCGCTGCCCGATCGTAAATCGTTTCTCTCTCACTCGTGCGGTATCTCGGGCAGAGGGGGGTGTACGATGGGGAGAGAGAGCTTGCAGCTACGACGCGAAGACACCACCATCCTCCACGAGCCCGCGTCTCTTCCCCTGACGCGCAAACCCTCTCGGACCGTTTACGATCGCCTTTGTTGCCCGAGAAGAGTGGGGGAGAAAGTGATCGTCTCATCGCGCACGGTACCATAGAACTCTAGCGAGACTACAGTGCCACGTCATTCCACGAAAAAAGGAGCTTGCGGTGCTTTGGTACATACATATGTATATGTGTGTATATATATATATATATACAGTGTAGAGAGCAATATAGTGGCGAAAAAGAGCCAAAGATCTACCGAAATATATATGCTCGAGTATTTCAGTGACACAGGATTTAAAACTGTTTTACAACTCCATTAATATCGTATCAAGACACTGAAAGAGCTTTTTACCTTGTTACATTTTAACCCACGATGAATTATTGCTTCAAGTATACGTAAAAAAAAAAGAAAACTATTTAGGCAAGTTTTTCGGATAGAATCACGTCAATCGAGTACCGAGCTTGTAAAATCCTTATTTGTCTTCATAGAAGGGAAATTAATATTAACGAATGCCTACTTTATGCCGAAATATATGTATCAATTTGTAGGAATAACAAATTTTATGCTAATAGTTCACAGTACACTACTTTTTTCGAAAATTACGTTTATAACATTGGTCCCATCTGGAGGTGTCGTTCGCCTTTATCGAAAAAGACAATTTACCATAAAAAATGTGTGACAATGTTAATTGTTAAAAGAAGAGTCTTTTGTTTATAAAGAAATATCTAAAAGGTTGAAATTGAAAAGAAGATTTACTACTAATTTCGGAATTCAATGAAGAATTGTTACTCTCTACATTTCCGTTGTATCATTTAACGAAACAGATATGAGAATTCATTGAGATCTAAGAAATTTTTCAAACTTTTCTTAAGAACAAAAGTTGAAGGACTGAAAACAGTTTTTCAACGAAAAAAATTACGAATAATAGCTCGAGAAAAATATGAGTATTCATAAGAGTATTCTTTTACAGAGAATACTCTTATGACTTTAGTCATGAAAAGTATTTACTTTACTTTTTTATTATAAAATTGTCTATTCCTCTCCAGCCACATATATGTATATCTATAAATAAATAAATAAATAAATAAATAAATAAATAAATAAATAAATAAATAAATAAATAAATAAATAAATAAATAAATAAATAAATAAATAAATAAATAAATAAATAAATAAATAAATAAATAAATAAATAAATAAATAAATAAATATATATATATATATATATATTAGGGCGATTTTTTTTTACGACTATTTTTTTTAGTCCCCACCCAAAATTTTGTTGGATATGTCGAAAAAGAAATTCCCTGAAAGTTACAGCCCTTAATATTAATTCTAAGTACTTTCCCAAACCGTGAGAAGATTTTCCATCTAAAATACACGTAAATCGATTTTTTTTTTTTTCGAATTTCTATAACTCAGCCGCATTTTATGCTATCATATTGTTCTTGGTTTCGATTTACTCAGAATAAAACAATCTAAAAAAGTGCCTATTGCGGCGAAATGTAAATTGTACTGGTGAGTTGGTACGGGTCACTGAAGTTGATTTTTACCCAAAATTCTCGTTTTTCTGCTGTTATCTCCGAAACAATTAACTTTACGAAAAAAATGTAAATGAAAAATTTGTTGGAAATTTAATTTCCTATAAAAAAGGTCTTATCGACCCAATTGCTTAGATTAATATTTCTTGAGATATCGAACTTTTTTTATTTTTTATTTTTTTTATTATTTAATATTTCATATTTTATAAATTTTATACTACTCATAAGTTAAAGTTTAAAATCTCAAGAAATATTAATCCAAGCAATTGGGTCGATAGGACCTTTTTTGTAGGAAATTAAATTTCCAACAAATTTTTCATCTACATTTTTTTCGTAAAGTTAATTGTTTCGGAGATAACAGCAAAAAACCGAGAATTTTGGGTAAAAATCAACTTCAGTGACTCGTACCAACTCACCGGTACAATTTACACTTTCGCCGCAATAGGCACTTTACTCGATTGTTTTATTCCGAGTAAATCGAAACCAAGAACAATATGATAGCATAAAATACGGCTGAGTTATAGAATTTTGAAAAAAAAAAAAAAAAATTTGATTTACGTGTATTTTAGATGGAAAATCTTTTCACGCTAAGGGAAAGTACTGAGAATTTATATTAAGGGCTGTAACTTTCAGGGAATTTCTTTTTCGACATATCCAACAAAATTTCGGGTGGGGACTGAAAAAAAAAATAGTCGAAAAAAAAAATCGCCCTAATATATATATGAACAAACGGGAATTGCGGGAGAAGGAATGATAGCGAAAAAAAGTGTAGGATGCGAAGCGTTAAAACGAAAGAGTCTTTTCAAATAGCGTTGAATTTGGTAGACGTCCTCTCGCCCTGTCTCTGTCTCTCGCCCTGTCTCTGTCTCTCGCTGTCTCTTCCCCCTCCCCCGCCCCCAATTGTCCAACCTCTCTCTCTCACTCTTTCAGCCCCGTAATCTGGCAGTGCATTTAACCACTTTGCGAAACGGCTGTGTGTATATCTGAGCGGCGGGGCCCGTTTCTCGACGTGACGTAGGGGCTCTTGCATTCGATACGCGTCTCGCGCAGCGATTCTCTATATACCATACTACGAAAACGTACGAAATATAGATGGAACAGTGGTAGTTTCATACGCAGAGAGCCAGACGTGTCGTACATATATATATATATATATATATTATATATATGTACCAATCTATATACATATATATATAGATCAGTTCTGGGTACATGGGATGCCAGCGAGAGCGCGCAAGCGTAATCAGGCGTGCTATCCCTCAGCTCTAGGGTATTTGGCTGTACAGCGCGCGCGCGGTTTTACCCCCACCTTCGTTATCCTCTTCTCCCCACTCCTACGCTTACCCGACATCGCCGGGGTGGGGCGCGCGGCGTGGAGAGGGGAACGGCGGGGGGGGGGGGGGTCGAAAAGGTTACAACTTGGCGTTAGTGGAAGCGAGAGAGGGACGAGAGAAAGGTATGTTTAGAGGGAGTAACGCGGGGGTCTAGTGTGGAATTCAGCACACAGTTGAGTGTCCCGTCGCGCTGACAGAGGGGTAGTGTTCTCCCCGTTCCCTTCGCCGTCCCGCGTACGGTACGAACCCGAGAGAGAGGTGTACACGTAACGAAGAATGAACGGCTGGGAAGAAGAGAGAAGATTCCGCCCCTCTACCTTCATCCCGACGGTAGGAATTGGCGAGGGGGGTGGTTGGGTTGTAGAGGCTTCGTTTTCGAGGGGGTGGTTTTCTATGGTAGAGTAACGCGAGGAAAAGAGACAGAGAGTGAGAGAGAGAGAGAGATCGGAAGCAACATTGGAATCACGGCGTTGCTATAGCTCGCGGTGACTATGGCATCGATGACTGAGAATCGAACGGGCGTATCGGTTGTATTACAAGCATGGACACAATGACTATTTGGGATTTGAGCATCGATTTATCCTATATATATCTATACGCGGTGAGTGACTATAGCGGTGAGGCAGAGAAACCGCGCGTTGGCGTGTGGCGCGCGCGGAGGAAACGAGAAAGAAGGGTGCGCCCTACTTCGCGGCACAACGTTTTCCCTAGCCACTATGTACTCTCCGCCACTCTTCCGTAGCCTCCGTCGCTCCCGCTCTCTTTTAACCCTCTCCCCATCTCGCTCGCACATTCTTTCGTCTCACTCGCGCCTTCCCGATTCGCCGTATACCCCGCGGGGCGGTGGGCTGGATTTTCATTCCCCTAGCATTTTCTCTCGCTCTCTCTGTCGCTCTCTTTAACGCAAGCCGTGGAACACCCGGCATTCTCGGCTGTCTGACGAGGAAAAAGCTTTGTCTCGCTCTGTTCCTCGCTCTTTCACCCCAACACACACACACACGAACATACACATCGTGTACTCGCATCTAGAACGAGTTGCGCACACACGCGAACTCACGTATATGCAGACTTTGGCGCTACTGCGGGTTGCGCTCCTGCTTTCAGTCACCGTCGGACTTTCGCAACGACGAAATCGCGGTCCGTCGCGCTGTCGAACTAATCGCTCTGACGATAAAACTGATTCCTTCTTTTTCTTTCTTTTCGCACGGAGAATAAGTAAACAAGAGGTGGAAATAGGACTAAGAAGATTGGACATTACTTTCGCTCGTTCATTGTACCGAGGGAAATAAAAAAAGTTGTTACGAACGAGCGAATGACGAAGGTTAATATAGTTTTTTTAATCTTTTCGTGTCACCGGCAACACCCTCCGATCCTTCAACATCCGATTGTACGGTGGTGTACGAAGAAACGAGTCCTCGAGTGTTCTCGATGTGTTTCAACCTCTCGTTGAGCTTGGCTCTGTAATTAAGCGGTAGTTTCCGCTTCGCGTTACGTACACGCTTGTCCACACTTAAAACATATCTGGACATTCATCGTTCCGCTCGAAAGATAAAAAATAAAAGCAATTCCGTTTCGCACAGTTGTCAGCCAACAGGGATATATTTACCGCTCGTTTGATCGTTGATAAACGTTTCTGGCGCGTGTTACAAAGTGTCGCAACGCCGGTGGCATTCAAGTGACGATCTGCCGGTGAACTTGCAGCTCTAGCGTGCATCTTTTTACGGTTCGCCGTAACACTCCCTGTGTCGTAGTTAACCTACTGCATTATTGGACGACTCTCGACGATTATTCATCTCGTATAATACCTGGCAAAGTGGTTGGCTTCGTTGTACGTTACACAAAGCATAAAACCCCTCGAGTACTAGCGCAGCACCGGTTGTTACACACACGGATACGCGAGTGTGCAAGTAGCCTTAACCACGATGATCTAGAGCCTCGCGTGTTTGGCTCGCAACCCGCGACCTACCAATCTGTACGTCATAAACGTTCTTCTATGAACAAGTCGCCAACGGTCAGGTCAAACGTCCCGCCGGTAGTGACTCGTGGTGAGAAACGAAAATAGAGTAAAATGCCGCATGAATATTGTGACAAAGAGGAGAAACGATATTCACGATTTTCCATGCGACGCGGTTGAAGTGATTTTATGTGTTCGATGGTTCAACCCGGTACCTCAGCGTGGTGGAGAACAAAAGAAACATCACTTGGAACATCGTAGTTGAACGAAATTTCCGTGCGAACAATTTCTATCGTTTCTTCTTGCCCTCTGTGGTCCGCGGTTTAAACGACAAAACCCGAGTTAGAGCGTGGAAGAGGAAGAAGATCGTTCTCCAAAGTTTCCTCCGTGAACCGTAGTATTTCGAACGAGACTTTAAATTCATTGTGATTCCGGTTGGCGCGGGATCTTAACTTCCCTCGTAACGGTTTCCGTGTTGCCGGAGGGATCTTCATCCGATGTTCAGCGGTGGCGAGCGTAAATCCGAAGCGTATGCATCGTGTTAAGGGCGAAGAGGAGACTGTTGAACCCCGAGGCTTTTTCATCGTTCTCCGTTTGAATCCTCTAAATCGCGACTCTAACTCACCGATCTAACGAGAATATATATACATAGGATCTGTCGTTGTCCCACTGGGAATCCTCGCCTCGGCTTACTTTCCTCATCAAGAGCCGAATCACCCGCTGCGGTGATTACGGGCACTCTCTCTCTCTCTCGCCTCGTCCAACCGTTTTACTACCACTCGGAACTTCCCTGTATCACCCCGAGGGACTTGTAACAGGCTACTCGCGACGGGATTCGTCGCTCGAAGACTGAGGGGGCGGCATAAACGGACCGAGGGATCAACACGAGGGGAGAAAAAGACTAACAGGAGGCTGAAACGCTGGAAGAGTGAACAAGAAAAAAAAGGCGATAGACAAAGGACTATGTAAAATCGTATTGAGATTTAAATGGAAATATATAAACATCGTTGTTTCGGGATAAACCTCTGATGGGGCAAAATTCAGAAAATCAGAGAGGATAAAGAAGCTCGAGTAGTAGACCGTGGATATATATAGACAGTGAGATAGAAGGAGAAAGGTTTGGGGTGGTTGAAAAGAGAGACGTTCACGGATGGACGAGTCGGTAGCGCCTAATCCGGGCCCTCTCGTTTGCATAATTAGCCGAGGCGTCGGTGGTGCCGGCTAGTCCGGTCGAGGGTGAGAGAGCACACACACACACACTCGCCTCCCCCTTCCCGTTCAACCCTCCCAGCCTGCCCCGCGTTCTGCCACACTCCCCTTTCCATCTTCTCTCTCTCTCTCACTCCCTGCTCGCTTTGCCCGCCATCCTCCCGCGATTCAACACAGCGAAAGCTCTCGTTCGTGCTTTGCCTTGCCAGGCGCCAGAACTCACAACCCTCGCTCGCTTCCATCCAGATCTCTCTCTATCTCTGTCTCTCTTACCGCGTAGCCGTTTCTCCATACTTGGTCTCTATGCTCTCAACTCTGCTTGCCTCTCGAGCAACTCTACGCCGCAGCAGCAGCAGCAGCAGCAGCACTCCCCCGTCACCGTAATCTTCCGTCGTTTCGCTCCTCGAGCTCTCGCTTCTAAGCTACCCCGTTTGCCTCTGGTGTCGTCTACACTGCCACTGGGATATACAACATTTCGTCGCTGGACTCACCCCCTCCCCCTCGCCATCTCACACACTTAAACCATCCCGCTATAGCTCCACGCTTCGCTCTGCTTAGTTTCCTTCGCTATTGGCGCAAAGCAGCTTCCCCCGACGAGATAGCCTCGTAAAAAGGTGAAAGGAAGTCTCTTCTTTCCGTGGCGAACGCCGGGCTTGCTGACTGTGACCGTCAGGGAGGACACCGACCCGGCAACGTTGAAAAGATTGGGTCATTGTTTCGACACTGTGAAAACATTCGCCCAGGCTTTGTCGCGTCAGGGGGAGGGGCGGGGGAAAAAGACGAAGAAGAGAAAAGACCGAAGAGAAGATAAGAGCGATGAATGTTTACGTCTGGCTAACATCGAGATCAACGGTGTACCGGTACTCGTCCGGGCCCTACAGTCATCAATGCGGCCAACATGAGACCCGTTATGTGCTGTGAAGTGTTCCGGATGTGAGAAAATCGAAAATAATTACACCAGAGGATATATTTACGGTATTAGGTGAAGGGAAAAGCTTCGTTAAATCGCTGATAAAACAACGACAACAAAGATCGTCGAATTTATCATGGGTGGCGCGTTCGTGTCGTTCGAAACGAGCGTTATGTGCTTTGTCGCGTTGTTGTTATCGTCATTGGCGGCAATGAGCTCGGCCACGGTTGACAAGTGCGCCGATCAGTGTTCATGCAAGTGGAAAGGTGGCAAACGCACCGTCGAGTGTGTCAATCGTTCGTTGACCGGTATACCCGATTGGATAGATCCGGAGACCCAAGTTTTCGACGCGAGTGGCAACGACATACGCGTACTAGCTAGTAACATATTTGTACGCGTTAGTTTAACGAATTTGCAGAGATTATACATGCGCGGCTGTCGCATGCACAGAATCGACTCGGAGGCATTGACCGGCCTGACGAATCTCGTTGAACTCGATCTCAGCAACAATCGTTTGACAACGATACCGAGCTCGAGTTTTCTGAACACACCGTTTTTGCGCGATCTATCGTTGTCCTACAATCCGCTGAACAACGTGCCGTCGCACGCATTTCGCAATACGCACAATCTCGTGAAGTTGGATCTGTCGCATTCGCAGCTGGTGACGATCGAGGCGAACAGTTTCAAGGGTCTCGATCTTCTCGAGACGCTCAGACTCAATGACAATCGTATAAGCACGTTAGAACCGGGCACTTTTGATCCGTTGAACAAACTAACGAGCATAGAACTTCACGAAAATCCATGGATATGCAATTGTCATCTGAGAGAATTGAAAATGTGGCTCGTGAAGCACAATCTTCCGACATTAATAGCGCCAATGTGTAAAGGACCGGAACAATTGAACAAACGTTTGTTCACCGATCTGACGATCGATGATTTCGCCTGTCGTCCGGTTCTAATGATACAAAGCCGTTATGCCGAAGCGACGATAGGCGAGAATGCGAGTATAGTTTGTCAGGTGAGCGCCGTACCACCGGCGAAAGTAAAGTGGTACTGGAACGGTAAATTACTCGCTAATCAATCGGCGTTCAGTAGTTATCAGAAGATTTTCATTCACGAGGACGGACAATTCAGCAAGAGAAGCACGCTCGTTCTAACGAACGCGCAGGAATCGGATTCGAGCGAGTTTTATTGCTTAGCGGAGAATCGCGCTGGTAGCGTCGAGGCAAATTTTACGTTACACGTGTCATTGAGAACGGCGGGTATGTCGACATTGGGCTCGGGACAGATAGCCGGTATATCGGCGGCTCTTGTTGTTCTCATACTCCTCATACTCCTCGTTATACTCGTTCTGTTTGTGCGTCTTCGGCGTATGCCCTTGAAGGACGTTAAAACGCCAGCGTCGTTGGACGCCGCTGTTGGCGATAATATGACGGGTCAAGAGACGGTCAACGGTGACTCGGGCGCGAATCGTCGTAATCATAACAAACCGAGTGACACGGAAACAACATCGTTCAGCGATGTTAACGGTGGTAAGCCACCGGTATCGTTGGATCTAAGTTACGTTCAGAGGCCGCAGACACAACAAATTATCGTTGCCGACGCGGAGAATGATTATTCGATTTCTCGTTACGAGACGCACAATAACCATCAGGAGATCATTGGCCTTATGCCTACCGGTGGTTATTCGTCGACCGCGTCGTTAATGCCAATTGAAAATCCTGATTTGATAAGGGACACGAGACGCGGTTCGATCGAGGACATTGGACCTTACGGCAGTGACGGCGGAGGCATGAGCCTCGGTATGGACGGTAGATTATTGTATACCGGCTGTCTATGGGACTCAATAACAACGGATCCGAGAACGAGCGCGTCAAACACGACGAATCCTTACGTCACAACGAGCAAAGACGTTATACAATCGACGTTATCAACGACTAACGAACACTTTCCGCCGGGTGCTAAACAATTGAGAGTTTGGCAAAAGGGTGTGCCGGTATTGCCGCCTGTGTCGGCGTTAAAGCGTGTTCTTGGCTCGACGAGAAGCTCACCGGACGAGGGATATCAGGAAGGCACGGGAACGGATGTCTAGGTGCCGTTGCTTCATTACTGTGACGCCCGGCATCGTTACCTCGAGCTCAGGAGACGCCACCAGGAAGATGAGAATATTCGTGATATCGAGGAAGAGGATTACGAGGATGAGGAACGGGAAACCGAGACCTGACGCGCGTGTCAGAGTGAATACTTCCGGTGTACGGCCAAGAGCGACATTCCGACGAATCGGAGAGACATAAATAATGTGGGGGCAACCCTGCCGGGTGACCCGGTAGTGAATAATAATAATAATAATGACAATGACAAAAGATACGAACACTGAGATAAACGCATGGGTATGTTTGAGGGTGATAACAAGACGTAAATTCGTCGGGGACTCGAAAGACTTTACCAGCGATCTCAAACGCTTTTCCCTCGTATATGTATGTATGCCATTTTCTCTTTCTCTCTTTTATACGCTTGCTCTCACACTGATGCTCGTTTCCGAGTGGCGAGTCGGGGCTCCGTCCGGCCACTCGTTTCCGGCAGTGTGCTCGCCCGCAAGGGACAACGTCGGGGTCGTCGTCGACCTCGACGACGACAAGGACCTCTCTATCTCTTCTATTCGTCTATCCTGCCCAAGGGCGCACTAAACTTCTTCTCTTTCTCTTCATATGACGCTGGTTATACTCACGGAGAGAAAAGAATTTTTTTCGTTCATCCAGCGGCAAAGAAATAAAGGACTTTTATTGCTATACTCCCTGTTACGTGTTTTCACGTACATACATGGGTCGGTTCGCCTCGGAAAAAAACAACCGAGTTTATTTCCGAAATTCAGTACTTTTGGAGTTAAAAAAAATAAATAAATATCAATAAAATTTTCATGTATGAGTTTAATTGATAATCAGAATTGTACTTTTTTTTTTTTTAGAAAATAACAAACTCTGGTGGATCATGGAGTCTAGATTTTGATTTAAAAATAAAACGATTTAAATTAATTGAGTTAATATTTTGTTGAGTTTTGTTAATTGGGTTAGTGCAGTGGAATTAAGTCTAGTCTTATAATTCACTTTCGAGTGGGTTAAGTTACCACTTTCTAGTTTAATCAATGGAAAACTAAAAAATAAAATGATTATTGATCATTTTCGAAACTCGACGAATGTTATCAATGCTGTGTTTCGTTTTAATAACGCTCGACAGATTAAATGATTAAATGTGTTGAATCTAGAAAATTTTGTTTAAAGCAAATGCCTTTTTGTATTCGTTCAATGAGGACTACAACTATTTGATTACGAGAAAGGGATTTAAATCTCTTTTTCAAATCAATCGCTTTACTAGCTTGCGAATTTTTATTCAATAATAAATGCGACTCGATGATTTCGCATAGAATTTCAAAGTGAGCTTTTCAACGAATGAAACGACCGCACGTTATCGATTGCACGTTGCAATCGATATAAAGTTACGAGGGAAATATCGAAAAGGGTATCAAAACATACTTTTTTTTTTACCCTTGTTTAAAACCAGAGTACCCTTTGACAAACGCATCACTTTTCGTTTGCCACATTTTACGGAAATGTTATTGAAACAAAATATAGAATTTCAAACGTTCATTGAGCTTTGACAGTGTTGAAAAATCCATGTTTTTTTACTTCAAGTTTGTCCTTAAGAAGTGTCCACTTTAAGCGTTACTCTAAGGTCTTACTTTTAAGTCCTCGATTCGGTAAAAATCGTTTTCCAGCGAATTCAAGAAAATCACAAAGTTCATCGTGTCGAATCGCCTCATGAAAAATCGAATTTTTATTTAAATAAAAGAAAAAAATGAACTCCATGACCAGCGTCGTTGATTCATTACAAAAAATCATGTTTCTATCCTCAAACAATTTTTCAATTCACCACAATGTTTTGTCTATTTGTACAAAAAACTTGATACTAAAATTCACTTTAACGTAACATTGCTCCCCAAAATATTGCACGACTGTACATATACACACCGAGAAAGATAAAAGCGAGCGTCACTCCGAAACAAAAGAGCGAATGAATATATGATAGAGAAAAAGAGTGAGGGAGAGAGAGAGAAAGAGAGAAAAAAAAAAAACGTGGCAAAAGCGTAAAAAGCGGACTGTTATAGTCGAGGAGATAATAGCTGAATCGACTGCGTATAAATATAATTGTTTCGGTGGTCTTTACAGCACAATATTGACGGGTAATTTTTACTATATGCGAGGCAAAACTGTGGGCGTCTCTTTCGCATTAATTCTTCATCAAGGGAAATGAGAATCGAAGGGGTGGAGACCCCTACACATTTGCGTCACCAATATCGTTATTAAATTATACATTATGATAGGAATAAGAACGATGACGAGATATATATATATATATATATACATAATATTACCGATGAAAAGAAGAAAAAAAAAAATGAAAAAACGACGACAAATTTTCAAAGTAAAGACTGTAAATGTTCCCGAGAGTGTGTGAAAAATATTATGTGAATTAAATTGCGAATTTGATGGAAAAACACAAAAAACGAGTCGTTGATTTTCACTATACACACATAAATACGTACCGGTATTGGAGAAAAAAAAAAATACCAACCAACAATACAGGCTCACGTAAAAGAGACTCAAGAAGATCAATAAAAAAAAAATGGACTTTCTAGTCAATTCAATAATTAGTGATTTAGGAACCCGCGATGATCTTTGATTGTGTCACGAAAAGAAAAAAAAAAAAAACGAAAGAAAAGGCTGCGTACGTACGAGCGAGTGATTAAAAGACAAAACGCCATGTGGCAACTGGACTGGATTCTATATCATTATATTATTATTATCAATAATAATAAAAAAACAACAATAATAAACGATTATTATTAATAATAATAGACGAATTATTATTAATAATAACAATGACGATATGCAGGGAGACTATTGTCGTACCGAGGATAAAGAAAAGGTTATTATTATACACGAGAAAAAAAAAAAAAAAAACTAAAGGATAAAAGAGAGAATTGAGGATAAAAAAAAATATATATAATTATGTACTATAATATGAAAATGAAATGGTCATTTGTTGTTCCCGAAATTGGTGTGCGTTATTGTTTTCGCGTTATTACCTTCAACGAGACAAAACGATCCGTCTCGCCATTACGAGATTGGTCTCCCACTGGAATACACATGTTTTTCTTTTTTATTTTTGTTTTTCCTCCGGCCCCAAGACACTCCTCGATAAATAAGTAAATTTCTCTCTCTGCCGTGTGCGTACGTTTACGTCACGAATATATGTCCCGTGTTTGATGATATATATGCATGCATATGTATATAATAAACGCGTGTGCCGCGAGGAGGATGTCCGGGAATTATCCGGAAATGAATGAATGGCTCTCGTCGGGGCGGCGGCGGGGGGGGGGGGGGGGGGGAGAGTGGGATGCGTGCGAGAATATGTTTTCCCCTTTCGTCCCTTGTTTCGCAATATCTATATATACGTATGTGCTATAAAGTACAACCCTCTCACGTGTATGTTTCGCTCTGTGTCCTGTCTGTCTTTATCCATCTGTCTCTCGGTCCGTCTGTCGGTGTCTGGGCTCTATCCCTGCCATGATATGCTCTCCGCTGTATTATACACTGGTACAGTTTCGAGGTTTGTCCTCGCATATAGAAATATACCATGTGTACGAAATGTATACCGGAGTTTCGGGTAGGTTGGGGGTTGGTTGACGCGAAGTTTTGGTGGGAGGAAAATGCAAGAACCGTGTGCCGGTACTCGGAAATCCCCGGGATTTCGAGCGAGAGAGAGAGAGAGAGTAGCGCTACCCCCGAATGGAGTGGAGTGAGTTGAAGGGGTGGCAGGGTGCACTGCCCTTCTAATTAATTACCGAGAGCAGCGTCGGTCACGCCGAACGATAAATCACATCTAGGCATCTTTGGGCTTCATCGCTGTTCGGTGCCACTACTATAATTTATATGTATATATACATATATATTATATACACAAAGCGCTATAATATATTATATATATATATGTGGATTTCGATTTATAGCATACAAAAGAAAATAACTCGCATTGTTTAACATTCAAAGTTACGTTCTTTTGTTTGCTCAAAGTCGTTTGTCCTGTCTTTGGGAAGGTAGCGGATGCTCGAACAACTAATAGAAAATAGAGAGGCAGAGTTCTAATGAATATATAAATAATTTCATTTTTTTTTTGGGGAATTCTGGCTAAAAAATAATTGATTTGCTAAAGTTTCTGTTGGAGGATCAAAAATTGCGAAATCTTTGGGCTTCATCACTGTTGGCTGACACTAATATAATTTATATGTATATAATATATATGTAAATATATTATATACATATATATTATATTAGTATAGCACAAAGCGGTGAAACATATTATATATATATATATATATGTACTTCGGTTTTTAGCATAGAAAAGAGAATAACTTGTATTATTTACCATGTAAAGTGATGTTACGTTCTATTGTTTGCTCAAAGTCGTTTTTCCTGCGTTTGGGAAGGTAGCGGATGCGTGAAGAACTAATAGAAAATAGAGAAGTAGAGTTCCGATGAATATATAAACAATTTCATTTTTTTTTTTTGGGAATTGTGGCTAAAAAAAAATCGATTTGCTAAAGTTTATGTTGGAGGCTCAAAAATTGCGCAATCTTTGGGCTTCATCACTGTTGGCTGCCACTAATATGATTTATATGTATATAAATATATATTATATACACAAAGCGCCATAATTTATTATATATATATATATTAGGGCGATTTTTTTTTTCGACTATTTTTTTTCGACTATTTTTATTTTTCAGTCCCCACCCGAAATTTTGTTGGACATGTCGAAAAAGAAGTTCCCTGAAAGTTACAGCCCTTAATATCAATTCTGACTACTTTCCCAAAGCGTGAGAAGATTTTCCATCTAAAATACACGTAAATCGAATTTTTTTTTTTTTTCAAATTTCTATAACTCAGCCGCATTTTATGCTATCATATTGTTCTTGGTTTCGATTTACTCAGAATAAAACAATCTAAAAAAGTGCCTTTTGCCGTGAAAGTGTAAATTGTACTGGTGAGTTGGTATGGGTCACTGAAGTTGATTTTTACCCAAAATTCTCGTTTTTTGCTGTTATCTCCGAAACAATTAACTTTACGAAAAAAATGTGAATAAAAAATTTGTTGGAAATTTAATTTCCTACAAAAAAGGTTCTATCGACCCAATTGTTTAGATTAATATTTCTTGAGATATTGAACTTTAACTTATGAGTATTATAAAATTTATAAAATATGAAATATTAAATAATAAAAAAAATTAAAAATAAAAAAAGTTCAATATCTCAAGAAATATTAATCTAAGCAATTGGGTCGATAGGACCTTTTTTATGAGAAATTAAATTTCCAACAAATTTTTCGTTGATATTTTTTTCGTAAAGTTAGTTGTTTCGGAGATAACAGCAAAAACACGAGAATTTTGGGTAAAAATGAACTTCCGTGACCCGTACCAACTCACCAGTACAATTTACACTTTCGTCGCAAAAGGCACTTTTTTAGATTGTTTTATTCCGAGTAAATCGAAACCAAGAACAATATGATAGCATAATATACGGCTAAGTTATAGAAATTTGATAAAAAAAAAAATTCGATTTACGTGTATTTAAGTAGTTAGAATTAATATTAAGGGCTGTAACTTTCAGGGAATTTCTTTTTCGACATATCCAACAAAATTTCGGGTGGGGACTGAAAAAAAAAAAAAAGTCGAAAAAAAAAATCGCCCTAATATATATGTATTTCGATTTCTGGCATAGAAAAGAGAATAACTCGTATTGTTTACCATGTAAAGTGATGTTACGTTCTTTTGTTTGCTCAAAGTCGTTTGTCGTGTCTCTGGGAAGGTAGTGGATGCTTGAACAACTAATCGAAAGTAAAGAAGCAGAGTTCTAATGAATATATAAACAATATCATTTTTTTTGGAGGAGAAATTCTGGCCAAAAACAAATTGATTTGCTAAAGTTTCTGTTGGAAGCTCAAAAATTGCCAAATTTTCAATACTTTTTCTATTTTCTATCATTTTGATTCTAAAAAAAATTCTCCACTCCCGTCTCGGCATGGAAATAAAAGCCCGGCATAAAAAAAACAACGAATCAGTTTAATGCGAAAAAAATGAAAAAATATCGAACAATTATACGCTTCTTGCTTCTTTATGGAAGCGGCTTTGTGTTTTTTTTTACCCAACCGTTAGCGAGCTTTGAAATATCGAGCTTAGTCCAGTCAATATACATATATCACTTCTTTTCATCCCTTGCTGATCAAACTCTCGGGAGGTGCGGATAATAATTATTAATTATTGACAGTTAACATCGGTCTATTTCGTTGAGGCGAAACCCCCCGGACGCGGTTGGGGAAGAGTTATCGAGCAATTTCTCCGTGGTCTCTTTCGCTCTCTTCCTCACCCTATCTCTCTTTCTCTCCATCGCTCACTCGCTATGGTATCGTAGGAACCTCCCGAGGGTTGTATCGAGTCTTTTCTCATTGTCTAAGGGATGGCCTTTTCTCCCTATCTCGCTCTCTCTCTTCTCTCTCTAGTTGCTTTGGTGCGTGAGTTACCATCGGTTTTCCTCGGGACAGTGAGAAAGAGGGAGACAGAGGGAGGGAGAGGCGTCAACGTTAACAATTACCGTCACGACGAGAGAGAGAGAGAGAGAAAGAGGGAGAGAGATAAAGGAGGATGAGGAAGGAGCAATGTCGAGGACTAACCGAGTTTCTGTAATTAACGCTTTATACGAACGTGTATACCTCTTCTCGCTATGATAAATCAACGTCTCGGCGAACTAGGTACAGAGAGGGAGAGAGAGAGTGAGAGAGAAGCAGAGTTTGAGGCACGAGTCCAATCCCCGAGAAACTTGTAGCCGTCTCTCTCGCTCAAACACATACACAAGCAAATTTGCTCTCTTCGTGTTTCCCATGAAGGGTGTTGGTGCACTCTCGCTAAGACGTATAGCATTGTCACTATCGATGGAAATTCACGAGCGAGACGAAGAGTTAGAATTAATGCTGACGAGACAATAGGGGTGCAATATTATATCGTCAGAAAATGAATTTTCACTCCTCGGAGAGATACGAAAATAGCAAAAAATGCCCCTGATTACATAAAAATCTTATAATCTTCTACGACAAAAAAAAATACTAAAGACAAGGTTGCAATACTGATAAAAAAATGTGTTTAAAAAATACTACAATAGCTTTTTTTTTGGCATTGTGAGAATATCGAACTCTGGGGGTGGGGATTTAGTCACGAACATAAACATGTCACGGTCTATTTGACGCTGTATGTCAATTGTCATGTGCAGAGGAAAACAGCCAACTATGAACGACTATAGACGAGAGCAAAAAAACGATACAAAGTTAGGTAAAATAGGCAAAGTTGAAAGAACAAAAAAAAATACAAAAGAAAAGGTTGCAATACTGATAAAAAAATGTGTTTAAAAAATACTAAAATAGCTTTTTTTTTGGCATTGTGAGAATATCGAACTCTGGGGGTGGGGATTAAGTCACGAAAAAAAAAAATATTTCACGGTCTATTTGACGCTGTATGTCAATTGTCATGTGCAGAGGAAAACAGCCAACTATGAACGACTATAGACGAGAGCAAAAAAACGATACAAAGTTAGGTAAAATAGGCAAAGTTGAAAGAACAAAAAAAAATACAAAAGAAAAGGTTGCAATACTGATAAAAAAATGTGTTTAAAAAATACTAAAATAGCTTTTTTTTTGGCATTGTGAGAATATCGAACTCTGGGGGTGGGGATTAAGTCACGAAAAAAAAAAATATTTCACGGTCTATTTGACGCTGTATGTCAATTGTCATGTGCAGAGGAAAACAGCCAACTATGAACGACTATAGACGAGAGCAAAAAAACGATACAAAGTTAGGTAAAATAGGCAAAGTTGAAAGAACAAAAAAAAAAAACAAAAAAAAAGGTTGCACTACTGATGAAAAAATGTGTTTAAAAAATACTACAATAGCTTTTTTTGGCATTGTGAGAATATCGAACTCTGGGGGTGGGGATTTAGTCACGAAAAATAAACATTTCACGGTCTATTTGACGCTGTACGTCAATTGTCATGTGCAGAGGAAAATAGGCAACTATGGACGACTATAGACGAGAGCAAAAAAAAACGATACAAAGTTAGGTAAAATAGGCAAAGTTGAAAGAACAAAAAAAAAATACAAAAGAAAAGGTTGCAATACTGATAAAAAAATGTGTTTAAAAAATACTACAATAGCTTTTTTTTTGGCATTGTGAGAATATCGAACTCTGGGGGTGGGGATTTAGTCACGAAAATAAACATGTCACGGTCTATTTGACGCTGTATGTCAATTGTCATGTGCAGAGGAAAACAGCCAACTATGGATGACTATAGACGAGAGCAAAAAAACGATACAAAGTTAGGTAAAATAGGCAAAATTGAAAGAACAAAAAAAAAATACAAAAGAAAAGGTTGCGATACTGATAAAAAAATGTGTTTAAAAAATACTCCAATAGCTTTTTTTTTGGCATTGTGAGAATATCGAACTCTGGGGGTAGGGATTCAGTCACGAAAAAAAAAACATTTCACGGTCTATTTGACGCTGTATGTCAATTGTCATGTGCAGAGGAAAACAGGCAACTATGGATGACTATAGACGACAGCAAAAAAACGATACAAAGTTAGGTAAAATAGGCAAAATTGAAAGAACAAAAAAAAAAAATACAAAAGAAAAGGTTGCGATACTGATAAAAAAATGTGTTTAAAAAATACTCCAATAGCTTTTTTTTTGGCATTGTGAGAATATCGAACTCTGGGGGTAGGGATTCAGTCACGAAAAAAAAAACATTTCACGGTCTATTTGACGCTGTATGTCAATTGTCATG
The DNA here is from genome assembly GCA_958009045.1 of Oxytorus armatus. NCBI lineage: Eukaryota > Metazoa > Arthropoda > Insecta > Hymenoptera > Ichneumonidae > Oxytorus > Oxytorus armatus. Next base: position 4,819,221 of record OY253746.1, on the reverse strand, counting down.
TGCAGAGGAAAACAGGCAACTATGGACGACTATAGACGAGAGCAAAAAAACGATACAAAAGAAAAGGTTGCAATACTGATAAAAAAAATGTGTTTAAAAAATACTACAATAGCTTTTTTTTTGGCATTGTAAGAATATCGAACTCTGGGGGTGGGGATTTAGTCACGAAAAAATAAACATTTCACGGTCTATTTGACGCTGTATGTCAATTGTCATGTGCAGAGGAAAACAGGCAACTATGGACGACTATAGACGAGAGCAAAAAAACGATACAAAGTTAGGTAAAATAGGCAAAGTTGAAAGAACAAAAAAAAAAAAAAACAAGAGATTCAAATAGACGTACATATATGTATATATGGTTACACAAAGCGAGGCGTTGATTGATTCGGTGCTTAGGACAGACACGAACAGCAACTGCTTCACCAATCGATCAATCACTACAAAAGCCTTTCTCGTCACACAACTACACTCTTCCTGTTTCACTTTTACTCACACGTACCACGACATATTGATTACTTTTAATCGAAAGAACGTAACTTTCATGATTTAACGTTTTACAGTTCGTCGAGTTAATCCTTTCTGATTCTAAGGAGTTTATACATATATATACATGTATTAGTTAACGACGAGCTTGAAAATAGAATATTTCTGTTGTGGTACCACTCTATCGGTGGTTTTTCCTCTTTGTTACCGAGAATCTATATCGCGAGGAACGAGGTCATCAGGTTCGTCAGATTCTTCTGTTTTGTTTTTTTTCTATCAATCGCGAATTTATTTTCATCAAACAAATCTCATTGAATCGAATAAATTGTTCGTTGACAAACACCGTGGAAATTTTCGTAATTTTTTTTGTTCGTTTTCCAACTAATGGAGAACACGAAAAATTCGATTGAGAGGGATGGGCGAAGGACAAAATCGTAAAGTTCAAGAATTTAATGAATTTGTTCATGTTAAAATATCCGTATCAATATTTCGGATTAATGTTTGAAAAAAATAAATAATATTTCGAAGGTGTTCGTGGAAAATTGACACAAATTAATCGAGCTTTTTTAACGAATTTATCTCTCGAATTTCTAATTTTTTTCTATCAAATAAATTACCATATCGAAAATTCGAAACGGTATGTAAAAAAATGGTAAGAGGATTTGTTTAATATTCATTTTATTCCGATGAAAAATGTGGATGAAGAAAAATCTTTCACAATTTTCTTATATTCGAGTTATTGATATTAAATGCCAATTAGTAAAAAGTGTCTCGAGTCATCATCGGACACAGGAGTTACGTAATTACTAACACCAAAAATTCGATTGAGAGGGATGGTGAAGAAGGAATTCGTAAGTTTCAAGAATTTAAGGAATTTTTTCATGTTAGAATATCCGTATTAATATCGTGGATTATTGTTTGAAAAAAATAATTGAAATACACCTCGTGGGGAATTTAACATAAAGTAATCGATTTTTTTTTAACGAATTTATCGATACAAATTTATTTTTTAATACTTACACACCCGGCATTACCATTTGTATTTTATTATCGTCCAATTAATGAAATTTGTTAAAATGATTCTACAAATGTTTAAAAATATTTAATTTATAAAAAAAGTTACTGAAAGCTCCGAAGTTTCTGAAGTTTTCTGGAGTAGGATTAATGGTTGGATATGATTAATGGAAATACCATTTTCTCATTTATTAACTCACGCAATATCGGAGAATCAGAGGATTCGGTTTATTAACATCATTTTAATAAATATACCTTTAGTTAGAATTATTTTTAATTGTCCTAGGTTTTCCAGCCTAGCGCAATTAAAAATAATTCTAACTTACCATTATCATTTGAATTTTATTATCGTCCAATTAATGAAATTTGTTAAAATGATTCTACAAATGTTTAAAAATATTTAATTTATAAAAAAAGTTTCTGAAAGCTCCGAAGTTTCTGAAGTTTTCTGGAGTAGGATTAATGGTTGGATATGATTAATGGAAATACCATTTTCTCATTTATTAACTCACGCAATATCGGAGAATCAGAGGATTCGGTTTATTAACATCATTTTAATAAATATACCTTTAGTTAGAATTATTTTTAATTGTCCTAGGTTTTCCAGCCTAGCGCAATTAAAAATAATTCTAACTTACCATTATCATTTGAATTTTATTATCGTCCAATTAATGAAATTTGTTAAAATGATTCTACAAATGTTTAAAAATATTTAATTTATAAAAAAAGTTTCTGAAAGCTCCGAAGTTTCTGAAGTTGGCTGGAGAAGGATTAATGGTTGGATAGGATTAATGGAAATATCCTTTTTTCATTTACTAACTCACGCAATATCGGGGAATCAGAATATTCGGTTTATTAACATAATTTTAATAAATATACCTTTGGTTAAAATTATTTTCAATTGTGCTAGGTTTTCCAGCCTAGCACAATTAAAAATAATTCTAACTTGGCTTTACCATTTGTATTTTATTATCGTCCAATTAATGAAATTTGTTAAAATGATTTTACAAATGTTTAAAAATATTCAATTTATAAAAAAAGTTTCTGAAAGCTCCGAAGTTTCTGAAGTTGGCTGGAGTAGGATTAACGGGGCGGGGGGGGGGGGGGGGGGGGGGGGGGAGGGTTTTAAAGGCGAAAAAAAAGCATATTTTTATGATTTTTTTGCGGCGACATGAGTAATATAATTTTATTAAATAGAATTACATATTATTGTACAACTATTGAAGTATCTCAGAAAAAATTTTCAATGAAAAATATTGATAAATAAGCCGGTGACGTTGAATCTCCAGAGGCGCCTTGAAAAAAAGTGGTTTTGCGGTGAACATAATAACTCGTTACCGGATCATTTGAAACAAAAAAATTGAAATGCATTTTAAAGGTGATGTATTTCTCGAGGTAATCAGGAAGAGTTTTTTTTTTTTTTTTTTCTATTTTTTGCAGCACTTGAAAGTGAAAAACGCAATTTTAGCTAAAAAAATCGCGTTTAATTTGTTATTAAAAAATTGAAAAAAAAAAAAACTCCTCCTGATTACCTGTTGATTTATGTGAAGAAGTAATGTTTAAATTTTCAAAAGGATCGGTTCAGTAGATTTTGAGTTCTAATGTTCACAAACTTAAAAAATGACGTTTTCGGGAAAATCGATTTAAAGTTTTTCATACGTGAAAATCAGGTATCACGGCCGGTCGTTTGAAACGCTGTAACTCCGTTAGTTTTACTCCGATTGACTTAAAATTTATACACAATATTCTCGACATATTGTTCATTCAGAAAAACAATTTAAAAAAATGCAAAAAAAATAATTTAAAACCCCCCCCCCCCCCCCTTAATGGTTCGATAGGATTAATGGAAATATCATTTTTTTCATTTATTAACTCACGCAATATCGGGGAATCAGAATATTCGGTTTATTAACATAATTTTAATAAATATACCTTTAGTTAAAATTATTTTCAATTGTGCTAGGTTTTCCAGCCTAGGTTTAGGATAGAAAACTCCGAGGAGTATATCGTACACTAGTCTATCTTCAATAGACTCTTCTTTCCTCGATATTATTGCTCATATTCGATAGTCCTTTCTTTCTCTATATCTCTCTCTCTCTCTCTCTCTCTCTCTCTCTCTCTCTCTCTCGCTCTCTCTGTCTCTCTCTTTCTTGCAGTTTATCCATAGTATTATATGCATCACGTACAATCCTGCTAAGCCTTGCAAGACTTATCGTACTATAACGTACTATAACGCCGTGCATTATTGTCGCGTGCTTTGGACGGCTTGATCCCGAATCTTGTTGAGCATCACGTACAAGAAGTAACAACATACGGGATAATTCACTCAAAAAAAAAATCATTTAGTTGAAACCAATTTTTATTAACCGAATATAATTCGTTGATTATTACAGAATTTTGGAAAAATTGAAATCTTCATTACCGCTATTATTTAATCAAAATTAAATACTTTTTTATTGGTCGAGGAAAATGTGTTAAATTTTTTTTTTTTTTCGTTAAATTAATCTTGTAAAATAGTAATTTTCCAAAGCGCAATTTTTGGCGAATTTACAAATTACTGGGCAAGAGACCTGGTGAAATCAATTCTTGTTAAATTTTCGATAATTACCCAAATATCTTTGATTTATGTTTTTATTCGAAAGTGATTATTTCAAGATGAAATATAAAATGTCGGACCTCATAAACAAGACAAAATTCAAGCTCATTTTCTTAATTTTCTATTTAAAAATATTTTTCCCAAAACAGAATTTTGGAAAAATGTAAATCTTCATTACCGCTATTATTTAATAAAAATTTAATACATTTTTATTGGTCGAGAAAAATGTGTTAAATATTTTTTTTCTTTTTCGTTAAATTAATCTTATATAGTTGTCATTTTCCAATGCACAATTTTTGCGGAATTTACAAATTACTAGGCAAAAGACCTGGTGAAATGAATTTCTGTCAAATTTTCCATAATTACCCAAATATCTTTGATTATACACAAATAAGTAGAACGGTTTATTGACTCGGAACAAAATTTCGGTGTTTTTATTCGAAAGTAATTATTTCGAGATGAAATGTAAAATGTCAGTCTCACAAACAAGACAAAATTCAAGCTCATTTTCTTAATTTTCTATTTAAAAATCTTCTTCCCAAAACAGAATTTTTGAAAAATTAAAATCTTCATTATCGCTATTATTTAATCGAAATTTAATACATTTTTATTGGTCGAGGAAAATGTGGTAATTTTTTTTTCTTTTTCGTTAAATTAATTTTATATAGTTGTCATTTTCCAATGCACAATTTTTGCGCAATTTACAAATTATTGGTCAAGAGACCTGGTGAAATGAATTTTTGTCAAATTTTCCATAATTACCCAAATATCTTTGATTATACACAAATAAGTAGAACGGTTTATTGACGCGAAACAAGATTCCGGTGTATTTATTCGAAAGTGATTATTTCGTGATGAAATGTAAAATGTCAGCCTCGTAAACAAGACAAAATTCAAGTTCATTTTCTTGATTTTCTATTTAAAAATCTTTTTCCGAAAAAATCGTTTGATTTTCTACGGAATAGCCCATGTAAATGCATATATCGTGACTGCCTGTTATGTTGCAGTTAGTAGCCGAGCGCAGTATTTCTTGATTCAGCCTCTCTGTTATATCGCAACGAGCTGGTAGTCCATATTCTCGAAGTGAACGAGCCTGAGGGTGCATGACTCGGAAAGCCCTCCCGTTAATTCTCCCATCTCTGTCTCTCTCTCGTACATACACATAGAAAGGTCCTTGCGGAGTCGTGGGGAGAACAGTGGTCGCGAATTATCCTCTCGATTATCCTCGCGTTCTACCTCGAAATATTCCGGTCTTTGAGGGCAAAGAGAAGGACGAAGGAGAACGTCTTGGTTGGTTCCCTCTTTGCTCCTTCATCATCTCCTACCTACTTTGGCCATTGCATCGTTCTGCCCCCTCTCTCTACCTCTTTATGCTATCTGTCTCTCCTTTACTCCCCCCAACCCCTCTTGCGGTACTCGCCGCTGGTTCCGAGATATCCCATTACCCTTCCTCCTTCGTTCCAACGACGATGTTCCTCATCGCCATCGTACCTAGAGGGTTTCCAACGTGAATGGCTCAACCTGAAATAACTTATGGCCCGTTAGAGGGTTATATAACCGTGAACTCGAGACCGAACATTTGGATGACTCACGGGCTCTCCTTTTTCCTCCCTCCCACCCCCTTATATATATATATATATACCCAAAAACTCCTTTCTCCTTGTTCTCCTCCTTTTCTCTTTATCCTTATTCATTCCTCAAACCATAGCACCTTCAATCTATACATATATTTCAATTCTCTATATATTTGAAACCTTCGGCGATGATGTAACACACGAAATTGTTCGATTATTGAATTCGAAACGTATTATCACGAGCGAACCTCCGTACCTATCTGCGATTATTAGGAGTCGCGTACGTGCTCGAACAAAGGATCACGTTGAATGTGAGCAAGGTAAACGAGGTGTTAGATCGAGAGATCGAGAGAGAGAGAGAGAGAGAGAGAGAAATTTCCACCGAAATCCCTTGGGGTGTATACCTCTTATCGGGGGATAAACTTAACGAGATGATGCTAAGTCGAATATATACATGTATATATCGAGTCAGTCACACGACTAATTATCGTTTATCTCAACTATGCCAATTTGATAGGGGGAGGGGGAGGGTATTATATCGTAGTGGAATTCAGTAAAGCGTGATACAATGGACTATTAAGGATATGTGTGTTTATGGGAAATTATGGTAAATGGGCTACGTACGCGAGGTATTCCACATAAAGTCAGACGACTTTTTTTGGTAGAATTCATTTTTAAGTGTCTATTTATCGGGGTCTAACGACTCAGAAGAAAAGTATTGGTTAAAAAAAAAAGACTCACGTAACTCCATTTAAACTTTTTCCCCTTTTTTTGCCCCACTATCACATTATATTTTTGTGTTCTCTTCAAAAAAATTTGTATTCAAAGGAAATTTGCCGTTTGGTTATAGATTAAAAAAGTGTCGAAAGAGGAAAAAAAGAACAATTTTCCCATTCATTGCGCACTTTTGCAAAAAACTTGAAACATCGAAATTTCATCTGTCCATAACATTGCTTCTGTTTAGGAGATTTCGTCGAGTTTAGCGAAAATCGCACGGAAATAATGAGACGGGGTATGGAAAAATACGGAAAAATTGATGGTTCGTCTTGAAAAATTTGTGAACAAAAGTAGAAAGATTTCAGGACAACGAGTGAAGTGGCATAGTAAAGATTAAACGATAACGAAGAGAATGAGCACGGAATGAAGTTTCAACTGTGTGGGAAAACAACGTTACAACAATTTTCGGGCAGCGACTAATTTTTCCCGGAAAATACAAAAGAAATTTGAAATTTTTCAACAACTTTCAAAACTTTATAACGACGTATTTTAACCCTCTGTTCACTAATTCCCTAGACAATTCGTCGAGAAAGAAAAAAAAATTCAAAATCCATTAGATCGTCGAAAATGTTTTCTTTCTAACTAAGAAAAATACGGAAAAATTGATGGTTCGCCTTGAAAAATTTGTGAACAAAAGTAGAAAGATTTTAGGACAACGAGGGAAGAGGGATATTAAAGATTAAACGATAACGAAGAGAATAAGCACGGAATGAAGTTTCAACTGTGTGGGAAAACAACGTTACAACAATTTTCGGGCAGCAACTAATTTTTCCCGGAAAATACAAAAGAAATTTGAATTTTTTCAACAACTTTCAGGACTTTATATCGACATATTTTAACCCTCTGTTCATTAATTCCCTAGACAATTCGTCGAGAAGGAAAAAAAATTGAAAATCCATTAGATCGTTGAAAATATTTTCTTTCTAACTAAGAAAAATGCGGAAAAATTGATGGTTTGACTTGAAAAATTTGTGAACAAAAGTAGAAAAATTTTAGGACAACGAGTGAAGAGGGATATTAAAGTTTAAACGATAACGAAGAGAATGAGCACGGAATGAAGTTTCAACGGTGTGGGAAAACAACGTTACAACAATTTTCGGGCAGCGACTAATTTTTCCCGGAAAATACAAAAGAAATTTGAATTTTTCAACATCTCTCAGGACCTTATATCGACGTATTTTAACCCTCTGTTCACTAATTCCCTAGACAATTCGTCGAGAAAGAAAAAAAAATTGAAAATCCATTAGATCGTTGAAAATATTTTCTTTTTAACTAAGAAAAATGCGGAAAAATTGATAGTTTGACTTGAAAAATTTGTGAACAAAAGTAGAAAAATCTTAGGACAACGAGTGAAGAGGGATATTAAAGTTTAAACGATAACGAAGAGAATGAGCACGGAATGAAGTTTCAACGGTGTGGGAAAACAACGTTACAACAATTTTCGGGCAGCGATTAATTTTTCCCGGAAAATACAAAATAAATTTGAATTTTTTCAACAACTTTCAGGACTTTATATCGATGTATTTTAACCCTCTGTTCACTAATTCCCTAGACAATTCGTCGAGAAAGAAAAAAAAAATGAAAATCTATTAGATCGTTGAAAATATTTTCTTTCTAACTAAGAAAAATGCGGAAAAATTGATGGTTTGACTTGAAAAATTTGTGAACAAAAGTAGAAAAATCTTAGGACAACGAGTGAAGAGGGATATTAAAGTTTAAACGATAACGAAGAGAATGAGCACGGAATGAAGTTTCAACGGTGTGGGAAAACAACGTTACAACAATTTTCGGGCAGCGACTAATTTTTCCCGGAAAATACAAAAGAAATTTGAATTTTTTCAACATCTCTCAGGACCTTATATCGACGTATTTTAACCCTCTGTTCACTAATTTCCTAGACAATTCGTCGAGAAAGAAAAAAAAATTGGGAAATCCATTAGATCGTTGAAAATATTTTCTTTCTAACTAAGAAAAATGCGGAAAAATTGATAGTTTGACTTGAAAAATTTGTGAACAAAAGTAGAAAAATCTTAGGACAACGAGTGAAGAGGGATATTAAAGTTTAAACGATAACGAAGAGAATGAGCACGGAATGAAGTTTCAACTGTGTGGGAAAACAACATTACAACAATTTTCGGGCAGCGACTAATTTTTCCCGGAAAATACAAAATAAATTTGAATTTTTTCAACAACTTTCAGGACTTTATATCGATGTATTTTAACCCTCTGTTCACTAATTCCCTAGACAATTCGTCGAGAAAGAAAAAAAAATTGAAAATCCATTAGATCGTTGAAAATATTTTCTTTCTAACTAAGAAAAATGCGGAAAAATTGATGGTTCGACTTGAAAAATTTGTGAACAAAAGTAGAAAAATCTTAGGACAACGAGTGAAGAGGGATATTAAAGTTTAAACGATAACGAAGAGAATGAGCACGGAATGAAGTTTCAACGGTGTGGGAAAACAACGTTACAACAATTTTCGGGCAGCGATTAATTTTTCCCGGAAAATACAAAATAAATTCGAATTTTTTCAACAACTTTCAGGACTTTATATCGATGTATTTTAACCCTCTGTTCACTTATTCTCTAGACAATTTGTTGAGATAGAAAAAAAAATTGAAAATCCATTAGATCGTCGAAAATTTGTTCTTTCTAACTAAGAAAAATACGGAAAAATTGATGGTTCCACTTGAAAAATTTGTGAACAAAAGTAGAAAGATCTTAGGACAAGGGTTGAAGTGGCATAGTAAAGATTAAACGATAACGAAGAGAATGAGCACGGAATGAAGTTTCAACTGTGTGGGAAAACAACATTACAACAATTTTCGGGCAGCGACTAATTTTTCCAGGAAAATATGAAAGAAATATGAATTTTTTCAACAACTTTCAGAACTTTATATCGACGTATTTTAACCCTCTGTTCACTAATTCCCTAGACAATTCGTCGAGAGAGAAAAAAAAAATTGAAAATCCATTAGATCGTCGAAAATGTTTTCTTTCCAACCCCCAATTGTTTCGCTTCACCTAAAATATCTCGTATCCCATATCTATTTATAGTGCGATAAAGTGTTATATCACTGTATTCGCCTCGGTTTATTCGCCCCTACCAAGTACCGGCGAACACGATATCTCGTCGTCAAATTATCTCAGGCACGCAGCATATTCGATCACTCCAATATTGCTATATCATTCAACCCTTATACAATCGTTTGACGTAACTGTATCAACTGACGCCGTCGTTATTCCACATTGTATCCTAACTTCATCTTGGCCATAGCAAAATGTAATACCGGGAATGAACGCGAGTTAACAAAGAGCTTTAACTTCTGTTTTGACCTCGTATATATGTATATAGGCTCTATCGCTTATACGCGATTCGAGAATTACCCCCAAAACTACGGAATAACTTAACGGACTGGGACAGGATAGAGACGAAAGCGTCACGAACTGATATACAGCGTTAGGTAACTTTGTCCGAACGGAGGAAACAGCAGCAAACAATGGGATATCGGATGGTTTCTAGATTAGGAAAGGAAGAGGGGTTTCCGGGCAGGGGGTTAAGTGTACGTGGAAAACGTTGCAAACCCTTCGGCTGTACTCGATATATTATTCAATAGTTGAATATACACCGGCGGCCCATTGTTCGTTCGATGATCCCAAACTCGATAGAACGACAGACCAAGTTATTCAGTGTTTGCTCTAACGTACGAGCTTTTCAAAGCTTTCGTTTATAAAAAAAAAAAACTAAAATTCTTCTGCCTCTGTGTGTTTGTGTGTGTATTTTTTTTCCTTCTGTTAAACCATTGGTGGACTTGTTTTTTTCATTTTTAAATGGAAATTCCAAAGTTTCGTTCCAATGGATTTTCGTGTCGTTGAGAAACAGAACAGCGGTAAATTACGAAGTTGGTACCGGACTGAGTTATTCAGCGGGACGGGAAACTCCACAGTCACTCGAGGGTAATTTGTTCGATTACGAAACAGATGAGATTTCGATCCGGATGTTCGTTCGCAGCGAAACCGATAAATTATTCGGTGTAGAGGCTCGTAGAAATGTACAATATTATTCGCTTGGAGAAAATTTATTGAATCAACGCTCGAGCGAATTATTAAAGTTTTTTTTTTTCCCACGATACAAAAAAGGGCCAAGAGGCTTGATATTGTTTAGATTGAAAAATTAATCGAGAAAATTTCAACTAAGAGTTTCATCGATAGTCTCAATATTTATTTTTATTTTTCTGATTTGATTGTCAGTTAAATGATTAAATCATCTTCAGATTTGTTATATGTGAAACTTGACATTTTTTAAATCATTGTGTCTTCTGTCTTTCCAAAATATGGAAGAAATGTCCTCTTATATACTGCACCTTCGGTTACTTTACACTTTTAGCCCCTCTGAATTAACAAATACGGCGTGTCGTTTAATTATTCAGAAAATTTAGTTAAAAATATCTTTCGTGACTGGAAATTAACGAAGATTGAAGATATCTGTTCCGGCGATTATGAGAAAGATAAATATATATGATCTAACGACTTGGTATAACGTCTGGCCAATTAAAACGCGATAAATATTCAATATGATAGCGTTGTATCTGGTCGTCGGTCTGACTCGTGAATATTAGTGTTTCTTGAATGGAATTCAAGAGTCAACGAGAACCCCAATGGACGGGGTCTGGGCATTACGGATTTCAGCCTAGGTCAGAGCCTTGTTCAAGCTGTTCTATAGTTTATAGAGAGAGAGAGAGAGAGAGAGGAATAGTCTAGTATAACTCAGGTTTGCTATCGAGAACACGATATTGGGGTGCTGGGCAATGGCTATCTAGCTTCTCGTGAGGCAGCTCACAGTTCACCTTCCGATACAAACTAGTACAGTTATACCGTATCATATACGTATTTATGGGACATTCTCTCTCAAATCGACGAAATAAATTTGACAATGGTGCATCTAACATTTCACCCTTTATATTCGATGTAACACTACAATGAGAGGAAAAAAAAAACCGATTTTTTCCCTTTTTCTGTCATTCAAAGTCGGTAAAAGCGTGAAAATGTCTTTAATTTTTTTTATTTTCCGTAGAAAATAATTGCATCGAAAATTCCAAACGAGAGATTGCTCGAAATGTATTTCTGTTCTTGTATAAAAATATTCAGATGGATATGTAAAAAAATGGTAAGAGTATTTTTTAAATATTCATTTTATTCCGACGAAAAATGTGGATGAAACAAAATCTTTCACAATTTTTTAGATTCGAGTCATTGACATTAATATCAATTAGTAAAAAGTGTCACTACAATGAGAGCAAAAAAAAATACCAAAATTTTTTCATTCTTCTGTCATCAAAAGTCGGAAAAAGCGTGAAAGCCTCTTTAATTTTTTTTATTTTCCGTAAAAAATAATTGCATCGAAAATTCCAAACGAGAGATTGCTCGAAATGTATTTCTGTTCTTGTATAAAAATATTCAGATGCATATGTAAAAAAATGGTAAGAGTATTTTTTAAATATTCATTTTATTCCGACGAAAAATCTGGATGAAACAAAATCTTTCACAATTTTTTAGATTCGAGTCATTGACATTAATATCAATTAGTAAAGAGTGTCACTACAATGAGAGCAAAAAAAAAATACCAAATTTTTTCATTCTTCTGTCATCCAAAGTCGGAAAAAGCGTGAAAGCCTCTTTAATTTTTTTTATTTTCCGTAAAAAATAATTGCATCGAAAATTCTAAACGAGAGATTGCTCGAGATGTATTTCTGTTCTTGTATAAAAATATTCAGATGGATATGTAAAAAAATGGTAAGAGTATTTTTTAAATATTAATTTTATTCCGACGAAAAATGCGAATGAAACAAAATCTTTCACAATTTTTTAGATTCGAGTCATTGACATTAAATATCAATTAGTAAAAAGTGTCTGGAGTTATCGTCAAATAAAGGAGTTACGACATTTTAAGAATAAAAAACAACGGTAGGAAATAACGCCACAGATTCACAATGTTCTCGGTTGGTTTGCACAAAAGTTTGCATAAAATGTCCCATAGACCACAAGACTATCCGTTATATAGTGTATATGTATACACGGATATTTCTTAAAATGACTCTACTGCGAGAGCTATAGTTAACTACGAGAATAGTTTATAGCGTTAGCGGAGGTCGCTGATTCGAAATTATTCAATAATCCGACTTGAGCCCCCGGGGAAATGGCCGACTGGGGAATCGCTAACGAACCGCGACTACGTCGATTGGCCTTTATTGGCGTTCGCGGTACGTTAAATATTGTCGTATCATTGAAATACTGGAAATTATTCAATATTCGTTTTATCCATCTCTCTCTCTTTCTTTCTCATTTTTTTTTAAATCTCTCAACTTGAAACACTTTTTAATACCGATCAGACCTTTATCGTGTATCAGTAATAACGATTTTGTCATGCCGTCTCTATCACTCTGTCAATCCTTGATCGTTCATCTTTCGTAAATACCGACAATCATACGTCGGCTCCGTGATCGTCAAATTATACGAATCGCTCGTTTTTCTTCGTGGTCTCGTTCTCAAACGACGGATTTTTCTTTCTTTTTTTTTGTTGTTGCATATAAAACATTGGCAGGGGTCGAATTCTATCGCGAGGAATACATGAACCTCTTTATCTCTCTCTCTCTCTCTCTCTCGCTCTTTCTTTCCCCCCCCTATACTTAGGGAGTCTTACGTGATCGATTTCTCCACGTTGGCCTAAATAATCGACCTGCTGTATATTAAATATATGTTTAAGGCTGCCATACTATAGGCAACTGGTAAAGGAGAATTAGCGAGAGAGAGAGAGAGAGAGTAGAATGTCTATATTTTATTGACTGACGAACAGAATGAAGTAACGTTCGCATTTTATTTTTTCCCTCGGCACATTCTCCAAAGCAGTAAAAACAAAATATTGTTTCTTGAACCTCGATACTTTTTGTAAACTAATCAAATTTATTGATTCTTGCTACACAGGGAGCGTAGTTAAGGCGGCAAATAGGGTTAGGACAGCGTTTTCTCAATGATTTTCATGAATTTTTTTATAGTATAAAAAATGAATATAATTTATTGAAACTTTGAGAATATTTTATACATATATTTAAGTATATACTATAAAACTAATTTTATATATATATTTAAAATAATTTTTAAAATAATTAAAATATTAAAAATAATTTTTCAATTTCATAAATTGTTAGTAAAACTATTGAAAAATATGTTCCCAAAATTTTGAATGAAAATTCCGCCTCGTTCTATTGTTATAAGCCATTAAGGGAGGAAATAGGGTTAGGACAGCGTTTTCTCAATGATTTTCATGAATTTTTTTATAGTATAAAAAATGAATATAATTTATTGAAACTTTGAGAATATTTTATACATATATTTAAGTATATACTATAAAACTTTTGAAGAATTTCCGTGAAAAACACCGAAGATATTAGCGACCCCATATTGCAGGTCACAATCAGACTCAGCACTTTGCGTACATTCTGGAAGCCGCTATTTTCATCCGAAATCAAACGAGGTTGGAATTTACTTTTATTATATGTCTCTCTTCTATATGAACCTAAATGCTATCAAAAAAATAGAAAATTGAATTTTTTACAGGGGTCAAAACAAAAAAGCATGGATTTTTGCCATTTTTTACAACTTTATTTGCAAAAAAAAATTATTTTAAATAATGATAATATTCCGATTTTAGGTTCATATAGAGCGCAATACTATGATGAAAGTAACTGCCAATTTTCAAAACGATTGGTTGAAAACTTTTCAAACTAGCGCGTACGCAAGTTCAAAAAAAGTCGTTTTCAGAAAAACGCGTTTGAAAAAATAGTACCAAGAAAAACAAGCAATATGGGGTCGCTAATATCTTCGGTGTTTTTCAAGGAAATTCAAACATTTTTCGAAAAATTTTATAGTATATACTTAAATATATGTATAAAATATTCTCAAAGTTTTAATAAATTATATTAATTTTTTATACTACAAAAAAATTCATGAAAATCATTGAGAAAACGCTGTCCTAACCCTATTTCCCCCCTTTAATGGCTTATAACAATAGAACGAGTCGGAATTTTCATTCAAAATTTTGGGAACATATTTTTCAATAGTTTTACTAACAATTTATGAAATAAAAAAAAAATCGATTTTTTGAACGGTCTAACCCTATTTCCCCCCTAAGGGCTGTCATAACGCTGCGCGCGCTGAAAATCGAGTAAATTTGAAAAATTATTATAAAGGTTATATAGTGAAAAAAAAATTTAATTGTTGATTTCACATTTTTTATTAACTTTTCAACTATAAGAAAAAAAATTAAAATGTTTTTTTTTTCCCTAATATTAACATTATTTTTTACTGGTATAAATGGGACTACCGATGAAAACCATAGCGTCTCCTTGTCGACATCATAAATTCGTCAAAAATTATCCAATCTGGAAAAATAAAAAAGAATCTAGTAAAATAATGTAGCATTGATAGTCTGACAGAGGGAATTTTTTTTTCTTCAAAAATAAAGAAATTACAGTATTTCAAACTTTGGTATGCAATTTAAAAAAATAAAATTAGTGTTTAAAAATGTATGAAAAATTGTCCAACCAAAAAATCAAAAAAAAACCTCTCGTCAGACTATAGAGAAAATAATTGTCAAGATTTTGGAAAAAGAAGAGTTAAAAAATATTAAAAATTGACTGAGTTATTTCGCCGACACTGTCTAAAAACATAGTTTCGAGAAAAACGCGTTTAAAGTTTTCGGTAGGTACAACATGAACTTACGGCTAGCCTTCCATTTATTGCTATAGCTTTGTAACAGAATGGAATTTTTTTTAAAGTTTTTTTTTTCAATTCTCAAAAGTATAAATAATAAAAATCTGTAAAAAACAAATTGATTCTTTGAAAATTTCCGGGATATGTGAGGTCTTAATGATACCTCGACAAAATGCAGTTAAAAATAAGGAATTACTGAAATGAAAAAGAGTCAACGTGAAATCCACGTCATTGGTTTTACATTTATTAAAAAGAAGAATACACTTTTCAGGAAGTACGTTCTAAAAGATTGTCAAAATTTAATTGATCTCCAGCCAAAAGAAAAACGTCTAAATATCGCGTCGAATAACCCGTACAGAGTTTGTCACTAATTCTCGATAAAATATCGATACGCGATTAGATGAATTCCGTTTTCCTCACGGGCATCAACTTCGCCCGTTTATCCTTGCGAATCTCGTTGTCAGATTTTAACGTTGCTCCAGCAACGATGAGTAGAAAAAAAAAAATGTATGCACATAACGAGATCAAACTCCGTCGTGTTTTTTTCTTTTTTTTTTTCCCCGATAGAAGTCATCTCTGTCGAGGGAAAAGGATTGATTTTAATTGGTTTTTCCATCGTCTCTCGACACTATCGTCTTTTTAACTTTCTTCCTCCTCGACATATTTCCTCATATATATATAACATCACTCTTCTCGATGACAATCACCCGATGAGATGTGTATATATATATAGGAACTCGTGATGGTGAAGAAAAAAAAAAAAGAAGAAAAAAAGAACGTGGAAAGTAGGGGAAAAATCGTTAGAAAGAGAAAATAAACGATAGGAGGCCATTGTCGGAGATTCTCGTTTGAAAATATACACGCAATTATCGCCAGTGTTGGAGGGGTTTTTTCCCACCATCTATATACCCCATCCAACTCCCATCGTTATCAGTTAATTATCGATAATTCCCAGTGCCAGGGGGATGTCCGGGGTGTAGCCCGTGTGGACCAAAGTCAGAGAGAAAGAGAGAGAAAGAGCGAGAGAATGGGAGCAGGTAGACTATCGGTATATATATATATATATACAGTTATATAGACGCAGTTAATGAACCGCCTGCGAACGTTCGCGGTGTTCATCCGTTCCGGAAAACGCGCCGTCGTTTTCCAACCCCTTTCCATATTCCACTTTTACCTATATCGTGAGGTTAAAAGCAAATGGACGTAGCGAAAAGTATTGAAGGATAGAATTTTACGTCCTTTTTCCGTTAGAACGATATATAGATATCAATACATAGAGAAAATACATGTATATGTACTACATGGACTAGGAATTAAAAGGGCGTAATTTACGTTACTTTATCTGTTAAATAAAATTGGCTACGACCCTTTCCTTTTCAACTTTCGACATATAGATATATAGGTATATATATATAGTTAACTATACTCATAATACCGTGTTACCGTATATACGACCCTGTATATTACAGAGATTTTTCATCGGGCACGTGCTCGATAGAGACAGCGAGAACGAGAAAACGTTTGTTCCCGGCAAACAGTACAATTATTATCATTCGTTCGTGGATAGGTGGGGGTTGTAGAGGGATGCTGCAGGCAGTACACGAAAATTGCTCGGAGGATGGGGGCAAAAAAAACTGCACGGATTACGAATATATATTTATATGGGGTTTTTCGCATCGAGTGAACTTTCGTTGTCAACGATGTTTGTATCTTTTGATTTTTTTTTATTGAAATTTTGAAAGTTTTCATCGTTAACATTACGAATTGAGGGGATGTACGTTTTAAAGTTGAAAATACGTGTTTTTGTCAAAAATTTGATGGAAAAAAATATTCATCTCAAAATCACGAACGAGGAATTGTACGAAATGTTATTCATTTGATGTAATAGAAAAACTACAATTCCGAACGATATAGTGAAGAATATTTTTTGTATTATGGAAAAAGATGCATTACCGGGCATTTTTTTTACAAGATTAGATTCTAAATATTTGTTTACGAGGTCTGTTCATAAAGTATCGCGAATTTTGAATTTCCGCGGGCTACGTATATTCGATTTTCGATATTTTCGTGGCGTTAGGTTCGTACTCATGTCCCTCACTTATGCTGAAATGATCGGCTATTTTGATTGTTTAGTTAATTGTTGGGGGCTGTTTTGGTTAGACGTGTTTTGGCTCGTCTTCGATTTTTGCCTTCTCCAAAAAAGCAGCTTCCATTGCGATGATTGAGCTTTGGTTTTCACGTCATAATCATAAACCCATGATTCGTCACCAGTTATGACCCTCTGGAGCAAATTTGGGGTCGTCGCGGACCGAGTCCAACAGCTCCTTAGCAATGCTAAGGCAGTCGTCTCGTCTAGAGCGAGATTTTTGACGTCATTTCTAATGTGCAATAACGTTTAAACCGTTGAAGTTGTCTTGATGAAAATTTACACGTGCATTTATTGATCCTTAGAGAATACTTGTACATTAAAAAAAAAATTATTTTAAATATTTTCATGTAGTTTTTTGCCTTGTTGCAACATGGTGCGCCGAGTTCGGCGCCCACTCTGGACGATGTTGTATGCATCTGAAAAAAAAAATATATATATATTCTCAATCTGTATGAGTATTCTGAGAACTGGTAGCAGAATTGGTACTCAAAAAAAATTTTTGACAAAATGGCGGCCTGTTGAACTTTCATTAATGATATTTCATACATACATTTCATAAATTTTCGTATTCGACGAGTTATAAAATGTCGGCAAAATTATTGTTCGACTCAATTCTGCTACCAATGCTCAGAATACTCATACAGATTGAGAATATATGTATATATATTTTTTTTTTCAGATGCATACAACATCGTCCAGAGTGGGCGCCGATTTCGGCGCACCATGTTGCACCAAGGAAAAAAACTACATGAAAATATTTAAAATAATTTTTTTTTTAATGTACAAGTATTCACTAAGGATCAATAAATGCACGTGTAAATTTTCATCAAGACAACTTCAACGATTTAAACGTTATTGCACATTAGAAATGACGTCAAAAATCTCGCTCTAGACCAGACGACTACCTTAAAGCGACACTGTTTCTGTTCGAAATTGAGCAATTTTGGCACGAATTTCGCGGCGACCCGTCTCATGCCCAAATCATTGGTAAAAATCGAATAGGACGAGCCAATCGATACGTTTAGTTCCTCAGCAACTTCTCTAACGGTGATTCGACGATTGGCCAATTCTATTTTCTTCGCTTCATCAGTGTTTTCGTCTGTTGTTGATGTGCTCGGGCGTCCGGAACGCATTTCGTTGTTCGTATCTTCTCGGCCCTCTGAAAACGTTTTGTACCACCGATAAACGTTGCTTTGGTCCAAGGTAGTTTCACCATATGCCACAGTCAACATTCGGAATGCGTCCGCGCACTTAATTTTGTTTTTCACACAAAATTTCATACAGATTCTTTGATCCATTTTTTGGAATAGACAAAAATCGAAGACAAGCCAAAACACGTCTAACCAAAACAGCTGTCAACAATTCAACTAAACTTTCGAAATGCCCGATTTTTTCAGTATAAGTGAGGGACACGAGTATCGATCTAACGCCACAAAAAAATCGTCAATCGAATATACGTAGCCCGCGGAAATTCAAAATTCGCGATACTTTTTGAACAGACCTCGTATATGATCGTAGAAACATTTTCGATAGGATTTGTTTTTTTTTGTACGACAAATTGAAAAGGATCATGAAGGACTACCCCCGTGAACGATTGTGAATAAAATGTTGTTGATAAAAAATTGGACAATTTTACGTGGGGTAGACGCGTTTAACGGGGGATGTCCGTGTCTACCGTTGTACGAAAAAGAACAAACGAGTCGTTGGGAGGAAAAGCGTGGACACACAAGTTGAAAATACGTATTTTTGTCGGAAATTTGTCGAAAAAAATATCCGTCTCAAAATCAGGAACGAGGACTTGTACGGAATGTTATTCAGTTGATGTAATAGAAAAACTACAATTCAGAACGATATAGTGAAGAATATTTTTTGTATTTTGGAAAAAGATCCATTACCGGGCATTTTTTTACAAGATTAGATTCTAAATATTTGTTTATACGATCGTAGAAACATTTTCAACGATCGCTCGTCTGGGATTTTCGATAGGATTTGTTTTTTTTTTTGAACGACAAATTGAAAAGGATCATGAAGGACTACCCCCGTAAACGATTGTGAATAAAATGCTGTTGATAAAAAATTGGACAATTTTACGTGGGGTAGACGCGTGTAGCAGGGGATGTTCGTGTCTATCTTTGTACGAAAATGAACAAACGAGTCGTTGGGAGGAAAAGCGTGTACACATTGGTTATACAAGGTACTGCAAAAGCTTGTCATTGCTACATGCAACCCCCGTATATGTATACAAGTGTGCCACAAAGAGAAACGAAGATACATATACACGGGGATTTGACATTCGACTGTGCACGAACAAAAATGTGTATAGGCGTATGGAAAAACGAGCAGAAAGAACGGATGTATAGTGGAACAACGATGGGGAAGTTGCTGCCGGAGGGATGTTCGGGAAGGGAAGAAAGACAGAGATATGAAATGAGGGAAACTGGTCATGGGTCTCACCCGAGGGGGTTCAGGGAATGAGATCGGACGAGAAGGTTGAAAGCACAGAGCAGCAGATCGAGTTTTACTATCGCTTGGCTGAAAGCTCTTCGTTTACTCAAACGAGTACACGTAACGTAACATTCGAGTATATTTTTTGTTTCCCCTATATGTAATGTACACCTATACTTGTATATACTTGTATATATGTGTGTGTAGGTATTGGTTTTTGTTTGTCAGCCTGGTGGGCAATTAAAATTTTTCGAATCGACGAGTAATGGCGTTAATCTCGAGCTAGCATGCCATTTGGCGATACCACCCTCTCTCGACAATGACCGCGGAAGAAATAGCTCGATGCGAATAAAAGAAATAAAAAAAAAAACATTGAAAAAAAAAACATTAACATCGCCTCTCTGCGGTGATTATGTCGCATGGATGGAGAGAAAACCATGCGTGTGTGAAGTTACTTTTGACGAGGGAGTTAAAAAAAAAGAACGTGAGAACCTGGAGGCTGTTCATTGCGAGGATACAGGGTGAAATAGTGAAATCTCGATGTCGTTAATTCGTTTACGTTATCACGCGATTTAACGTCACGGAATTATCAAAATTGTTATCGGGCTAGGAACGAGAGATTGGGTGAGAACATTTTTTAATTATCCAATTCTGACTGCTCTTGAATGTTTGAGGAAATTTATGAAAATCAACATTTTTCGTATAATTAACGAACACGTACGATCGTAAGACGAAGGAGGCTTCGTCAGTTAACGTCATTAAAATTTATTCTATTCAAGGGGTTATACGCAGTTGGAAATTTCAATGAATCGATTTTTTTTTATTGCATTTTCGGAATGTACATATATTTGAGTATATTCTCTGAAAATTTCAAATCGATCCGGCAAATATTCTTGGAGATACATGCGTATTTGTGAGGACGCTCGGAGCGTTACAAAGTAGGCGGGTTCAACTTTGAACCGCATTTTTCTCAAAACGGTGCTTTCAAAGTCGGTGAGCACGATTTCTCAAAAACGGCTCGACCGATCGGTCTGCAATTTTAACACAACCTTCTCAGATATAATCTCCGGGTATCGATCGAAGAAATAAGATTTCCGATAATTATTTCTATTTTTTTTAAACAATTCAACGAAAAAATTTTGGTCGTAAATTGGAATTTTTTCTTTTTGGAGCTGCCATTTTGTCAAAAATCAAAATTTCGACTATTCCTTCGGTCAATGCCTAGATTTATCTATCCACTAATAGAATCTTTTTGGTTTTTTTTATTTTGGATAATCCAAACCGGAGATATCGTGCTTACCTTTTTTCCAGACACCTTTTTTTAGAGGAGCTCCCGGAGATCGGCTATAGCAGCTTTAAAAATCATTATTTTTACAAATGAAAAATATGAAAATAAAGTTAAAAGTTACCACAGTGCGTATACAAATTTTTACGTTAATAAATTAAAATGTCTTTCCAGGATAAATTCTTGAAAAATCGCCTTATTTCGATCTCCTGACTGCGTATAATTCCTTGTGGGGCGGGGGGGGGGGGGGGGGGGGGGTGGGCGGGTAGGGTGTAGTAGTCTGGTAACTTAAGCTGATTTTCATGTCTTTTTTAGAGGGCGTTTTTTTGTAGAAAATTAAAAATGAATCGTTTTGGATATTTAGGATGTTTTTATTTACATATTAAAGATACAAAAAAAAATTTGTTTGAAAAAATTCAATAGTTTATTATTATTATTATTATTGATCGAAGTTGGCACCTCGAAGTTGGCAGCCCGGGTCCTAACTTTTTCTCTACCGAACCGACTGCTTTCAAATTTTAACAGGCTACTCTACACACTTATAGTTCTACCCGGAACCACCGAGAAATTTTTTCACCCCTAACTTTTTATTTTACAACCCCTTCTTTGCTAAAATTAAAGGACTTTAGCAAAGAAGGGGTTGTAAAATAAAAAGTGAGGGGTGAACAAGTTTCTCGGTGGTTCCGACGAGAACTATAAGTGTGTAGAGTAGCCTGTTAAAAATTGAAAGCAATCGGTTCGGTAGAAAAAAAGTTGGGACCCGGGCTGCCAACTTCGATCAATAATAATAATAATAATAAACTATTAAATTTGTTCAAAAAAATTTTTTTTTGTATCTTTAATATGTAAATAAAAACATCCTAAATATTCAAAACGATTCATTTTTATTTTCCTACAAAAAGACGCCCTCCAAAAAAGACATGAAAATCGGCTTAAGTTACCAAACTACTACCTCAAAAAGACATCATTATCCTTCTCACCGATATTAAAAATCCCCGCTGGGAAAATCTAATTAACCATACTTTACGTGAAATTTTAAATGCACCTCTACCGGTCGTAGCTCGGTAATTCGATCCATCTTTATCTACATTTACTAATGAATTACGAACGACTGGAAATGTGTAAATATTCCTAACGAAATTTCGTTTTACTGATGAGACTTTGCCTCACGCAGACGTGTCCCAAATTCGCCAACGACGAGACCGATATTTTTCGAGGTTTGACGGACGCGCGTGACAAGCGAATAAAGTCGTTAATTCGATAATTGCAAAATGGAGAATTTTTATTTAAAACATCAAATATATTATTCTCAACCAATGCGAGAAAATACGCGAATGTAAAATTATTATTTTACGTAGAACGGTGATTGAGAGGTTATAAAGTATTTCTTACGTGCAGCAAAATGTTCGTATTGAAGAGAATATTCTAAATCGATGGATAAAAATAGGGTGTAGTTGCTCGGGCCAAAAAGTGTTGCAATTTAATGGGAAAATGGTTTTTATATGGAAAAAAAAAAATTGGAAATTCTCGAAGTGAAATTGTCGATTGAAATGTTACAAATGAATAATCAATAATGTTTCAACGAATGAAAAATAATTCATTCGCCATTTATTTTCCAATCAATATCAAAGACCGTTTTTTTTTTCCTCACGAATTCCTTTATCAACGAATCCAAAGACCAACCCTCGAGAAGAATTCAATAAAAAAATAATTCCACATTATCCTTCTCTGATTTAATTCCGAGCTTATTCCTATTTTTGTCACATCAGTGCTCTCTAAATCAGCTGAAAAGTTAACGCACTAAAGTTAGGCGAGCGACGAATGGCGTCAGCCAATTAGGACATTTAGGTGATATCACAAACAAGTTTATATTTCCACCGACTGTTGTGATTCCACTTCTCTGTGTATCAACACACAAGAAATTATCAGCACGTTATTGTGTTGGTGACGATATATCTCAATCTGCTAGTTGAGCTTACAAGAGAAGGAGAGAGAGAGATAAAGATAGAGTGAGAGAGAGATAAAGATAGAGTGAGAGAGAGAGAGATAGATAGAGAGAGATTATAATCAACCGTTTCTCACGTTGCCTGATGAGAATTTCGTGGCGTTGGAATGGAGTGGTGGTAGATGGAGAACGACAGTCACGACAAGAACGAGACAGACGGGGAGACGCCGAGTTGTGGAACTCCTGAGGCTACTGCCAACCCTCTGTACCTACTGGCAACCCCCTCATACCTCTATATATATATTATCTCTCTCAAATACTTGGTCCTGGTACACACTGTATATACAATACCCGACAGTACACATCAGTGTATATACGTCTCGACTGTAAACTGGGAAAGGGAACTATAATGTACACTTGTGCCGTGGGGTGGGGCGAAACAACGCAAGCAGCGTGTTGCGCTTTGGAAATTAACAGGGAGCCGAGTCTATCTCTGTTCCTTGTGACGATGGTATATCCACATAGAATCCGTGCAACATAGGGTAGAACCGTATTAACAGAGAAGCGGAGGATGTATCCTGACCGATATAAACGGTACGCGAGTGCAAGAGAGAAAATCTCGTAGCGTACACGAGAGTCTCGCTGAACGCGTAACATTCGAGTCGCTTCGGAGTGGGGATGGCGGGATAAAACGAGAGATCGCAGAGTGGGGGCTACCTGGGCCATTGGTGGAGGGGGGGTTAACACGTTCGCACGTTTACGAGTGTCGATGACACTCGTGAGCTCGGCACGCTGGGATTTCGCGTGAGGCTTGTAAAGTAAATCCCGTTTTATCTACCTCTCCTTCTCTCTTGCTCCATCTCTCTTGATCTTTTATCTCGCTCTACTGGTACCCGGAAACCCTCTATCGTATGGCGTACAACATACCATATGTATATATATAACGAGTGGCTCTCTTTCGGATTCCCGGGAGTTAGTAAACAAATTGTAACTAATCCAACTAAACCAGTGGCTAACGCATCAACGGATTTGAGAGCGAGGGAGCTTCCAATGCTAACCACGCGATCACGCACCACGTATTCACGCCCAAACATAGAAGGGATGATAAAACAGAGTAAAACAGACTGGATTAATACTCGAAAATTCAATGGGCTATGATAACAACGACAGTTTTAATGATTATTGCTCGATGCTCGATTGATTTTTGTTTCTTTTTTTTTCTTCTTTCAAATATCCTCTTGAATATCCTGATCTAACCGCAACGAAGGGATGAATTTATCCGCGAATGACGGTTTCGATGGATAAACGCGAAAATTTTACACTTATAGATAGCTGAGCAATTTTTATTTTTACATTACCAGAAGAAAGTATCTCATAGAATTGCTGTTGCGGATTTGCCGATACGATTTTAATGAATGAAAAGTAATAATAATAAAGAAAATAGTTTTAAGTTAGTCTGGTAACTTAAGCCGATTTTCATGTCTTTTTTGGAGGGCGTTTTTTTGTAGGAAAATAAAAATGAATCGTTTTGGATATTTAGGATGTTTTTATTTACATATTAAAGATACAAAAAAAAAATTTGTTGAACAAATTTAATAGTTTATTATTATTATTATTATTGATCAAAGTTGGCACCTCGAAAAAAACAGCGCGTGGGTGGCCCCGGTGATTTTGGCTCTTGATGTTATCTGAAATCAAAAATTCTTGATAATTCTTAATCTATAAACATGTCATTCTGGTCGGAACTACCGAAGTTAAATTTCATGGATAAATAACAAAATGGCAGACTTTGAAAAAAAAAGACTTTTTCCAAAGTTCGCCATTTTGTTATTTATCCATGAAATTTAACCCCTCTTTAAATTTAGCACCTCGAAAAAAAAGCGCGTGGGTGGCCCCGGTGATTTTGGCTCTTGATATTATCTGAAATCAAAAATTCTTGATAATTCTTAATCTATAGACATGTCATTCTGGTCGGAACTACCGAAGTTAAATTTCATGGATAAATAACAAAATGCCGGACTTTGGAAAAAAAAGTCTTTTTCCAAAGTTCGCCATTTTGTTATTTAACCATGAAATTTAACCCCTCTTTAAAATTAGCACCTCGAAAAAAAAGCGCGTGGGTGGCCCCGGTGATTTTGACTCTTGATGTTATCTGAAATAAAAAATTCTTGATGATTCTTAATCTATAGACATGTCATTCTGGTCGGAACTACTGAAGTTAAATTTCATGGATAAATAACAAAATGGCGAACTTTGGAAAAATACTTTTTTTCCAAAGTCCGCCATTTAACTTCAGTAGTTCCGACCAGAATGACACGTCTATAGATTAAGAATTATCAAGAATTTTTGATTTCAGATAACATCAAGAGCCAAAATCCCCGGGGCTACCCACGCGCTTTTCTTTCGAGGTGCTAACTTCGATCAATAATAATAATAATAATAAACTATTAAATTTTTTCAACAACATTTTTTCTTGTATCTTTAATATGTAAATAAAAACATCCTAAATATCCAAAACGATTCATTTTTATTTTCCTACAAAAAAACGCCCTGCACAAAAGACATGAAAATCGGCTTAAGTTACCAGACTACTACCTTAAAGTGCGACCCCTTTTGTCCGAGTTTCAATCGTGAAGCCTCGAACGATAAAAGTAGAATCAATCATTTTTTTTTAATTTAACATTCGTTAGACTGTTCCACGAGGTTGGAGCTACGGATAAAACATTCTTCAAACGTTCCCAGAATATGCTCCAGCAAAATCTCTTTGATACTTTTATACATTTCGTTCTGCGAATGAAAAAAAAAACAAAAATAAATTTCAATCAATTCGTTCGAGCTGCTCTTTTTTTCTTCCTGCTTTAGCGAAATCTTTTTGACATTTTCTATCAATCATAACTACGTAACTCGGACTGTCTCTCACAATCTGCCGTTGCGTAACGTTTCCGATTGGGCCGATACATACGAAATTCCGATTGGAAGAGTTATATACAAATCACCGATAGCGAGACTGACATATGTGTGTTTCGCACGACAGTTTATGCCCTCAACCCCCTTTCCCGTATCCGAGTGCACAGTTTTACTCGTAAAACACAGCATCCCTCTCCCTCTCGGTGGTTTTCTCTTTGGGCTGTCGTGTACCATCTCGAATGAGAACGGTAGCTCTGAGAGACGAGAGGAACGATCGACCGTGGTGGTTGGGAGATGAAGGAGAGAAAAGGGGTTAGAGCAATCCGGAATGACACTGACGTTCATACTCTACTCGCTGCTGAAATGTCATGTGTATGAGCATTCATGTGTATTTTCGAGAAAGGGTTTTGTGTAAAAATCGTGGATAACAAGCGGTGAGTTTGTACCCTCTATCCTAGCAAGAGACGAGAACGAGTAAACGAGAAAGGGACAGCACGAAGCTCTACAATCTACTAACATCCATGTTACTCTCTCTCTATCTCTATATCTACTGTACTCTCGTCAATGGCACATCTATTCGAGAACTTGGTGCGCCAGCCTCTGTGCCAAAGGCCCCTTCTGTATATATAATGTTGGGGCCACCGGAAATGCCGGAAACACGACCGGGTTTTGCGTTTGTACAACACGGTACACTTATACACAAATGTATATACTGAACTGTACGGCACTAATGTCTAGGCACATTTGCACGTATATATCGTTCATTTCACGTTTATCGGAACGTTTTTTTTTTTTCATTCATCGAGGTTTAATTCACGGAGTTCGGTTTGGAAAGAGAACATTGAATAATGGTAATTGTTAAAATACGATTGGAGAAGTTTTTCTTTTCTTTTTATTTTATAATCTCTTTAGTTCACAAAAATTGTTCCGTCCTAAAATCGTTTTACTTTACGTGAAATACCTCGTCTACTGTACAATAGTACTTTACATGGTATATTCGACATTGGGGGAAATGATTTTTGGTCGAGAAAATTGCCGGTGATCATTTAATTAGCTGATGGTTGCTTCGTAAAAAAATATGGAATGTCAGAATCGACAAAATAAGATTTGAGAAGTTTTTGTTTTGTTTTTTTGAGCCCTTTTAGTTTACAAGTATCCTGAGCTTTAAATTAAACGATTTTTACGCGAAACACCCCCTAAAACTATTAAATAGTACTTTAGATGGTATATTCGATATTTAGGGAAATGATTTTTAGTCGAGAAAATTGCCGGTAATCATTTGATTAGCTGATGGTTGCTTCGTAAAAATATGGAATGTCACACTCGAAAAATAAGATTTGAGAAGTTTTTGTTGTTGTTGTTTTTCAGCCCATTTAGCTTACAAGTTTCCTGAGCTTTCAATTAAACTATTTTTACGCGAAACATCCCCTAAAACTATTAAATAGTACTTTAGATGGTATATTCGATATTGAGGGAAATGATTTTTGGTCGACAAAATTGCCGGTAACCATTTAATTAGCCGATGGTTGCTTCGTAAAAAAATATGGAATGTCAGAATCGACAAAATAAGATTTGAGAAGTTTTTTTTTGTTTTTTTCAGCCCTTTTAGCTTACAAGTTTCCTGAGCTTTCAATTAAACTATTTTTACGCGAAACATCCCCTAAAACTATTAAATAGTACTTTAGATGGTATATTCGATGTTGAGGGAAATGATTTTTGGTCGAGAAAATTGCCGGTGATCATTTAATTAGCCGATGGTTGCTTCGTAAAAAAATATGGAATGTCAGAATCGACAAAATAAGATTTGAGAAGTTTTTATTTTGTTTTTTTGAGCCCTTTTAGTTTACAATTTTCCTGAGCTTTAAATTAAACGATTTTTACGCCAAATACCCCCTAAAACTATTAAATAGTACTTTAGATGGTATATTCGATATTGAGGGAAATGATTTTTGATCGAGAAAGTTGCCGGTAACCATTTAATTAGCTGATGGTTGCTTCGTAAAAAAATATGGAATGTCACACTCGAAAAATAATATTTGAGAAGTTTTTTTGTTTTTTTTTTTTCAGGCCTTTTAGCTTACAAACTTCCTGAGCTTTAAATTAAACGATTTTTACGCGAAACACCCCCTAAAACTATTAAATAGTACTTTAGATGGTATATTCGATATTGAGGGAAATGATTTTTGTTCGACAAAATTGCCGGTAACCATTTAATTACCTGGAGGTTGCTTCGTAAAAAAATATGGAATGTCACACTCGAAAAATAAAATTTGAGAGATTTTTTTGTTGTTTTTTTTCAGCCTTTTTAGCTTACAAGTTTCCTG
The DNA here is from genome assembly GCA_958009045.1 of Oxytorus armatus. Classification (NCBI taxonomy): domain Eukaryota; kingdom Metazoa; phylum Arthropoda; class Insecta; order Hymenoptera; family Ichneumonidae; genus Oxytorus; species Oxytorus armatus. The sequence continues at coordinate 4,790,952 of OY253746.1, read as the reverse complement.
AGCTTTAAATTATACGGTTTTTACGCAAAACACCCCATGGAAGTATTGAATAGTACTTCATATATATGCGTGTACTCTATGGCGCACTGACAAAACTATAGATATGTTAGAACACAGCGATATATAGATATATAGTTATCGAAATGCTCTCGAAAAATCCCCGGCGAAAAACTCGACTTCTGCCATTACTACTACCACCAGCATTCCCATCGTTCGTTCGGCTCACTCACCCCGTTCGACACTCGAAACGAGAATCCTCGCTACCTCTTTCCACTTTTACTCCTCATCCACCAGCCATCAGAAACGCGGCGGCATGCCGCTCTCTGATTTTCTCTCTATTTCTCTCTCTCTCTCTCCCCCCCCCCCTCTCTTGCATCAGCTATCGGATTTCGAGGAGTGAGAGTAGAGAGGAAGAGCAGCAGTGCAGAAAAACACAAAGACTTATTGGCCATTTTGGATATTAGACACCGGCTGTGCCATCATTCCCACCGACACACCCCTCCGCACTTCACTCACAAACCTCCCCCGAGTCCTATATAGCGTTTGTACACTCTCTCGCCCTTTCCACCTCCTGGTGGCGCAGCTCTACGAACCCCTGTATTTTATTTTCTTTTGCTGAGAGAGAGGGAGAAATAGTTTTCCTTTTTGCTTCCTGGCCATCCTTTCTATCTGTCTGGTGCGCGGGGTTGCAGGCTTTTTTTACTCCCTCGGGCTTGTGTGTGTGTGTGTGTGTTTTTTTTGTGCCTTGTAATCCGTCTGTCCTTATTTTCAATCAAAGCGTAACAAATCGTCGATCTAATTTCGCCTTCGAATGTTTGCACCGTCTGTGAACACTGTGCGAGGGGAGTGGACTTGCGGAATCCGCGAATTTTTTTTTCCTCAAACTGCTGCTCGCGTTTCCATTGACGGAGATGCCGGATGAGAAATGCCAAAGAGTTAATTGGATGAGCTTTTTTTTTTGTTATCCGTCGATCACTCGTTTGACATTTTTCACTCGATTAATTTGAATTTCAACGGATTTCTTTATTTTTGCGATGCAGATAATTCACAAGTTGTAGAAGATTCTTTTAGGTAATTTCGTTTTTTTAGTTACTCGTTTGCCGGTATAATTTATTTTGTGTTTCAATTATTTGAGAGGTCGATGAACTTTGGGTCAAACATTGGAGGGGTGGTTTTCGTGCGTCGATATGGAATATGATATATAAATTTCAGAAGTTTGTCGGTTTTATTTGCAAATCGTGAATCTTCTTCATAATTTATAATAGTTATAATACTTGAGAGCTTTTCTCTCGAATTTTGCCCCGAAGCAATTGAAATAATTTATAACGAGAAAGTCCATGGAAAATAAAGTAATTCGGTTTAATTTGCCACATTCACCATTTGGTGCTTTCTTACATTAAAAAATTATCGTTTCACGTATAATTCTGCAAACAATCGAGAGATTCATTTATATTTATTATAAGATTTTCAACATTTGCGACGTTTCTCACAAACGACGTTTCTTAGAAAATAATTGAGCGGAATAAATAAATGAGTGAATCGTTTGAAAGTAGATCTCATCTCGTTTTGGGAGTAGCAACGAGAGAGGAAGAGAGAGAAGTTACTCGACCTCTCATCGTCTCTCGGCAACGATCCTTCCTTTCTACCCCTCTTGCGCTTGCTACCCTCGTTCATGTCGCGTGCAGACGATAATCTTCTTCCTTTTCTCTCTCTCTCTCTCGCTCGCTCTTTCTCTCTGTCTTCTCATTCGTTCTTCACCCCGTTCCGCCTCTCAGCATGTCCCACGTAGCTCGTTTCATCCTACACTCGCGCCCTCTTAAGTGAAATAAATCGTTGCTGTACTCGCTCTCGTCCCGCTGTCCCAACCTTCTTCTTTCCTCTCTCTCTCTCTTTCTTTCTTTCCCTTTGTCCGGAAGGGCGGAAGACGATATACTTGAAATGTTGCCAAAAACGATTAGGGGTGAGAGAGACCTCTGGACGGGAGTGGCCGGACGATGAAACCAGTGAGGAAGAGAGGGAGGAAGTGGATGGAGAAAAATTTCTTCCCTTCGATCTCGCTATAAGCTCTTTTTTTGTTCCATATGAAATGGAATAGAGTAGTTCCTATATTAGTAGCTCAAATAAAATATATATGATTCGTACAATACAGGAAGTTATTGCAATTCGATCATTTCAACCCTCCCCAACCCCTCACGCATTTTCGCAAAACATAAAAAAACCCTCGACCATTTTAATTCCCAAAAATGAAGATCTCCAAAATGTCTTTTCGCAGCCTATCTCGATGTTACCCCAGACCCAACCCCCATGAATCACGATTCTGCCATTTTCACGAGAAGTAAAAAAATAAAAAATAATAGATAAAAAATCTACGAAAACTTTCCGTCGATGCTCTTCTTTTTTGCTCAATTTTTTTCAACCACTGGGACAGCGGTTGTCAATAGACGAAGACATGACAAACAACTCTGCCGTCTTCGATAAAATTTATATAGGTCTCTGGCGATATACGAGGGGAGTGGAGAGGAGGAAAAAATACGCTGAAGCGAAGGATCCTGCGAGGAGGGGGGAGGAGGAATAAAAAGACGAAGATAGTGAGAAAAAGGGAATAAAGTAGGGGGAAAAAAAAACATGGGTCGTATCGTTTCGCGGCCGGCAAACGCGCCATGATTTGTGTTCCATGGCGATACCGCGCAACCCAGATGGAGGACACATTGGGTATATAAAGTGATAACGTAGACAGAGAGAGAGAGAGAGATAGCAAGAGAGAGCTTTCCGGACGCAAGAAAATTTAATTTTCCTATCGTGGAAAAAGCACGAAAAGCGTTTCGCCACGCAAACTCGGAGAACTCTCTTCCGGCTCGAATATCCGATGTGAAATTTTCACCACCGACTCGCTCGACAGCCATCCCCTCAACCCCTCATCCTTTCTCCGGTCTTAGACGCCTCTCAATCTATCTCCCTCTCTTTTTATGGTCCTGTGACTTGACGGGCTCGGTACTGATAAATACTCCTATATACACAAACATATACGTATTGCTGTTTTGCTCTTGAAGTCTTTATTCTTCTATCCACCTCGCATCCCCTCGTGCCCTTGTCCCGTGTCTATTCTCGCAGACGTACGAGCGAATTCACATTGTTTTTCAACCTTCTGTATATTTACAACTTGAGATCGGTGTTTGTTGTTTCGAGAGCCAAACGAGAGCGAACATCCCGAAACGAGAGACAGATGGAAACCAATTTGGGATTCATGAATAAGAAAAAAAAACATTGATTTAGGGAATTGAACGGGTGAATGGTCTAAGAGCAATGGTCAATTTTTTTTTCGATCAATTCAACTGTTCCTTGGTGTCCTTAAACGTAAAAGGACGATTTCACAAGTTAAAAAATAATAATGTCAATTGCAGGTAGCAAAATAAACGAATTGTTACTTTTTTTTTGTTACTAGTCGAAAATCAGGTCACATTCTTCGTCATTTTCACCTCTTGTCGATATTTTCAAATTGACTTAACGAAAACGTATGAATGACCGTGATATTTTGAAGAACGAATTTTCCACAAAGACATCTCGATTTCCGGAAGCAATTAAATAAAAATTCTGTACTATATTACGATTAATTGATTGTTCGCGATGAAAAAAAAAAAATACAAAAAATGCTTTCAGACATCGAGACTCGCTTTGCCAACATATCCCTTATTTTTTTATTACGTTAGACGCGCCTCAATAAAAAAAAATTGATCTTTGTTCGTTTTAAGGGGGGAATTAGGGTTAGGACAGCGTTTTCTCAATGATTTTCATGAATTTTTTTATAGTATAAAAAATGAATATAATTTATTGAAACTTTGAGAATATTTTATGCATATATTTAAGTATATACTATAAAATTTTTGAAGAACTTCCTTGAAAAACACCGTAGATATTAGCGACCCTATATTGCAGGTCACAATCAGACTTAGCATTTTGCGTACATTCTGGAAGCCGCAATTTTCTTCTGAAATCAAACGAGGTTGGAATTTACTTTTATTATATTTCTCTCTTCTATATGAACCTAAATGCTATCAAAAAAGTAGAAAATTGAATTGTTTACAGGGGTCAAAACCAAAAAGCATGATTTTTTGCCATTTTTTACAACTGTATTTGGAAAAAAAAAATTATTTTAAATAATGATAATATTCCGATTTTAGGTTCATATAGAGCGCAATACTATGAAGAAAGTAACTGCCAATTTTCAAAACGATTGGTTGGAAACTTTTCAAACTAGCGTGTACGCAAGTTAAAAAAAAGTCGTATCTTCATTGATACTTCTTTCGCTCATGTGGCTTTCTGTAAATTATATTTAATTATTTCATTAGATATCAGAAGTTCTGTTACGAATTATTTCATTTAACAATTAAGAAATTCTTTCTAAAAACAACGTTTATTTCATAAGGGTTAAAATGACTTCTTATATGCCGGTACGTTTAGCGTTAACGAATCATATCGAAATGAAGCATATCCGACTAAAGTGCATATCCAAAAAAAATGTCCTCTTATCATAATAATGTTTTTTTTTTTTTTTCAACACAATATATAATAACAGTGACGATAAATCATTTCAAATGAGATTTAATCGTGATCGTTCTCCGGTTAAAATTCCCACCCCCTACCCCACCCCGAAGAAATGTGAATGTATATGTACGAACACGTTGCTCCGATATCATCGATTTGTGCTTGTGCCTAAGAAAAGTGAGATACACGTACGACGAACAATGAAGAAGAATGTGGTAGAACAGAAAATGACGAATAGTATCCAAGAAACGAACAATAAAAAAGAGAAGGTCTCGTAATAAATATATATATATATGTATACAACAAAGAAGAAAAAATAGTAAAAAAAAAAACGAGAATTGTACAAAAGAAGAATGAAGAATTGTCGAGGGAATGTACAGCGTGAAGAGCGTGTAATTTAGTGTGTTGCATGACTACCGAATATACCAATGTAGAGCGAGCGAGCGAGAGAGAAAAAAAAAGCGTGACAGATGAGCGTGAGATACGGAGAGATAATGAAAGAAAAAAAAGAAGAAGAAAAGTGAAAAAAAAAGAAAATAAGCTCACAGGCGATGTCTCATTTAATTTACGACTCGTAAATGTAAATTGATTCGTTTACATAGACGTTGTAACCTAGAGAGGCAATATCATATCATTATATATTTCCAACGTTCGAAAAATGTTTGTTTTTGTCTTTTCTTTTTTTACTTCTCTCGAAAAATTATTACGATAACAGGGGAAAAAATAAAAAGAAGAGAACGACAAACCGAGCAAAGAAAAAAAAGACACGTAAATGTACGTTTAAAAAAAAATATATATATATATATATGGGTGTGTGTATATATATATATATATTTATTTATTTATTATATATATGTATGTGAGGCGTTATCGAAGAAAAAAAATGTATATGCATCCGGAGTCCTACGACGATAAATGTGTGTGTATTGAATATATATTTAATTATTTGAATGAAAAAATAAAATAAAAAACAAAACAAAATACTCAAATAAAAAGACAACACAAAATATGTAAATATATTTGGATGTGTGCAAGGGAAAAAAAATGAGAATTATACATATTAATGAAAAATAAAATAAAAAATAAAACGTATACGTACACACGCGCAGGCAGAATATGCATTCACAGGTACATCTACGTTAAAAAAAAAACAAAAACACCGAAGGAAAAAAAAACTCATCAAATAACTAACGAGAGAAGATTGAATAATAACAATAATCGACGAGAGACTCAAAACGTACACGGTATGGAAACAAAAATATGTGCTATAAGTCCGACAGTTGTCGAAATAAAATTTTTTCGATCAGCTCCTATTCTTGATTTATCTATGAGAAAGAGGAGACACGTTTTTTTTCTTCCCCAATCCTTATTATACCAGGATGCTTTACTTGTGAGCATTCACCAGCTAAAAGTGAGTGTCGATGAGATTTAATTGGCCGGTACGAGAAAAATATGACAATAAAACAAATTATCGATATGCAAGATATTGAGAGCATTGACTTTAAACAACAACAACGCCAAAAACTTATTGATAAAGTAGTTAAAAAAATCTGTAATACGAAAAAAAAGTTTATTGACGATATGTCAAACAATTATAAAAACTATTTTATTAACAATTTTTTGGAATTATGTACCAAAATTTGTTAATAAAGTAGTTAAAAAAATCTGCGATACGAAAAAAAGTTTACTGACGATATGTCAAAGAATTATAAAAACTACTTTATTAACAACTTTTTGGAGTTATGCAACAAAAACTATTTTGCTACCAATTTTTTGGAATTATACACCAAAAACTTGTTAATAAAGTAGTTTAAAAAATCTGTGATACGAAAAAAAGTTTACTGATGATATATCAAACAATTATAAAAACTATTTTATTAACAATTTTTTGGAATCATGCACCAAAAACTTGTTAATAAAGTAGTTAAAAAAATCTGCCATACGAAAAAAAGTTTATTGACGATATGTCAAACAATTATAAAAACTATTCTATTAACAATTTTTTCGAATTATGCACCAAAAACTTGTTAATAAAGTAGTTAAAAAAATCTGTGTTACGAAAAAAAGTTTACTGACGATATCACAAACAATTATAAAAACTATTTTATTAACAATTTTTCGGAATTATGCACCAAACACTTGTTAATAAAGTAGTTAAAAAAATCTGCAATACGAAAAAAAGTTTATTCACGATATGTCAAACAATTATAAAAACTATTTTATTACCAATTTTTAAAAATTATGCACCGAAAATTTGTTACTAAAGTAGTTAAAAAAATCTGTAATACGAAAAAAAGTTTATTGACGATATGTCACACAATTATAAAAACTATTTTATTACCAATTTTTTGAAACTATGCACCAAAAACTTGTTACTAAAGTAGCTAAAAAAATCTGTAATACAAAAAAAAGTTTATTAACGATATGTGAAACAATTATAAAAACTATTTCATTAGCAATTTTCTGGAATTATGCACCAAAAACTTGTTAATAAAGTAGTTAAAAAAATCTGTAATACGAAAAAAAGTTTATTGACGATATGTAAAAAAATTACAAAAACTATTTTATTACCAATTTTTTGAAATTATGCACCAAAAACTTGTTACTAAAGTAGTTAAAAATTCTGTAATACGAAAAAAGTTTATTGACGATATGTGAAACAATTATAAAAACTATTTTATTAACAATTTTTTGGAGTTATGCAACAAAAACTATTTTATTACCAATTTTTCTGAATTATCCACCAAAAATTTGTTAATTAGATAGTTAAAAAAATCTGTAATACGAAAAAAAGTTTATTGACGATATGTCAAACAATTATAAAAACTATTTTATTAACAATTTTTTCGAATTATGGAACAAAAACTTTTTTATTACCAATTTTTTAGAATTATGCACCAAAAACTTGTTAATAAATTCGTTAAAAAAAATCTGCAATACGAAAGAAAGTTTACTGACGATATCGCAAACAATTATAAAAACTATTCTATTAACAATTTTTTGGAATTATGCATAATCGATATTTCTTTCCCATCTTTATATGACTTTCATGTTTTAAAAAAAATTATTTCTCTCGTATCGCTAAGTACGAAAATACTGATCGTATACAACTGTTGTTTGTCAATGTACAACCTGGCAGCATCCTTAAAAATAATCTCGTTATATAGCCGAGACATTCGCTCGTGTTTCTTGTGCTCATCTATATCGAAGTCATGTCCCTTTATCTTAGCCCCTCTCTGAGCTCCCCCTCCGAACGGGTCTTCTCACTGTTCGCTATATCCTCTTGTTTTTATATCATCCTATCGCCAATTACCCCCCTTAATGGGACATTAATCCGATGGTACTTTAGCGATCTCACGGCTGGTGTCCTACTGCAGCTTTCGTTCACGTGATACTCGTTCCTCTTCTGGAATTTTCCTCGTTTCTTTCCCCCGCACCCCTAAGTCGCCCTATCCCCAATCCCCGTCGCACTGGCTCTCGCTTTTCATCCCTTCCGTTTTCTCGGCTATCCTCCGAGCCCTTTTTATACGGCTCTCGCGTATCTTCCTCAACGTGAAAACTGCGGCTATAGTAGCTCGTCGTTAAGGAAGCTCAACGGGAGGGGTGGAGCGAGACCGTGTGCGGCTGTGCCTCGAGAGAAGAAAAGTCTCTTTGTTGATATACATATATATATGTGGATGGCTATGTATACTCTTTTTCCATCTCTTTTCGAGGCTTCTCCCACCCCATCGTCACCTGTCTCGGTTTTTTTGTTGATTTTTTTCTTCGTTTCTTTTTTTCTTTTAAAGCTTCGCCATTTTCCTCTTTCAACCCCTAGCCAACCCTCTTTCGTATACCATCCCAAACCTGCAGCCTCGTCATCCTCGTTCCTCTTTCTCTTCTCGTTCGTTTTTCTTTCTGGTTTTTCTTCTTTTTTTTTTTTTTTTACTTTTATTGCCGCAGCAATCGACGCCGACGACCTTCTCTCGGCTCAATTTCACCCTGGCTCCCGGAATCTCAATTGGGTGCTCGTTTCGTCGAGAGCTTCACTGTTACTTCCTTACTGATATGCGTACGTGGATTTGTGTGTGTGGGTGTGTGTGCCTGTGTGTATATAGGTTTATATATGTGTGCTAGCTTCGTTGCTGCTTCCGACTTTCAGGGGCGACAGCAGGTATATCGTATTTCTTCGTTTTTTTTTGCCTGGCTTCTCTTCCACCCCGGGACCAGATACTCTATTTCGCTTGTATGTCTCTGAGCATCGAGCTCCGAGAGGAAAAATCTGGCTGGAGAGTGACTCGTGGATAGTTTTCGTATATACCGTGTCGTCGAGAGGGTTGATAGAGTGGGGAAGTGAAGTGAGCTCGAGTAAAATGAACAAAAATTTTCGACGTACGAGAAGGCAAAAAAATCACTGATATTTCAAGGTTTTTAAAATTATTTTCATTTGTTCCTTGATATTCTCTACTCGTTCTTTATATTTCGCTCCTCATATATTTTCTGACTTATCGCAATAACTCGTGTTTGACGATCCTATGAATACATTGACAGTGAGAGATATAAAATGAATGAGACGGTTGGTTAGAGGGATGAGAAAAACGTCGTCTTACTACTATAATAAAGCTGGAGAGTTTGTATGTTTGTTCGAACGCGCTAATCTCAGGAAATACTAATCCGATTTGAAAAATTCTTTTTCCATTAGATAGTCCGTTTATTCGGGAAGGCTTTAGGCTATATAACTTTATGCTATGGACCCTAAGAAGCTGCGGTAGCGTCGGTTTACTTTTTCGTGATTGGTCCCCTTATTTTTCAACATAATTTCGGGATGGTATTTATAGTTAATGATATTCACTTGGTTATGTATTCATAATGTGTATGAAACAGAGATATAATCCAAATTTAACTCGGATGAAACCGCAGGGCACAGCTAGTATTTCATCAAACGTTTCGTTCTAATTTACAAATTACAATACGTTGATTTAAAGCATTATCTCGGTTGAGAACTAAAAATGTTATCAAAAGACAAGCGTCTCGGCGTCAGGTAGTTGAATTAAAAGGAAAATGTACGACGCGCATTATTTAATTACTTTCTTCTTGAACCGAGGTAAAACGCTGTGTCACCGGATAAATGTAATTATGCTCGAATTCAAGTCCTTTTTGCCTCGGTCGATGAGAAATATGAATATTTAATGAAATTTATTCAATGCGTTCTCGAATATTCTATGAATTTCGTGGTAATCGTATATATTACTTCATTTTTTTGGTTATTAATATTTAACAAAGAGACATCGTGTCACGTACAGTGATTTTGACGTTCACCTATCGGTGTAGTAGTGCACGATTTTTTAAAATAGATAACTGACGTTTTTATTAATAGAAAATTTCAAAGGATCTTTTTTGAATGCGAATATAAAGCGTCCTTCAGATTTTATCCTATACGCGCATGGGGTAATTCATATTTGAATTTAATGTAACAAATTATATTATCTCTTCGTTATTCCTTTGACACAAGATATTTGATATTTCATATATGAAAGATCTCTTCATAGTATTAAACGAGATATCACCACGGGAAAAGGGGGTGTAAAACATTTGGAATTGAATTTTTATTCCGACATTTATTCCCTTTTGAAATATCAACCCTCTGACGATCTCATACAAATGAGTAATTTTTAAAATAAATTGCACGAAATTGGTAGTATATCTTTTGCCATCGAAATTTCTGTTTCGAAGCAATTTATGTACATTATTTGCTGATATATATATGATACGAGGATGAAAATTGCATGAAAAAAATTTCCAACGCTCTACCAACTTGGTTTATCGAGCTGTAACTTTCAAGGACCACACTTCAAATCTTTATGTACAATTCTTATTAGCAGTTTCGTAATATTACGTGAGTTCGAACAATTTTTTCGTATCTCTCTATAGGGTGCATTTTTTTTCTGTTTAAAAATTTAATTTTAACTGCAGGAAAACTTTGGCGCCACATTGAATATCAGGAATGAGAGGTGGAGGGTGGGGGACAACATATAATTTGTTCATATTGAATTTGCGAGGGTACCTACCAAGTTTCAGCCTAATTAATGAAGTGGCATTGAGCCAGAGAACATTTTAGACGATGCGAAGAAGTTTATGCCGTTCGTTATTTTTTTAGAATAAAATTATTTTCTTCAAGGTGTTTTTATCGTCAGATTTTAACTAAAATTGGGAAAAAAATACATCGTCGAAGAATATATCACCGATTATAGTGGACAAAAGTCCATATAGTGCGTACAAAAATTCAATTCACCGCCATTGCGTATAAAATATTTTCAACCCTTAACTACAATCTTGAGTCTCAGAGAAACGAGTTAAAAGTTTTTCCCCTATAGTTAATATTCTCCCTTTTTTGCATCATTGCTTACCTTTAAGTTGTTTTTTATCACGAAGATGTGATTTTTAAACCAAGTTTTCCGCAGCTTTTTTCAATAAATTTTGTTTACATTTATTCACATAAATCTTTCAATCAATATCAAAACGTTTTTTAAATTTAAGCTCTGCATTTTTACAGACAGTAGAAAATCGCGTTTAAAAAAGACAAATAAAATCCTTCAATGTTTGTGGCAGTTAGAGGCATTAAAAAAATGGCTCGGATTACGGTGCGACCTGGGTACTTAGATTAAGGTCTAAAAAAAGCAGAGATTCAATTGAAGGGTTATCGTAAATTTATTTGAATGTTAATGTAAGAACACAATTCGTTTTATAAATTTCATTAAAACAGTTAATGCACTCGACACGTATACGTGTAACATGGAATTGCTTCGTTTGTTTTTCCTTGAAGAATGCATTTATCCTATATAAACATAAAAATTTATTCGTACACACGCAGACCTTTGGAATATTCAACTGCGATTAATAATTCAGTTATAAACCTTCTATCACATGCACCACGTTATATTAGTTCGTGGCAATATCACGCACTTCCTGATATAGAACTAACGGTCACGATGTATAGAGCGAAAAAAAAAAACGAACTCGTGAGAACAAAAAATGAAACAACAACAAAATCGATTACAAACGTACACCGAGCGTTCCACACTGAATTTAACAATAAGCGTTAAACGAGAGAAACGAGAGTTTCAATGGCGGTGAAAATGAAAGAATAAAAATAAAATAAAAAAATATCCCGAGAGAGAGAGAGAGAAAAGGGGGATGAAGGTTTGCGCTACTATAGTATTATCGAGAGTCTATATATCGCAAACGGTAAACAGAAGCACTCGGCTGTGTATATCCCGCGGAATGAGCGAAACAAAACGTCGAAACGTTTGCTGATTCAGGGTGTACTATATTACCCCTCATATATATATATATATATATATGAATTGTGTTGTAGGTACAATTTTCGAGCTTTCATATGTGCGTTTCTGGTATTTATACAATAGGAAAACAACAGTCGTTCATATTGATACTCGAAAATCACGCAAGTAGAAAATTGAACGAGAATAATATGTACATATATATATAAACATACAGATATATTAAAATGTAGTAATAAATGATTCCGAGAGTACAAAAAGCTTGTGAATAGCACACGCGACTCTGTAGGCCGCTAAAACGTTATAGAACTTTCTCTATTTTTTTCTCTCTCACACTTTCACATACTGGCGAAGCTCCCTAGGCTCTTTTTCCCTCATTATCGCCAGCCCTGCTCGTGGTTGAAGAGCGAGAGGGGGTTTGGAGGGACGATGGTGAGGTGCTCTCGCACCCGGTGCTTTTAGAAGCACGAAAAGTTTTATTATTTTTCGTGGAGTAATTTGCGCCGTGGCGCGCGCGGCCCTCCGGTTGAATTGAACGAGACAGAGAGAGAGCAAGAAATAGAGAGAGAGAGAGAGAGAGGGTGAGAGCGAGAAAGCGAGAGATACAGAGAAAAAGCGTGCGGGAGAGCTTTTCAGTGTGGGTGTTGGAATAGCGAGCTTCTGAAAGAGAGAGAAAAAGGAGAGAAAGTGTCGTGACGAAGCGCCCGAGTCTCGACACTCGACCGAAAGCTCTGCTCGCCTTAGCCTCGCCTCTCACCCTCTCTTGCTCCTGGATGAAGGACGACGACTACGACGAGCGAGGCCAGCTGGCATAGGCCAACACGCTCAACTATATATACATCAACGGTTTTAAAAGTTGACGGAAAGTTGAAACGCGAAACGAGCCTCTTATAAGTGAGAAAAGCTCGGAGAGCACCCGCGGTCTGGCATATTATAACGTCCGAGGGGAGATGGATATAAAAAAAAAAGGAGAAATGGGGTTTTGTCGTTCGCGAGGTATTTTTTTTGCTTAACGTCGTGTATGTGTCTGGATTACAAAAAAAAAAAGCGAACGGCAGTAACATATGGCAGGTTTTTCAACGACGATGTCTGACCAACGCGGATCTGTACTACTGATTTTTTTTTCTCTTCGTCAAAGTAATTCGAACGAACGGACTTAATGGATGAATAAAATGCCTACGAATTAGAGATTTCTGTTAATTTTCCTATGAATCTATTAAATTCATTTTATGTACTTTTATTATTGTGAGAAGAAAATAATCATTTTTAAATAATATTTGTTATATTGAGGAATAATTTTTTTTTTTAAGATTATGGAACTCTTACAATTTTGCAGATTCGTATCTGACTTTTTTTTCGTTTGAAAAGGAGCCTTTATCTCCGTTAAGGGCTCACACACCGCTGCGCGCGCTGAAAACCGAGTAAATTTGGAAAAATTATTATAAAGGTTATGCGGTGAAAACAAAATTAAATTGTTGATTTTACATTTTTTATTAACTTTTCAACTGTAAGGAAAATAATTGAACATTTTTTTTTTTTCAATATTAACATTATTTTTTACAAGTATAAATGGACTACTGTTGAAAACCATGATGCCTCCTCGTCGACATCATAACTTCACCAAAAATTATCCAATCTCCAAAAATAAAAAAGAATCTTGTACAATAATGTAGTAGTAATAGTCTGACGGAGGAGATTTTAATTTTTTTCAAAAATAACGAAATTACGGTATTTTAAACTTTAGTATGCAATATATAAGAAAAAAATTAGTGTTTAATAATTTATAAAAAATCGTCCAACCAAAAAATGAAGAAAATCTGTCGTCAGACTATAGAGAAAATAATTATCAAGATTTGCAAAAAAAAAAAGTTAAAAAATATTAAAAATTGACTGAGTTATCGTGCTGACACTATCGAAAAACGCATTTACGGGGGGAAATAAGGTTAGGACTGCGTTTTCTCAATGATTTTCATGAATTTTTTGATAGTATAAAAAATTAATATAATTTATTGAAACTTTGAGAATATTTTATACATATATTTAAGTATATACTACAAAATATTAGCGACCCCATATTGCAGGTCACAATCAGACTCAGCATTTTGCGTACATTCTGGAAGCCGCAATTTTCATCTGAAATCAAACGAGGTTGGAATTTACTTTTATTATATGTCTCTCTTCTATATGAACCTAAATGTTATCAAAAAAATATAAAATTGAATTTTTTACAGGGGTCAAAACAAAAAAGCATGATTTTTTGCCGTTTTTTACAACTTTATTTGCAAAAAAAAAAATCATTTTAAATAATGATAATATTCCGATTTTAGGTTCATATAGAGCGCAATACTATGAAGAAAGTAACTGCCAATTTGTAAAACGATTGGTTGAAAACTTTTCAAACTAGCGTGTACGCAAGTTAAAAAAAGGCGTTTTCAGAAAAACGCGTTTGAAAAAATAGTACCAAGAAAAACAAAGTCAAGGCAGTCATAAATTTTCTTCGGTGTTTTTCAAGGAAATTCTTCAAAAATTTTTTAGTATATACTTAAATATATGTATAAAATATTCTCAAAGTTTCAACAAATTATATTCATTTTTTATACTATAAAAAAATTCATGAAAATCATTGAGAAAACGCTGTCCTAACCCTATTTCCGCCCTTAATGGCTTATAACAATAGAACGAGTCGGAATTTTCATTTAAAATTTTGGGAACATATTTTTCAACACTTTTACTAACAATTTATGAAATTTAAAAAAAATCGATTTTTTGAACCGTTTAACCCTATTTTCTCCCTTAAAGTTTCCGGTAGGTAGAACGTGAACTTACGGCTAGTATCCCATTCCAGTTAGCCAGGTAGACGTCCCGACCCGGTGTCCCGTCACATTTATTGCTATAACTTTGTAACGGAGTGGAGTTTTCTTAAAAGTTTTTGTTTTTTTAATTCTTAAAAGATTAAAGAATAAAAATCTGTGAAAAAAAAATCGAAAATTTCAGGGGTATGTGATAATGATACTCATTTTTTGATATTTTGCAAAGGTTGGCTTTTTAGAATAATCGGAAAAGTGATGAATGAAAAAGATGACAATGATCAATGAATTAATAATTCTAATGAATTAACGTTCGATGTAGTAATTAATTTGTACATTTAACAGTAAAAATCGTATCGTAAAATAGCAACAATGATATATAAAACGAGAGATTCTCGTTCGCCAGGACCTCCGCTCGTCCATTAGAATTTTTACTTTTTCATTCCCCTCGCATACTTGTGGTTTCGTATATAAATACATACAGATATATATTCACGAATTTGATGACGAACGCTCACCGACTTTTCTGGCTTTTTAACGTGTTGGCTGGTACCACTTGGTGCCTATATAGCTCTAATACCGCACTGCAACACACACTCAATGTGTCGACTATACAACGTGCGGTATTGCACTCTCGGTGCCACGGAGGTGGATGTACACCGCAATTTTATAACTGGCGTGGATTATTTCACCTTATATTTCATTCCGAGCGCACTCGTGACTCTCAGCCTCTAATATATATTCTCATACACGTATATACATATATTTTAAACGTTATACAGCTTTCCTCGTTTCGCAACTTTTCATGCGAATAGAAGAAGTAGCGAGTTGGGGTGGGAGTTGGAAGGGAGAGGAGCGGTTTGAGAGGACGAAACGGAAAACGCGCAAGTTAAACATAATCAGTCGAACTGGTTCAAAGCCTCTTGAGGATTCGTCTCTCTGCTTCGTTCTTTCCGACCCTCCTCGCCCTCCCACTCTTTCTCTCTAGTTTTCTCGATTCACCCTCCGCGTGCTCGGCTCACCCTCTTTCCTTTCCTCTGGTTTTTTTTTTACTCTTGCACACACGGGAATACTCATCACCTGTACAAATGTCGTATCTGAGAGATATACACGAGCTTGCACAACTATTTTCTCTCCCCACGTTTTTATCCTACTCGGGGGTACACAGTATACATTATTTCTCTGTCTTCACGGGGTACATAATATTGGATATTTCCCGTGAAATCATACGATTCTTTATTTTTCTTTGTTTGGACATTTTTTTCGGAAATTTTGTATGATGTACAGTACAAACGAGTGGAGAATTAAAAGAAAATTTGGTCGTTCAGATTAAAAATTAATTTCAATGGAAGCAAACGTTCCGGGGATTTGTTAATAATTCATTTGTTAATACTTCATGTGTTAATTATCCTCTGAAATTTATAGAATTGATTTTATGTATAAAATTTTCTGAACAAATGATTTAAAAAAATGTCATACCTATTTTAGGGGTATGGCCACGGTAGCGGGTATAAAATCATGGACACATTTTACAATTTTTCTTTGTATAAAAAAGTGATTTATTTATAAAACTAATTACACATCTATTTAGTATAAATATCAAGCAAACGAAAAAATTTTTTTTTGCGTTTTCTGTTATACAAAATGACCGCGTGCCAAAAGTAGCAGTAGTCGGCCATTTTGTATAACAAAAAACTGAAAAAAATATTTTTAATTACCTTTATACTTATACTAAATAGATGTGTAATTATTTTGATAAATAAATCACTTCTTCATAGAAAAAAAAATTGTTAAATGTCCACATGATTTTATACCCCCTACCGTGGCCATAGCCCTTTACTAATTTTCGTCGCTCATCAGAACTTCCTTTTTTTTGCAAGCACAATTTGCGAATGAGGTGGTTAGAAAGAAGAAAAACACTGAAAAATTTGTGGTCTGAAAAGTGTCGAAGAAAAGTTTTTTCATATAAATTTTGTATCTAAAAATTGGCTTTGTCCAAAAATTGGCTCACTTCATGTGGAATAACTCATATTTATATATATACACCTATTTATGTATCGAGAGGAGGAGTGCTGGAGATTAAAAAGAGATTTTATTCACGAAGCAAGAAATTTCTTTTCGCCACGTCTTTCTTCATAGAGACTTACGTTGTGAAGGTATATATAGTTGGTTATATGCCTGGGCGAACTTTGATCAAAATTGTTAGTGAAGTCTGGCGCGCGTCCTGAATAGCATTAAAAAAAAGGAACATTTTCTCAGTACAAGTCGTTCTCGTTACAGTACACTACGCTTTCTCTCTCCCTCTCATTCTCTCACCATCTATCTCTCTACTCCGTGTCCCCTTGTAAACTGTATTATGCGCAAAAAGAATTTTCTCGAACAAAGCACTTTTTCCTCTCTCTCTCTCTCTCTTTCTCTCGCTTCGCTTTTCTTTTTTTTTGTTCCTGGATACTTCATTCGATCCTTATTACAGTGCCGAGCGAGCGAACTTTTTTATTCTCTCTTTCTCTCTCATTCTGTACTTCTGAGTATTAGTGTAATGTACATTGTGCTATAACATTCCATCGGGCAGATGAATCTATCGGTTTTTCGAGAGGGATGCAGATACTTTTCGTGCTGTATGGTCGAATTTTATTTTCATGCCTACGTAGCAAGTACAACGAAGTCTCGCCGTTCCATCGGTGCGTTATCACTTTTTTTTTTTAATTTTATTTTCGGTCTAGACGAAAATTATGAGCTTTACATCCGATCGTGCGATAATGCGATGTGATGAGGCAACGGGAAAAAAACGTTTCATATCACGGTTTTATCGTGCCCTATAGAGAAAAACGGGCTAACGGCCAACAGGGGTTGATGCCGAGGCAAACCATTTTAGAAATATATAGCCAATATCAAGAAACAACTTTTTCCGACAGTTTTTACCTCGGCACACAACTTCGATCGTTTTCCGTTCATTTCGATCTAACATCTGTGACCAATGAAACGTGAATTTTCAAATAGTTAAACGTCATTTTTATCTAGAATAAAATTTATTGATGTCAATTGACTTGGAACTCTTTACGGACAGTCACAAACATTTCTTTCCTCACATTTGTTTTATGACAATTTAACAGAGATAAATCGGTAATTTGAAAAAATTATTATAAAGGTTATAAAAAATCAAATTGATGATTTCACATTTTTTATCAACTTTTTAACTATAAGGAAAAAAATTAAAAAATTTTTTTAAACAATATTAATATTATTTTTTACGGGTATGAATGGACTACTGATGAAAACCATGGCGCCTCCTTGTCGACATCATAATTTCATTAAAAATGATCGAATCTGCAAAAGTCAAAAAGAATCTAGTAAAATAATGTAGTAGTAATAGTCTGACGGAGGGAATAATTTTTTTTTCTTAAAAAATCAAGAAATTACAGTATTTCAAACTTTATCATGCAATTTAAAAAAGAATCACTGTTTAATAACTTATAGAAAATTGTCCAACCTAAAAATAAAAAAAAAATCTCTCGTCAGACTATAGAGAAAATAATTGTCAAGATTAAAAAAAAAAAAAGAAAGTTAAAAAATATTAAAAAATGACTGAGTTATCGTGCTGACACTGTCTAAAAACTTAGTTTCGAGAAAAAGGCGTTTAAAGTTCCTGCCGGGTTGCTGTTTCAACCAGATCTCCGGTTACATATATTGCTATAACTTTGTAACGGAGTGGAATTTTCTAGGTTTTTTTTAACTTTTAGAAGTATAAAGAATAAAATTCTGTAAAAAAAATCGATTTTTTGAAAATTTGAGAGGTATGTTGAGCCCTTAACAAAATTAATAAAAAGTCATTATTTCTTCACTTTGACAAATGCGACTGACATTGTACAAAGTAAATGTTATAAAATCGTCATTTTTTTTGCTTCAGGATATTCGAACTGAAATTGTAATGGAAAAATATTGCCCTTGAATGTTCACCACTATCTCGTTCAAATGTAAAATCAGTGAAATATAATTTCAATCGCTTTGTTTTTTAAAAACTCGAATACCCAAATTCTATATAAATATACAAATATCCATATAGAAAGCCGAATTGAATGAAGTACCGGTTAGTCTGCTATTTTTTCTCAACTGACTATCGTTATTTACTCCACTCTCGTAAAACCCTCGACCTCTTTTTTTTTCATCTCTCCGCTCACCAGAATTCTCTCTCGCTTCTTCTAACTCTTGTAGATTCTTATCCGTAAGAGAGCAACTCTCATTTCTTCGACCCTGATTTTTATTTTTTTTTTATTTTTATTCGGCTCACTTAATCCCCTCACCGTCGAGAATCCATCTCGGTAGGGTCACGTTGAAGAGAGTGTGTACGTGTGCGCGAAAATTGGCTTTTTGTGTACACGAGAGTGTGAATGCCTAACGTGGGAAAAGGAAAAAGAAAATCAAGAGATTTTCCTCTCGTGGAAAATCGTGAGGAATAACGACGTGACGATTAATTCGTCCTTTCGATAAACGTATATAAATGTTATACATATTTTATTCTTAAGTAAACGATTTCGAGTATCCGGCACGGTATCCCGTGACGATTCGGTGATCGGGCGAAAATCTTTGTAATCGAATTACATAGTTTAGGTTTTTGTCCCTGTACTAAACTGGGAAAGTGCACGACAGGGAATTTCTACTTTACGAATTTATCCAAATGGGCTTTTGCGGTTCATTCAATTCTTATTATTCCATGAAGAATGAATGAATAATTTATTGGAGGGACCCGGACAGAACGATACCTATAATCCATTACATAAACGATGAACAGTCACTGGGGAAATAAAAACACATATGTGAAGATTTTTCGTGACATATTTTAGTTTTCCGTGAAAATAGCTAACGGATTTGTCGTGAGTGGAAGAAAAAATATCTATTTATTTAATCATCGAGCTACAATATATTGATATCCATAGGTTCAAAGTTTTTTTCGTCCATAAAAATTATTTTAAACTCGAGAGTGAGAAATGTCACTAATCGTGGTACTTTTGCGTATCAATTTTATTTTTCATCCCCCATCGATCGTTCGATAGGATAATCGATAAATTAAAGTCTGAAATATAGCGAAAAGTCGGGTAAAGCTTTGGCAGTGACATCGAAAATCTTATATCCACACTCGCAGCATCCTCTCTTCCTCTCGTAATATCTCTCCCGCGGTTTATCTGAAAGTTTATTCAATTTATCGCTGTGAGAAACTTTTGACAAATTCATTTGCATAGCTTCGGGGGTAATTCATTTTCAGACCCTGATTCGACTGCCCATTAATCCATGTTGCAAGGAGATTGGAAGGATCTTCGATGAAGGTATCTCCTCCCGATTGCCACGGAGGAGAACCAAGGAAATGTATATATAAAAGAAGAAAAAAATTACAGAGGGGTTGTTTCAGGATTGCGTGGGCGATAATGAAAATAAAACAATGTATATACACATTAGGGCGATTATTTTTTTTCGACTATTTTTTTTTTTCAATCCCCACCCGAAATTTTGTTGGATATGTCGAAAAAGAAATTCCCTGAAAGTTACAGTCCTCAATATTAATTCTAAGTACTTTGCCAAAGCGTGAGAAGATTTTCCATCTAAAATACACGTAAATCGAATTTTTTTTTTTTCAAATTTCTATAACTCAGCCGCATTTTATGCTATCATATTGTTCTTGGTTTCGATTTACTCGGAATAAAATAATCTAAAAAAGTGCCTTTTGCGGTGAAAGTGTAAATTGTACTGGTGAGTTGGTACGGGTCACTGAAGTTGATTTTTACCCAAAATTCTCGTTTTTTTGCTGTTATCTAGGAAACAATTAACTTTACGAAAAAAATGTTAATGAAAAATTTGTTGAAAATTTAATTTCCTACAAAAAAGGTCCTATCGACCCAATTGTTTAGATTAATATTGCTTGAGATATTGAACTTTAACTTATGAGTAGTATAAAATTTATAAATTATGAAATATTAAATAATGAAAAAAATACAAAATAAAAAAAGTTCAATATCTCAAGAAATATTAATCTAAGCAATTGGGTCGATAGGACCTTTTTTACAGGAAATTAAATTTCCAACAAATTTTTTATTCACATTTTTTTCGTAAAGTTAATTGTTTCGGAGATAACAGCAAAAAAACGAGAATTTTGGGTAAAAATCAACTTCAGTGACCCGTACCAACTCACCAGTACAATTTACACTTTCGCCGCAAAAGGCACTTTTTTAGATTGTTTCATTCTGAATAAATCGAAACAACAACAACAACAATATGATAGCACAAAACAATATGATAGCAACATAGCAACGTAGCATATAATTGAACAATATGATAGCATAAAATGCGGCTGAGTTATAGAAATTAGAAAAATAAAAAATTCGATTTACGTGTATTTTAGATGGAAAATCTTGTCACGCTTTGGGAAAGTACTTAGAATTAATATTAAGGGCCGTAACTTCCAGGGAATTTCGTTTTCGACATATGCAACAAAATTTCGGGTGGGAACTGAAAAAAAAAAATAGTCGAAAAAAAAATCGCCCTAATACACATATATATTTCTACCGGTTGCTCGAGCGAATGAACTCGTGCGTTCAATGAAATCTCGGATAGGTGTATACGTGTGTGGTCAATCCTTTTTTTCTGATCCCTCGATAAACACGCGTACAGCCGAGAATACATGAATACATACCGACCCTACTTGAGCTCATCCTCTTTTATCTTCTTTGTCTGTCTCTCGACTGTCTTTTGTTCCACCGCGTTTTATCGCTTTTCTTCACCAGCGACACGATCGACTACACTCTGGGCTCTATTCCCATCAATAAAATACTTCCTGTAGTAGCTCGATTCAAACGAAAATCTATATATATTGGGCACGCGAGTGAAAAAAAAACGAATGGTAAAGAGAGAAAGAGAGGAGAGAAACAGTGTAAGGAAAATAAAAATAATACGTTAGGTAGTCAAGAGACACAATGCCTCTGCCTCGACGAGAATTCATTCAAACGATTTTCATCCCTGATTTCACTCTTATTATCCACTGTGAAGAATCGATGTACGGGGAGGGAGGCAAAGAGAGTGATATTCTGCTAGGGTTGACACTATCTATAATACACTCGAAGAAAGAGGCTTTTTTTTCTCTCAACTTATATAGCACATACCGATGGTACGTTATAGAAAGGATCTTTATTTCTCTCTTCTTTCGGCGAATTCCGACAGTCTCCTTTGGGAATTTCACAGTGTTCCCGTTTCCCTTCGCGAATTCTTTCGCGTTCAATGTGTTCTCCACGTCGAACCAAACCGTGCGTACTTCCGCTTACAATGTGGTCAATTCCCCGTCGGGAATACCCTGGCCGTATTATAATAGAATATAAATATCTTACTTGTTGGGATTTTCGTCCATATCCTTTACTCAATCTGTCGAGACGCATATTAATAAATTCATAATCAGATACTGTTCGTGGAATTTATAAATGAAATATTAACAAAGCTTTTTTGGGACTTGGGAACTGGGACATTTTTTTTTCTTGGCAAAATTCAACAAAATTACCAACTACTTTGGTTTTAATGCGTATCCATCTGAACCACTGTTAGCGTTCCCCGGTTTTGTACTTTAAAAAAATAATTTTCAGTCAGAGATATTAAGAAAATGGTTAATTTTGTTTATATTTTTTGAAACGTTTAACATGTACTTTTAATCACTTGATTCAGAAATATTTTCAAATTTCCCAACCTAAAATCTACAACAAATTGATGAAAAAAAATAAAAATATATCGAAATTAGGTGTAGAAAATTATGTTGTTTCTCTGGATAGTGAAATCATATACTGTTTGTGGAATTTACGAATAAAATATTAACAAACCTTTTTTGGGACTTGGGAACTGGGACATTTTTTTTTCTTAGCAAATTTCAAAAAAATTACCAACTACTTTGGTTTTAATGCGTATCCATCTGAACCACTGTTGATGTTCCTTCGTTTTGTACTTTAAAAAAATAATTTTCAGTCAGATATGTTAAAAAAATGGTTAATTTTGTTTATATTTTTTGAAACGTTTAACATGTACTTTTAATCTCTTGATTCAGAAATATTTTCAAATTTCCCAATCTAAAATCTACAACATATTGATAAAAAAAAAAAAAAAAATATCGAAATTAGTTGTATAAAATTATGTTGTTTCCCTGGACACTGAAATCACATACTGTTTGTGGAATTTACAAATAAAATATTAACAAACCTTCTTTGGGACTTGGGAACTGGGACATTTTTTTTCATGGCAAAATTCAACAAAATTATCAACTATTTTGGCTTTAATGCGTATCCATCTGAACCACTGTTGACGTTCCTCTGTTTTGAACTTTAAAAAAATAATTTTCAGTCAGATATGTTAAAAAAATCGTTAATTTTGTTTATATTTTTTGAAACGTTTAACATGTACTTTTAATCACTTGATTCAGAAATATTTTCAAATTTTCCAACGTAAAATCTATGACGATAATGCCAATATTGTTTATAACAAAATAAGCTTGTCAAGGATTATTTGTATATAACAAATTGACGAAAAAAAAAATATTGAAATTAGGTGTAGAAAATTATGTTGTTTCCCTAGACAGTGAAATCACATACTGTTTGTGGAATCTACAAAAAAAATAATAACAAACCTTTTTTGGGACTTGGTAACGGGGACATTTTTTTTTCTTGGCAAAATTCAACAAAATTACCAACTACTTTGGTTTTGATGCGTATCCATATGACCCACTGTTGGCGTTTCTTCATTTTGTACTTTGAAAAAATAATTTTCAGTCAGATATGTTGAAAAAATGGTTAATTTTGTTTATATTTTTTGAAACGTTTAACATGTACTTTTAATCACTTGATTCATAAATATTTTCAAATTTTTCAACTTAAAATCTATGACGATAATGCCAATATTGTTTATAAAAAAATAAGCTTGTCAAGGACTCTTTGTATACAACAAATTGATGAAAAAAAAAATATCGAAATTAGTATAACTGAACAGTGAAACATCTGACGAAGATTTGAAACTTCAAAATTGATTTTTTTTAAATTCCTTTTTCCGACTCATGTTTATAACAATTTTGACATCTGTCCCTAATCCATAAACTACAATTTGTAATAATTTCGTTGGAATTTTATTTTACAACGGGACGAAAGCTCGTTGTATAATGTAATCTAATGCCTGTTTCACCCTTACAAAGTGATATATAGTACGTATGGAGATGGATAGATCGTTTGGTGACCGTTTCCCAGAGTCCCCGAAGCGTCTCTTTGAGAACCAGACCCCTCGAGAGTCCAGTAACCAAAATCGAGGAAAATCTGTCTGGGTGGATGTTCTTCAACGCCTCGTTCACTCTCCGACTTTCGCGTCTCTCTGTTCCTTCATGCTCCACGTCGACGTCGACGTCGTCGTTCGTCGTAGACGTCGTCCTCCCTCGAATCAATACATTCCAGAATGAAGGACGCACACTTCTCTCTCTCTCTCTCTCTCTCTCTCTCTCTCTCTCTCTCTGTCTCTCTCTGTCTCTCTGTCTCTCTCTCTCTGTCTCTATTCCTTTAATACCATGACGTCTACATATATATACTAGTTCTCCTTTGGTCTCTCTCTCTCTCTCTCTCTCACTCTTTGGCGTGTATCAACACAGACTATATATACCTCATAGAATTTCGGAGGGTGAACTTTCTCTCGTCTCCACGATCGGTCGTTCGTTACGTTTCTCCAAACAATAAGAGAGAGGGAGAGAGAGACATATAGCGAGGGAACTATATTGTCTATATATATATGTCGACAGCCAGGATGAGAAGGACTTTGGTATCCCTTGAGAGAGACAGAGCGAGGCAAAGAGAGGGATGGGGTGAGAAAGGGCTAAGGCATCGGTGTAGGTAAAGGGGCGATATAGTGAAGGGCGAAGGAGAGAATCGACGTGTACTCTCATACCGATGTCGAAGAGAGAAAATCTCTGCGGTGTCAGTGTGGTTAGAATGAGTAAGAGAGAGAGAGGAGTTAGGTCGTCTATCTTCGTCGAAAAGTTCTTCAATCCCTCTCTCTCTCTCTTTCCGTTCATGTTCTTCCTATCTTAAATGTCCTTTCTCCTTCGATCTTGACACAGCCAATCGCGTTTTAAGCAGAATCTCGAGTACTGACAGAATCGAGAATCTGTCTAGCAGCCTCTCATGGACCATTCTCTCAACTCCGCTACCTTTCACAACTATTTATCTCTGTATATACTCTTGATTCACCACAACCAGAATCAATGTACAATTCTATAGACGCGTAATGACAAATGGACGTCGAAAATTATCTATCTTCTTTTACGCTATCCGAGAATTTCAGATACGTAACCGGTACAACGTTATCACTGTTAAGTCGAAACATTTATTTCTCATCTTATCACGACCCAAAGATATTTTTAAATATTAAATAAATGTTTCGACTTAACAGTGATAACGTTGTACAGCGTTATTACTATTACGTTAACAGTTAACGTTAACAGTGATAACGATGTACAACGTTATCACTGTTAAGTCGAAACATTTATTTCTCATCTTATCACGGCCCAAAGATATTTTTAAATATTAAATAATGTTTTAACAAACTGGATAGATGATTCCGATAATAAAATTTATTAACTAACAAATTTGAAGCGTGAGCGGTCATGAATATGAACAAATTTGAATTTTAAAGAGAATTCGATAGGCAGTGGATGTAAGCTTGATTTATTCGATTTTATCTCACCGAATAAGAATCGTATAAAAAATTTCAAACTACAGATTGTTCGAAATTCTTTTTTCATACCAAAAACAACAACACATCGATAGATAAAAAATGTAAAATGCGTTGTATTTTTAAGGGGGAAAATAGGGTTAGGACAGCGTTTTCTCAATGATTTTCGTGAATTTTTTTATAGTATAAAAAATGAATATAATTTATTGAAACTTTGAGAATATTTTATATATATATTTAAGTATACATATACTATAAAATATTAGCGACCCCATATTGCAGGTCACAATCAGACTGAGCATTTTGCGTACATTGTGGAAGCCGCAATTTTCATCTGAAATCAAACGACGTTGGAATTTACTTTTATTATATGTCTCTCTTCTATATGAACCTAAATGCCATGAAAAAAATAGAAAATTGAATTTTTTACAGGGGTCAAAACAAAAAAGCATGATTTTTTGCCATTTTTTACAACTTTATTTGCAAAAAAAAAATTATTTTAAATAATGATAATATTCCGACTTTAGGTTCATATACAGCGCAATACTATGAACAAAGTAACTGCCAATTTTCAAAACGATTGGTTGAAAACTTTTCAAACTAGCGTGTACGCAAGTTCAAAAGAAGACGTTTTCAGAAAAACGCGTTTGAAAAAATAGTACCAAGAAAAACAAGCAATATAGGGTCGCTAATATCTTCGGTGGTTTTTCAAGGAAATTCTTCAAAAAATTCTTCAAAATTTCATAGTATATACTTTAAATATATGTATAAAATATTCTCAAAGTTTCAATAAATTATATTCATTTTTTATACTATAAAAAAATTCATGAAAATCATTGGGAAAACGCTGTCCTAATCCAATTTCCCCCCTTAATGGCTTATAACAATAGAACGAGTCGGAATTTTCATAAAAAAATTTGGGAACATATTTTTCAATAGTTTTACTAACAATTTATGAAATAAAAAAAAAATCGATTTTTTGAACCGTCTAACCCTATTTCCCCCCTTAAGGGTGCGTTTTGTTTTGTAAAAAGAAAGGCAGAACTGTTTAAATTTTTTTTTATTGAATTTTTTCTTTCATTCTTTTTATTATTATTTTTATTATTATTATTTTTATTCATGATCGTAGATATATTTTCGACAATTGCTCACTCGGAATTATTCGTACGATTTTTATTTTTCCTCTCAGCAAATTGAAGAGAATCGTGGACCCATCTGAAAGTCATCAAAACTGACATGGTGTACAAAAGTCCTGGGTAAGGACCTCTGATATAAATTTATTTATATAATACTATATAAGATATAGGGTATGACAGAAAAGAATTTCTGTCGGAGGGCAAATGCTGTGCACGCTCACAAAGTTCGAAATTCACACTGGGGTATTATTTTAGCCTACAGGTAAGTGTATATATATGTAGTATATAGATCGAAATTTTTCTCTTACGCTTCGGTACACTTTATATTCTATCGCTCTGCACGCTCTTTCTCCCTTTCATTCTGAAACCGCGGTAAAACCACATCGATACACGATCTCACACACGAACACAGAAAAACAAAATCTACGTGCTGTACATGAAATATACGTATAGTGGGTTATACACACGGGCAGCATTACCGTGGAGGCTGCGGGAAGTACGGGAGAGACGGAAGAGTGATCGCGAGCTCGGAAGGCCTTCCGAACAACCCCGAAAAGGCAGGGAAAAAAAGAACGAGAAAAGTCGTAAGTAGAGAAAGAAGAATAAGTAGTGGTGACGGGGAATAAGCAGCCGCGGGAGAGTGGAAAAGATCCACGACTGTTCAACGGTACATATTCTAGGCTATGTAGGTCAGCGTATATATATAAGCTCACGATTCTAAGTACATAATATATCATTTACTATACGCACCCTCGTACATTCACAATACGACGAGAAAAAGGAAAAGAGACAGCTATTACATTTTTTTGTCTTCTTGAGTTTTAACCAAGAATTTTTTGTCCTCTTGACGGAAAAATCGTCGTGACGAGTAATCAGCGAGAAATTTCCAATCGGCAAAGTCTTGAGGCGATATTAAAAGACGAGAAAAACAATTTACCTCCCTTTCCTCCATTTATTCGGAAACCCTAAAACCATCACAGTTTCAAATGATCATAAAAATCCTATATCGATCTTCTTTATTCTTGTAAATTAAAAACAAGGCAAATCTGCCGAAACATATTTTACCCCGGTGTTCAATCAGTGGGCGCGCAGATGGTCAAAAACTCGAGGGATGACAAGCAACTTTGCCCCTCTTACATGAGAGACATGTTAACGTATATAGTTCGTGTATTTACAGGCATACATATATATTTAGTGGAAAAGTTTAGGGGATGAAAGTGGAAAACGCGTGGCTAAGATTCTTTTTTCGCCCCCTAAGGTGATTTTCGGGTATACCGGGAACGGATAAGGAACGAAAAAATCCCTCCTTGGGGCGTGACTAGGCCGAGAGCGTCACAGATTTGAGAAAATGCTCAAGTTTGCGATACGAGTGTATTAAAAAAAAAAAAAAAAAAAAAAAAGAAGCGAAAGAAAAAGTGTATAGTCACACATGGACCATTCTGAAGAGTGCGTGAGAGAGGAAGAAGAGAGAAATGGACGAAAAGAGTGGAGTGATTGCGGAGGAACGATGTATGAAGAAAAGGGAAAAGAAAAATAAGAGACAGACTGACGAATACGAAAGTGTATACGTATTAGAGTGAAACATTGCGAAGATGAGAATGAAGTATATATAGGAGAGAATAGTGTGTTCATATACATGTGTATATGGGGAGGGAAGAAGAAAATTATCTGTGGGGGTGCCCGTCGAGAGAGCGATCGTGCCTCGAGGCCTCTCTCGTTGCGAAGGGTTTTCTCTCCCTTAACCTCTTTACTCGCGCGATTTTCCCTTCCATCGTCCACTCCGATATAAACATACACATATATCTGTATCTACATAGATTATTTCACGTTAAGGGGGGAAATAGGGTTAAGACAGCGTTTTCTCAATGATTTTCATGAATTTTTTTACAGTATAAAAAATGAATATAATTTATTGAAACTTTGAGAATATTTTATACATATATTTAAGTATATACTATAAAATTTTTGAAGAATTTTCTTGAAAAACACCGGGGATATTAGCGACCCCATATTGCAGGTCACAATCAGACTCAGCATTTTGCGTACATTCTGGAAGCCGCAATTTTCATCGGAAATCAAACGAGGTTGGAATTTACTTTTATTATATGTCTCTCTTCTATATGAACCTAAATATTATCAAAAAAATAGAAAATTGAATTTTTGACAGGGGTCAAAACAAAAAAGCATGGCTTTTTGCCATTTTTTACAACTTTATTTGCAAAAAAAAAATTATTTGAAATAATGATAATATTCCTATTTTAGGTTCATTTAGAGCGCAATACTATGAAGAAAGTAATTGCCAATTTTCAAAACGATTGGTTGATAACTTTTCAAACTAGCGTGTACGCAAGTTTAAAAAAAGTCGTTTTCAGAAAAACGCGTTTGAAAAAATAGTACCAAGAAAAACAAGCAATATGGGGTTGCTAATATTTTATAGTATATACTTAAATATATGTATAAGATTTTAAAGGAATATACTTAAATATATGTATAAGATATTCTCAAAGTTTCAATAAATTATATTCATTTTTTATACTATAAAAAAATTCATGAAAATTATTCAGAAAACGCTGTCCTAACCCTATTTCCCCAGTTAATGGCTTATAACAATGGAACGAGTCGAAATTTTCATTTAAAATTTTGGAAACATATTTTTCAATAGTTTTACTAACAATTTATGAAATAAAAAAAAAATCGATTTTTTGAACCGTCTAACCCTATTTTCTCCCTTAACTCGGTCGATTTTCGATCGGTAGAACTTATGAGAGCTATTTAAATCGCGAATGCCGACTCGATAAGAGCATTAACGGGTTATACGCAGTCGGGAATTAAAAAAAATCGATTGTTTTTTTATTGCATTTTCGGAATGTACATATGTTTGAGTATATTCTCTGAAAATTTCAAATCGATCCGGCAAATATTCTTGGAGATACATGAATATTTGTAAGAACGCTCGGAGCGTTACAAAGTACGATTTTCTCAAAACGGTGTTTTCAAAGTCGGTGAGCACGATTTCTGAAAAACGGCTCGACCGATTGGTCTGCAATTTTAACACAACCTTCTCAGATATATTCTTCGGGTATTGATCGAAGGAATAAGATTTCCGATAATTATTTCTCACCACAATTAGTCACCACAATACGTATATAAATTTTTACGTTAATAAATTAAAATGTCTTCCCAGAAAAAATTCTTGAAAAATCGCCTTTTTTCGGTCTCCTGACTGCGTATAACTCCTTGAGGTAGTTGCCTGAGATTAAAAAAAAACCATACATCACGAAGTTGAGCCTACATCTTTTTTCGCGACGCAATAAAAGCAAAGGTTCATTTCTCAAGATCGATTGAGCATGAAAAAAAAAAAACGAAGAGGGTTTTACCCCCTTTCGAATGATATTATTAAATTCAATTTGTCAAATTCACCGTCGTTTCGTTCTTCCTACCCCTCGAAAAAAAAGCTCCGAAAAATTTCGCGTCGCGAACTTCACATTTCGTGACGTTAATTCTTATGAACTCTTCCATTACCACGAATAACATGAATTTCTAAAATTTACGATATCAACCTTTACATTTCAAGATTTTTCTATTCTGACATTAATTTTTCAAAGCCACCCTCTCGTGAGTTCGATCCGTTCTCGTCCAAAAAAAGAAAATTCTTTTTACGTTAACTACCTCACATTAATAGCTGTACTTATGCACATAGAATCGTGGAGTGTCGAAGTACGAGGGATGACAGGGCTCGAGAGTGAAAGCAGCCTCAAGCGTTTACCCAGCATCCCTTTCTCATCTCTCGTTCACGGTAACGCACACGTAACGAGAGACCGAGGAATTACCAATACATAAAACATATCGATCGTTGCGAAACGAAAGGGCTTACTACAACATAAATTTTAATGGAAAATCCTCAAGGTTACGTCCTTTTTATTCCGTCAACTTTCGATATATACAGATAATACTGATATTTCATTTATATCGTTACACATAAACGCCTTTATGTATGTATTATCGCGAGTTTAATGTCCGATACAGAAGGACTTTGGTCTTGCACAATTTCCCCTCGGTTGACAAATTCATCCCCTTCTCGGAGCTACCTCCGATATCCTGGTTAAACAACGAACGACGTACCGACGATATAATCCTAACGACTTCGTTATATCGTTCATATATATATATATATATATATATATATATATATATATATATATATGTATATATATATATATATATATATATATTCCACGCGTATATATGTATAATATTACGAGATATATATATATTAGGGTGGGTCAAATAAAATGACTAATTTTTTTTTCCTCGATATAATGAAAAATGTATTGTTTGGCATCTCAAAAAAAAAACCCTCTGCAAGTGTGAGCCCTTCATATTTGAATTAAGAGGTCCCTCATCGCGAATTTTCATTTCCCATTTAAATATCATGGAAACATTTTTTTTTAACTTTGGAATTTTATTAGACTTAAGGTAGTAGTCTGATAACTTAAGCCAATTTTCATGTCTTTTTTGGAGGGCGTTTTTTTGTAGGAAAATAAAAATGAATCGTTTTGGATATTTAGGATGTTTTTATTTACATATTAAAGATACAAAAAAAAATTTGTTTGAAAAAATTTAATAGTTTATTATTATAATTATTATTGATCGAAGTTGGTACCTCGAAAAAAAAGGGCGTGGGTGGCCCCGGTGATTTTGGCTCTTGATGATATCTGAAATAAAAAATTCTTGATAATTCTTAATCTATAGACATGTCATTCTGGTCGGAACTACTGAAGTTAAATTTCATGGATAAATAACAAAATGGCGGACTTTGGAAAAAAGTTTTTTTTTCCAGATTAAGAATTATCAAGAATTTTTGATGTCAGATAACATCAAGGGCCAAAATCATCGGGGCCACCCACGCACTTTTTTTTCGAGGTGCCAACTTCGATCAATAATAATAATAATAATAAACTATTAAATTTTTCCAAACATTTTTTTTTTTGTATCTTTAATATGTAAATAAAAACATCCTAGATATCCAAAACGATTAATTTTTATTTTCCTACAAAAAAACGCCCTCCAAAAAAGACATGAAAATCGGCTTAAGTTACCAGACTACAACCTGAAGCCGTTGATGCTATGAGAGTTTTCTAGCACATTTTTGTAGAACATTTGATGCTCCACAAAAAAGCTCTCTTGTGTCTAATCGATAAAAGTAACCGTACAAAAAATAATCGGTGATAATTAGCTCTGGATATTTGTTTGGAAACATATTTGTTTGGAAACAATTAGTAATATATTAGTAGTATATTAGTATATTAGTAATATATTAGTAGTATATATTAGTAGTATATTCATTCATATTGATAACTAAAATCTAAAAAAATTAAAAATTTATGTACTAAAAACGAGATACGTAGAATCCAGAGGTATTTATCACCGATTATTTTTTGTACGGTTACTTTTATCGATTAGCCACAAGAGATCTTTTTTGTAGAGCATCAAATGTTCGACAAAAATGTGCTAAAAGACTCTCCTAACATCAACGGTTTAAGTCTAATGAAATTCCAAAGTTAAAAAAAAAATGTTTCCATGTTATTTAAATGGGAAATGAAAATTCGCGATGAGGGACCTCTTAATTTAAATATGAAGGGCTCATACTTGCAGAAGGTTTTTTTTTTAGATGCCAAACAATACATTTTTCATTATATCGAGGAAAAAAAAAATTAGTAATTTTATTTGACCCACCCTAATATATATATATACATATATGCAAACCTACCGCAGTGCAGCTTTTTCTCTCTTACGCACACTCGATTCACCCCTATAGATATCATTTCCTCCTAGGAAAACCGCGTATAATATATGTGCTGTATATTTTATATATATACATACGCGTACATGTGTGTTGGAGAACGATGAATTATGACTTCATCTTGGCCTCAAACGTTCGAAACGTGCGGCGTCGATACGTCTCTCGATATACCATTTTCTTTCTCTTTCTCCCTCTCTCTCTTGGTATAAAGGATATATCAGATCCGTCGAGTGAGCTCTGGCACAGTAAGGGGTCGTGTAAAAAAAAAGGGGGCTAATATATCGTCGATATCCTGGTGGTGCTGCCGCTTTTGTCTCTCTCTTTCTCTCTCTCCCTCTACGTGTACACTGTTAGCGAAAGTCCCCCGAGAGCGTCGCACTCGACGTTCCGCTTCTTTTCTTATTCTTCTTCTTCTTCCTGTTACTCTCATTTTTTTTCCCCTTTTTCTTCTTGTTCCTGGGATGAGAAAGAGGACGAGGAGCAACCCCGTGTCCCATGAGATTTCTATATTCTTCGTCTCGTGTATACTCACACCCGCATTTTGTCTCGACAGGAGAGAGGGCGCGAAAAACATACACATCTCTACTTTCCCTCGCTGTATACTTTCTTTTTTTTTCGCTCGTTCGTTCGTTTTTATATTGGTCAATCAATGGATTCTGCAGAGCTTATAGGAGCAATTTGTACGAATTTATTGCTCTGCGCGACGACTCTCGTCATGATACGTTTTTCTTGTCGGATTAGTATTGTTACAGATTTTTTTTTGTTTTTTTTTTCTTTTAATTGCCATGTCCTATTGATTTTCGTCATCCATCCTCGTAAATTTGTGAAATTGTTTTTTCTTTCTTTGTAAAGAATGGATTTTATAAGTATGTACAGCCTCTTTTAACTATTTCGACAATTTAGAATTTATAAATGAGTCAAGAATGTCATTTTAACAATTGTACATAGTTAATGAATCAGTGGGGCATTATTTTGAAAATCCAGAAATTTGAGAATAGATACTTTTTTTTTTAACTAATATTATATTTTTGGCATTACTGTTATTACGAATACTCAACTCTACGAGGTCTGTACAAAAAGTATCGCGAATTTTGAATTTCCGCGGGCTACGTATATTCGATTTTCGATTTTTTTATGGTGTCAGGTTGGTACTCATGCCCCTCACTTATGCTGAAAAAATCGGCCATTTTGAATGTTTAGTTAACGCGGTAGTCTGGTCTAGAGCGAGGTTTTTGACGTCATTTCAAATGTGCAATAATTTTGAAACCGTTGAAGTTGTCTTGATGAAAATTTACACGTGCATTTATTGATCCTTAGAGAATACTTGGACATTAAAAAAAAATTATTTTAAATATTTTCATGTAGTTTTTTGCCTTGTTGCAACATGGTGCGCCGAAAGCCGCCTCAATCGGCGCCCACTCTGGACGATGTTGTACACACCTGAAAAAAAAAATATATATATATTCTCAATCTGTATAAGTATTCTGAGCACTGGTAGCAGAATTGGTACTTAAAAAAAATTTTTGACAAAATGGCGGCCTGTTGAACTTTCATTAATGATATTTCATACATTTTTGGGTATTCGACGAGTTATAAAATGTCGGCAAAATTATTGTTCGACTCAATTCTGCTACCAGTCCTGGGAAACAGGCTACCTAAGGTACGTACAAAATTTGAGCTTGATCGGTCCATTAGTTATCGAGATATCGTGGGCGCCGATTTGAAAAACATAGTTCTGAGATAAACGCGTTCAAAGTTTTGACACCGTTAAATGAGCGACTCAGTAGCCTCTGCGTTAGCTGCTTCCCGACCGCGTTACCTGAGCGCGCGGCTTGCTTAAAATTTTTATTTCTCGGCTAGTTTTTGAAATATCAATGAACGATTTTCAGGAGCGTATGAAGAAAGGTCTGAGGAATAAGAAAATGAAAAAAAAAGAAAAATCTATTCTTTCAAATTTCTAGACCAGACTACCGCCTTAATTGTTGACAACTGTTTTGGTTAGCGGTGTTTTGGCTTGTTTTCGATTTTTGCCTATTCCAAAAAAGCAGCTTCCATTGCGATGATTGAGCTTTGGTTTTCACGTCATAACCATAACCCCATGATTCGTCACCAGTTATGACCCTCTGGAGCAAATTTGGGTCGTCGCGGACCGAGTCCAACGGCTCCTTAGCAATGTTAACGCGACACTGTTTTTGTTCGAAATTGAGCAATTTTGGCACGAATTTCGCGGCGACCCGTCTCATGCCCAAATCATTGGTAAAAATCAAATAGCACGAGCCAATCGATATGTTTAGTTCCTCAGCAACTTCTCTAACGGTGATTCGACGATTGGCCAATATTATTTTCTTCGCTTCATCAATGTTTTCGTCTGTTGTTAATGTGCTCGGGCGTCCGGAACGCATTTCGTTGTTCGCATCTTCTCGGCCCTCTGAGAACATTTTGTACCACCGAAAAACGTTGCTTTGGTCCAAGGTAGCTTCACCATATGCCACAGTCAACATTCGGAATGCGTCCGCGCACTTAATTTTGTTTTTCACACAAAATTTGATGCAGATTCTTTGATCCATTTTTTGGAATAGGCAAAAATCGAAGACAAGCCAAAACACGTCTAACCAAAACAGCTGTCAACAATCAACTGAACATTCAAAATGGCCGATTTTTTCAGCATAAGTGGGGGACAAATGTACCAACCTAGCGCCACAAAAAAATCGAAAATCGAATATACGTAGCCCGCGGAAATTCAAAATTCGCGATACTTTTTGAACAGACCTCGTACTTTTCATGCGTTTCTTATTCGGACTTTTATGACAGTACTATAAAAAAAATGTCATTGATTTGATTTTTTATTTATGCTGATGCCCGAGTATCTTTTTAAATATAGCGACAGTTTCTTTCCGACTTCTCGTACATACCAAAAGCAACAGCCTTTTTGATATTTCGACAATTCAGAATTTATGTATGGGAGAAGAATGTCATTTTAACAATTGTACTTATTTAATGAATCAGTGATGCATTATTTTGAAAATTCGGACGCTTGGGAATAGATACTTTTTTTAAACTGTTTTATCTCTTTGGCATTACTGTTATTACGAATACTCAACTCTGTTTTTCGTGCATTTTTTTTTCAGATTTTTATGACAGTACTTTAAAAAAAAAATGTTATTGATTCGAATTTTTATTTATGGTCCTATATGGCCCAAGTATCTGTTTAAATATAGCGACAGTTTCTTCCCTAGTTCTCGTCGATCCGAAAAGCAACAGACTTCGCGTATAGAAAACAATCTTTAGCGAGTATAGTTCTCAAGTTAGATTCTCTCCTATCGATAGACGATTTTATCGTCAAGATCGAAGATGTGCCGTGATGGATATTCCATTGGCTGCGGAAAAAAATATATAGGAGCTAGAGAAACAGGGGAGGGGAAGAAAAAAAAATTGAAGGAGATAGCAAAGAGTACTCTCGAGATATATATCTTTGTCGTCAATGTTCGTCGCGCGATCGTCACTGCACCGCGTGGCTGTCCCTGATGAAATTTTCTCGAGCGAGTCCCCCGCGACCCGGAGATCTGTTATAGGGAGAATTCGATCTCTGTATACCAAGGGCGAAAAACCTCCGAGGTTTTACCGTTCTCTTCCTTCCACCTAAATCTCTGGTATCCTCGTCGTTCACATATACCGGCCGTTCGAGGCCAAATTGTCAAAGTTTGCCATTTTTTTTCTCGTAATTTCGCTCGTTGTTAACAATATATAAATTGTTGTCAAGCCTTGTTTACGTTCACACTGCATTATTGTCCAATTTTCAATTGCATAACATTCAACCTACAAAGTTCATAAAAATAAGGGATTAAACAACGAACGATGTACCGGGGTATGGCCTCGGTAGCGAGTATAAAATCATGTGCACATGTAACAATTTTTTTTTCTATGAAAAAATGATTTATTTATAAAACTAATTACACATCTATTTAGTATAAATATCAAGCTAATAAAAAATATTTTTTTTTTATACAAAATGGCCGACAAGTGCTGCTTGCTTTTGGTATCTTTTTTTTTGAGGCGCTCCGCGGCGTGACATTTGGCATCCACATTTTTTGATCCAGAATTTAAAAAAAAAAATCTCGTTAATCTACATCAGAATACCTAGAAAAGTGCGTACGGAATTTCTTATTAATTAAAAACTTTCCATTTTATAAGCAGTTTTGTACGAAATTTATCACTGGAAATTCACCTTTCAAGGGAGGAAATAGAGTTAGGACAGCGTTTTCTCAATGATTTTCATGAATTTTTTTTTAGTATAAAAAATGAATAAAAATTATTGAAACTTTGAGAATATTTTATACATATATTTAAGTATATACTATAAAATTTTTGAAGAATTTCATTGAAAAGTACCGAAGATATTAGCGACCCCATAGTGCAGGTCACAATCAGACTCAGCATTTTGCGTACATTCTGGAAGCCGCAATTTTCATCTGAAATCAAACGAGGTTGGAATTTACTTTTATTATACGTCTCTCTTCTATATGAACCTAAATGCTATCAAAAAAATAGAAAATTGAATTTTGTACACGGGTCAAAACAAAAAAGCATGATTTTTTGCCGTTTTTACAACTTTTTTTGCAAAAAAAAACTATTTTAAATAATGATAATATTCCGATTTTAGGTTCATACAGAGCGCAATACTATGAAGAAAGTAACTATCAAGTTTCAAGACGATTGGTTGAAAACTTTTCAAACTAGCGTGTGCGCAAGTTAAAAAAAAGTCGTTTTCAGAAAAACGCGTTTGAAAAAAAAGCGCGCTCGGGGCCTGAAGGAGAGCTACTCAATTTAATGACTTATAACAATAGAATGAGTCGGAATTTTCATTTAAAATTTTGACAACATATTTTTCAATAGTTTTACAAACAATTTATGAAATTACAAAAAAATCGATTTTTTTAACCGTCTAACCCAATTTCCCCCCTTAAGTTCAAATACCTACAATATTCGGATAAAACAATATTTTTCAAATTCCGTACGTACTTCTCTAGGTGTTCTGATGTAGATTAACGAGAATTTTTTACTTTTGTTCTAAGTAAAAAAGTGTGGT
The DNA here is from genome assembly GCA_958009045.1 of Oxytorus armatus. Taxonomy (NCBI): domain Eukaryota; kingdom Metazoa; phylum Arthropoda; class Insecta; order Hymenoptera; family Ichneumonidae; genus Oxytorus; species Oxytorus armatus. The sequence continues at coordinate 4,753,573 of OY253746.1, read as the reverse complement.
TGCCAAATGTCACGCCGCGGAGCGCCTCAAAAAAAAAAGATACCAACAGCAAACAGCAGTAATCGGCCATTTTGTATAACAAAGAAACTAAAAAAAAAATTTTTTATTAGCTTCATATTTATACTAAATATATGTGTAATTAGTTTGATAAATAAATCCGTTTTTCGTACGAAAAAAAATTGTTAAATGTGCACATGATTTTATACCCGCTACCGTACTCCTTAAGTAGTCGAAAAATGTAATAGCCTGACATTACTTTACAAAATCGTTCGACTGCTTTGTCCGTCGATACGACGAGAAACTAAAACGGTGTCTATAAAAAAGAAATTTCGGAAAAAAAGCTTCAAGTCTGAATCTACCCTTATTATTTTTTTTTTCGTTCATAATGTCACCGTTCGTGAATAAATCGATTCCCGATTATTTTCCTCGACAAAAAATCGTTCCACTTCACATCGCATATCCCATACATTCTATCTGCATATATATATCATTGATGCATCAACTGTAAAGAACACCCCTAGTCGTCGTCGTCGTCGTCACAGATCCTCTTTGTGTGTTTCCTTTGCCCTCGGTGGAATATTTTTCACAGCCAGCCAAAATACAATTCATATTCGAAAACTGTATATACATACATAACGCGCATACGTTCTCTGTTACACGGTCCATTTTGAATAACAACTTGGATTCTCTCGGGGAACGAAATGAAAGGAAGAAAGAAAATAATAATAAAAAAAAAAAGCGACGAGAGAGGGATGTTTTCGATACATTTTTCTCTCCTTCTCTCTCCCTCTCTCTCAACCCTGTTTCTCTCACCCTCTCTGTACGAGTGTCCCCGAAGAAAGTCTCTGGAGTCCCGACCTCGTGTATACGGCACCGAGAAAGCGTTTTGTGGCACAGATTTTCCCGGCACTGTCAGTATATATAATGATATATACTTGTACTTTGTTTTTTTCTCCCTTTGCCTCTCTCTCTTCCTCTTCTTCTTGACTTATTTTCTCGACTACGTCCATGTCTGGCGTTTGATTCTCCGCTGCATTAACTCTCTAAATGGCAACATCACTCGTACATTCCTCGTTGACTTTGGCGAGCTTTAAAAACCAAAAAAAAAAAAAAAAAAAATGGGGAGCGCGTGTAACATTACAGACACACAGTGTTCTGTGGTGGATCGCGAAGAATTTAATATACGTATTCGTGTGTTAGACACACGTGCTAAGAAACCAGAAGCTCGAACGATGAAATAAAGAATTGGACCTTCACTTTGGGGAAACGTGACACAGATATTTCTTCAACATAGCGTAGGCGTTATACACAAAGCCAATTGTAGATGGGAACTAAAGTTCTCCCGAGAATCTTATATATTATCTATATTATATATATATACACACCCCCACACGCACATATATATATATATAGGGTACTTTGAAGAACTTTAGTTTTGGACATATATCCGTTGAGAGCGCGAGATCGTGTAAAAAAGGGGAATGAGAGGGTTAAAACTGTAGGGTACTTCGATATATAGATTTTCGTAAATATATATCTTTGGCGAGAGAGAGAGAGAGAGAGAGAGAGAGGGAGAGATTACGGCTTTGGCAAACGGGAATCTATAACATCGACCAGGCGTCGAATACATACAGAAAGAAAAAGAGAGATAGAGAGAGAGAGAGAGATAGAAAGAAAGAGAGACGAAAATCTCGCGAGGCTTCCCCGCAAGTGTGTGCGGCGAATTCTAGACATCCACTCCTGTTAGCAACGATGGAATAGTGAGAGAGAGAGAGAGAGAGAGAGAGGGTGGAGTGAACCCCGAGAGAGTATAGAACGAGTCGAGAACCGGCATCACGCCAGTACCGTGCAAAAGCACACGCCGTTATACCCGGGACTTCACACAGTCTCTCCACCCACCCTCAAACACCCCTTACTTCTCTGATTCCCCGTGGTAGTCCCGGGAATCAATAAAAACACGTCCCGCACACGTGGCGGCGCGAAAACCCACGTTGCCTCATCTCTCGCGGCCGAAAACGCGTAAATCTGAGGAATTGCCTCAGACAGAGAAGGAGAGAAAGAAAGAGAGAGAGAGAGAGAGAGACGAGTTTCATCCCTTAACGGTTTCTGAGCCTATAATGCACAATTTTATATATATATATTTCTTCTTCGGCATTTCTCTTTCTCACTTTCTTTCATGGTCCTCATCGTTTTTTTTTTTTTTTTATATAAACGAAACCAGCGTCGCTGCGCTCGTTTTCGTCCGTTTGAAGATGCCGAGCAAAAGCCTCACACTCCTCTTTCTCTCTCGTTTGCCACGTCCAGCGCCACTTCGTCCACTTCGAACGTCCCACCAACCCACTCATCCCGCCATGTTATACGATATCTATATACAATTTCGATATATATCGACGAGGAAAGAGGAAAATAGCGCACTAGCGCACGTGTGCTCCATTAATTTCAAAACCAGCAGCAGCTTCGGGGAGCAACGAGCACCACCGGCGCCAGGCAGCGGGTAGCAGCAGCAGCCCTTTAACGAAAAACCATATAGAATAGCGAATGGCCATACCGCTGGGACGGCTCGAAAGAAAGTTACGATAGATGTGTATTATACTTTGTAAAAAGAAATGTTTGCAAAATTCTGGGGGAAAAAAAACGAATTATCAGGTTGAAAAAACGCTCGTTATATTGATAAAAATGATTTCTTGAAATTTAACATAATTTACTCATCGTCAGTGTGACTTCTGTCAAATTTACGAAATCATTGGTATTTTTTTTTTCGACTTGTAGTAAACACAACATAATAATTAGAGAAATGAAATATGAAACTGTGGAAACAAGAACGATTACTCGAAGAGCGAATGGGAAAAAGAGAGAAGACTTTTCATGAATTTCACAGTCATTTGATATGAAGCTTCTTGTATTTTCTTAGCTTTAGCTTTCCAACGCGAAAGCTCTTTCTCCGGACAAATGTAGTATTCTGCTAAATTCATTATCATCCTTATGGTCTCTCTCTCGTTGTCAATCTGAAGTCTGCAAAATTTACGAAATCATTGGTTTTTTTTTACTTTGTGATAAGCACAGCATAATAATTAGAGAAATGAAATATGAAACTGTGGAAACAAAAACGATTACTCGAAGAGTGAATGGAAAAAAGAGAGAACACTTTTTCATGGATTTTACAGTCATTTGATATAAAGCTTCTTGTATTTTCTTAGCTTTAGCTTTCCAACGCGAAAGCTCTTTCTCCTGACAAATGTAGTGTTCTGCAAAATTCATTATCATCTCTATGGTCTCTCTCTCGGCGTCAATCTGAAGTCTGCAAAATTTACGAAATCATTGGTCTTTTTTTACTTTGTGATAAGCACAGCATAATAATTAGAGAAATGAAATATGAAACCGTGGAAACAAGAACGAGTACTCGAAGAGTGAATGGAAAAAAAGAGAGAACACTTTTTCATGAATTTTACAGTCATTTGATATGAAGCTTCTTGTATTTTCTTAGCTTTAGCTTTCCAACGCGAAAGCTCTTTCCCCTTACAAATGTAGTGTTCTGCAAAATTCATTATCATCCCTATGGTCTCTCTCTCGGCGTTAATCTGAAGTCGGTAAAATTTACGAAATCATTGGTTTCTTTTTACTTTGTGATTAGCACAGCATAATAATTAGAGAAAATAAATATGAAACTGTGAAAACAAGAACGATTACTCGAAGAGTGAATGGAAACAGAGAGAACACTTTTTCATGAATTTCACAGTCATTTGATATGAAGCTTCTTGTATTTTCTTAGCTTTAGCTTTCCAACGCGAAAGCTCTTTCTCCTGACAAATGTAGTGTTCTGCAAAATTCATTATCATCCCTATGGTCTCTCTCTCGTCGTCAATCTGAAGTCTGCAAAATTTACGAAATCATTGGTTTTTTTTTTCACTTTGTGATAAGCACAGCATAATAATTAGAACAAATAAATATGAAACTGTGAAAACAAAAACGATTACGCAAAGAGTGAATGGAAAAAAGAGAGAACACTTTTTCATGAATTTCACAGTTATTTGATATGAAGCTTCTTGTATTTTCTTAGCTTCAGCTTTCCAACGCGAAAGCTCTATCCCTTTACAAATGTAGTGTTCTGCAAAATTCATTATCATCCCTGTGGTCTCTCTCCCTCTCTCTCTCATCGTTAGATGAATTTTTGCACTTTCCGCACACAAGGTGTACAAATGTTCCTTTGGTAATTCGCGAATGAACAGAAACCAGCATCTCTCTTGGAAAAGGGAATTATATCACGACACTGAGAATCTCCATTTGGTTGAGAATTAAATTAAAAATCTCTTTTATCAAGGTGCGTTTGAGGAGTGTACGAAGCTTTGAGAGCATTGCTGACGTACAGCTGCACCGGAAACACGATTTATTTGTATTTCTGAAATTTCATTTATCCAAACGGACATTTGTTGAAATTCATTAATATATTATTTTTAATTACATAACATTTATATTTAGCTACAAATGGCAACTCGATGCAGGAGAGTTCACATTCAATTTTATTCGCTGCATATAAATAAATTTAATCAAATTTCCATTACGTACGGATAAAATAAGTAAAATACAGATAAATACTCATTATTTAATTTCATAACAAAATTTCTGTCGATCTTCTTGTTGCCGATTTAGCAATGCGTCACGTTTATTATACGAAACAACAGAACAAAAGGAAAACGGACGTTCAATTCGTAACGAAAATATATTCGAGGCGAATGAATCTTGAAAAAAAAAATTCGCGGTTTCCGTTTCGAGTGGTTCTTAGTTGCCAGAAACAGGTATAAATGCCTTGATTCTGGAGCACTATGTACACGTACATATATACATATATACATATATATATGTTCACGGCTATGTATATAAGTGTACAAGAAGTATGGCTTACATATACATATATATATATATATATATATATATATATATATATATATATATATATATCTACATCGTACAGAGAGCGATATATACGAAACTCGGGAGTGCAGGTCACGCTCGAGTTCGCATTTCTCAGAGGTGCTCGGACCTGTCGGCGGCAGAGCGTGCGCAAAAGAGAAAGAAAGAGAGAAATGTGAGAGTAAAAGAGAAGGAGAGAGAGAGAAAAAAAGAGTGGCCAAGCGCGGGAGTGAGAAAGAGAGGTTCTCCTCTGGCTCGTGGAAAAGGGGGTTGAAGCAGCGGCTCGTGGAAGAGAGGGTTGAACGCAACCGTCGGCGGGTTATAGACGCAAACTGGCGTACCTCGTAGAGATGGGGGTTTGTAAAAAAGTCCGTGGATGCAGGGCGGGGGGGGGGGGGGGGGCGAAACTACCCCTAGAGAGGGAAATTTTCTTTCGGTATAGCGCGTACCACGCTCGGGACAGGGAAACGTAGAGAAGGAGAGCGAGAGAGAATGGGCGAAATGTGGAAAAAAAAAAAAACCCCGAGTTATAGGTGAGAGACCCGGATCGATGTTTAAATTGGTATATCGAAAGTGGCAGCAGTTTTACCTACGAGTTATCGGACGTGAATCGCCGTGAAAAAAAGGGGTTGCGAGGGGATGAAAAAAGAAAAGGAAGAAAAAATAATATATAGCGCCTAGGGATAGTCCGAGAGTCGTGGACGACGGCGACGATGTTTTTTCGAGGGTTAAAGAGGAAAAAAAAAAGAGGAGGCTCGCGCGCGTATATAAAACCCTCGGAGTCGTTCACCGGCTTTTCCACCGATAGAGAGCGAGAGAGAGACGCGCATGTGTCGATGCTCAACGGTGGCCAATGGACTGGTTGAAATATTAAACGGGAGCAAAGACCCCGCACTCGCGCCTCTTCATTCTTCTATATATATCTATATACATTGCTGTATCTCTATAGCGTAAACTACCCCGCATGGCGCACGCTGTTCGTGTCATGTGAGACGGGATTTTCCGGGGTATATGACAGGGAGACAGTGAGAGAAAAAAAAAGCTCGTATATTTCTCGGTGTCTTATCTGCCGTAAATATTGAGGGAGGACCGAAGTGAATTTTGTCTTGATATCGTGAGCTTTCGATACAGCACCCGAAATGTTGATCATCCCTCGGCAAATACAGTGGCTCAAAAAAGTATTCATACACCTTGTTTTTTTGCGATAACTTTATAGACATAAGCGATACGCAAAGAAAGCCAATTTCATTTAATAGTACATCAAGTACAGAGATAAACTGCAAATGGAAAATTTTTTCCCAGGAATAATAGAAGAATTATGGAAAAAAAAACGAAAATTTTCGGGCCAAAAAAGTATTCGTACACTTACGATTGAGCTGCTAAACCTCGATATTCACTCACGGACGGTCTGACCCCTGCGTACAATGTAAACAAGTCTTCGTTTACACAATGGCTTTGACTTGTTCCATGCGGTAGTAGATCTTCAAGCTCTGAACAGACACGATGTCAAAGAAAAGCGAAATATCAATATCCACGCGAGATAGAGCGATTTTTCTTCGGAAACGCGGTGAAAGTTATCGAAAAATTAGTAAAGAACTAAATGTAAGTTTCGCAACAGTGCAATATACAGGGTGGGACACTAACTGTTGCCACGTAGAATAACTCCGAAAGTACGATAGTAGTAGACAATTTTTTGACACAAAAGTTGCATGGGACAACGGTGGCTATCATATGGCGTTAGTTTTTTGTTGCTAGGTGGAGTCGCATCGGAGATTTCAAGGTCAACATTGTTTTTTTAGATAGAATGCTATGTTTTGGTACTTATTTTCTGGTAGCGGTTATCGAGACAAATCCAATGATATTTTTTAAAATTTATTTTTATTTTTTTGTGTTTAAAAAAATTTGTTTCTCTTTCGCATATCGTGCAAAATTTGACCGTGTATTTACACGGTACATTGTAGGTTTGATGAAAACGCCGTATTTAGTAAATATTCACGTCCAACTACGGCTGATGATATGCGAGAGAGAATTGTCAGAGCATGTGATTCGATAAGTGCCGAAGTGATAAGAAATTCTACACAATCCGTGATAAGGAGATTGCAGTACTGCATTGATTCCAATGGCAATCACTTTGAACACCTTCTGTAAATAAAGTTCATCTCACTTTTTTGCCTCAAAAAAATAAGTAAATAAAAAAAAAAATTTTTAATAAAAAAAAAATCAAAAAAATTTGTTTTTAATATCATTGGATTCGTCTCGATAGCCCATATCAGAAAATAAGTACCAAAACATACCATTCTATTTAAAAAAACAAAGTTAACCTTGAAATCTCCGATGCGACTCCACCTAGCAACAAAAAACTAACGCCATATGATAGCCCCCGTTGTCCCATGCAACTTGTGTTTCAAAAAATTTTCTACTACTATCGTAATTTCGGAGTTATTCTACGTGGCAACAGTTAGTGCCTCACCCTGTATAATAAACAAAATACGAAAGAAGAAACAGCACAGAAAATAAGCCACGAACCGGTTGACCGAGGATACTAACGGTACGAGAGCGTCGGAGTATCGTTACAGAGGCTACAAAAAAACCGTTCACAAGTGCTTGCAGTTTAGTGAATGATGTCGCGTCAACATCGGGGAAGAGCGTGTGTCCCCAGACTATTCGAAACGTTTTGCATTCTGCCCAAATATACGGCAGAACTGCCCGCAAAAAACCATTTATTAATAATATAAATCGAGAAAAACGTTTAGGTTTCGCAAAAACCTACGTAAAAAAATCTATAGAATTTTGGAAAAGTGTCGTATTCTCGGATGAATCGTTTAACATCTTCGGGTCCGATGGAAAAAAATTCGTATGGCGGAAACCAAATATCGAGCTCCAGCAGAAAAATTTAATACCGACTGTAAAGCACGGCGGAGGAAGCGTCGTGGTTTGGGGCTGTATGGGATATTATGGCGCTGGTACTCTGGCTTTTATAGATGGTACAATGAATGCCCAGAAGTATATCGACGTGTTGCGCAGCAATTTGAAAGCAAGTGTAGATAAAATGAGCCTGGATGGAAATTTCTACTTCCAACAAGATAACGACCCGAAACATACTGCCATGAAGACGAGGGAATGGTTACTCTATAATGTCCGCAAACAATTGATTACACCACCGCAATCTCCGGACATCAATCTTATTGAAAATTTATGTGCACTTGGTGGATGTAGAAATTAGAAAAAGAAAAATAACAAATGAATCCGATCTCCAAAGAGTGCTTTTAGAAGAATGGACGAAAATAGCAAAAGAAACAACGCTAAAGCTAGTAGAATTCATGCCTAAGAGACTCGAGGCGATAATTGAAGCAAAAGGGATGCACGCCAAATATTAGTTATAATTAACAACTATGATGATGTAGATTTTCACTATAATCGTAAGTGTATGAATACTTTTTTTGCCCGAAAATTTTCGTTTTTTTAGCATAATTCTTCTATTATTCCTGGGAAAAAATTCTCCATTTGCAGTTTATCTCTGCACTTGATGTACTATTAAATAAAATTGGCTTTCTTTGCGTATCGCTTATGTCTATAAAGTTATCGCAAAAAAACAAGGTGTATGAATACTTTTTTGACCCACTGTATATTAGCCAAATTTCACGTAGTTGAGCTCAAAACCCAAAACCTCTTCCTCTGGAAATATTTTTGAATGCTTCGAGAATTCTTCGATTCAGCTAAAATATTCGAAAAACCTCTCTGGCAGTCTGCCACTTAATGGAGTCAGCTTTAAACTTGATATTCATGCTTCGGAAATATGCCACAAACAAATTGCCATATTCCTACCCCTTACTCCTTCTTACTCCTTGCCGATATTCTATAAAGCTCAAAAGCTTTCCGCAGTTAAATTTGAATTGTTCACTAAAATTTTCTTTCCGGCGACGGAGAAGCAAAAAAAAAGACTATTTCTCGTCATAATATTAAGAAACTGGTAATAAGATTTGTATAATAATTCTGGCGTTCGAACCAAGTCCCGAAACAATTACAGACTGAATATAGCCGTGTGGCGACGAGCCAGAGATTTTTTTAAAATGTTATTTTTCTTCCTCGCACGGTCTCACAGCAATTATTGATCTAATGGACTTTGAAACTTGAAGAAACACGAAGGTTAATTTGAACAAAGAATAACGCGTCATTTTTCCGCAATTTCGTTTAGTGGTTGAAATTTCATCCCTGCCGATAAACGATGACGCGGCGCGATCGAAGCCGAGACAACACTTTGTAAATACTACGGTATTGACAAAGTACATACTACGGAAGATTGAAGAGTCGTTGGACGGGTTGATAAGATCGATTAAAGGCGAAGCGAATGCGAGAATAGTCCTCCATTGGGAATTCGAGCCTGGCGCCATCTATCGGAAGCGTCACTGAAACACCGCCGATGTTTGAACCGCAAACAACGCGCAAAATTGTTCTGGTGTCGTAGAGGGAATGTGGGGCGGGCTCGAAAATTCACCATCAACGAGATGTATATCCCGTCGTCGAGGAGTATACTGAAAGTATACGATCATCCCAACCCCCGCCCGCTTTTTTTTCTTCGCCACACAACAACCATCCCCTTTCTCTTCTTTTCCGATTGATAGGACGTTCATTATTGATGGATTCGCCGACAAGATTCCGCTATCATCCCTCTCTAACGCCGGAAAAGACTCTCCTTCTGTCTCTCAGTGCTCCCCCTTCAGTCCATAATGCGGTTCTCGAGTCAAAACAAGAGCTTCATTCTTATCATCCCCTCGCGCAATGTCCACACTATATACCTCAATCTCAAATTGACTTGCCCCAACCTCCTCGATACTCCTCGCCTTTTTTTTTTTCCTCTCTTTTAGCGGATCATACTTAGCTTGAAATTTTTCTTTACTTTACGATCGTTGGTGAAACTCACACAGACGTAACAGCACTTTATTATTCAATTATAAGGGACGGAGTTTCGGTTATTAAAAAAATTATTACTCGAGATGATTTTACGACTAAATGGGAGGGGAAAAGAAATTTGATTGAAAAGGAAGTAATGTCAATGAGGTTGGATAATTGGTTTGGAAAAATGAAAAATGTTTATTTTGCTACGATTAAAGGGGGAAATAGGGTTAGACGGTTCAAAAAATCGATTTTTTTTTAATTTCATAAATTGTTAGTGAAACTATTGAAAAATATGTTCCCAACATTTTAAATGAAAATTCCGACCCGTTCTATTGTTATAAGCCATTAAAGTGAGTAGCTCTCCTTCAGGCCCCGAGCGCGCCACGTGTTTCAAACGCGTTTTTCTGAAAACGACTTTTTTTGAACTTGCGTACACGCTAGTTTGAAAAGTTTTCAACCAATTGTTTTGAAAATTGGCAGTTACTTTCTTCATAGTATTGCGCTCCATATGAACCTAAAATCGGAATATTTTCATTATTTGAAATAATTTTTTTTTTACAAACAAAGTTGTGAAATATGGCAAAAAATCATGTTTTTTTGTTTTGACCCCTGTAAAAAATTCAATTTTCTATTTTTTTCATAGCATTTAGGTTCATATAGAAGAGAGACATGTAATAAAAGTAAATTCCAACCTCGTTTGATTTCAGATGAAAATTGCGGCTTCCAGAATGTACGCAAAATGCTGAGTCTGATTGTGACCTGCAATATGGGGTCGCTAATATCCCCGGTGTTTTTCAAGAAAATTCTTCAAACATTTTATAGTATATACTTAAATATATGTATAAAATATTCTCAAAGTTTTAATAAATTATATTCATTTTTTATACTATAAAAAAATTCAGTAATTATTCTTTACAATAAGCGTTAAAAATCTTATTGAAGAATATGAATACACTATAATTGTTCCATTATTCGATCGACAATAATTATTCACAATTCTTTTCTCAACGAAATGCCTTTAATTATTTTCCATTTTCGTATGGTGTACATTTCCGATGAATAATTATCGTTCATACCGAAATGGGGGAAATAACGAGTACGATATGAAAATTTAATTTTTCACTCACATTCAGATAACATATTTTCATTCTCATCATGCAATTTCCATTTAACTTGATAATTAGCGCACAAAAAAAGATGTAATTTCAGTTGTTCCACCGTAATGAACGAAATATCGCGTTCTTTGGTCTCAAGTTTGTCTGATAAATACTCGTAATCAACGAATGACATGTACGTTGTATACGACACTCGCCCATTTGCGGTCCATTACATTGTTTCATCGGAAAACAGTTTTGAGTGTGTGACATAATACGCAAGAGTCTCGTGGCTAGAGATGAAAAAGTGAGAGAGAAATAGAGAGCGATGGGAATGAACAAGAGATGAGGACAGAGAGAAAGTCGAAGGTGTACGAACGCCCGGCGAGGACCAACGTTGAATAATTCAATGGCCGTAAAGTTCAAGAGTCGAGAGTCGTAAAACGACGGGGCAAGAGATATTACGAGTACTATATTACATACATTATGCACATTCTGGTCGATCTGTTCGTGGAGGGGTACGAGAGGCACACCAAAAGAACAGAGAGAAAAGCTCACTAGCGAAGCTGCGGGGGGAGAAAAGCAGCGGAAAGCAGAAGAGAGACGGTGGGACGGTGAATATAGAAAGAGTAGACGAAGAACCCTCGCGAGTTGCGGCGACCCTGATGTATTATCGTCTCTATCATGGTATTTTCTCTAGCACGAAATGCCACTTCGTCTTTCCGCCTCAAGCTCCGGCAGCATCCCCCATGTCTTTCCCCAACCCCAAAATGTCCCGTTCTACCCTCTTCACCCGCCCCAATTCCCTTTTCCAACCCTTCTCACTCCTTCTCCTCTTCTTACTCCACCTCCTCTTCCTCTTGTTCTTCGTTCTCCTTCGTTTTTTCTTCTTCTTCTGTACGAACTCTCGAGTTTTGCCTGCCCCCCTCCAAAATGTATAGCGAGAGGCAAAAGTGCCCGATGCTACCAACCCGTGAAAGTAGCAGCATCAACCTCTCGTATCGTCTTAGCATATACACCCCTTTTCTTCTCGCTTATTCGTCTCGCGCTTCTAGTTTGAAGCCATCCGGATTTATACTACGACAGAAGATTTTGGGCGATCGGGTCTTGCGCCATTGACTCTGACTCTGAAAATCGTTTAAATTTTCAATCTCTAGCCTACATGTGAATACGAGAAGTTTCCTAACCATTCTAGATATATGTATATATGGTTATAGTACTATGGGTTATGCATTATATATATCTCGTGAATTTTATAACCGAAAAATATCCACGCGATAAAAAGTTTCATGAATCTTTTCTACACGCGTACCGCCTCGAATCTCGGCGGAATGAAAGAGGGTGGAAAATGCTCGTCGAATCGTGTCAGCGATCTTTGAACTTTGGGCGTCATTTGTTGCGAATGTACGAACGAGTAACAAGAGGATTTCAGTCAAATCAATTTTTCAGTTTTATTGTACTTTTTTTTTTCGTTATAAAATAATATATGGAAAAACATGATGATTCAGGTATTATGGCGATTGGCGAATTTTGGGTCAATGGAATTGGTATCGGATTAAGGGGGGAAATAGGGTTAGGACAGCGGTTTCTCAATGATTTTCACGCATTTTTTTATAGTATAAAAAATGAATATAATTTATTGAAACTTTGAGAATATTTTATACATACATTTAAGTATATACTATAAAATTTTTATTCATATATTTAAGTATATACTATAAAATAATAGCGACCCCATATTGCAGGTCACAATCAGACTCAGCATTTTGCGTACATTCTGGAAGCCGCAAATTTCATCTGAAATCAAACGAGGTTGGAATTTACTTTTATTATATATCTCTCTTCTATATGAACCTAAATGCTATCCAAAAAATAGAAAATTGAATTTTTTACGGGGGTCAAAACAAAAAAACATGATTTTTTGCCATTTTTTACAACTTCATTTGCAAAAAAAAATTATTTTAAATAATGATAATATTCCGATTTTAGGTTAATATAGAGCGCAATACTATGAAGAAAGTAACTGCCAATTTTCAAAACGATTGGTTGAAAACTTTTCAAACTAGCGTGTACGCAAGTTAAAAAAAAGTCGTTTTTAGAAAAACGCGATTGAAAAAATAGTACCAAGAAAAACAAGCAATATGGGGTCGCTAATATCTTCGGTGTTTTTCAAGGAAAATCTTCAAAAAATTCTTTAAAATTTTATAGTATATACTTAAATATATGTATAAAATATTCTCAAAGTTTCAATAAATTATATTCATTTTTTATACTATAAAAAAATGCATGAAAATCATTGAGAAAACGCTGTCCTAACCCTATTTCCCCCCTTAATGGCTTAGAACAATAGAACGAGTCGGAATTTTCATTTAATATTTTGGAAACATATTTTTAAATAGTTTTACTAATAATTTATGAAATTAAAAAAAAATCGATTTTTTGAACCGTCTAACCCTATTTCCCCCCGTAACTTTGTGCATGTTTTTTTTACTTTAATTGAAGAAGATTTGAGCGATTAAATCAGTGGAAATTATCGTATAATTCTATAATTATAAATATTTATTGAAATTTCATAACGTAGTATACATAATACCTCAATAAAAAAAACAAAGTACAATTTAACCACATTATTTATCCATGAATATTCGCGAGTAATAAAAATTGTGAATTATTTTTGTATCTTCGTAGTGATCATAATAAAAATAAATCCTCATCGTCAGCCACGATTTCACGATAATATCTACAATTTAATAATTCCATAACACCAAAAGAGAAAGAGAGATTATTTTATGAGACTAAAATTACAAATCGAATTAAATTCCATCGGATCGTCTCTATAGTTTTACGATTAAACGTGAATTTTCCACGATTGCTATTAGCGTCAAAATACAAATGATACTAATTTCAATTATTAATCTTTTCTCGATAATTCACGAACAAATATACGATTGTTTGGATCTCGCGTCACTGCGACATCGATGAATAATAATTAAAACTTACTTCTGGTTGTAGAAGCTTCGTTATGCACGACATTCGGCTATTTACGATATCGAGTTCTAGTCGCTCCTTGCACAACTGAAAAATCGAAATGCCACGATGTTAGATATACTTGACGGAATTATTTATCGATAGGTGAACATTCGGGATATTATTGTGTTAAATACGACACGTTATACTCAAAATAACTGTGCAACACTATCGACCAAGAGAAATGGGTTTTGAATAAATAAAATAATGTTAAAAGCTTTTCTACGTTCACTGACACTAATAAAGTAGTCGTCTACACTACAAGATGTACTCTTGGTATACAAAAATCCTTAAAACCAAACTCTGCATTTTCTTTAAGCTGTACAAATTTCTAAAGAGTTACATATTCATTTTGTATGTTCAAGGAAAAATCAAAACATTATTGCTTTATTCTTTGATCGTTCTTTTATTCGTTGGATACTCAATCAGTTTGCCGATCTGAATTATTAATAAAAATCTTCATTCGAAACTTGAAGACTCGTTTAAAACGAAAATATTTTAAGTTCCAGGGTGAGATCAATATATCTTCTATTCAAGGAAATCTATGTTGAATGTCGTTTGGCAAATGAGTAGAAATAAATACTGCATAAAAATCAATCTTCGATAAAATTGAATAAAGGACACAGCATTTCTAATATTGTCACAAACTATAATTTGTTAATAAGTCACTGCAATTATTTTTTAATGGGAAAAACACATTTCCCAGTTTACAATCATGGATTAATACTGTCAATTAGTGGATAGAAGTTCGTGAAAATAATTGTTGCCAAAATTAGTTTCCTTTTTTATCACTACAACAGTAATTAAATAACTTCAATCAAAGGTGTAATTAATAAGGTGCCTCTGTAATCAAAAATCGAAGTGTCGTAATGTATATAACTGACGAGTCTTCGTGCTTTCCCTCTAAACTACAAGATCTACTCTTGGTACACAAAAATCCTTAATACCAAACTATTTCTGCATTTTCTTTAAGCTGTACAAATTTCTAAAGAGTTACAAATTAATTTTGTATGTTCAAGGAAATATCAAACATTATTGCTCTATATTTTGATTGTTTTTTTATTCGTTGGATACTCAATCAGTTTGCTGATCTGAATTAGTAACAAAAATCTTCGTTTGAAACTTAAAGACTCGTTTAAAACGAAAATATTTAAGTTCCAGGGTGAGATTAGTACAAATTAGTAGAAATAAATATTGCATAAAAATCAATGTTCGATAAAATTGATTGATCGTTTCTAATATTGTCACAAACTATAATTTGTTAATAAATATATTTTTTCATGCGTAAAACACACATTTCCCAGTATAAAATCATGGATTAATACGGTAAATTAGTGGATAGAAGTTCGTAAAAATAATGTTTTCCCAAAATTAGTTTCCGTTTCAATCAGTACATCAGTAATTCAATAACTTCAATCGAAGATGTAATTAATTAAGGTGCATCTATAATTAAAAATCGAAGTATCGTAATGTATATAACTCACGAGTCTTCGTGCTTTCCCTTGATAAACATCGATTTGCCGAAGCTGGAGAGAGAATTAAACGTCACAGTGACTATGAGAATAAATAGTTTTACTTCGACGCCGCAGACACCGATACAAAGTCCCTCTTGGTCCTTTCTTCTCGTTTTCTCTTTCCCCTTTCGAACGCCCTGTTTCCCTCCTCGGCCCTCCCACTCCCACCCTTTTTACTCATCCCATACACGACCCCTTTTTCGCCTCGTGCTTTTCTCACCCCCTATTTCCTCGCTTAACCGTTCGTTTCTATCTCGCTCGAACTGTTTCTTTCTCTTTCTCTCTTGGAGCTTTTCTTCTCGCGCTTGGACGACCTCGGACAAGACAATCGGGGTCTGCGGCGCCTGCTAAACGATTGCTCCCGCCGCGAGCAGCGGTACCAACCGGCTCGGAAGAGAAAATTTTCCCTCCTTCCACCGGGAGATAGAGGGAGAAAGCCGACTTACGTGCTTGTGAATACAATTGTATGCTGGCCTTATGTTTAAAACGCTCTCCTTTCTCGGCAGTTTCTGCGAAATGAGAATAAAAGATAGAGATAGGGAGAGAGAAAGAGAGAGATAGAAAAGCCAGTTCAGTACGGGGAGGTAAAGAGTAAAGTGAGAGAAAGAGAAAATCTATGGAGAAACGTGAGGAGAAGAGAGAGAGCGAGAGAGAGAGGTGAAAGAGGGCAAAAGTGAGTTTATAGCTATACTCGTGGGGTTGTTTCTCGGTCCTCGAAGTAACCCGATCGTTTATAAAGAACTGTCCCTCTTACTTTCCCCCCCCTCGCTCTTTCTCTCTCTCTCTTCCTTTCTTTTTCTCTCTCGTGAACTTCCGCTATTTTTGTTCAGAGTGCAAGAGACCGCGGTTTCTCGCCGACGGCACTTAATATCGAAAGGCGATTTACCTCGTTCGTTTCACTCTGAAGTCCTCGAAATACCTTCTCGTTCGAATCGACCACGCTGCCACTCTGCTAACAACAATGAGATGAGAGAGCGAGAAAGTAATGTTTCGAGGGTGAAAAAAAAAGAAAAGAAACCATAAATAAATGTACTTCGTTCTGTATAAATAAATATATATAGTACTGGGTGGGAATAAAAATAAAAGGGGGTGGAAAAAAAAGAAGTATGAAAAAAAGAGTCTTGAATGAAACACGTCGAGCGAGAATCGGACGCGAGACTCTGGAAAATCGACGTGCTCAGGGAGGGTTTTTTTTTTTTTTTCGTTATCTTGCGCGAAATATCGAGCGGAAATTTAGAGGTGAATTTTTAATGCTGGCGCATTCAGCATAAAAACGACACGAAAAACCGAATGATGCTTCTTTCGTTTATTTATTTTTTTCTATCATTATGCGCGAGCAAAGATTCTTGAGAATTCTCATTTCGGCACTATATTTGAGTTTCCACTGTGTACGGGATATTCCGTGCGATGCAGAACGATTTTTGGCAGAAAGAATTTTTATCCTTTAGTTTACGGTGGCTTCACGAAGAATATTCAGCAAAATAATTTTACCCTTTACTTTTTATGGTATCCTTTGTCATTTTTCAATTGTTTTAAATTTGCAAATTGGACAATTCTCAAAAAGTAGTTCGATCAAAGATCATTTCGCTTAAGGATTATGGCCACGGTAGCGGATATAAAATCATGTGCACATTTAAGGTAGTAGTCTGGTAACTTAAGCCGATTTTCATGTCTTTTTTGGAGGGCGTTTTTTTGTAGGAAAATAGAAATGAATCGTTTTGGATATTTAGGATATTTTTATTTACATATTAAAGATACAAAAAAAAAATTTTTGACAAAATTTAATAGTTTATTATTGTTATTATTATTATTGATCGAAGTTTGCACCTCGAAGTTGGCAGCCCGGGTCCTAACTTTTTATCTACCGAACCGATTGCTTTCAAATTTTAACAGGCTACTCTACACACTTATAGTTCTCGTCGGAACTACCGAGAAATTTTTTCAACCCTAACTTTTTATTTTACAACCCCTTCTTTCTTATAATAAAAGGACTTTAGCAAAGAAGGGATTGTAAAATAAAAAGTTAGGGGTGAAAAAATTTCTCGGTAGTTCCGACGAGAACTATAAGTGTGTAGAGTAGCCTGCTCAAATTTGAAAGCAATCGGTTCGGTAGATAAAAAGTTAGGACCCGGGCTGCCAACTTCGATCAATAATAATAATAATAATAAACTATTAAATTTTTTCAACAAAATTTTTTTTTGTATCTTTAATATGTAAATAAAAACATCATAAATATCCAAAACGATTCATTTTTATTTTCCTACAAAAACCGCCCTCCAAAAAGACATGAAAATCGGCTTAAGTTACCAGACTACTACCTTAAGGATTATGGCCACGGTAGCGGATATAAAATCATGTGCACATTTAACAATTTTTTTTTCTACGAAAAAGTGATTTATTTACAAAACCAATTACACACTTATTTAGTATAAATATCAAGCTAATAAGAAATTTTTTTTTTGTTTGGTTTTGTCAGACAAAATGGCCGACTACTGCTATTTGCTTTTGGGATCGTTTTTTTTTGAGCTGCTCCACGGCGTGACATTTGGCATCCACAATTTTTGACCTAGAACGAGAAAAAAAGTCCTCGTTAATTTACATCAGAATACCTAGAGAACTGCGTACGGGATTTGAAAATTATTGTTTCATTCGAATATCGTAAGCGTTTGAACTTAAACCTTGAATTTCCAGCGAAAAATTTCGCATAAAACTGCTCATAGATTAAAAAGTTTTTAATTAATCAAAAATTCCGTACGTACTTCACTAGGTATTCTGATGTAGATTAACGAGAATTTTTTTTCTTCTGCTCTAGGTAAAAAAATGTGGATGCCAAAAGTCACGGCGCGGAGCTCCTCAAAAAAAAAAAGATACCAAAAGCAACTAACAGTAGTCGGCCATTTTGTATAACGAAAAAAATATTTTTCATTAGCTTGATATTCATACAAAACAGATGTATAATTACTTTTATAAATAAATCACTTTTTCATAGAAAAAAAAAATTGTTAAATGTGCACATGATTTTATACTCGCTGACGTGGCCACATCCATTAATGCGAAATATCCCATATAAATATACACACATATATGTATATATAAGTTCACGAGTTCGATGTCGGTTTCTAGTTTCGAACGAGAACACCGAAAGCCGTTTCTATGGGCATATATATATTCCTATTCAGGGGGCTTAATGAAATTTACATCACCCTCAGGGCTAAGGGTGAAAATGCTATGAGGAAAAGAGGAGGGGGGGGGGGGGGAGGTGGGGGCGGTTTCTGTGTGGTACTGAAAGGGATGCAAATGTAAAATATATTCATCTCATAGACGACGAGGTTCGGGAGCAAGAGACTTCTAGACTTTGAAGCGAACGTGGTTCGATACGATATCGTCATTCTCCCGAAAGAAGAGAATATATTTTCGTCGAGAAACCGCAATATAATGTATGTACGTGCGTACAATTTATCGACGTTTAAACTCCGAAACTTCAATAAATAAAATGTTGAACACTTTTTAGCTCTTCGATATTCGACGATCGAACAAAAAAAACAAACAAATATAGAAAATTGATTTCACTAATAAACTTAGATCTGAAAAATAGTTATTTAACAAAAAAAGTATCATTACGTGATATTGGGTTAGATTTAAGGGGGCAAATAGGGTTAGGACAGCATTTTCTCAATGATTTTCAGGAATTTTTTTATAGTATAAAAAATGAATATAATTTATTGAAACTTTGAGAATATTTTATACATATATTTAAGTATATACTATAAAATTTTTGAAGAATTTCCTTGAAAAACACCGAAGATATTAGCGACAAAAAAGTATCATTATGTGATATTGGGGTAAAAAATAGAAAATTTAATTTTTTACAGCGGTCAAAACAAAAAAGCATGATTTTTTGCCATTTTTTACAACTTTATTTGCAAAGAAAAAATTATTTCAAATAATGATAATATCCCGATTTGAGGTTAATATAGAGCGCAATACTATGAAGAAAGTAACTGCCAATTTTCAAAACGATTGGTTGAAAACTTTTCGAGCTAGCGTATACGCAAGTTCAAAAAAAGTGGTTTTCAGCAAAACGCGTTTGAAAAAATAGCAAAATGCTGAGTCCGATTGTGACCTGCGATATGGTGGGCTAATATGTTCAGTGTTTTTCAAGGAAATTCTTCAAAAATTTTATGGCATATATTTAAATATATGTATAAAATATTCTCAAGGTTTCAATAAATTATATTCATTTTTTATACTATAAAAAAATTCATGAAAATCATTGAGAAAATGCTGTCCTAACCCTATTTCCCACCTTAATGGCTTATAACAATAGAACGAGTCGGAACTTTCATTTAAAATTTTAGGAACATATTTTTCAATAGTTTTACTAACAATTTATGAAATAAAAAAAAAATCGATTTTTTGAACCGTCTAACCCCATTTCCCCCGTTAATCTCGTTAGAAAAATCGTCGTAACGTGAAACGAATTAGCATCACATATCTCTTCGATCCACGACCGTAAAGAATATCGTTAAAATTTTATAAAAATATATACTCACGACGACGGAGTACGTGAATATTAGAAGGGCAACGAGGAAAACGGAAAACGTGACGAAACCGCAATACGGGCTTAGATGTAGAAACGAACGGAGCTCGTTGTCGTTGATGAGAATACGCCAGATCTGTGATGTATATGAAATGAGAGAGGATTTCGTCGGATTTTGGCTGATGATAAAACCGAAGTGAAACAGTTGTCGGGAATATCGCGAGATTAATTTCCCATTTCCCTAACGTTTTATCGTTAAAATTAAATGATCCATTCGAGGGTAGAAGCTTCGGAGCCTGTGGAGATTTCAGATTGCCATTAGATTACCGTGGCCGAGAGAAAGAGTGAGACAGCAGATTCTGACTACGTGGAGTAGAAAGGGGGTGAAAAGAGTATTGGCCGAGGTTCGTTTGCTCAGCGCGAGGTTATGTCCACGAATTCTCTGTCTCTCTCTCTCTCTCTTTCTCTCCCTAGAGCCACTTCAGAGTCCACTCTCCAGCAATTCGAGGAGGCTCGTCAGAAAAGCTCACCTCCCCCCCGTAAAACCCCTTCGGAGCACTTACCATTCCGTTGAGATCGAAGCTGGATGAACGGTAATATTTGTGCAGTTTCGTGATGTCCATATTTTTCCTTTTTCCCTCTTCTATTTTTTTTCCTTCACTCTCTAGCAACGTCAATACAATTCTTCGTTAATCTCACGTGACCTTTTTCATACTTATTTTTGCAACCTATCTTTCGAGACTTGTTCGTTTTTTTTTCTTCTAATTTCCTTTATGTACATCTGTCATTCGTTCAAATCGTGAACGAGCGACGAGGGGTTGTTATAGCAGGAGGAGGAGAAGGAGAAAGAGGGGGTTAAAAAATTTGGGGGATTGTTCGGTGGAGTGAGATATCAAACGATAATTTATCGTCGTGGTATTTCCGTGAATTTGAACATCAATTTGAAATCGTCGAAGCGGTTAAAAAGGGGAACTTGACAGGTTGGACAAAATATTTGACAGGCTAACGTGGGCGGCATTGGGTTTTCTCTCGCCCTCTCTCTTTCTTCATGTTCGCGATATTAATATGTCATATGACAAACCACACTAACGCACCATATACACAAAACGTATATCGATGAACGAAAAACAAAAGGACGTAACTGGCGAACTTTAATGCGTAATGCCATCTGTTTTACATCGTTTTCTTTTTCAGCTTTTGATATTTACTACGTAGAAGAGTTGTGTATTCCCGGGCTGGTAAAATCCGCTCACTACACCATCGTCGCTTCCTCCGAGGAATGATCGATCGTACGTACGAGAGAGACCGAGAGAAAGGGGGTGATAGAGAGACAGATAAAGAGGGAGTGGGTACGTGCGAGCTTCCGGATAAACACGCGTGCGGAGATTATCGTTTGGCGTTATAATCGTCGATCACTTTTATCCTCAATGGTCCCCCTGGGAGAGGGCACAAACGCTCTTTATAGCCCCTCACTCAGCACCCTAGTTTCAAGACTCCTCCGTGCAATATATTATACATATATGCGATAACTATATACCAGGTACCGCTGTGTTTAACATAGTATCACTATATCCACGTTCTAGTACTCATCTTCCATGACACTCGACAATTCTCTCTCTCTCTCTCTCTTTCTCACTATCGAGCTTATGCTCTAATATCCGGGTGACTGAATTACTCAGGGGTTGGAGGGAGTAGTGGAAGAGAACATTTTTTTTCCCCCTACGGAAAACACCGTAAAAATATAGATCTATACTTAGATATATGATTATGGAGTTGCTAAGGGTGAAAGTACCGGAAGGACTCGTACGTTGGGGGGAGAGTTACGACTTATGGAATACAAACGGAGAGGGTAAATAGCGAGAGCCGATAACGGAGCGACATGAAAAGAATAATAATGACAATAAAAGAGAAAATCATAACGAACGGCCGTGAAGTTTCGAGAAATTTTTTTATTTTCATAAGATTCTCAACCGGTCCTCTGGGCTTATCGGAGGGATGTTTTCCTTTATTTGGCTGCAATCTCGTGGAATTTCTTGAAATTGTTTACATTACGGAAGTAACAGAAATTCCCATTGATATTCCTTCGCCATTGTTTGTTCCATTGATATTGTATTGCGAACGACCATCTTGTTTATTTCTCAATTTGATCATTAGGTATCGTACCCTCGATCTTCTTTTGCCATATACATTAGGGTGGTTCTTAATTTGGTGATGTTGGAAATTCTTTGGTATTGTTCCTTGAAAGTAATCGACATATCCAGTAAAAAAATTGGGCGCAAGCGGAACTTTGTCCAATAATTCTAACCCACCCCACCGAGCTGTCGAATTTTTATATAAAAATATGCATGCATTCAAAATTTTGTTAAGAAAATTGTTTATTATTTCCAAACTATTCATGATAAAAAAATTGTATATTAAATTTTTATAGGAAATTCAATGCTCTACAAAAAACGTAACTTGTAAAATTCTTGTGAATCTAATATTTATCACGTTATTAGCAAAAAACTGTCATCATTTATTCCAAAAGTCCATCATTATGGCCAAAACAGGAGTTTAACGTCGAAAAACTGGAATGTATTCTTCATATGCAATTAGAAATATGAAGAGATACGTAGTGCACTCAATAACAGTATGTGAACGATATTTAAATTTTCAATTTTATCAATTTTATTATCATTCATGATAAATTTTTCTTCTTTGATCGATAAGGACATTGATTTCTTTATCAGTTCCAAATCGATGGCTTTTTTCGAAAGATTTGAAATCAACTCCTCACTTTTTGATATCGATGTGAGCGAGTGGATTTCTAATGAAAATTATTTACAAGGCTTAAAAATAGTTAAAGGAATTAAAGTGGTTAACGATGTTGCAGAAAGAGGAGTGAAACTTATTACAGAGTACAATGATCATCTCACTTATGACGAAGATCAGAAACAATTCATTGTACAAATAATTAAAGAATATTAAAAAAAATATCCTGATATTAACAAAGCAACTTTGCTCCACCCGATGTAATTCATTATTGTAAGTTGATTTTAAAAATATATGACATCATTCATTATAATTCACAATAAAATTGATAAAATTGAAAATTTGAATATTGTTTAAATTTCATTGTTGAGTGCGCTACGTATTTCTTCATAATCTTATATACATACGAAAAATAAATTGCAACTATTCGACGTCAAACTCCTGTTTTGACCATAATGATCGACTTTTGGAATAAATGATGACAGTTTTTTTGCTAATTACGTGATAAATATTAGATTCACGAGAATTTCACAAGATACCTCTTTTGTAGAGCATTATATTTCCTACAAAAACGTTATATAAAATTCGTTTATCATAAATAGTTTTGAAATAATAAACAATTTTCTGAACAAAATTTTGAATGCATGCATTTTTCCATATAAAAATTCGACAGCTCGGTGGGGTGGGTTAGAATTATTGGACAAAGTTTCGCTTGGGCCCAATTTTTTTTACAGATATGTTGATTACTTTTGAGGAACAATACCAAAGAATTTCCAACATCACCATATTAAGAACCACCATAATATAAATAGGTATAAAAAGAAAAAAAACGTTATAGCCTCACGATAAAAAACGATATAGCATCGTATACCCTGATTCGATACTTGCGTCAGAGAGTTGTACGCCCGAGGCTAACTGTATATCGACGCGATCGCGTGTTTCTGGAGAGGAGGAGAAAAGAAAAAAAAATCGGAGATTGTTACGCGACACGTATGAGCCAAAGAGTGAGCCTGAGGGATGAAGGAGAAGTAGGAGGAGGGAGAGGGAGATACAGAGAAACGAGAAGAGGGTATAAGGGCAGGGAGAGGGGTAACCCACAGATCCAATCATGGACCATGCTGAACGGCAGTCTGCGGCTGAGTTCGCGGTGGTTTTACCAACGAGGCGTCCTCTACAACCCTCTCCCCCGTGACTGCTCCCGTATGCGGGCAGCGGGGGGCAGGACGGCGGGAGGGATGCTCGGGGGTTATTTTCGCAACTGTTGCCCGCCTAGTAAAGTTCTCTTCGGCCTTCGTTTCTACGTCACAGCGTTCCAAATTACGAATTTAGTACGTTAAACGAGAGTGCACGGGGAATAGCGTTCGCGGTTTATTCGCGGGAAAACACGACGAGAACGAGAGAGAAAATGTATGGCGAACCACGAGAACGAGCGTGAGGTCTCGAGGCTTTGGTTATACCGCGCGTTCGACGAGCGTAGACCAGAGGACACTGCCGATAGAGGGATGAAAAAGGGAATATTAAGCGGTGGGGACACACAAATGTAAAAGATTAAAGGAGTGTGACATATGAAAAAAAAAAGAGGGATAACGCACGTGGCCACAGAGGATTGAATCTCCGGGGTAGGGTGAGAGAAAGGCAAAGAGGAAAATTGAAGGGATGGTCGCAACCGATGACACTTCAAATGGCTAAAGAAAAAAAGAACGAATAATCCATTGACCGCGAAAACTCGTGACGCTATTGTTTCAATCGTGATTAAAATGTTTTGCCCGTGCGCTGAAAAGGCGGTGGCGATGGTTACCGAACAAAAAAAAGAACAAACAGCCGGGCGAAGAAAACGTCGTAGTGCGTAGAAAAATCAGAAAACGTGTCCTTTTTTTTCGTCTCCCTCGGACACGCGTCCGGTGGTTTTGTTGGCGAGACAAGGGAGACACTCACTCGGTTTTGAGACAACGTTCTGCGGGATATATATATTTTTTTCTTTCTCCATAGGAAGGAAACTACAGAGCTGACTGGAAAAAAAAAATGTTCTCGTAGACCGTTGGGTAAGAGGCCTGTCAGCACTCCTGCAAACCTGCGGAACCGGTGAATCTCCGCATCGCGAGAAGAGGGAGGAAAAAAAGAAAAACGAAAAGTCGTACAAAAAGAGAACGAACGAACGTTTAATTAAAACCGAAGCTACCGCGTCCGGCTGCAGCGAGAGAGAAGAAAGCGTCTGGAACATAAAAGACTGAGTGAAAGAGGGTGAGAAAGGGAGAGAGAGAGAGAGAGAGGAGTAAGTTCCGGTGTGCAGGGTTGGTGGTACGTCCGGTGCCCGGAGCCAGAAGAGAGGACCCGCGGACGAAGAATATATAAAGTGTAAGAGAAGGGCGGCCGGTGGTACCAGAGAAAATGCGTCGACGAACCGTGGCGAACCGAAAATAAGACCGAGAGGAGCAAAAGAGACGAAAATAAGGTGAAAAAAAACGTTAAACATAAAGAGATAGGGTGAGAAGGAGCGGGAAGACAAAAAGTGACGAAAAAAAAAAAATTCGTAGAACGAGGAGAAGAGCGGTGGTTTAGGGGATGAGAGGAGAAAGCCTCAAGGGCTAGAGCCATCAACCAGTCAAGCCAACGGGCAAAGTCAGTCAAGATAGCCGTGACGAAAACGTTATATATAGCCGAGCTAAAGTTGGGAGAGGTAACGAACGTAAGAAAGAAAGAAGAAGAAAAAAAACGTGAGTGGATAAAAAGATGTGCGACAAGCGTTTGTGCGCCTGTGAGCCAAAGCAGAGGAAGAAGAAGCCCTCGAAAGCTTCGGCTCACGTGTCAGCCTCGTCCAACGTTGAATATCCTGATCGAGCTACGGACGTCACCGTTCCCAATGAGAAATACGACGAGTCGGATTTGTCGAAAGAGCTCGAGGATTCTTTCGTCAGATTCTTGGATACCGTAAGTCCCTCGATGCTGAAGAAACATTTGACCCGTGACATATTCGACATCCTTAAGGATCGTCGTACGAGTTATGGCTCCGGTCTTCGTGACGTTGTTCAATCGGGTCTAGCAAATCCGGATTCGGGCATTGGCGTTTATGCGCCCGATCCCGAATCCTACCAAGTATTTCGCGAGCTCTTTGATCCAATAATTCAGGACTATCATGACGGTTTTACGCCGACGAGCGTGCAACCAAACCTCGAATGGGGCGATAGCGAGACACTTGGTGATCTTGATCCGACGGAAAAATACGTTGTCTCGACGAGAGTTAGATGCGGAAGATCGCTGAAGGGTTATCCGTTCAATCCGACTATGACGGAGGCGCACTATCGTGATATTCAAACGAAAGTACGTAAATCCCGGTTAGACTACCTCTTTATTCCTTTTTTTTTCTTTCTTTCGTCTCTATTATATACCCTCCAATCTTATACTACTCCGTCTACACTTCAATGGTTTTCCTCACTATTTTCTCTATCTTTCTCTTTCTCTCTCTCTCTTTTGTCTTTTTTACTTTCTCTCTCTCACCTTTGCACACGATCGGTAGTATAAAGGCAGAGAGCTGGCAGTAGTGGAAAGCAGTGGCAAGCAGTACTAGAAGCTGGCAAAGTAATCGTAGGAAACGTTCATTCGCCAGCTTCATGGCCTCAAGCTTCTCGAAAATGCTTTTCGAGAGAAGACTCCCCTCGTATTCTCGGTCTCGTCACATATATAGTATCACTCGACGAATTTTCCCATATATACGTATCGGACATTCCGTCCTCACTCGCGCGAACAGAGCTTGAAAAATTTACAATTAACTTTTTTATTAGCTGCGAACGAAACAAAGAAAAATATTTTGTAACGAAATTTTGTTGTAAAAAGTTTTATTCGATTGGAATTTAAGTATTTCGTGATGAGATGAAATTCTGCAAAAAAAAAAACAAATGTATTAAGGTGGTAGTCTGGTAACTTAGGCCGATTTTCATGTCTTTTTTGGAGGGCGTTTTTTTGTAGGAAAATGAAAATGAATCGTTTTGGATATTTAGGATGTTTTTATTTACATATTAAAGATACAAAAAAAAATTTGTTTGAAAAAATTTAATAGTTTATTATTATTATTATTATTGATCGAAGTTGGCACGTCGAAAAAAAAGCGCGTGGGTGGCCCCGGTGATTTTGGCTCTGGATGTTATCTGAAATAAAAAATTCTTGATAATTCTTAATCTATAGACATGTCATTCTGGTCGGAACTACTGAAGTTAAATTTCATGGATAAATAACAAAATGTCGGGCTTTGGAAAAAAACGTCCTTTTCCATTTTGTTATTTATCTATGAAATTTAACTTCAGTAGTTCCAACCAGAATGACATGTCTATAGATTAAGAATTATCAAGAATTTTTTATTTCAGATAACATCAAGAGCCAAAATCACCGGGGCCGCCCACGCGCTTTTTTTCGAGGTGCCAACTTCGATCAATAATAATAATAATAAACTATTAAATTTTTTCAAAAAATTTTTTTTTTCTATCTTTAATATGTAAATAAAAACATCCTAAATATCCAAAACGATTCATTTTTATTTTACTACAAAGAAACGCCCTCCAAAAAAGACATGAAAATCGGCTTAAGTTACCAGACTACTACCTGAAGGGGGGAAATAGGGTTAGGACAGCGTTTTTTCAATGATTTTCATGAATTTTTTTCGAGAATATTTTCTACATATATTTAAGTATATCCTATAAAATTTTTGAAGAATTTTCTTGAAAAACACCGGGGATATTAGCGATCCCATGTTGCAGGTCACAATCGGACTCAGCATTTTGCGTACATTCTGGAAGCCGCAATTTTCATCTGAAATCAAACGAGGTTGGAATTTACTTTTATTAGATGTCTCTCTTCTATATGAACCTAAATGCTATCAGAAAAATAGAAAATTGAATTTTTTACAGGGGTCAAAACAATAAAGCATGATTTTTTGCCATTTTTTACAACTTTATTTGCAAAAAAAAAATTATTTTAAATAATGATAATATTCCGATTTTAGGTTCATATAGAGCGCATTACTATGAAGAAAGTAACTGCCAATTTTCAAAACGATTGGTTGAAAACTTTTCAAACTAGCGTGTACGCAAGTTTAAAAAAAGTCGTTTTCAGAAAAACGCGTTTGAGAAATAGTGACCGCTCGGTTATACACGTGGCGCGCTCGGGACCTGAAGGAGAGCTACTCACTTTAATGGCTTATAACAATAAATCGAGTCGGAATTTTCATTTTAAATTTTGGGAACATATTTTTCAATAGTTTTACTAACAATTTATGGAATTTAAAAAAAATCGATTTTTTGAACCGTCTAACCCTATTTCCCCCCTTAAAGATTCCATTAACATAAATTTGGCATCATAATGATGAGAAGGGTTAATAAACTTAAAAAAAATTTTATCACTTAAATCGATATCACTGATGATTGAAGGGATTCTTTCTCAGTTGTAGCAGATTCATAAACTCGAGAAAAAAAACAAAATCACATTATAAATCTCCAAAAAAGTGTTTGGATGAAGATTTTTGTTTTTTTTTGTTTTCACTATCGACTTGACATTGAATTCCCTATGCTTACTGTATGTATGTAGTTTTTTGTGTGCAAAAGAGAGAGAGAGAGAGGAAAAGGTATACACTCTGTGGCAGAGGGTGCACGAGATATAGCGTCATGACTTGGGGGCAAAGAAGCCCAAAGTCTTCGCAAAGTAGTAAGAGATGGTTGTGAGGGTATGAGGAAAGGAGATCGGAGAGAGAGAGAGAGCAAACAATATCTGTCTCGTGTATTTTCGTGAGCCAAGGTTTCGGAGGCATTGGAGAGCCTGGATGGTGAACTCAGAGGGAAGTATCACCCACTCGAGGGAATGGACAAACAGACCCAGCAGACTCTTATAGACGAGCATTTTCTCTTCAAGGAGGGCGATCGATTTCTCCAGGACGCAAACGCCTGTCGTTACTGGCCAGTCGGTTAGAAAACACCTTCGACTCACCCTTTTCCCGAACACCCTTACAACGTTTTACTCGCCATAGAAAATCGTATATTTTTTATTGCGTATAAAATTTTAGGTGTACTGGTAAAATGTGTGTTACGTTTAAAAAAAACACAGATTTTTATGAAAAAAAAAACTGCGGGAAAAAACAATTTTTGAAAAAAAAAAATACCACTTTATAATAAATCTCTGATAATTTTTCAGGGTTAAGGGCTCACATACCCCTGCGCGCGCTGAAACCCGAGTAAATTTGAAAAATTATTATAAAGGTTATATGGGAAAAAAAAATTAAATTGTTAATTTCACATTTTTTTAGTAACTTTTCAACTATGAGAAAAAAAATTAAGAATTTTTTTTGAAAATATTAACATTATTTTTTACGGGTATAAATGGACTACTGATGAAAACTACGGCACCTCTTGTCGACATCATAACTTCACCAAAAATTATCCAATCTGCAAAAGTGAAAAAGTATCTAGTAAAATAATGTAGTAGTAATAGTCTGACGGAAGGATTTTTTTTTCTTTTTCAAAAATAAAGAAATTACAGTATTTCAAACTTTGCAATTTAAATAAAAATAGTTTTTAATAATTTATAAAAAATTGTCTCACCAAAAAATTGGAAAAACTTCTCGTCAGACTATAGAGAGAAGAATTGTCAAGATTAAAAAAAAAAGTTAAAAAATATTAAACATTGACTGAGTTATCGTGCTGACACTGTCTAAAAACATAGTTTCGAAAAAAACGCGGTTAAAGTTTCTGATGGGTACAATGTGAATTTACTGGGCTAGTCTCCCACCTATTGCTATAACTTTGTAACGGAGTGGAATTTCCTTAAGGGTTTTTTTTTAATTCTTAAAAGTATAAAGAACAAAAATCTGTAAAAAAATCGATTTTTTGAATCTTTCAGGGGTATGTGATCTCTTAAGGGAGGAAATAGTGTTAGGACAGCGTTTTCTCAATGATTTTCATGAATTTTTTTATAGTATAAAAAATGAATATAATTTATTGAAACTTTGAGAATATTTTATACATATATTTAAGTATATACTATAAAATTTTTGAAGAATTTCGCTGAAAAACGCCGAAGATATTAGCGACCCCATATTGCAGGTCACAATCAGACTCAGCATTTTGCGTACATTCTGGAAGCCGCAATTTTCATCTGAAATCAAACGAGGTTGGAATTTACTTTTATTATATGTCTCTCTTCTATATGAACCTAAATGCTATCGAAAAAATAGAAAACTGAATTTTTTACAGAGGTCAAAACAAAAATGCATGATTTTTTGCCATTTTTTCAAACTTTATTTGCAAAAAAAAAATTATTTTAAATAATGATAATATTCCGATTTTAAGTTCATATAGAGCGCAATACTATGAAGAAAGTAACTGCCAATTTTCAAAACGATTGGTTGAAAACTTTTCAAACTAGCGTGTACGCAAGTTCAAAGAAAGTCGTTTTCAGAAAAACGCGTTTGAAAAAATGAGTGACCGCTCGGTTATACACGTGGCGCGCTCGGAGCCTGAAGGAGAGCTACTCACTTTAATGGCTTATAACAATAGAACGAGTCGGAATTTTCATTTAAAATTTTGGGAACATATTTTTCAATAGTTTTACTAACAATTTATGAAATAAAAAAAAATCGATTTTTCGAACCGTCCAACCCTATTTCCACCCTTAATAACGCTCGTTTCACGAATCATCAGGCACAATTATCGATCAATCGACAAATGTCAGTAAAAACCCTTTTTTTTTCAAACTTTACGACACTCGCTTGACTAGCTCGAAAGCTTTGAATGTTAAAGCAAAGATTACTTTTTCGAGAATATCGGGAATATCGACTTCGATGAAAAAGTTTGAATCTCGCTCATCGTCCGACATGCCACGCCCGTCAATTGCGAGGTTAAATTTAACGCGATTAATTAACGATATTATAGACTCCCCCTCGGTATATTCGACATTGTTCGCGATAATATTCGCATGTAACGAGTCACAGCTGTAGTTGTTAATGAGTCAGATATATCAGTAAAAGAATTTTCAATTTTTTTTCTTCCATTCCTCCCCCAGTTAAATTAAATTAATACCGCGAGCCGAAGGGGAAGGTTAGCGAGAGAGAGAGAGAGAGAGAGAGAGAGATAGAGAGCAGACAAGTGGCAAAGGGGAAAAACCTTCCAGTCTGCCGCGGTAATAGTTCGTAGTTCTGGGGCTAAAATTAACGGGCGAGAAAAACTTTTTTTTTTCTTCTCTTTTTTTTTTCCTATTCTTATTTTATTTTTTCGCCTCAGAGGGTGAATTATATACTACCGATATGTAGTACCTCACGCTGCTTCTCGTTTGCTCGTTTAAAAAAGTTTAACGAGTCTGTTCGGTTTTCCTGCCGGAAACTTGAACCGACAACGTCCAATTCTCCGCTACGCTTCGTCTCACTGATATTTATAAATATGTATCGTATCTGTATCGTGAAAAAAAAACATATATATATTTATCTATATATTTTTCAGGCAGAGGAATATTTTTCAACGATGAAAAAAATTTTCTTGTCTGGTGCAACGAGGAGGATCACATACGTGTTATATCGATGCAGAAAGGTGGTGATCTTGGCATGACATACAAACGTCTGGTCGATGCGATGAATCGTCTCGCTCTTATTCTCGAATTTTCGCGTCACGAGAGACTCGGTTTTCTAACATTTTGCCCGACAAATCTTGGCACCACCGTACGCGCCTCGGTTCACGTTAAATTACCAAAACTCGCCATGGATTATGCGAAATTATTGGAAATCGCTGCGACTTTCAGTCTTCAAGTTAGAGGCACTAAGGGCGAGCATAGCGAGAGCGACGAAGGCATTTACGATATAAGCAACAAGAGACGTATTGGCCTTACCGAGCATGAGGCACTCATTGAAATGAAAAATGGTATTCTCGAGATGATCAAGATCGAACAACAACTCGAGAAGAGACAGTCGAAGCGAGCTAGCGAAAATTAATTCACGACGATTTTATAATGGAAATTTTCGAAAATTTACACGATATATTGATTTCATAAAAATTCCAAAGAACACATCTTTCGTTTAATGAAAATGAACGAGTCGTTTTTTTCTTTTTTTTTTTTAAATATAGAAATCACCGAAATTGCGAATGAGAAGTTCGTCGCAAAGTGAAAAATTTATTCGACAGTATAGCAGTGATGTTTCTGGGTTGAATTAAACGAGTAACACATTATGAGATATTTAATAACGAAAAAAAAAGAGAAGACGTGAAATTGGAATATATATTGTTATGATTAAAAGAAGAAAAAAAATTTATACGGACCGTGTAAAAGTTTTCCGGCTGAATGCAACGAGAATAATAGACATTTTATTTTAAACACAATCAAAACCGCAAATGAGAAGCTTATTATGAATGAAATATCAACATAAATCGTGCAAAAGTCAAGTACTCCGACGAAACGAAATAATAATTTTATTTCAGAATAGACGAACGAAAATCGCAAACGAGTAGCACGTTATAAATAATATAAAAAAGTGGGTGATATATGAGATTGCAGCCGAACGAAGTGAGTAACAAATTAATGAAACGTTCAACAGCAGTCTGCAGGATTCACGATGAAAAAGGATACGTTTATTTTTTGAAAAAACAATTGACAAAAAAAACAATACAAAACAAAATAAATTGTATGAACCGTGCAAATGTCTAGTTAAAACTGCACGAATAATTTTATTTAACGAAAGAAACGGAAAAGAAAAAAAAAACTTAGAAACCCAGTGATTCGATATATATTCGCTGGAGCGACGATACTTAATTCTCGATTGGGGATCAGTGAGAGCGAAAAAAAAAAAACAGAAAGAGAACAACAGAAAAAAGAGCTCTGGCTAAAGAGAGAACGATGGAGAAAGAGCGAGAGAACAGTGCACTCTCGTGAGTTCTCTATTGCAAAAGTTAAGGCCTGATTTTCCTCGTAAATCCTTTACCTCTATCATTCTATCTCTCTCTCTCTCTCTCCTCCCTCTTTCACTCGCAACCCCCGAGCGCAGCAAACGTCGTTTTGGGAGTGGGACGGGGAGTCGTTGGATAGTACAGAGTTTTTTTTTTTAGTGAGGAGGTGGAAAAACGGAGATTGGGAGTGGGTTGGAAATCGAGCCTCCTCCGTGTACTTTCGCATGACTTAGTCGACGCGCGGCTCGACTAATTGCCCGGGCAAACTTTTTTTTTTTCGTACGATAGAAGCAGCAACTCCGTACTGTGAATTGATCGAATGGAAATCGATTTCACGCCCCTTGAGCGTGATAATGGTTTGCCGGTACAAGGTCGATGGGAGGTAGTGATAAAGATAGAGGGAGAGAGATACGGAGGGAGAATCATGCGATCACCCCTCGCCATCAACCTCCCCTCCGGGCATCCGGAGATTACTTGCTTCCTGGGCACGACTATATTCGTCAGAGCATAAAGACAAAAAAAGAAAACGAAAATTTAGAAGAAAAAATTACAACAATAAGTTTGATCATATGAGATTTTTCTATTATTTAATTGTATTTTCTTCCTTTTCGTTTTATTACGACAAATCATTCGTTACGAGGATTTTCGTGTATCCGTGTGACAAAAGGCACTTGTGTGATTCGGGAATAAGAAAATTTTCCATCTGCAATGTCTCGTGACGTATATTTTTCGTTAAAAGGAGCACGAAGTTCGAGGAAAAACGTCGTACAGGGATATCATGAGGAAATGGTAATGGGGGGGTGGTTTTAGGGTTGAAAACTCAGCAACAACGAGCAGTCCTCGCAATTATGTGTAGTAGAACCAGCGACAGAATCTCTCCAAGAGCGTGAAAGCCCCTTCTGGCTTCTGTGCTTTTTCCTAAAGCAATCGAAACAGCTGAGCTTCTGCTCCCTTCGCTTTCGCTTCTTTCTTCTTCCCACGCCGGTGAACCAACAATACCGCGCCATCCTGAATTCAGTTTTGCTTCCTCGCCAACACGATATTCCATGTCCCCAGGCGAAAAGCCCCGTACCTCCTGACTTGTCGCTGAAAAATTCACAGTCGAATCATCATACACTATGCTTATATCGAAAACGCCAACCACCTTCCCACCGTTTCCACTTTATATATACATATAGGTTTATTGAGATTACGCACAAGGGGATTTTTAGATTTACACTGGCTTATTAAGTTTGCACACGCCAGTGGCGAATCACTCGTTGAGAAAACTGTACGATACGCAAAATCGAATATCGTCGAAAATGGAAATCTACATACATTTTTTATATTAAACATTTCGTGGTAATGTTTAAACAAAGACATCTTGAATGCAATTTATTATTATCGCAATGTTTACTGAGAGGGGAATCAATTTTACTCTTTAATTTCTTCTTGTTAAAATCTTATTTAAGAAACTACAATGATTATATTGATTTTTTTAAACTTTCGAAGTCGAAAAGTATGCACCATTTTAGTGTTTTGAACATTCCGTGCCAATGTTTAAACAGAGATATTTCGAATACAATTTATCATTCTCGCAATGTTTCGTGAGAGGGGAATCAATTTTATTTTTTGATTTCTTTTTGTTCAAATTTTATTTAAGAAATATCAATGATTATATAGGTTTTTTTAAACTTTGGAAGTCGAATAAAATGCACCATTTTAGTTGTGCTCTCAAAAAATCTGAATATACGAACTTTTGATCGGGGTTGGTTCAACCCCGATATCTTGATTTTTCCGTTGTGAGACAACTTGGAAAAATGTTTTAAAAAAATGACTCGAAAGACCCATATACGTTAAGGTTTGTCTTTTAATAATTCTTTTAACATTAAATTATAATATTACGCTTTTGTTTTTTCTTTTAATTTAGTCTACGTAAGATTTGAGGTTGTATTCGACGGAAAATCTAGGGTTTTTTTTTTCGAATACAAAAATTGATCGAGTTAGAAGGGAATGTTCTATATATAGACGGATATATATATATATATTATTTATTTTTTATTATTATGAGATATGAAGAGATTTCATTTGAGATTCGGGATAACGCATATTCCAGAAGAATATTCAACATTCCGTGCCAATGTTCAAACAGAGATATCACAAATACAATTTATTAATCTTGCAATGTTTCCTGAGAGGGGAATCAATTTTATTTTTTAATTTATTTTTATTAAAATGTTATTTAAGAAACTTCAATGATTATATTGATTTTTTTTTATTTAAGAAGTTGAATAAAATGCACCATTTTAGGTATCTCAAAAAATCTGAATATACGAACTTTTGATTGGGGTTGTTTCAACTTCGATATCTTGATTTTTTTCAGTTGGGCAAGAACTTGGAAAAATGTTTAAAATAAATGATGTACGTTAGTAACGACGTACGTTAAAGTTCGTCTTTTAATATTTCAATGAGTTTGTCTTTTAATAATTCTTTTAACATTAAATTATAATATTACGATTTTGTTTTTTCTTTTAATTTAGTCTACGTAAACTTTGAGATTGTATTCGACGGGAAATCTAGGGTTTTTTTTTTTTAATACAAAAATTGATCGAGTTAGAAGGGAATATTCCATATATAGACGGATATGTATATATATATTTTTTTTTTTATTATAACGAGATATGAAGAGATTTCATTTGAGATTCGGGATAACGCATATTCCAGAAGAATATTCAACATTCCGTGCCAATGTTTAAACAGAGATAACACAAATACAATTTATTAATCTTGCAATGTTTCCTGAGAGGGGAATCAATTTTATTTTTTAATTTATTTTCGTTAAAATCTTATTCAAGAAGCTTCAATGATTATATTGATTTTATTTAAACTTTGGAAGTCGAATAAAATGCACCATCTTCGTTGTCTCAAAAAATCTGAATATACGCACTTTTGATCGGGGTTGTTTCAACCTCGATATCTTGATTTTTTTCAGTTGTGCAAGAACTTGGAAAATGTTTTTAAAAAATGACGTACGTTAGTAAGGACGTACGTTAAAGTTTGTCTTTTAAATATTTCAATGAGTTTGTCTTTTAATAATTCTTTAAAGATTAAATTATAATATTTCGCTTTTGTTTTTTCTTTTAATTTCGTCTACGTAAATTTTGAGATTGTATTCGACGGGATATCTAGATTTTTTTTTTTCAAATACAAAAATTGATCGAGTTAGAACGGAATGTCTCATATATAGACGGATATATGTATATATATATTTTTTTATTATAACGAGATATGAAGAGATTTCATTCGAGATTCGGGATAACGCATATTCCAGAAGAATATTAGAGGTGTGCATAACACCGTAGCCCGGAAGCTATTCGTTGAAGGTATATGGTCTGACGGTGAATATCCTTTTCCACTTTCCGTCTACTAAACTCGATGCCGAGACTCCTCCCTATAGGAGCGCCTGGCTCGTGCTACCCCATTCCACAACCTTCCCCCGTTCCATACAGTCTGCACCGCTGCAACTTACTTGCATTCTACGTTTAACCAGCCAAAGAGCAAATATCGCGGCCATTTTTTACAGATATAACAGACAATTGAATTTTTCGAGTTTTTTCCCCCTTTCGTTCGACGTTACGCTCCGAGCGATTTTTCGCGAAATATCTCATACGAATAGAAAATTAACGTGCGATAAACCGATAATCTCGGTAATTCGATTATTTGTTATGTC
This sequence comes from Oxytorus armatus, assembly GCA_958009045.1. Classification (NCBI taxonomy): domain Eukaryota; kingdom Metazoa; phylum Arthropoda; class Insecta; order Hymenoptera; family Ichneumonidae; genus Oxytorus; species Oxytorus armatus. Next base: position 4,717,226 of record OY253746.1, on the reverse strand, counting down.
CACTTCGATCAATTCGCGTTAATTACTTACGCGATTTCAAAATCAACGTGAATCCATCATACAAAATGCTTCTAATTAATTTTGAAGCATCGAATGGTTCGATGTGCTCATAAATTCTCGCTTATGTCACATGAATTCATCGACTATGTTATTGGGGTAATATGTATTATTCGAATTTCGAAATATTCCAATGAAAATTAATATTTTCCCACTATAATATTTTTTTTTTTCCTCTACAAGCATTATTTTCGTATTATTTACTTATTATTTAGAAAAAAATAATTGTTCGAAAGAATGTATCACGTTCGTTGTAAATATGGCGAAAATTATAAGGGATGATTTGGAGAAATCATTAATTCACGATTTTATGACAAATTTTCGTGTGCCTCTGTGGTGTAAATGTCAATTTTTCATTGAATTTCCATCGGGCACTCTCGGAAAGAGTTTGAAATTTCACGCGAAACCCTTAAAACACGAAAATCGTTTTTCCGAGTTATTGACATATTTTTTTGGTTTTTTTTTTGCAGGCTCACCGCATAGATGATCGTATTCGTCACTCGGTAGAGAATTTTCGGGGCACAGCTCGAATTTACCGTACTCGTAGAGATTTTGAGGTGTCGAACGATCGATCGGTCCGTAATTGCACACGAGTACCTCCAGTCTACTGCCGCCGTTACTATCGTTCTTGTTATCGGTGGCTTCTGGCGGTGGCACCGGTACCTCGGCATCGTCGGCATTCTCGTCCAAGTGAACTCTGTACACGGCACGACCGCAGCCAACGCGAGTTATCATCGCGCAAGCAATTGCAACGTACGATGTCTCATTTTCCATCGCGAAATCGACCAATCTGAAAAGAAAAAAAACAACAACAAAACAACAAAATTAACGGTTCTCCAATGCTGCCCAATCATTTTACAATTTATATCCTTCGTTTCGTTTATTGAAAATTGAGGATTATAGTATTCGACGAAAGAGAAACACAGACGGATATAAGAAATAATATTTCGAAATTGTTTCGGTAATCACTTATGTACAATTTAAACAAAAACAAATGAAGAATTTAAAAGTAGGTTACACTAGAATCGGGTGAAATGATCTTGTTTTTTTTCAACCCACTGACTCGTTATCGAGTTTTCTCCTTTCTCCTCGACGAAAAAAAAAAAAGTTAATTCCGGAATTGTTGCTTTTTCTTTTCTTCGTCCGTCCTCATCACGTTTTATCGGTTAAATGAAATTATGGACGATCCGGATAAGAAACAATCGGCTCGCGATTAGCAAAAGACAAAAGTTTTCGCGATCGAGCAAGAAGCGGTCGAATACGGTTTTTTTTTTTTCCCTCCCATAATATCGTTGCGAAAGTGACTGCGAGCTCTTTTTTTTTCCTAACGCAACAGTTATTATACTTATACTTATTTTGCCGTGCTGTAAGCGCGATAATCGTGACGTATTAATTAAAAACTCGCGTCGAATGAAAAAAAAAACCAAAACAAAAAATCGTATCTCACGTTGCCCCAATCTCTGGAAATCCCGTACAACATTGTCGCGGTTATCGATAGAGAAAAATTCGTCACTCGTAAAAATCGGATTGTCCCGGTATCTCGTCAAATTCGAAGCGTTTTAATTCGGCTTTCTGGTTTCAATCCATCGCAATAGAGAGAGGGAGTCCCTTCCCACCGATCTGATAGATTCATTGTCCACTACAAAGTGCAGTACGTTGACACTGTTATATAAAGCAAAAAATAGTTGAACGTTCCAAAGGATAACAAAGAGTTTTAACAAAGAAGTGGAATTCGAGTGGATAGGTACCGAAAGGTCGTATAAAATGTCTCTTGCCGTACATTTCTATATACATATAAGTATTTTACTTCGTTACTCGTTGTATGTTAACGGTGTGAGATTGACTCCCTCCAACCCCCAGTGGCATTCCTAACCGCAGTACTTCGATTAAGCGAAAGCCCACGTGCGTCTGTGTAGGTAGGAACCGTATCTACTGGGGTGAAGACTATCGCGAGGGAAGAAGAGACGGGAAAAAAGGACATTCGACGATGATACAGATACACACAAAAGTACTCTAAGCTCTATACTATACAGACATATATATATATATATATATATATATATATATATATAGATTATTGGGAGAGAAGAGGAAGAAAGAAAGAGAAAGAGGGAGAGCGAATAAGAGACTGGATGCTCGTCCTAAGATCGGGAGCACCGGTCAGGCTATACCGGAGTTTCCGGAGAATGGTTTTATTCGACCATCAAAAGCCGAGCTGTACGAAACGGTGGAGGGGAATGGAATGGATCCGATGTAATCTAGAGTTCGGACGGTGAAACCAGGGGCTGGAGGGAGGGGTAGGGTTTTGAGTGGGCGTAGGAGGGAGCGAGAAACGAGGGAGAAAGAGCTGGCGAAGACTGACTCGAAAGAAAGTAAAGATCGACTCTCGAGAGTCAAGATGTACTCGAGTTGCGATGGAAAGAACGAAGATCATCTACCTCGTTCTTTACTGTAACTTCCGCCCAAAGTCTTTCTCTCTCTTTCTCTCGCACTCTTTTTCTTTCTTCACCTTTTACCCCTACTTTCTCTTCCTGTACCTCCTTCCCTCTTTCACAATATATTTTCTCGCTCTTTCCCTTTTGATATTTACACTCTTATACGTTGAGAGAGCTTGACATTCTTTTTTTTCACCCCCTTTATCCCGACACAATAATGCGTTATCGAACGTACACATGTGTTAGCTACCACTCTTGAAACTCTTTCCGGAGAAATGGATGCTGCCTCGTTGATAGCTCGCCTCGAACGAGAATATCTTCATCTCATTCTCTCTATCCTCTTCATCCCTCCCTCCCCGCCCAACCCTCCCACAACGCCCTCAACCGGTTGTATACGGATTGCAATTCAATAAAACCGGTACCCTCTCCGAGAGCTTTTCGTACAATGTTCTGTATATACGTGTGTATTGGCGCTCGGATGAAGTTTGTTTGCATTACCCAACTCTCGCACTATCGAAATGTTCGACCTCGTCGAGCCAGGATTGGACGTGAAATGGAATGCGCATAAACGGGCTTGCGGTCACAGTTGCATTCACGTCAGCCTCGATAATGCCACCGGGATCACGATGCTCCTCGGGATCATCGGCTATACCCTCGTTCGTAACGTCCAACGGGTAGATATTCATGTTCTGCCAGACGGGAAAGCGATCTGTTGGCAAATGTGAAGTAGGGATGAAAAAAGACGGACGAGGTTAGGATACGCGTGTGGACAACGTTCAATGATGAATTTACCAATCGATTGATCGTTTGTTTGTTTCTAATCAATTTTTACAAAGTTTACCACCGTGATGATGATGAAATAAGAGCTATCGTGCCCTTTGTTTTTTTTTAAAACGTTGAACAAATAATTGAGAAACATCGTAATTCATGTAATACTATTTTTTCTTTAAAGTAGTAGTCTGGTAACTTAAGCCGATTTTCATGTCTTTTTTTGAGGGCCTTTTTGTTGTAGGAAAATAAAAATGAATCGTTTTGAATATTTAGGATGTTTTTATTTACATATTAAAGATACAAAAAAAAATTTTTTCGACAAAATTTAATAGTTTATTATTATTATTATTACTGATCGAAGTTGGCACCTCGAAAAAAAAGCCCGTGGGTGGCCCCGGTGGCTTTGGCTCTTGATGTTATCTGAAATAAAAAATTCTTGATAATTATTAATCTATAGACATGTCATTCTGGTCGGAACTACTGAAGTTAAATTTCATGGATAAATAACAAAATAGCGGACTTTGGAAAAAAACGTCCTTTTCCATTTTGTTATTTATCCATGAAATTTAACTTCAGTACTTCCGACCAGAATGACATGTCTATAGATTAAGAATGATCAAGAATTTTTGATTTTACATAATATCAAGAGCCAAAATCACCGGGGCCACCCACGCGCTTTTTTTTCGAGGCGCCAACTTCGATCAATAATAATAATAATAAACTATTAAATTTTATCAAACAATTTTTTTTTGTATCTTTAATATGTAAATAAAAACATTCTAAATATCCAAAACGATTCATTTTTATTTTCCTACGAAAAACGCCCTCCAAAAAAGACATGAAAATCGGCTTAAGTTACCAGACTACTACCTTAAGGGATGTTGCCACGGCAGCGGGTATAAAATCATGTGCATATTTAAGAATTTTTTTTCGTATGAAAAAGTGATTTATTTTTAAAACTAATTACACATATATTTAGTATAAATATCAAGCTACTAAAAAATATAATTTTATGTTTATTTTGTTGTTCAAAATGGCCACGGTAGCGGGTATAAAATCATGTGCACTTTTCACAATTTTTTTTTGTATCAAAAAGTGATTTATTTATAAAAATTATTACACATCTATTTAGTATAAATATCAACCTACTAAAAATAATAATTTTTTGTTTTTTTTGTTGTTCAAAATGGCCACGGTAGCGGGTATAAAATCATGTGCACTTTTAACATTTTTTTTTTGTATGAAAAAGTGATTAATTTATAAAACTAATTACACATCTATTTAGTATAGATATCAAGCTACTAAAAAATATTTTTCGTTGTTTTTTTGTTATACAAAATGGACACGATAACGGGTATAAAATCATGTGCACATTTAACAATTTTTTTTGTATGAAAAAGTGATTTATTTATAAAACTAATTACACATCTATTTGGTATAAATATCAAGCTACTAAAAATTTTTTTTTTTTGTTTTTTGTTATACAAAATGGACACGGTAGCGGGTATAAAATCATATGCACATTTAACAATTTTTTTTCTATGAAAAAATGATTTATTTATAAAACTAATTACAAATCTATTTAGTACAAATATCAAGCTAATAAAAAATATTTTTTTTGTTATACAAAATGGCCGAATACTGCTATTTGCTTTTGATATCTTTTTTTTTTGAGGCCACTCCGCGGCGTGACATTTGGCATCCACAATTTTTGACCTAGAACGAAACAAAAAAAATTCTCGTTAATATACCTCAGAATACCCAGAGAAGTACATACGGAATTTCTGATTAATTAAAAATTTTCCATTTTATGAGCATTTTTGTACGAAATTTTTCATTGGAAATTCACCTTTTGAGTTCAAATGCCTGCAATCTTCGAATAAAACAATATCTTTCAAATTCCGTATCTACTTCTCCAAGTATTTCGATGTAGATTAGCGAGAATGTTTTTTTTTCTTCTTCTAGGTAAAAAATTGTGGCTGCCAAATGTCAGGCCGCGGGGCGCCTCACGAAAAAATAGATACCAAAAGCAAATAGCATCGGCCATTTTGTATAACAAAAATAAAAAAAAAAAAATTTTTCATCAGCTTGATATTTATACTAAATAGATGTGTAATTAGTTTTACAAATAAATCACTTTTTCGTACAAAAAAAAATTGTTAAATGTGCACATGATTTACGCTACTGTGGACACATCTCTTGAATATAAATGCACTTATATAACACGGTTCCGATGACGACACACCTCTGAGACTAAAAATAAATAAATAAAAGGAAGAAATGTTCGTTTTTTTTTTTTTTTTTTTTTTTTTATATACTTTGTTCGGTCCATTGTGGAAAATGCCGTTTCATACGAGAATTGAGTCGAGAAGATCTCGAGGATGCGGGGAAAGCGAGATCAGCATGGAGTGAAAATATCGAGGGTGGCTCGTATCGTTGGTTGAGAAAGAGAGGGATAAGGGCAATAGTGAAGTAACCCTCTATATAAATATGTATATATATACATATATTTATATCTAGGAGTTAACAGTATGAGAGAGGGATTCCGGAGCATTTCTTCTCCTGTTCATCGTAAAATTCAGAGCGTAGATCGAGCGAACTCGCGCAAGAATCGAGTAAAAGGGAATATCCAGAGAGAAAGAGAAAAAGACAGAGAGAGAGAAAAAGAGAGAAAGAGAGAGAGAGAGGACATAGGGATATCGAGTCAAGAACTGTGGGCTGTGTGGGTGAGATTCTGTGTGCTACGGTCTACGCGAATAGGAGAACGTTCGACTCTCGCGGATAGACGGATAATAGCCATGCTAATACACCGGTTAAACGGTTAGAAGACGATTCGATCGATATTCGATATACTTCGCTTCGATATCGAGCTCCACAGAGACCCGAAACCTCGATATAGTTATGTATCTTCATTGATATGTAGATATATACATATAATATACATCCATAGATATAAGAGGAGTGGTATAAGAGAAGAAGCGTTTCAGCGAGCTCCCGTGCCTCGTCGTCGTGACCGGCCCGCGTATATAATGCGAAAACGGCGCGGGAAAAACCAAAAGAGAAAACTCGGAGAGAACCGCGACGATCGCTAACCGCGAGATAGGAGAAAACGATGGGAAATTTTCATTGGAAAACGAATTTATTCGTTCGAGCGTTGGGAATCGCACAATTTTCCTTCAATACCCGAAAATGAATTAGTTTTCATTCAATTCGTATTTAATGGATTCGAATATTTTATAATAATCCTGGATTTATTATCACGCCACGTTCTCCAATTTCATAATCGGCCTCCTTCGACAATATAATTTTGTACACGCACGGGATATTCCACAACGAATCAACGGGCTCATTGATTCTCAGCGATTTTCATTACTCGTTCCTTCTTTACTAATTTTTAGGATATTTTGAAAAATGAAAAAATAAAATACAATGCTTTAAAGTAATTTTCAAACTATTTTAACAATTCGATCGCTGTCAATGAAAGTGCTAAGTTGTATTAACGACGTTGACGCTTTTAAGGGCTCACAGAAACCCTCACATTTTCAACAAATCGATTTTTTTTTCACACATTTTTATTCTTTATACTTTTAAGAATTGAAAAAAAAAAACTTTTAAGAAAATTCCACTTCGTTACAAAGATATAGCAATAAATGTGATCGGACATCGAGTTCACGTTGTACTTACTAGAAACTTTAAGGGAGGAAATAGGGTTAGACGGTTCAAAAAATCGATTTTCTTTTTATTTCATAAATTGTTAGTAAAACTATTGAAAAACATGTTCCCAAAATTTTAAATGAAAATTCCGACTCGTTCTATTGTTATAAGCCATTAAAGTGAGTAGCTCTCCTTCAGGCCCCGAGCGCGCCACGTGCATAACCGAGCGGTCACTATTTTTTCGAACGCGTTTTTCTGAAAACGACTTTTTTTGAACTTCCGTACACGCTAGTTTGAAAAGTTTTCAACCAATTGTTTTAAAAATTGGCAGTTACTTTCTTCATGGTATTGCGCTCTATATGAACCCAAAATCGGAATATTATCATTATTTAAAATATATTTTTTTTTTTCGTAAATAAAGTTGTAAAAAATGGCAGAAAATCATGCTTTTTTGTTTTGACCCCTGTAAAAAATTCAATTTTCTATTTTTTTGATAGCATTTAGGTTCATATAGAAGAGAGACATATAATAAAAGTAAATTCCAACGCCGATTGATTTCAGATGAAAATTGCGGCTTCCAGAATGTGCGCAAAATGCTGAGTCTGATTGTGACCTGCAGTATGGTCGCTAATATCCCCGGTGTTTTTCAAGAAAATTCTTCAAAAATTTTATAGTATATACTTAAATATATGTATAAAATATTCTCAAAGTTTCAATAAATTATATTCATTTTTTATACTATAAAAAAATTCATGAAAATCATTGAGACAACGCTGTCCTAACCCTATTTCCTCCCTTAAACGCGTTTTTCTCGAAACTACTCAGTCATTTTTAATATTTTTCCAACTTTTATTTTTTTTAAACCTTCATAATTATTTTGACTATAGTGTGACGAGAGGTCTTTTTCATTTTTTGGTTGGATAATCTTTTATAAATTATTAAACACTAATTTTTTTTCTTCTAAATCGCATACTAAACTTTGAAATATTGTAATTTCTTTATTTCTGAAAAACAAAACAGAAATTCCTCCGTCAGACTATTATTACTACATTATTTCACTTCATTCTTTTTTATTTTTCGAGATTGGATAATTTTTGGTGAAGTTATGATGTCGACAAGGAGGCGCCATGGTTTTCATCAGTAGTTCATTTATACTCGTAAAACATACTGATAATATTGTTAAAAAAAAATGTTATTTTTTTTTCTTATAGTTGAAAACTTAAGCAAAAATGTGAAATCAACAATTTAATTTTTTTTTCGTTGTATAACCTTTATAATAATTTTTCAAATTTACTCGGTTTTCAGCGCGCGCAGAGTTAATGATTTTTTCTTTGAATTCAAAATTATTCATTAGAAAAAAACATCATAACAGTACAAAAAACGAAAAATATAGAAAAAAGCGAAGAAAATTGTTAGCTTCATGAATTTGCAAATTTGGCATGTAACGGCCCGTATAGACGTCTCTCATCCTCCTCTGATAACGAGACTCGAGTTAATAGGGTTTTCGAGAGAGGGTTAAAGCCCTCCCATCCCTTTCTTCATCTCGTCGCCACCACTGCCGACTCTCGTCGCGCCAACTATGTACCTTTTTCACCCCCCCCTCCGCCGAAATCGAGGCGACGAGAGCTGCGTTAACAGTTTTATCTTTGCTCTCTATCGCGAATAACCCATCTCTATGTAGGATAAGGCAGAACATATATATATTCTCTCTCGTTCGTGGATATATCGCGTGGGAGTCTCTCGGCCCGAGGATTCAAATGAATTTGTTACGTGAAATAATATCGAAAATTGAATCGATATTGAAATCACAATATCAGTGCGCGTTTGTCGCTGTCGATGATAAATAACAAATTCTATTCATTAACGATGATGAATTAAAAAAAAAAACACACGCACACAAATTTTCCGATAATTTGCAGCAATCGATTGAAATATGTAAAGTATTTAATGCATATCGAATATTTAAGCTCATGAATAATTGAAATAGATTCTCGTTTAACCGGCCCGGTGACTGATTGGTAAGCAGTGACCTCCTTTAGTGGAGACATTATTTAATAATAAATTAATATTTATTTTTTTATAATTAATACTTATTTGCCTTGCTCAATCTACTTCAATTCTCGATCTTAATTTTTTTACGAAATAAGATCGGTATGGTGAAAATTGTAAAAGGAGTTCTATTTTTTTAATGATCTTTTTGATTTTGAAAAGAAAAAACCCTTTATAAATGTTCTTTATATTCGGATCTGAATTCTTTGGTTGAGGTTGAAAATTCGGAACGACCACCTATTTTGGACGCCCGAAATGTTGAATTTCAAAATAACGAACGTTGAATAGTTTGAACGTTTCATTTTAATAACGTCTTTAAATCAAAAAAGAAATAATGAGAATAAAAAAAACACAAAACCGATAGTCAAATTTTTTTTTGTGTTCTTATTATTTCTTTTCTGATTTGAAGACGTTTTTAATATGAAACGTTCAAACTATTGAACGTTCGTTATTTTCGAAATTCCACATTTCAGCCTTACAAAATAGTGATCTTTCCAATTTTTTACCGTCACCCAACAAAATTTTTAAAGGGTTTTTTTTCTTTTCGAAATCCAACAAATATTTAAAAAAATTCAACTTCTTTTACAATTTTTTATATACCGATCTTATTTCGCAAAATAAATAAGATGGAGCATTGAAGCAGATTGATCAAGGCAAATAACTATTAATTATAAAAAAATTAATATTAATTTATTAATAATTAATGTTTGTTCTACTGATAACCAGTCACCGGTGGTTAAACCAGAACCTATTTTAATAATTCAGGAGCTTAAACATTGAACTATCGGTTTTGTGTTTATGTGTTATCATTATTTCTTTTCTGATTTAAAGGCATTTTTAATATGAAACGTTCAAACTATTGAACGTTCGTTATTTTCGAAATTCCACATTTCAGCCTTACAAAATAGTGATCTTTTCAAAATTTTACCCTCACCCAAAAAAATTTTTAAAGGGTTTTTTTTCTTTTGAAAATTAAACAAATATTTAAAAGATCGAACTTCTTTTACAATTTTTTGTATACCGATCTTATTCCGCAAAATAAATAAGATGGAGCATTGAAGCAGATTGAGCAAGGCAAATAACTATTAATTATAAAAAAATAAATATTAATTCATTAATAATTAATGTTTGTTCTACTGTTAACCAGTTACCGGTGGTTAAACGAGAACTTATTTCAATAATTCACGAGCTTAAACATTGAACTATCGGTTTTGTGTTTATGTGTTATCATTATTTCTTTTCTGATTTAAAGACATTTTTAATATGAAACGTTCAAACTATTGAACGTTCGTTATTTTCGAAATTCCACATTTCAGCCTTACAAAATAGTGATCTTTTCAAAATATTACCCTCACCCAACAAAATTTTTAAAGGGTTTTTTTTCTTTTAAAAATCAAACAAATATTTAAAAGATCGAACTTCTTTTACAATTTTTTGTATACCGATCTTATTCCGCAAAATAAATAAGATGGAGCATTGAAGTAGATTGAGCAAGGCAAATAACTATTAATTATAAAAAAATAAATATTAATTTATTAATAATTAATGTTTGTTCTACTGCTAACCAGTCACCGCTGGTTAAACGAGAACCTATTTCAATAATTCACGAGCTTAAACATTGAACTATCGGTTTTGTGTTTATGTGTTATCATTATTTCTTTTCTGATTTAAAGACATTTTTAATATGAAACGTTCAAACTATTGAACGTTCGTTATTTTCGAAATGCCACATTTTAGCCGTGCAAAATATTGATCGTTCCGAATTTTGACCCTGACCGGAATTTTTCATAATTTTTCTTCATGAAGTTCAAAACGATCGTGAAATTCCAACCTCCCTCGCCTCTTTATCAATCATTTACCGATGTATTGATATACACATTTGAACTTTTCTGTTTTTCTTCTTAATATTTACGTATGAAAGATTGTAATAGCACTTGCCTACGTCACGGCAATAGTCCTTTTCGTACGGATTACATTGGAGGGCCCATCTTCGTGCTATTCCAGCGAGTTCGTCGTCCCACGTCTTTCAACCGGGAACCCAGCGACGGGTGAACATTCAACAAACGGAAATGGTTCCAAGAGCAAGAAGGAGAAACAGATAGACGTGTACGTATTATTATATGGTGAAAATTTTCACGAAAATTCATTCGCGATTTTTCAACGTTCACGAGGAAACTTGCACCGAGACTCGACGGGGGTTATGGGTAACGACTGTATATATATACACATATATATATATATATATATATATATATATATATATATGTCTGTAATAGGAAAAGAAGTAGAGGCTGGAGAGAACGACGACGTTGAAAAATTTTCGCCGTTTCCGGTAGAAGAGCGTCGGGGCGAGCGAACGCGCGCGGTGAAACCGCGAGAGACGTATACGAATTTTCCATCTGCCAGCCTCTCGTTCTCTCCCCTCGTCGATCTCCCCCCCTCCCCCGGGGCGAGAACTCGACTATGTATACAACGAGGAAACATGTGAAGAACCCTTACTCGAGTATATATGGGACATTTCGTGCTAATTCGACCCACTTTAACACCAATAACAACAACAAAAAATAATAATTTTTCAATCTTGACCATTTGTTATACCGTCAATTTTTCTTTGAAAATTCTTGTCTTCTTCCAAGCTTCGTCAAAACGTGAACAATGTAATTGACAAATAATAATTTTTCAATCTTGTCCATTTGTTATACGGTCAATTTTTCTTTGAAAATTCAATAAAAATTTTCAAAGACAGATTGGAAAGAATTTGGGAGAAAATAATTTTTCCAAGCTTCGTCAAAACGTCAACAAAATAACTGATTTTCCGGTAGAATTTTCGCACAAAATAACGGAGTAACAATAAAAACAAATAATAATTTTTCAATTTTGTCCGTTTGTTATATGGTCAATTTTTCTTTGGAAATTCAATAAGAATTTTCAAAGAGAGATTGGAAAGAATTTGGGAGAAAATAATTCTTCCAAGCTTCGTCAAAACGTCAACAAAATAACTGATTTTCCGGTAGAATTTTTCGCAAAGTAACGGAGTAATAATAAAAACAAATAATAATTTTTCATTCTTGTCCATTTGTTATACGGTCAATTTTTCTTTGAAAATTCTGTTTGAAAATTCAATAAGAATTTTCAAAGAGAGACTGGAAAGAATTTGGGAGAAAATAATTCTTCCAAGCCTCGTCAAAACGTCAACAAAATAACTGATTTTCCGGTAGAATTTTTGCGCAAAGTAACGGAGTAACAATAAAAACAAATAATAATTTTTCAATCTTGTACATTTGTTATACCGTCAATTTTTCTTTGAAAATTCTTGTTTTCGTTCAAGGTTCGTCAAAACTTGAACAAAATAATTGATTCTCCGATAGAATTTTTTCCAAAGTAACGAGCTTCTTTATCTGATATCCAAGTTTTAAAGAAAAATGCTTAGAAGCTTTCCACGTACGAGATTATTTTCTATCGTGCAAAATAAAAATGATTTCGTTTGTTCCAATGCGAAATACGTCAAGACGAAAAAAAAAAAAAAATGTTTCTACGACGGAATAACATTTAAAAAAATGGTATTGATTGTTGATCGTTTTTGCACGGAATGTATCATACAAAATTGTAACATATGACAACGTCTCGTGTACGTACGAGTTCCATAATGTTTCTGGCCGGTGGTTGCGGTCCGGGATTTCCACGAGTCTCGAGACCCCTCGCAATGTTGTTTCGATAGACGTTGTGCTGGTGAACGATTGATCGTATCTCCTCGGGATCGAGATCACCGTTTTCTACGTCGATGCACTTTTCCCCCACGTCGTCGTACTGTATAACACGCGAGATGAACATCGACCGACTAACATCTATATATATATTTTTTTACTATACTCCTCCAACGTCGGATATGTGCAATTTCAACCTAGTTGCGATGTACTCGTTTTTTCTTCCATATATAGGGGGAAAAAAAAGAGCAGCTTTACGTATCGGACATTTCGGACCAAATTGACTCTAACGATTTTAAATTCTTTTCTTTTTCTTCAATGCACGTTGAGAAGTAATACGAAGAAAATGTTGTATTCAGATTTTTTCTAAAAATTAATTTCATTTTAATGAAATTGTTAATTCAATACTGTTGGAGTATCTCAAGTTTTTCGGACATTTTTGTAGTAAATTAGCTGTGTCCCGCGGTCTCACCCGTGTTATATATCCGTCCCCCGATTCAACGCGTCGCCAGAGGCGTCCTTACGGTCATAGCATAAAGTAATATAGCGTAAAGCCTTCCTGAATAAACGGGCTATCTAATGCAAAAGGAATTTTTCAAATCGGACAACTATTTCCTGAGATTAGCGCGTTCAAACCAACAAACCTTCCAGATTTATTATAGTATACTAAAGATATAGTATTATAGTAGTAAGATAGTAAGATTAAGGTTATAGTATGAAGTTATATGATCTAGAGCCTTTCTAATTAAACGGGCTATCCAATGAAAAAATAATTTTTCAAATCCAATAAGTATTTCATGAGATTAGCGCGTTCAAACAAACAAATCCTCCAGATTTATTACAGTAGTAAGATTCCACGTTGAAAGATTAATCCTCAAAAGCTTTGTTTTTCAATCCAAGGAATATGTGTAAGGATGGTCAGCAAAATTAATATTACCAACAGTGTTGATTCAGCATTTTCGTTGATAGCGATTCAATCAATTAAAAAAAAAAAAAAACAATCTAAAAATCGACACGAACGAAACTTTTCGATTTTTTGGCGTTAACCTACTCAGATAAAGATTAAAAATAGTTAGGGTCTCTGTCGATTTGCCCAGAAATACCTTATATTTCATATATGTAAGTACTTTGCTACATGGGATAGTGAAAAGTCCTTTTCATCTCTCTCTCTCTCTTTCTTTATGGTGTTCAGTACGTGTGTTATGTACTATACATAGTGGATATAGAGTAGCAGAGACCCTGTGGCTCTTTGACGGGAGTGCATGGACCCGTGACCGGTCCAAGAAGAGGACCATCGAAGTGTAGAAAATAACTCGAGGGGGTCTTGCGTCCGAGGTATTATCGATAGAAAGGGTATGTGAAGCGAGCTTCGAGTGGTCCCGGAGCTTTTTTTTTCTCTTGTACGTTTACCGGTACACCGAGAATTTACTAACGTTTCGTGAATTTTTTTTTTTCACATTCTTTCATCTTAATAGAGAAAACTTTGCCAGTTATATTTTATTTCCTGACAAAATGAACGGTCGACTTTGTATCAAACTTCGAAATTTAAAAAACATAAAAGGATATACTCTATCTTGGTGAAATTTCAAGTCATCCAATTAAAACTTTACGCATTCATAAATTAACGCATGAAGAAATAAAATTTCATACCGGAAATTGTTTTTCTTTTCTTTTCGAAAAGAGAAAAATCTGAAAAAGCTGTGTAACAAATTTTGATAAAATTTTTTTTTCTTCCAAACGGAACGCTACCAATATGAAACAACGCTCCGAAGAAAATCCGATTCTTTCGCGCCTGTCACGAAAACACGCGGGACACTCCTATTATATATTTTTTAATTTGTTTTTTTTTTTCGTCAAGACTGATCGTCGTCGAGATGGAAAATGTGTTTTTCTTAACGCACGGACGAGCACGCGAGTAAGAGAGAAAGGAAATAGAGATACAAAGAGTATTCGGATGCTGGGAATTCCTCATGACGGTTTAATAAATAGTGCAAAGCGTATATTACATAAATGGGATGTTCTACGTGAAGTAGGACGAATTTAAAAAAAAATCAAGGATCTATAAATATTGTAAATCGGGGAGAAATATTTCCGAGGATTTTTTTTTATCCTAATTGTAATATTGGTTCGATTTAATGGTCACATTATATTTGTCGAAATTGTCTCGCCGAATTCACCAATAAAAATTTATGATAATATTAATTTTTCACAAATTACAGTCCTTTCTTTTTTATCAATCATTAACCAATTTTTGATTCGGTAGCTTAACGAAGAATTAATTGGAGTAATATCGAGAAATATCGCATTAATTGGAGTAATATCGATTAACGAATAAAATGATCTGTCGCTCGTTGAAATTGAAACAATTTTGTGATTATAATTAAAAAAAAAATGGCTTTTGGTGAATTGCTAAAAAAAGGGTAGGACTATAATTACCGCATTAATAATTCATTATTTCTGTATCAATTAAACGTTAATTATTACTTATCGTCGCTATCATCAACTTTCTTTCGAAAACACGTGCAAACAATTTTCTTTCGAAAAAACGATTGATAGAAAAATTCGTTAAATATAATTTTACCAAGATAAATGTCAATTTTAACACAACAAAAAAAAATTTTCTCCTAATCCTACGTAAAATATCCCGTATAATTCTCGATATATGTATATAGAACGCGAGTAAGAGAGAAAGGAGAAAAAGATACATAGAGTATTCGGATGCTGGGACCTTAGCCATGACGGTTTAATAAATAGCACAAAGCGTATATTACATAAATGGAATATTCTACGTGAAGTAGGATGAATTTAAAAAAAAACAAGGAACTATAAATATTGTAAATGAACGAAAAATATTTTCGAGGTTTTTTTTCAAATCATCATTGTAATATTGGTTCGATATAATGGTCACATTATATTTGTCGAAACTGTCCCGCCGAATTCACCAATAAAAATTTATAATAATATTAATTTTTCACAAGATACAGCCCTTTATTTTTTATCAATCATTAATCGAATTCCTGATTCAGGAGCTTAACAAAGAATAGCGTTAATTGGAGTAAGATCATTTAAAGAATAAAATGATCTGTCACTCGTCAAAATTGAAACAATTCTGTGATTATAATTTAAAAAAAAATGTCTTTTGGTAAATTGCCAAAAAAAAGGCATGGCTATCATTACTGCATTAATAATTCATTATTTCTGTATAAATTAAACGTTCTTTATTACTTATCGTCGCTATCATCAATTTTCTTTCGAAAACACGTGCAAACAATTTTCTTTCGAAAAAACGATTGATAGAAAAATTCGTTAAATATAATTTTACCAAGATAAATGTCAATTTTAACATAACAAAAAAAAATTGTCTCCTAATTCTACGTAAAATATCCCATATAATTCTCGATATATGTATATAGAACGCGAGTATGAGAGAAAGGAGAAAAAGATACAAAGAGTATTCGGATGCTGGGACTTTAGCCATGACGGTTTAATAAATAGTACAAGGCGTATATTACATAAATGGAATATTCTACGTGAAGTAGGACGAATTTAAAAAAAATCAAGGATCTATAAATATTGTAAATGAACGAAAAATATTTTCGAGGTTTTTTTTCAAATCATTATTGTAATATTGGTTCGATATAATGGTCACATTATATTTGTCGAAACTGTCTCGGCGAATTCACCAATAAAAATGTATGATAATATTAATTTTTCACAAATTACAGCCCTTTCTTTTTTATGAATCATTAATCGAATTTCTGATTCAGGAGCTTAACGAAGAATAGCATTAATTGGAGTAAGATCATTTAAAGAATAAAATGATCTGTCACTCGTCAAAATTGAAAAAATTCTGTAATTATAATTAAAAAAAAAATTCCTTTTGATAAATTGCCAAAAAAAAGGCATGGCTATAATTAACGATGTTGAAGTTTGCATCGTTGGAACCCAATGAAAATAGATTTTTCAAACTTCTATTTTCGATATTGCTCTCGCTTCTCTTGTCCATTTGGGTCCAGATCCTTAAAGAACACCCCAAAAGAACGTTTTAACGATATTTGTCTTAGAAAATTCAACCTTAAGGGGGCTGAATGGTATAAAAAATATATATTTTCGTTGCATTCCAACGATGCAAACTTCAGCATCATTAAAATTACCGCATTAACCGTCGAAACTGTCTCATCGATAAAAATGTATAATAATATTAATTTTTTAAAAATTACACCCCTTTTTTCATCATTCATTAATCGAATTTCTGATTCAGGAGCTTAACGAAGAATAGCATTAATTGGAGTACGATCATTTAAAGAATAAAATGATCTGTCACTCGTCAAAATTGAAACAATTCTGTAATTATAATTAAAAAAAAAATGCCTTTTGATAAATTGCCAAAAAAAAGGCATGGCTATAATTACCGCATTAATAATGCATTATTTCTGTATAAATTAAACGTTCATTATTACTGATCGTCGCTATCATCAATTTTCTTTCGAAAACACGTGCAAACAATTTTCTTTCGAAAACACGTGCAAACAATTTTCTTTCGAAAAAACGATTGATACAAAAATTCGTTAAATATAATTTTGCCAAGACAAATGTCAATTTTAACATAACAAAAAAAAAAAGTTTTCTCCTAATTCTACGTAAAGTATCCCATATAATTCGCTATATATACGTATATATGTGTGTTACGTACCGGAAAGAGACACATGGTGTGACGGTCGGAGAGCCGACAGTAACCGGCAGTACCGGCGTCGTCCTCGTCGCTCCCTGACACGAAATAACTCGCATTAGTTAGCAGTAGCAGTAGTACGAGCGAGGGCGGTAAGAAATAGAGGCGGATGGCGTTGCAACGGAGAGATGAAGCGAAGTTTGTTGCTCGCTGGTGTCTCATGTCTCGGCGGAAAACTCATACAACACATAGGACACCAAAAACAGCGTCGCGGGGCGTTTTCACGTAACGAAATTTTCAACCTTTTGCCCGAGACGTCGCCGAGAGAGAGAGAACGCGGAGCATAGAATCGCGAGATGAGAGAAACCAACGGGGTATGAGAGAATAATATAGAGAATGACAGATGGACGCGACATACACACACACACACACACACACACACACAGACAAAAAACATACACACATACACGCACGATTAATGAGAGAAGAAGAACCCGTGACGTTTCCGTTGTGCGTTTGTCGAATTTTCAGCGCAGACTATGCTCCGCTTTCTCGCCAAAATACTCGTCTATTTATCCAACGAAACACGTTCGGGCACGGGACATTTAGACACGATAAATTATCGTACAATACCCTTTCTTTGTCCCGTTAACTTTCCCACTTTGGGAACTCGAATTTTCTCGTTATTTGCCAATTAAATTCCTCGTGATAAAGGATTTTTCGTTACGACACAAATCGTTTATCAATAAAAATGTGATTTATGTTGAAAATTTTCTATAGGAATTTTCGCGCGAATTTCAAGTGGAGTACAAAAGAAAAAAAAACAGGATTTAGATCCATTTCAAAGATTGAAATTAAGGGATTTCGATGACAGATCGTTTTGATGCTTTGGATGATTTCTCACGGAATTATCCATGCATATATACGTTCATCCACGACAATGATACTATATCGTGGCGAATTCACAGTCTCAAGGAGCCTCCCTTTGCTGATGAGACTCTATCTCTCTCTCTCTTGGGGCACACAAGGCGCGCCAATTATTGCGAACTCGCTTGAGAGGGAAGAGGCTTCGTCAAAGTGAGAAGCGAGCGACAAGGAGTCAAACTCTCGAATCGTACGAATACGAATAATATAATTGGTAATTAGATATACTATATATACAGTCCAATTACACAAAATGTGGAAAATTAAGGACATTTGATGTCATTGAAGACACGGTACCCGTGATTGAATCAACGATGAAACGTCGTGGATATCGGTGCATTATCGCTCAAGATTACTGACAATATTGGATCTCAAAGTGAACTTTGATGATTCAATAATCTTTGGTGCTGTACGCTCCGATATTAATTTTATATTGCGCTCAATTGAGACTGAGGAATCAACACTTGCATTGACACGAAAATAATTCATATGATCTTACTGCTGCAATAAAGCTGGAGAGTTTGTTTAGTTTGTTCGTCTGTTTGTTCGAACGCGTTAATCTCAGGAAATACTAAGCCGATTTGAAAAATTCTTCTTGCATTAGATAGCCCGTTTATTCGGGAAGGCTCTAGACTATATAACTTTATGCTATAACCCTAATCTTACTATTTTACTACCATCTTACTATACTATAATAAAGCTGTAGAGTTTGTTTGTTTGAACGCGCTAATCTCAGGCAATACTTATCCGATTTGAAAAATTCCTTTTGCATTAGATAGTCCACTTATTCTGGACGGCTTTATGCCATATAACTTCATGCTATTACCCTAATTTTACTATTTTACTACTATCTTATTATACTATAATAAAGCGGGAGAGTTTGTTTGTTTAAACGCGCTAATCTCAGTAAATATTTATCTGATTTGAAAAATTGTTTTTGCATTAGATAGCCCATTTATTCGGGAAGGCTCTATGCCAAGTAACTTTAGGCTATGACCCTAATCTTACTACTAACTTACTGTACTATAATAAAGCTGAAGAGTTTGTTTGTTTGAACGCGCTAATCTCAGGAAATACTTATCCGATTTGAAAAAATCTTTTTGCATTAGATAGCCCGTTTATTCAGGAACGCTCTAGGCCATATAATTTCATGCTATGACCTTAGTTTTACTATTTTACTACCATCTTATTATACTATAATAAGGCTGGAGAGTTTGTTTGTTTGACCTCGCTAATCTCAGGAAATACTTAACCGATTTGAAAAATTCCGTTTGCATTAGATAGCCCACTTATTCGGGAATGCTTTATGCCATATAACTTTAGGCTATGACCCTAATCTTACTACTATCTTACTATACTACAATAAAGCTGAAGAGTTTGTTTGTTTGAACTCGCTAATCTGAGGAAGTACTTATCCGATTTGAAAAATTCTTTTTGCATTAGATAGCCCGTTTATTCGGGAAGGTTTTACGCTATATAACTTTAGACTGTGACTCTAAAGAAAGGCGGCGGCGCGTTGAATCAGGGGACAGAAATTTAACGCGGGTGAAACCGCTCGTAACTAATAAAATCTTACGTTGAAAATGGCAAAAAAAAAAGATATTTTATCACGAAATATTAACTAACTCTTTTAAACACCACACACATTCAAATTCTCATCTCACAAAAATGACGATTCGTAAAGATTTCGTAATAAACAAGATTAACAAACATTCGACAAATTATTTCCCAATACTGTTTATAAAAACTCGCGTCAACACGACTCTCCGCACTTAAGTACCAAAGTTCATCGTCAAAAGAGTGTTTACCGGAAAACTCGAGGAACATCCTCATAATCAGAGTCATTCACGATTCAACGGAATTTCTTCGGAATTCCGGATAGTTTGCTCGTTCGCTTGTCCTATAATCGTAAAAGAAAAGAAAAAAATGTCTGTGGAAGAACAGCATCGAAGAGAAATTTCCATCGAGGGCCTCGCACAGTCTGTAGGATTAATTATTGGTGCGTGAATTCGCGAAAGTACAAAGTTCCGACGCAACAACGATGAAGAGAATGGGCCTGTGAGTGGGATGAAAGGGAAGTAAAAAGGAGGGGAGTGGGATAGCAGGAGTGTACTTATCTTTTATCGTAAGGCGAAAAAGTACTCGCGACATTCGGTAGTCTCGATCGTTCCCTCGTCGATGCGACGGTGCATAACCGTCGCTGCTTTTGGAGCTTCGTGCATACGCGACTTTGTAGCTTAAGTTACGTATATATGTAACTTAAAATATATATATATATGTGTGTGATATTATGCTATATGTATCGGTAACTATGGTAGTAGAGTAGTTACAGAAGCAGCGAACGCTAAACTTTCGGGAACTTCGTTACTTTGGCAAGCGCGGCGTAGCAGAGAATCCGGTTGGTGTGTGGGATGTGCGTGTACGTTGGAAAGTTGAGTATGCATCTGTGTACCAATCCTTCCAACCCGCTCACCCTCCCGATTCTTAGTGCTTGATCTGGGTCGCGTGCGCTATCCTATTTTCGATATCCTGTCTGCTGTGCCACTACCACGCTGTCTTTATCGTTTCAATATTCGTGATGTTCGACAGGAACGTACCAAAAACGAAAAGACCGAATATAATCATAAGTATATAGTATTTATATAACTATATATATTTTTTATAAAGTGGGTATACATGTATATATATATATATATATATATATATAGAGAGAGAGAGAGAGAGAGAGGGAGTGGAAGGAGCTTTGAGAAGCTTTGCCGCGTCGATCGGTTACGCGGCTTCGCGAGAAACTCGGTATAAAGGAGAACGAGAAATAATAAAGCTACGAGAGTGGCGATGCGCGAGAGAGAAAACCCAACATCAGCACACTCGCGGAGCGCGAAAAAAGAGAGAAGGGAATTTCTCTCCCTCTCTTTCTCTCTCTCTCTCTTCCTTTCTCTCTCTCTTCCCGGATATTTCGTTTTCCATCGGGTTCTGTGTGAGTCGGAAGTCCGGAAGCTCGCCCGAGAGAGCTGCACATAGCAGAAAATTGTCGTCATCACCCTCTTTAGTGCTTTTGCCTTCTCTATCGACCTCTCTCTCTCTCACGTTTGCTCTATACTTTTCTCTCCGCTTTTCCAATGCTGTAAGCGGGTCTACGTGTGTTTCGGCACGAAAAGTCATCTCTCTTGGCAGCTACGAACAAAATCTCGTTGAGAAAACAATTATCAGAAATTTAGTTGCACAAGGGGTGGGATGCTGGAAAAAAAGAGGTTTATCCTCTCTCTCTCTCTCTTTCTCTCTCACTATCCCTCTCTCATTCTCTTTCTCCGTTGAACGTTTATACATATGTACATTGGGTATTTCATCGCAATTCAACAAACGTTTGATCCTCACCCTCTTCCATTTGGCACGGAATTTTTTCTTCAAAGTTATTCGTTCAATTCTAAAAGACATATTGATTATTATTATTATTACTTTTTCTTCGAAACAAACTCGTTAAATAGCAATAAACGCTCGTTCACTCGCAGCTTTGACTTTATAAAATCAAATATTTAACGGCGCGGTCCACGATTGAAAGCAGGAATAAATGGTGTAGCGTTGTTTATTCTAGTCATGTAAACAAATATTCATATCGCCAAATTCGAAAAATTCTAAGATAAGTACGATTTATATTATTTTTAAGGAAAAAAAAATGCATTTCCTTCCATAATTTTTTGAGATTTACATATGGTTTTTGTTTTCTGCTCGACAAGTGGAAGACGATCCCGAAGCTCTTCCCCTTGAGATAGCATTTTGTTGTTGTTGAGAATTTTCGCAGTTCCTTTAAATCGGATGAACGTATTGTTCCATTTGAAGCCTTGTTGGAAATGTCAAGAATCAAATGGAAACTCAGAAGTGGAACAAGTTGCCGTAGAATATCTGATATGCATTTTATATTCGACTAGCTGTGCCCCGCGATTTCACCCGCGTTAAATTTAGATTATATATCTGTTTCACGCGCATTATGAGAATATAACCAAGTGCATCTCATTAACAATAAATACCATCCGGAAATTAAGTGAAAAAATAAAAGGACCAATGACTAAAAAATAAACCGACGCCGCCGCCGCTTCTTAGGATCAAAATATAAAGTTACAGTGGGTCAAAAAAGTATTCGTACACCTTGTTTTTTTGCGATAACTTTATAGACATAAGCGATACGCAAAGAAAGCCAATTTTATTTGATAGTACATCAGGTACAGAGATAAACTGCAAATGGAGAATTTTTTCCCAGGAATAATAGAAGAATTATGCACAAAAAAACGAAAATTTTCGGGCCAAAAAAGTATTTGTACACTTACGATTGAGCTGCTAAACCTCGATATTCACTCACGGACGGTCTGACCTCTGCGTGCAATGTAAACGAGTCTTCGTTTACGCAATGGTTTTGACCTATTCCATTCGGTAGTAGATCTTCAAGCTCTGAACAGACACGATGGCAAAGAAATGCGAAATATCAATATCCATGCGAGATAGAGTGGTTTTTTTTCGGAAACGCGGTGAAAGTTATCGAAAAATTAGTAAAGAACTAAATCTAAGTTTCGCAACAGTGCAATATATAATAAAAAAATACGAAAGAACAAACAGCACAGAAAATAAGCCACGAACCGGTCGACCGAGAATACTAACGGTACGAGAGCGTCGGAGTATCGTTACAGAGGCTACAAAAAAACCGTTCACAAGTGCTCGCAGTTTAGCGAATGACGTCGCGTCAACATCGGGGAAGAGCGTGTGTCCCCAGACTATTCGAAACGTTTTGCATTCTGCCCAAATATACGGCAGAACTGCCCGCAAAAAACCATTAATTAATAATATAAATCGAGAAAAACGTTTAGGTTTCGCAAAAACCTACGTAAAAAAATCTATAGAATTTTGGAAACGTGTCAAAATTCTCGGATGAATCGAAGTTCAACATCTTCGGGTCCGACGGAAAAAAATTCGTCTGACGGAAATACCGTGCTCCAGCAGAAAAATTTAATACCGACCGTAAAGCACGGCGGCGGAAGCGTCACGGTTTGGGGCTGTATGGGATATTATGGCGTTGGTAATCTGGCTTTTATAGATGGTACAACGAATGCCCGGAAGTATATCGACGTGTTGCGCAGCAATTTCAAAGCGAGTGTAGATAAAATGGGCCTGGATGGAAATTTCTACTTCCAACAAGATAACGACCCGAAACATACTGCCATGAAAACGAGAGAATGGTTACTCTATAATGTCCGCAAACAATTGATTACACCACCACAATCTCCGGACATCAATCCTATTGAAAATGTATGGCACTTGGTGGATGTAGAAATTAAAAAAAGAAAAATAACAAACAAATCCGATCTGCAAAGAGTGCTTTTAGAAGAGTGGACGAAAATAGCAAAAGAAACAACGCAAAATCTAGTAGAATCCATGCCTAAGAGACTCGAGGCGATAATTGAAGCAAAAGGGATGCACACCAAATATCAGTTATAATTAACAACTATGATGATGTAGGTTTTCACTATAATCGTAAGTGTATGAATACTTTTTTGCCTGAAAATTTTCGTTTTTTTGGCATAATTCTTCTATTATTCCTGGGAAAAAATTCTCGATTTGTAGTTTATCTCTGCACCTGATGTACTATTAAATAAAATTGGCTTTCTTTGTGTATCGCTTATGTCTATAAAGTTATCGCAAAAAAACAAGATGTATGAATACTTTTTTAACCCACTGTATATGGCCTAGATCCTTCCCAAATAAACGGGCTATCTAATGCAAAAAGAATTTTTCAAATCGGTTTAGTATTTCCTGAGTTTAGCGCGTTCGAACAAACATACAAACTCTTCCAGCTTTATTATAGTAGTAGGATAGACGAAATTGACGAAACTTCAACTACTTCACTCAGCAATATTACACATCAGACGTTAGGAAAATTAATTGATGAAAAACATATGTGTGAAAATGAGGTCATTGTCAGGCGTACAGTTGACGATGTTGACGAAGACCAGACGACGGCACCGGGGTGAACAAGGATTTTCTGCGAACAACACACGTCGCTCCGACAGACTTGAGAATTAATTAAAACGGTAATTAGCGCCAAGTTGATCTACACATTTCAATATATTATTCATTATTGTTATTGTATCAACATACGATATACTGTATGTAGAGCGATGAGTAAGATAATTGCAATTATCACATAGAAAATGAAATAATACATTTTCCAGTTCCAACGACTAATGAGATATAACATATTTTATGTAAGGCACCATTTTTACATCCGATATTCTCGTTGGATTTTTATAAGCTGCGGCGACCACTTTGGAAAATGTCGAGTGACATATCCTATTTGGGCCAACGTTATTTTAGAAATTCTCGAGATTGGGATCTCAATCTCCCACTATATATACGTTGAACTGATAGTCATTGTCGAAGCATGCGTTATAATTGAGGTCGGACTATCCGAAAAATAATGATTGGCATATCCTCTTTTGGGATTTACTCAAATAGAGCAATGAACGCGATTTTGTGACATATCAGAAGATTAATTTCCGAACAATTATTTTGTCTTAAAATATACTTTTACATTAGAAATTAAATTTACAATTTTTCGACAGATTGCTCCGAACCGATCTAGTTTTTTTTTGTCTGATTCATCCAAGTGTCAATCATCGTGGAGG
Organism: Oxytorus armatus; assembly: GCA_958009045.1. Classification (NCBI taxonomy): domain Eukaryota; kingdom Metazoa; phylum Arthropoda; class Insecta; order Hymenoptera; family Ichneumonidae; genus Oxytorus; species Oxytorus armatus. The sequence goes on along the minus strand of OY253746.1, from coordinate 4,692,292 downwards.
GAGAAATTATTATTACGTATTTTCAGTTAAACCAAAGAGAATTTATGAATTTATTATTAAATCTAGTTTCGCTTTATTTCATCCCCAATTGAATTCGACTCGGTTACATTGTGAAGACTGATAATAATAAGTGAACATTTAGTTTGCCAACAAAAGAATTGTGAATATAGACTGAATTCTTTTTTTTTTTTAGATACATTATTTAATTTTCGATTTTCAATTTGAGTAAATTTCCTGGTAGCATATTTCCCTGGTACTTTTTTGGAAATGAACAGAACAAAAGGTACAAAGGACACAATGAGAGAGAGAGAGAGAGAGAGAGAGAGGGTGAGATAGTGATTGGAGCAATATTGTTAAACGGTAATTTTTCTCGTTATCGGGCAATAATTAAAAAATTCTCCGAACTCCGAACAACGAGAAGTGGTAAGGGCAATTTTCTCTCTTCTTCTCTCTTTCTGTCCGTGTCTCTAGTAACTGCATATCGACTATCTCAATACCGCGAGTGTAGCGAGATTCGTGGGTGTGAGCTCGAATAATTAATCTTTATTAAAGAGAGAGTGAGATAGAAAAAGATGGAATGAGCGAGAGCGAGAGAGGTGTGGCGGTATAAAACGAGTAGTGGGTAGGTATAGTCGGTCGTCAAGACTGAGATTGATAGTGCATCAAGGGGTAACAATCGCGAATTCTCGCAAACCCGCCACTCTGTCACCTATATACACATATATATATATATATATGTATATTAAATACGAGAAGCAGCTCGAGTGTTATTGATTTTTAGGTAACGTCGTAATTAAACGCACCAGTCGAGTATTCGCTCCCCTTAGCTCCGCATGCACATTTTCGCTACGGTGCTTGTTACCTTTATAATTCAATGCTTTTTCCCAGTTTGCCTCGAATCTCTTTTTTTTTTGTTTATATATATCAATGCTTCATCTCTCTACTGTTTTTTACTCACACGGTTTAGGTTATATTCTCGTGAATGACGATTTTTTTATTTAACGATTTTTCTTTGTACTCACTTGACTATAATTCAAACCCATTCAGCTTAATTCTCAATGATTTCCATTTTCATCTTCATTTGTTGTCACAACTTACGTATATTTTCTTCGATGACGATTTTTGTATTTAACGATTTTTCTTTGTACTCGCTTGATTATAATTCAAGCCCATTCGGCTTAATTCTGAGTGATTTCCATTTCAATCTTTATTTTTTGTCACAACTTACGTATATTTTCGTCGATGACGATTTTTTTATTTAACGATTTTTCTTTGTACTCGCTTGACTATAATTCAAGCCCATTCGGCTTAATTCTGAGTGATTTCCATTTCAATCTTTATTTTTTGTCACAACTTACGTATATTTTCGTTGATGACGATTTTTTTATTTAACGAGTTTACGAGCTCAAGTCTTTTCAGCTTCGTTCAAGGTGTTTTCGTTCACGTATACTTTCGTCGGCGATGGTGTTTTCTTTTTTTTCGTTTTATTAAACAAAATCATTATTGTTTTTCTTTTTAAAGTGAAATTTTTATTTTTTTCACTTACCCCGCGGAAAAGATGAGAGGCGCAAGATGTCTCGAGAGTCACTCCTCTCCATGCTATCCCAAGAGTGAGTGAGAGAGAGATGGAGCGGCATCAGCGTCAGAAGCAGTTGAGGCGATGGCTGCAATAACGGCAGAGAGATGAGGAAAAGCCGGGAAAGACGAGAGAGATAGAGAGAGAGAGAGATAGAGAGAGAGAGAGAGAGAGAGAGAGAGAGAGAGAGAGGAAGGGACTTTGGCCCTGCTTTGGAACTTCAAACCTGATTCTCGTTTCGCAAGAGCGGGAGAAAGAGAGAGAAAAAAAAGGTGGATGAAAAAGAGAAAGAGAGATATCACGTCGGCCTCCGTAAATGGCAATCGCGGGGGCTAGGAAATACATTTTTAAGTTCCACTTTCCATAAGTTCGCGAGCTATCCCATTACGGATAAGGCCTCGTCGACATAATCGAAAATCGATCCCGCAGCTCTCGCTCTTTTCTCGCTCAACTCTCTCTCTTTTTTTCTTCTCCATGAGAAAAATTTTCTCATATCTCTCTTTCTCTCTCTCCCTCTCTCTCTCGTCTCTTGTCAGTTCTCATCCCTCTATACGTGACGCAAAAGGAACGGATTTACCCTTGAATAAGGCAATCCCCCGATTACCGTGAACGTGACGCAACAATTCCCTTTTACCTCGCGAAAAAAGAGAAATAGAAGAAAAAAAAGGAGGCCTCTCCGCACGAGTCTCAAAGCCCCGTTGAGAGGACACATTTTTATTCCCGAAGTAACAGAAGAAAATATACTTTTTCAATCTCGTTCCAAGGAAATTTGATATTTACAGAATTTCAAATACAATAAGCGACATCGGAATATATATATACTAGGGGGGCTCTGCCCCCCTGCGCGCTTCGCGCGCCAACCCCCTCGGGCCATTCCATTCGGCGTACCCCCCCCCCCTCGGGCTATTCCATTCGGCGTACCCCCCCCCCCCCCGGGGGCTATTCCCTTCACCGTACCGCTCCCCCCAGGTGGGGGGGGGGGGGTACGGTGAAGGGAATGACCACCTCAACTCTTGTACACGGCGGCGGCGGCAGCGGCGGCGGCGGCGAAATATTTATATAATATAGAGAGAAGAGATATTTTTTTTTTCGTTCAGAGAATATAGTTGGCCATCAAACTATTAAAATTATTAATATTATTAATATATGTTGTCTAGGGACCCTTTCCGAACAACTTTTTCCTCTGACACAATTGGGGGTGGTTATTTATTAAAAAGTTATTAACAAATAAAGTTAATAATTTATATAGCTATTTTCCTTATAGCAGCCAGTCCCAATCATCTTGTCCTTCACATGTGTTGTTAAGAATACCCCCCTGAGTAACATACCAAAAGTTTTATCCGTCCTCATTGTTTGTTAAAAAGTTATTAACAAAAGAAAATTCATAAATAGAATATGAAATACTTGCATGGTGGCCAGTACACGTATGAACGGAGGGGCTGCGGCCCCCCTGCCCCCGCCGCATACCAGCCCATAGACAAACCAAAAACAATCCAAAACAACCCCAGTAACCTAAAGAAATAAACAAACAAACCCAACAAACAAATCCAAAACACACCCAAACCCAATAAACAAACAAATCCAAAACTGTCGACCAGCGTATCGACAGTTTCTTCGACATTATGAGTACCATGTATCCGCTTCATAATATAAATAATGAATAAAACAAATAACTGTTTTTGGGTTGTTTTTGGTTTGTCTTTGGGCTGGTGAGTGGAGTATTGCAGGGTGGCGCAGCCCCCCTCTCATGCGTGTGCTGTTCACCATACACTAGAACAAGTAGTTCATGTTTGATTTATGAAACTTTTTTTGTTAATAACTTTTTAACAAACAATGAGCGACGGATAAAACTTTTTGTATGCTACTCAGAGGTGTATTCGTAACAACAAATGTGAAGGACAAGATGATTAGGACTGGCTGGTATAACGGGGTTTAAAGGGTTTTAAAGGCGAAAAAAAAGCATATTTTTATGATTTTTTTGCGGCGACATGAGTAATATAATTTTATTAAATAGAATCACATATTATTACACAACTATTGAAGTATCTCAGAAAAAATTTTCAATGAAAAATATTGATAAATAAGCCGGTGACGTTGAATCTCCAGAGGCGCCTTGAAAAAAAGTGGTTTTGCGGTGAACATTATAACTCGTTACCGGATCATCTGAAACAAAAAAATTGATATGCATTTTAAAGGTGATGTATTTCTCGAGGTAATCAGGAAGTTTTTTTTTTTTTTTCTATTTTTTGCAGCACTTGGAAGTGAAAAACACAATTTTAGCTCAAAAAATCGCGTTTAATTTGTTATTAAAAAATTGAAAAAAATTGAAAAAAAAAACTCTTCCTGATTACCTGCTGATTTATGTGAAGAAGTAATGTTTACATTTTCAAAAGGATCGGTTCAGTAGATTTTGAGTTCTAATGTTCACAAACTTCAAAAATTACGTTTTCGGGAAAATCGATTTAAAGTTTTTTATAGTATAAAAATCAGGTATCACGCCGCTGTCGTTTGGAACGCTGTAACTCCGTTAGTTTTACTCCGATTGACTTAAAATTTATACACAATATTCTCGACATATTGTTCATCCAGAAAAAAAATTAAAAAAAAAATGCAAAAAAAATAATTTTAAAACCCTACCCCCCCATAAGGAAAATAGCTATATGAATTATTAACTTTATTTGTTAATAACTTTTTAATAAATAACGACCCCCAATTGTGTCAGAGGAAAAAGTTGTTCAGGAAGGGTCCCTACACAACATATATTAAAGGCAAGTCAATCGGAAGTGGGTCCCCTTTGCTCCATATTTACCAAATTATTTAACAAAATGTTCAATTGTTTATCTTTGATACTCGTAATCCGACTGGTGGAAATTACACGTCGAGAAAAAAAGAAGGACGAAAAATGTCCTCTTCTCATTTTTTTATATCGGAAATAACGCATTGAAAATTATCGAATATGAGTCCAAAGGGGTGTGCATGGAAAAATGAACAAAAATCGATAGTCCGACTTTAAAAATCAATAAAAAATATTTAAAAAATCGCAGCCGAGTAAACTAAGCGGCATTTTGAAGATCGAACGATGACGAAGAGAATGAGCATTAGAATAGATTCTCAGCTCCTTCGTGAAGCACAGTCGAAGCAATTGTAGTGAATCAACGTAATTTTGGCAGAACGAAGAAAAGTTCGATTTTTATATTATCTTTCAGGAATCCTTATCGATCCATTCCCACTCATTACAGGATACAATGAAAAGCTAAAGAATAGCTTTAAAAAAAACGATATAAAAAACTCGTCTCATGCTAGTGCAATTTTCGTTGAGGAAGTAAACAGGATTATTCGCCATGAGTAACGAAATTGTTTGGTTTTTATTCAATCTTATGTTGCAATATACATAATACCAAGTGAAACAAACGAACGTCACCAATATTCATAACGAATGGGTAAAAGAATCAAGAGCGATTATACGTTAAATAAAATAAAGCAAAGATCAAAGGGTAGAAATATTTTCTTTTCTGTTTTGTTGAAAAGGCTTGATCCGGGACTCACGAACGTTTCTATATCCTGCTGTTCTAATATACCCGGGGTTTCGTTCATCGCTCTTTATTCCCAACCCCCCATCGCCACCCCTCTCAGGAACTCGTTTATCTGAAACGATTCACAAACTCGTTTATTGTTCACACTCGCTTATCGCTTCACTCGGTGGGTTTTTCAGGCATGGATAAGCGTACGTGTGTGTATCGTAGAAGGTCGTATTCCCGATATAGCCAGTCCTCTTGTCTGAAAATCCTTCCTTTTGTCCTCTTATATCCGTTTTTCCCCATATATATATCCATAAACCTACATATATCTGTGTACGTAAGGATATAAACATGTTTGTTGTGTATAATCGTACTGTGTATGTGTGTTTAGTGTATTATGCCGTTGGGTCGTCGGCTTGATCCTCCTCCCTTCCCCGAAGTCTTTTCCGGCCACCCTCCAGTCGGGAGAACGGGAGGAATTTCCAACGAGCGTGCACCAGGCTTAGCAGCGTGAGCTCTCCGCATAGCCGGTGCTTTTCTCTTCTGGTCTATGATGTTTCTCGGGGTTTCTCCTATCTTTCTCTCTCTCTCTCCCTCTCGTCCTCGCTCGTCTCTTTCTCCTATACAACTTCCCCCTTTTCCCCCAAAACAACACATACCTATATATAGCCCCTTCACAGTCTTCCTCCGCATAACGCCTCTATTCCTCATTCCACCGAGCTTTCACCCCGTTCCCCCAGGCCTTCCAATGTTCGTTGGCTCTTTCGCTATCTCACTCCCGACGATGGAATAGGAACAGACAGCCGGAAGTCTACCTCCCTCTCCGTGCCCTCGCTCCGCTAGCCTGACAAAAGCTCAGCCCCTAAACCACCCCCGTCAGTCCTGGCCAGTCTCGCGGATAACGTTGTGAAAATTTCATAAAGACGAATCAAGGGCTGTCCGGTAAATTTTCACGCCAGGCCAATATAGCGTTCATGTCCTTGATGCCGCGAGTGCTCCATGGCTCAAGTGGATCGCTCGTTGCCGATAAACTTTCGTCATTATCCGCGTTGACCTTCTTTCTTCGATCTTTCTTCCCGTCGACCGATCTCTCACGTTTCTTACGATCGACCGTGTCGCTGATCTCCTTCGGTGATACCCTGTCGAGAAAAGAGATTGCGCCAGCTGACAATGGTTGACGAACGATGAGAGAAAAATTAAAACGGCAAGGGAGGAATTGCGGACGTATGAGATCAGGCTAGAGTGACGAATGATGGACAACATGGGGGAGACGACGGGATATTTCTAAATTTCTTTGATGTAGAAGATTGAAGTATTTTGGGAGGGCGCACAGGGGATAACAACGGTGGATCATTGAGTGTAAGTGGATGGAAAAAAATTGGGCAGGGTTGAAGAATTCTTCGCGAATCACTCCGGGAAATTTTATTAACGGATTTGGACTTGTTGATATTCAAATTGTGAGCCATTAATGATTGTCAGTAATTCAATCTTCCCTTATTGGCGATCTGGATGAACATCTCCATATTGCCATAAATAATGCCTCAAAACATCGACATATATATTTGTTCAAATCTGTTTGTATATACAATCGGTAAAAAAGTATTCATAAAAGTAGACATAAGCGATACGCAAAGAAAGCCAATTTTATTTAATAGTACATCAGGTACAGAGATAAACTGCAAATGGAGAATTTTTTCCCAAGAATAATAGAAGAATTATGCAAAAAAAACGAAAATTTTCGGGCCAAAAAAGTATTCGTACACTTACGATTGACCTGCTAAACCTCGATATTCACTCACGGACGGTCTGACCTCTGCGTACAATGTAAACGAGTCTTCGTTTACACAATGGTTTTGACCTATTCCATGCGGTAGTAGATCTTCAAGCTCTGAACAGACAGGATGGCAAAGAAAAGCGAAATATCAATATCCATGCGGGATAGAGTGATTTTTCTTCGGAAACGCGGTGAAAGTTATCGAAAAATTATTAAAGAACTAAATCTAAGTTGCGCAACAGTGCAATATATAATAAGAAAAATACGAAAGAACAAACAACACAGAAAATAAGCCACGAACCGGTCGACCGAGAATACTAACGGTACGAAAGTGTCGGAGTATCGTTACAGAGGCTACAAAAAAACCGTTCACAAGTGCTCGCAGTTTAGCGAATGATGTCGCGTCAACATCGGGGAAGAGCGTGTGTCCCCAGACTATTCGAAACGTTTTGCATTCTGCCAAAATATACGGCAGAACTGCCCGCAAAAAAACAATTAATTAATAATATAAATCGAGAAAAACGTTTAGGTTTCGCAAAAACCTACGTAAAAAAATCTATAGAATTTTGGAAACGTGTCGTATTCTCGGATGAATCGAAGTTCAACATCTTTGGGTCCGATGGAAAAAAATTCGTCTGGCGGAAACCAAATACCGAGCTCCAGCAGAAAAATTTAATACCGACTGTAAAGCACGGCGGAGGAAGCGTCATGGTTTTGGGCTGTATGGGATATTATGGCGTTGGTAATCTGGCTTTTATAGATGGTACAACGAATGCTCAGAAGTATATCGACGTGTTGCGCAGCAATTTGAAAGCAAGTGTAGGTAAAATGGGCCTGGATGGAAATTTTTACTTCCAACAAGATAACGACCCGAAATATACTGCCATGAAAACGAGGGAATGGTTACTCTATAATGTCCGCAAACAATTGATTACACCACCGCAAGCTCCGGACATCAATCCTATTGAAAATTTATGGCACTTGGTGGATGTAGAAATTAGAAAAAGAAAAATAACAAACAAATCCGATCTCCAAAGAGTGCTTTTATAAGAATGGACGAAAATAGCAAAAGAAACAACGCAAACGCTAGTAGAATCCATGCCTAAGAGACTCGAGGCGATAATTGAAGCAAAAGGGATGCACACCAAATATTAATTATAATTAACAACTATGATGATGTAGGTTTTCACTATAATCGTAAGTGTATGAATACTTTTTTTGCCCGGAAATTTTCGTGTTTTCGGCGTAATTCTTCTATTATTCATGAGAAAAAATTCTCCATTTGCAGTTTATCTTTGCACCTGATGTACTATTAAATAAAATTGGCTTTCTTCGCGTATCGCTTATGTCTATAAAGTTATCGCAAAAAAAACAAGGTTTATGAATACTTTTTTGACTCACTGTAATTTATTTACGTTACTTCCGCACGTCGTCGAGGGAAGAAATCGCGGCCGGCTGACAATCATGACGAACGATGAGAAATATTAAAATAGCAAGGGGAGGAACTACGGACGTATGAGATCAGGGAAGACTGGCGAATGATGGACAACGACATAGGGGAGATCGATTGAATATTCCAAAATTTGTTTGATGTAGAAGATTGAAGTATTTTGAGAGGTCGCACAGGGGATAACAACGGTGGATTATTGAGTGTAAGTGGATGGACAAAAATTGGGTAGGTTTGAAGAATTCTTTGCCGAATCACTTCGGGAAATTTTACTAATGGATTTGGACTTGTTGATATTGAAATTGTGAGACATTAATTGTGATCAGTAATTCAATTTTCCCTTATTGACGATCTGGATCAACATCTCCATATTGCCATAATTAACGCCTCAAAAAAATCGGTATATATATTTGTTCAAATCTGTTTGTATAAAATTCATTTACGTTACTTTCGCACGTCATCGAAGTAAGTAACGTCACAACCGTAAAACACCAGGTGATTTTTGTTCGCGATTTTGCTGGACAATTGGAAAAATTGAGAACTTTAAGTGTCGATTTATTATTATTTTTTTCATCCAAATGGCCCGAATCGAAATTGCTCCAGCAGCTTTTCGCTCGTAAATGTTGAACACGACGAACTTTCGCGTTTTAGAAATCGAACAACGAGATGTCCAGCAAATTGCGAATCCCCTTAACATTTATAAATATGATTCATTCGGTTTCTTTTCAATTATCAAAGTGGTTTGTCGCGAAACTGTTGGCGACAGAGGTTTCGCTGGCAAACATTGCACCCCCTCGTCCCTTGCAAATTTGATAAATTGAATAACAAGGTGGCCACCAACTTCCAAGAAAGCCATTAAATATTTATAAATAAAACTCTTTTTTTTGTCTCTCTATTCAATTATCGAAAGTGGCTCGTCGAGAAATTGTTCCAACAGGTTTCGCTCGAAAACTTTTTTCACCCCCTGGCAGCTTTTGAACTTGATAAATCGAACGAAAAGGATGGCAACCAAACGGAGAATCTCAAGGGAAACCGTTAATATTTATAAATATTATTGATTCCTTTTTCTTCATTTTCTTTTTTTTTAATTTTTTTTTTATAAGAATGGCTTGTCTCGATATTGCTCTAACAGCTTTCGCGGGTAAACTCTGGATAACGTGTAAGTAGGTAGTATAGCGGGGGGTATGTGAATAGGAGCACACAGTAGCTAGTGGCCATAGCAGTTTGGCCGAGAGCAAAAGCGGAGCGAAAGAGCTTCGCTTGCTCCACCTTTTTACCCGAGATATTTTTCCCTCTTTCCTCCCTCTCTCTCTCTCTCTCTCTCTCTCTCTCTCTCTCTCTCTCTCTCTCTGTCTCTCCTACACATTTTATGTTTCGTCTCTCGAGCGTTTTTTTTTCTCTCCTTTTTTTTTTGTATTTTTTTTTCTTTTACGTTGAGCTAAAAATATACGATCGCAGAGCGGCAAGTACACGGAATCGTCGCGGTTTTTCCGGTTCGCGCAATATTCCGGCTCCTGGTGCGGACGGGCCGTATAGTCCATGTATATAGGTGTCGTCGAATGTTGACAAACAAAATGGCCGGTACCCACATTACATTACCCGTTCAACCGAAACATTTACGCCCTTCTACTTCTCAACATTTGTTATATTCCAACCCTTTCGTTCCTCGGGACATACCATCCCATTTCTGTTTCTCTCACAATGGTTTGTATATCTGTATATAAACAGAACGCGGCAACCCCCTGTATATATCGTTGCCGTGTGGTGCTTCTGCTTCGGGCAGCCCGCGAAACTATCCCGCGACCCTTGTAAAAATATACGTATGGGACATTTCGTGAAAAATCGATTAACAACCGGACTCTGACAATTGCGAATTCGCAAAAATTCCCAAAAATTCCCAAAAATTCCCAAAAATTCCCAAAAATTCCCAAAAATTCCCAAAAATTCCCAAAAATTCATTCGTTTCGTACAGCAATTTTTGAACCACGATTTAACCCTATTACGGCCTATTCTCGATGTTTTCGAGGTAAAATCCACCGATAACTGACCCTGAACTTCTTGGAATTGGTTAATTATTTTTTCTATCACTGTTCCAATCCTCAAATTTGATCCCAATTTTTTTCAGTTCTTATCCACCAACCCTTATTTATTATTAAAAAAAAAAACCTATCAAAAAGATCGTTTTTAGAGCCTGAAACTTTTTCAAAAATTCATTTTTTTCAATACCAACATTCTTAAGGCAGTTGTCTGATCTAGAGCGAGATTTTTTATGTCATTTCTAATGTGCAATAACGTTTAAACCGTTGAAGTTGTCTTGATGAAAATTTACACGTGCATTTATTGATCCTTAGAAAATACCTGTACATCAAAAAAAAAAATTATTTTAAATATTTTCATGTAGTTTTTTGCCTTGTTGCAACATGGTGCGCCGAAATCGGCGCCCACTCTCGACGATGTCGTATGCATCTAAAATAAAAATAAAATATATATTCTCAATCTGTATGAGTATTCTGAGCACTGGTAGCAGAATTGAGTCAAACAATAATTTTTCCGACATTTTATAACTCGTCGAATACGAAGATGTATAAAATGTATGTATGAAATATCATTAATAAAAGTTCAACAGGCCGCCATTTTGTCAAAAATTTTTTTTAAGTACTAATTCTGCTATCAATGCTCAGAATACTCATACAGATTGAGAATATATATATATTTTTTTTTTCAGATGCATACAACATCGTCCAGAGTGGGCGCCGATTTCGGCGCACCATGTTGCAACAAGGCAAAAAACTACATGAAAATATTTAAAATAATTTTTTTTTTAATGTACAAGTATTCTCTAAGGCTCAATAAATGCACGTGTAAATTTTCATCAAAACAACTTCAACGGTTTAAACGTTATTGCACATTAGAAATTACGTCAAAAATCTCGCTCTAGACCAGACGACTGCCTTAAACCATTCACAGGGTGAATGCATTTTATTTTATATTCGTTTAAGATAGTAGTCTGGTAACCTAAGCCGATTTTCATGTCTTTTTTGGAGGGCGTTTTTTTGTAGGAAAATAAAAATGTATCGTTTTGGATATTTGGGATGTTTTTATCTACATATTGAAGATACAAAAAAAAAATTTTTTGAAAAAATTTAATAGTTTATTATTATTATTATTATTAATCGAAGTTGGCAGCTCGAAAAAAAAGCGCGTGGATGGCCCCGGTGATTTTGGCTCTTGATGTTATCTGAAATGAAAAATTCTCGATAATTCTTAATCTATAGACATGTCATTCTGGTCGGAACTACTGAAGTTAAGTTTCATGTATAAATAACAAAATGGAAAAGGACGTTTTTTTCCAAAGTCCGCCATTTTGTTATTTATCCATGAAATTTGACTTCAGTAGTTCCGACCAGAATCACATGTCTATAGATTCAGAATTATCAAGAATTTTTGATTTCAGACAACATCAAGAGCCAAAATCACCGGGGCCACCCACGCGCTTTTTTGTCGAGTTGCCAACTTCGATCAATAATAATAATAATAGTAAACTATTAAATTTTTTCGAAAAATGTTTCTGTGTATCTCTAATATGTAAATAAAAACATCCCAAATATTCAAAACGATTCATTTTTATTTTCCTACAAAAAAACGCCCTCCAAAAAAGACATGAAAATCGGCTTAAGTTACCAGACTACTACCTTAAAACGCTCGTTCGATATTTTCGAATTTTTTTTCTCTCGTTTTGCTTGGAAAAATAAACAAATTCGAAAATATCGAACAAGCGTTTTAAACGAAGATAAAATAAAATGCATTCTCACCCTGTGAATGGCTCAAGAATGTTGATATTAAAAAAAAATGCATTTTCAAAAATTTTCCGGACTTCCAAAAGCGATCCTTTTGATAGTTTTTTTTTTAAATAATAAATAAGAGTCGATGATAAGAGCTGAAAAAAATTGGGGTCAAATTTCCGGATCAGAACAGCGATAGAAAAAATAATTAATCAATTTCGAGTTCAGAGTCAATTATCGGTCGATTTGACACGGAATGACCCATACAACCATGATATATATCTTATATCTATATGTGTGTGTGTGTGTCTCTGACTCGAACTGCCTGGGACTCGAGAGTGTGTACTCGAGAAAGAAATGACCTGGCGTTATCGTCGTCGCCTGTGGAATACTGCGCCCCGCGTCCCACCCCCTATTTCATGCGAGGGCTAGAGAACGAGGAGCACGGATTTTTACCTGTTTTTCGCAGTTTTAGCTCGGCGTTTGTGATTTTTATTGACCCTCTCGTTGCATCCATTTTCCCGACTGACGATATTTTCCAAATCGTTTCTCCTAGTCGTTGACTCGTTCTTGGATTCTTTTGCCGACGTAAACGACGATTTTTCTTCGACATTCCTTGTTCCCCGAGCGTTTATGGCTTCTCGCTCGTTCGTCGATTGACGATTTGGATAATTCACGAATTCGTTGATCGTCGGAGACGAGGACGAAGAGGACGACGACGACGAGGAGAGATCGTTGTACGGATATTGGTTGCCATTGTTGGTAATGCATCTTTTTTTAGTCGCTGACGACGACAGTCTAAGACTCGCCGAGCGAATTCTTCGTAATCTCGCCTCGGTACCGAGAAGATTGTCGTCTGGAACGATAGAATGGAACAAAAAGGGAAAAAAAAGAAAAAGAAATAGAAGACAAGAGAAAGATGGAACGTTAAGGTAGTAGTCGTTTTTTGTAGGAAAATAAAAATGAATCCTTTTGGATATTTAGGATGTTTTTATTTACATATTAAAGATACAAAAAAAAAATGTTTGAAAAAATTTAATAGTTTATTATTATTATTATTATTATTATTGATCGAAGTTGGCATCTCGAAAAAAAAGCGCGTGGGTGGTCCCGGTGATTTTGGCTCTAGATGTTATCTGGAATAAAAAATTCTTGATTATTCTTAATCTATAGACATGTCATTTTGGTCGGAACTACTGAAGTTAAATTTCATGGATAAATAACAAAATGGCGGACTTTGGAAAAAAACGTCCTTTTATTTTGCCCGCCATTTTGTTATTTATCCATGAAATTTAACTTTAGTAGTTCCGACCAGAATGACATGTCTATAGATTAAGAATTAACAAGAATTTTTTATTTCAGATAACATCAAGAGCCAAAGTCACCGGGGCCACCCACGCGCTTTTTTTTCGAGGTGCCAACTTCGATCAATAATAATAATATTAATAAACTATTAAATTTTTTCAAACAAATTTTTTTTTGTACCTTTAATATGTAAATAAAAACACCCTAAATATCCAAAACGATTCATTTTTATTTTCCTACAAACAAAAAAACTTTTTTTTCCAAAGTCCGCGATTTTGTTATTTATCCATGAATATTAACTTCCGTAGTTCCGACTAGAATGACATGTCTATAGATTAAGAATTATCAAGAATTTTTTATTTCAGATAACATCAAGAGTCAAAATCACCGGGGCCACCCACGCACTTTTTTTTCGAGGTGCCAACTTCGATCAATAATAATAATAATAATAATAAACTATTAAATTTGTTCAAAAAAATTTTTTTTTGTATCTTTAATATGTAAATAAAAACATCCTAAATATCAAAAACGATTCATTCTTATTTTCCTACAAAAAAAAAAAAATTTTTTTTCCAAAGTCCGTTATTTTGTTATTTATCCATGAATATTAACTTCAGTAGTTCCGACCAGAACGACATGTCTATAGATTAAGAATTATCAAGAATTTTTTATTTCAAATAACATCAAGAGCCAAAATCACCGGGGCCACCCACGCACTTTTTTTTCGAGGTGCCAACTTCGATCAATAATAATAATAATAATAAACTATTAAATTTTTCCAAACTAATTTTTTTTTGTATCTTTAATATGTAAATAAAAACATCCTAAATATCCAAAACGATTCATTTTTATTTTCCTACAAAAAAACGCCCTCCAAAAAAGACATGAAAATCGGCTTAAGTTACCAGACTACTACCTTAAGAATAGAAGTTCGTGAACGTTATTATTTAATTGGAGTGTAAATCGATTCGTGATTAGTGATTTTCGAAAGTTTCATTTTGAATTATTCGCGTGACATGCATCGACACTCCTTGCGGACCCGAAGCTCGTGCCAAACGCAGAAAATAGCTCATTTTTTATAAATAATCAATGTTCACGTGTGTTCTCGTATAAATACGAGATTTCATGTACAATAGTCATTCTGCATAATTCAAGTGAATGTGAGATTCTGTTTTTTGATATTTCAATCTCCACTCTAAATCATCCGTAAACGTGTGCTTCACAGCCTGTTTTCCGCGTATAACACGTGCTAGTTCGCATAGCGAGCAAGGGCAAAATTCGACACAGCGAAAATTCAATTGTGGTAATATCGTCGAGTCGATGGAATACGCGGGATTGTTCAAAAATATTATACAAAATGACACTTGTGTTTGTTGCAATAATTACGAATAATTTTCACGCAATTATTCCCTCAGGCTCAGTATTAATAATTTTCAATAATAATATGAAAAAAAAGAACTGCAAATTGACACAATTTTTGCGGAAGCATTTCGAAAGTTGGAACTTGTAACTTTTTTTTCCGCCCCTATTTATTGTCATTTTAGTTTGAAGATTTTTGCGTGAATTGAAAATTTCATAAAATCCGCAATCGTTTCAGCGATTCTCGATAAAATCAATAACGAACTATCCTCGTTCGACAATCTATTAACGTCAAATAAATTTAGTCCCGATGTCTCGATAATTTGTCAGTGTTCGAGCGACCATCGAGGATTATTGTGAAAAATTCATAGTGTCATAAAACGTGTGCCGATGCACGAATTATACAATCAGCAGCGAAAAACGAAATTTCATTGTCGAAAATGAAAGAAAAAAAAAAAAGAAATTGGTTGCACTCACTTGCGCCAAAATCGCTGTCGCTGAATTCCACAAAATATTTCTTCGTCCTCGGTGGCGTTGGAATTTTTGGATCACGCACAGGTAGCATAGACTCGGGTATAACGGCACCGAGAACGGTTAATTTGTCGAAAATTTCGTTATTTTTTATCGTCGGTTTCGACGAAATAGTTGAATTTTTCGGGTCTCTTATTGTCTCGGATGTTATTCTCGCTGCTTCGGCAGCGATTCTCAGGAGAGTCGCCTGTTGGGAAGCCGGGTTCTCAGATGCGATTACGAGATCCAATAAAGGATCGGGATTCTTGGTCTCGGTTTGCCTCTTGGTTGTGGACGGTTCGCTGAGCGATAGAACCTGATTCGGCTCAAGTTGCCCGTTCGTTCTAGTCCAGCTAGCGTCGTTGATGCTCCTACGTTGCTGCTGCTGTTGCTGCTGCGACTGCTGGTGGGCCTTTTCGCTGATGGGATTCCCTGTAACGGATGGTCGAGTTTGTTCTACTCTTCCCCACATAGATCGCCTCTCTTTCCTTCGTATACGATTCGAGAGCTTTCGCCCCTCCCTCTGGGCAATAAAAAAAAATAAATAAATCACCGATGCTCGGGTATGAGAGTCAGGGAGACGAGTCCTCTCGATAAATCATTCTCTCTGTCTCGGCAGTGCTTAACGAACAATGGGAGTAAGAATTGAAAAAAAACCAGTAGGACGAACGTAACAAATGAAAAGAAGAAGAAGAAGAAAAAAAAACAGAATCAGGAACAACGCAAATATCTGTCGCGTTGACAGCAAACTGAACGAGCATTAGGGAGGAAAGCTTCCAGGAAAAGTGCGAACGACTAGCCGGAATATCACCCTGATGAACGAATGATAAATTGTTCAGTGTTGAGGGATAACCGCAGGATGAAAGTGCGGAAGCAGAAGAAAATACGAATTGGAACAAAGTGAGTAGGCGCTGTGACCGAGAGCAATTTTATTCGTTAATGATTGGAGGTCAATTAAAGTTACTGACGCGTTCACGATACTGCAATTAGTGAGAACTTATTCCAAAATAAAGCAATCATTCGATTCAACAGCATCGCACTATTTCCTCACTTCCGTATCATTAAATTTATTCAATTACCAGCTGTAACCGGCCACACGTTGCCGTGCCTCAGTCCGGTTAAATGGAAAACACGCGCTTGTTCGAGCGCAACGTTGTGACAAAATTTCAAAGCAATCGATGAAGAACTTCTGGTGATTCAAGGGGTTATACGCAGTAGGAACTTTCAAACTAGCGATTTTTTATTATTGCATTTTCGGAATGTGTATATATTTGAGTATATTCTCTGAAAATTTTCAAATCGATCCGGCAAATATTCTTGGAGATACAGGCATATTTGTAAGGACGTTCGAAGCGTTACAAAGTAGGCGGCCTAAACTTTGAACGCGTTTTTCTCAAAACGGTGTTTTCAAAGTTGGTGAGCGCGATTTCTCAAAAACGGCTCACCCGATCGGTCTGAAATTTTAACACAACCTTTTCAGGTATATTCTTCAGGTATTGATCGAAGGAATAAGATTTCCGATAATTATTTATTTTTTTTTAAACAATTCAACGAAAAAGTTTTGGTCGAAAATTGGAATTTTTTCTTTTTGAGGCCGCCATTTTGTCAAAAATCAAAATTTCGACTATTCTTTCCATCAATACCTAGATTTATCGATCCACTAATAGAATCTTTTTGGTTTTTTCATTTTGGATAATCCAAACCGGAGATATCGTGCTCACCGCCAGACACCTGTTTTTAGCGGAACTCCCGGAGATCGGCTGTAGCAGTTTTTAAAATCGTTCTTTTTTCAAATAAAAAATATGTAAATAAAGTTAAAAGTTACCACAATGCGTATATAAATTTGTACGTGAATAAATTAAAATATCTTTCCAGAAAAAATTCTTGAAAAATCGCCTTTTTCGGTCTCCTGGCTGCGTATAACTCCTTGAGGGGGGGAAATAGGGTTAGACGGTTCAAAAAATCGATATTTTTTTCATTTCATAAATGGTTAGTAAAACTATTGAAAAATATGTTCCCAACATTTTTTATGAAAATTCCGACTCGTTCTATTGTTATAAGCCATTGAACTGAGTAGCTCTCCTTTAGTAGCTCTCCTCACTATTTTTTCAAACGCGTTTTTCTGAAAACGACTTTTTTTTAACTTGCGTACACGCTAGTTTGAAAAGTTTTCAACCAATCGTTTTGAAAATTGGCAGTTACTTTCTTCATAGTATTGCGCTCTATATGAACCAAAAATCGGAATATTATCATTATTTAAAATAATTTTTTTTCTGCAAATAAAGTTGTAAAAAATGGCAAAAAATCATGCTTTTTTGTTTTGACCCTTGTAAAATATTCAATTTTCTATTTTTTTGATAGCATTTAGGTTCATATAGAAGAGAGACATATAATAAAAGTAAATTCCAAACTCGTTTGATTTCAGATGAAAATTGCGGCTTCCAGAATGTACGCAAAATGCTGACTCTGATTGTGACCTGCAATATGGGGTTGCTAATATCTTCGGTGTTTTTCAAGGAAATTCTTCAAAAATTTTATAGTATATACTTAAATATATGTATAAAATATTCTCAAAGTTTCAATAAATTATATTCATTTTTTATACTATAAAAAAATTCATGAAAATCATTGAGAAAACGCTGTCCTAACCCTATTTGCCCCCTTAAGCCTTCGAACAAACGAACATTTACATTTGTATTTATCTATAGATATCCGTGTTTCAAAAAGTACTATTCGTAAAATACTCACCACCGATCGGGTCCATTTGGATTTTCGTCTCGGAATATTCCGTCATTCCGGAAATCTTGTTCCGAGCCAAGTCGTGATTTTGTGAAGGAGTCGTTTGTAAGCAGGTCGACGAGAATTTCGGTATTGGTGGTTGGGTAACAGCGGTGGACGAGGTTGAAACGACTCTCGTCTGGTTATGCTGCTGTGACTTTGCTGCCTTGGCCGCCGAGTCCGTAGTTGGTATTCCCTCGGTCGCCGTGGTCAGGTCGATGTCTTGGGCAAAGACCATGACGTCGAGAGCGGCCGTCAAGGCGTCACCGAAACCTCCGGTAACACCGCTCGTCGCTCCCATTTCCAGTTCACCGATATTTGGACTGATTGTGAGAAGGAATAAAAAGAAGAAGAACAAGCAATAAAGGAACATGGAGGCAGAGAGGGAAATACTCTTGTTAAGGGTTGAAAAAAAAGAAAGTTTTCCTTCGAGTCAATCGTTCGAACGTATGAAGAGAACTATTTTTTTTCTCTTGACAAACGTAATTCCTCGTCGCGATATTATCATAGAAAATTGTTAACGTTACTTGACGAATTCCTCGCTCGTTTTTTTTCTTTCTTTCCAAATGAAAATTCTCGTTACTAACATTATGATTATTGCGATATTAAGACTGACAAATTTCGTTACTATACCTAGCTCTGACGGGGGTTGAGAACGAAGCACGACCCCACATTATACATCGCAATTCTTCACCCGTCATTCCACGCTTTCTGAGCTCGTTTATCGTGACCTTACCCACGCGCTGCAAATAATACAAGCGTAAAAGGAGAACAAAAATGAAGAATCGAGACCTTTTTACGTCTGGCGATCTTTTTCTTTTTCGTACCAGGATCAATAAAAACTGTGTCTGGATAAAGTAACAAATAGAATATTTTATAAATAGTATTGACATTTTCGAGCGGGTACCTTCCAATTCGCGACTGCCCCCTTTCGTTGTCTTGCTCGCGTTTTAGATTTGCTCTTAATGACCATGACACCGCGTTGTTCCGAGGCCGGATTATTCGGATCGTCGCCGGGACCGAGTTTGATACTGTACTCCTGAAGATAATTGTGCGCGTCTTTTTGTGACACCGCTCGCTCGAGCGAGACGACAATTTTTGCCCACTACGAATGAACGCACAACGAGATTCAACGATTGGTAATTGTTGTTACCAAAAAAAATACGATCTAATTGTATTCGCTATAATTAACGGCTCACGTACCCCTAAAATTTTCCAAAAAATTCATTTTTTTCTTACAGATTTTTATTCACTATACTTTTCAGAATTAAAAAAAAAAAAACTTTTAAGAAAATTCCACTCCGTTACAGAGTAACAGCAATAAATGTGACCGGATAGCGGGTTGGGACGGCTACCTACCATAAACTTTAGGGGGGGAAATAGGGTTAGACGGTTAAAAAAATCGATTTTTTTTTATTTCATAAAGTGTTAGTAAAACTATTGAAAAATATGTTCCCAAAATTTTAAATGAAAATTCCGACTCGTTCTATTGTTATAAGCCATTGAACTGAGTAGCTCTCCTTTAGTAGCTCTCCTCACTATTTTTTCAAACGCGCTATTCTGAAAACGACTTTTTTTTTAACTTGCGTACACGCTAGTTTGAAAAGTTTTCAACCGATCGTTTTGAAAATTGGCAGTTACTTTCTTCATAGTATTGCGCTCTATATGAACCTAAAATCGGAATATTATCATTATTTAAAATCATTTTTTTTTGCAAATAAAGTTGTAAAATTGGCAAAAAATCATGCTTTTTTGTTTTGACCCCTGTAAAAAATTCAATTTTCTATTTTTTTTTATAGCATTCAGGTTCATATAGAAGAGAGACATATAATAAAAGTAAATTCCAACTTCGTTTGATTTCAGATGAAAATTGCGGCTTCCAGAATGTACGCAAAATGCTGAGTCTGATTGTGACCTGCAATATGGGGTCGCTAATATTTTCGGTATTTTTCACGGAAATTCGTAAAAAAATTTATGGTATATACTTAAATATATGTATAAAATATTCTCAAAGTTTCAATAAATTATATTCATTTTTTATACTATAAAAAAATTCATGAAAATCATTGAAAAAATGCTGTCCTAACCCTATTTCCTCCCTTAAACGCGTTTTTCTCGAAACTACGTTTTTAGACAGTGTCAGCACGATAACTCAGTCGATTTAAAATATTTTTTAACGTTTTTTTTTTTTTAATCTTGATAATTATTTTCTCTGTAGTCTGAGGAGAGATTTTTGTAATTTTTTGGTTGGAGAATTTTTTATAAATTATTAAACATTTAATTTTTTTCTAAATTGCACGATAAAGTTTGAAATACTGTAATTTCGTTATTTTTGAAAAAAAAAAAAAAAAAAAAAAAAATTCCATCCGTCGGACTATTACTACTACATTATTTTACTAGATTCTTTTTTATTTTTGCAGATTGGATAATTTTTGGTGAAGTTATGATGTCGACAAGGAGGCGCCATGGTTTGCAAAAAAAAAAGGTAGTCCATTTATACCCGTAAAAAATAATGTTAATGTATGTAAAAAAAAATTTTTTATTTTTTGGCTCACAGTTAATAAAAACAAGTTAATAAAAAATGTGAAATCAACAATTACATTTTTTTCTCAGCATACAATCTTTATAATAATTATTTCAAATTTACTCGGTTTTCAGGGCGCGCAGGGGTATGCGAGCCCTTAATTTAGCCAGGGAATCATTAATTTGATAAGAATTATTTCCTCACCTGTTTCATCCACTCCTTCTCGCTCTGTTCTATAACATGAGCATAGGTATTTCCCATCATGGCTATCAGCATGTTGAGCAACAAAATTGGCACGAGTACCATGAAAATGGCGAAAACCGTCTTGCTCAGATTCGGATAAGTCGTGTAGCTGAGATCCGCGTACTGTCGAGTATTATTGTATAGAAAATAGGACGAGCACGTGCGGGGGTTGATGATGATCGTCGTCGGTCGAGCAGCGTCGAGAGAAGAAACGAAGAGAACGGTGGGAAAAAAAAGAGGAAACAAAAAAGCAGGTATTTTAACACGTGAGAAGGCTCTTAATTGACGTTCTTTTATCTCCGACAAAACGGGACTAGGAAGCTCTCGTCGTGGGAGCAGGGAAAAGAGAAAGAGAGAGAGAGAGTATCGGTAATTCGATTATTCGTGGTGAAAGCTCATCGAGCGGATCCCACCAGCAGCTTGCACGAGAACGAAGCCAGCCATGGAATATTGTTCACACACACAGGCACACACACATACGCGCAGAAACTGTATGGAAAGAATGAAGAGAGATATTTTCGCGATTGCTCTCTTTTCCCATCGACCCTCCTTTTCTTCATATTTCGTCGAGAAACTCGCACGGCATTTCTTTTCTTCCCCTTTTCCCATACCGAGTTTTCCGACATTCTTATTTTTCCCCAAGAACCACGTAGAGAAGGAAAAGGAGAGAGAGAGAGAGAGAGAAAGAGAGAAAGAGAGAAAGAGAGAAAGACAGAAAGAAGGAAAGCATCAGGCTTATGCTGTTGGCGTGCGACCGCGGTTAAACGGATCGCGCGAACACGCGCCGCACCACCGGGGTTTTTCGCTCCAAGGGGTATATATACAGGGGGAGGGGTTTGGGGATGGTGCGGTGGTTGAAGGCGCGCGGCCTCCGCAATATATTGACCGGACGACGGGCGATATTTCATGGCTCGCGTTGTCGACTATGACCGGTACCGCCTCGGGATCCGTAATGCCCCATTCCCCCGTTCGTATCTTCCCTCTCCTTTTCTCTCTCCTGTAAGGGGGGGTTGGGAGTCAACAACCGCCCCCCGCACAGCTTACGGGCTAATAAAAAAAAAACTTTTTCCTCAACTCTCGGAAAACTCCAATGCCCGAGTGGTAGAGAGACGTATATAGTACATGTACGGGAGAGGAGGATGAAAATGCGAGGGAACGAACGCGGAGGAACCTAACAGCAGCGTCCCTTCTACCCTCCACCGCGGCTTGACGTTCATGCACTCTATCCGGCTCAATTAATGTTCTCTCTGCGCGGCTGTGAGAAACAGTAGAGCTCTCCTCATCCACCACCACCCCCCCCCCCCCCCCCCCCCCGCCCATCAACCATTCGCCCCTTTTTCCTTCGCCTCGGCGTTCTCAGTGCCCAACTATGCAGTCATGATAAACGCAGTTTCGAGATATCGCCTTTCGCGTGTTCTATTACCCAACTGACGCGCTCTTGATTATCGAAAATAATTAACTATGATTTTAGGCGTTTTGTTTTTTTTTTTCAACGAAAAGAACCTGATGACTTAACCCTTTAGGGGTTGAGTTTTGTTTTCGTAGCATTGCAAAAACAATTTATTGTCGTGCGATTGTTATTGAAGATTGGGAGTGCAAACAAAAAATAAAAATAAAACAAATTTCAGTTTTTTCCCTTAAAAACTGCCCTTAGGGAGGTGAATGAAATATCCCCGTTGTTTCACGACTCGTCCTAGATTATCGAAAATAATTAACTATGATTTTAGGCGTTTTGTTTTTTTTTTTTCAACGAAAAGAACCTGATGACTTAACCCTTTAGGGGTTCAGTTTTTTTTTTTCGTAGCATTGCAAAAACAATTTATTGTCGTGCGATTGTCATTGAAGATTGGGGGTGCAAACAAAAAACAAAAAAAATAACAATTTTCAGTTTTTTTCCTGGAAAACTGCCCTTAGGGAGGTGAATGAAATATCCCCGTTGTTTCACGACTCGTCCTTGATTATCGAAAATAATTAACTATGATTTTAGGCGTTTTGTTTTTTTTTTTTTTCAACGAAAAGAACCTGATGACTTGACCCTTTAGGGGTTGAGTTTTTTTTTTTCGTAGCATTGCAAAAACAATTTATTGTCGTGCGATTGTCATTGAAGATTGGGGGTGCAAACAAAAAACAAAAAAAATAACAAATTTCAGTTTTTTTCCTGGAAAACTGCCCTTAGGGAGGTGAATGAAATATCCCCGTAGTTTCACGACTCGTTCTTGATTATCGAAAATAATTAACTATGATTCTTGGCGTTTTTTTTTTTCAACGAAAAGAACCTGATGACTTAACGCTTTAGGGGTTGAGTTTTTTTTTTCGTAGCATTGCAAAAACAATTTATTGTCGTGCGACTGTTATTGGAGATTGGGGGTGCAAACGAAAAACAAACAAAAACAAATTTCAGTTTTTTCCCTGGAAAACTGCCCTTAGGGAGGTGAATGAAATATCCCGGTTCTTTCACGACTCGTTCTTGATTATCGAAAATAATTAACTATGATTTTAGGCGTTTTTTTTTTTTTTTTAACGAAAAGAACCTGATGATTTAACCCTTTAGGGGTTGAGTTTTTTTTTCGTAGCATTGCAAAAACAATTTATTGTCGTGCGATTGTTATTGAAGATTGGGGGTGCAAACGAAAAACAAAAAAAAAACAAGTTTTAGTTTTTCCCTGGAAAACTGCCCTTAAGGAGGCGAATGAAATATCCCCGTTGTTTCACGACTCGTTCTTGATTATCGAAAATAATTAACTATGATTTTAGGCGTTTTTTTTTTCAACGAAAAGAACCTGATGACTTAATCCCTTAGGGGTTGAGTTTTTTTTTTCGTAGCAATGCAAAAACATTTTATTGTCGTGCGACTGTTATTGAAGATTGGGGGGGTAAACAAAAAACAAAAAAAAAAAACAAATTTCAGTTTTTTCCCTGGAAAACTGCCCTTAGGGAGGTGAATGAAATATCCCCGTTGTTTCACGACTCGTTATTGATTATCGAAAATAATTAACTATGATTTTAGGCGATTTGGTTTTTTTTTCAACGAATAGAACCTGATGACTTAACCCTTTAGGGGTTGAGTTTTTTTTTGTAGCATTGCAAAAACAATTTATTGTCGTGCGACTGTTATTGAAGATTGAGGGTGCAAACGAAAAACAAACAAAAACAAATTTCAGTTTTTTCCCTGGAAAACTGCCCTTAGGGAAGTGAATGAAATATCCCGGTTGTTTCACGACTCGTTCTTGATTATCGAAAATAATTAACTATGATTTTAGGCGTTTTTTTTTTTTTCAACGAAAAGAACCCGTTGACTTAACCCTTTAGGGGTTGAGTTTATTTTTTGTAGCATTGCAAAAACAATTTATTGTCGTGCGACTGTTATTGAAGATTGGGGGTGCAAACAAAAAACAAAAAAAAACAAATTTCAGTTTTTTTCCTGGAAAACTGCCCTTGGGGAAGTGAATGAAATATCCCCGTTGTTTCACGACTCGTTCTTGATTATCGAAAATAATTAACTATGATTTTAGGCGTTTTTTTTTTTTCAACGAAAAGAACCTGTTGACTTAACCCTTTAGGGGTTGAGTTTTTTTTTTTGTAGCATTGCAAAAACAATTTATTGTCGTGCGATTGCAATTGAAGATTGGGGGTGCAAACTAAAAAACAGAAAAAAAAACAAATTTCAGTTTTTTCCCTGGAAAACTGCCCTTAGGGAGGTGAATGAAATATCCCCGTTGTTTCACGTCCAATTTCCCGATGAAAATTTCTGCGGCATTCTTAAAAACTCATGAAAAGACGACAAGCGGAGACGACGGCGAAGTACCGTAGCGAGAACCACCCCAATATCGAAAAATCAGTCCTTGTTGAGGCTATAGCGAGGAGGATCGCGCGAAATCCGGAATATACCGATATCTCGCGGTCACAGGGTATCTTGTAAAAACGGGGGTTGGTCGCAATTCAGTTTTTTCTAGTAATTACGAATGTTCAAATTTACCGTCGACTGTATATCCTGCTGGGGCGCGAAAGGGGTGAGTAAAAAAGTTGGTAATTAAATGGTGAAGAAGATTATAAAAGATATTCTTACGCTGTAATCGCCGAGGGTAATCTGAAACAGTGCCATCCACGTCGAGTGATAAGAGTGATACAGCGATGATTTAACGCCGGGAAAGCCCTTGTAAAGAAAGTAGAAAGACTGGGAGAAACCGAACAGTACGACCATGTATATGATGCCAAAGGTCAGCATGTCACCGGTTATCATGCTGTAGACCATTGTGACGAACGGCCCGGTCAGTCGTACTGCCCTGCGAACAAGATAAAGCCCAACACGTTACCCAACAGAACGTCATTATAATGCCACGTCGTTATAATCGTATTGATATATATATATATATATATATATATATATATATATATATATATATATATATATATTGCTCTCATCATTATCTGTTACCGCGACTAACTAGCTACCTGATCGTTTCATCTTTCTCTCATACATATATGTACAATGCTAATACCAGGGCATGCAGACTACGGAATTATATCGACGGTTAACAAACGAAAAGGATTCGAACTGACGCTGCTCCGAGTGTTAAATCGCGTTGGTCAGGCCCTTTTGTTTGTTAGAAATCGTGGCGGATGTAAAGCTGCACTAAATGCAAGCGTGAGAGTACGTGAATGCGTTTATCGAGGGGGTTGCGACAGAGAGAATCGTTATACCGATACTGGATTCAACTATTATGTGCATATATGTGCAGAGAATCCGTTATATAATGCGGGCAAAGGGAAATTGTGAGGGAGAAACGGAGATAGAGGACAGTGATATTGCGTGTATATTATCGATCGATAGGCAATCAAAGCACTTCCTAATCTGACTGGAAGGTATCGCGTAACGATCCCCATACACAAATGCCATCGTATATAGGACGACGACGATATACATGGCATAAACACCCATGGCGTCGCACCAGTAATACCGATTGTCCTGCCATTGCGATCCATTGCGATCCGTTTCGATCTCTCTCTCTCTCTCTCTCTTCATCACTGCTCGGTTTCCTAAATATCGGTACGGGTCATAGTGCGTGCTTACACAGGACCAACAGCCAGTAGAGTGATACTCATGAAACTGTAGATCATATACGTGCATCATTATCGGACAAATCCAGTTTCGATTGCCAGACTCTCGCCGGCTTCGACGAGAAACGAGCGAAAATCGTGATAAAATCATATCTCATTCGATCGCTAGAAGGTTTTATCGACGTTACTGTATATCGGGGGGGTAGAACGAAATTTATGAGTGAAAATATGTAACGCTTTTATACAATATTTGTTACATGTATATTAGGGTGGGTCAAATAAAATGACTAATTTTTTTTTTCCTCGATATAATGAAAAATGTATTGTTTGGCATCTCAAAAAAATCCTCTGCAAGTATGAACCTTTCATATATTTTTTTTTTAACTTTGGGATTTTATTAGACTCAAACCGTTGATGTTACGCGAGGTTTTTAGCACATTTTTGTAGAACATTTGATGCTCTACAAAAAAGCTCTCTTGTGTCTAATCGATAAAAGTAACCGTACAAAAAATAATCGGTGATAATTAGCTCTGGATTCTCTCATATTTGTTTGAAAACAATTAGTAACATATTAGTAGTATATTAGTATATTAGTAATATATTAATAGTATATATTAGTTGTATATATTAGTACTATATTTATTCATATTGATAACGAGAATTTTTAAAAATTTGGAATTTATGTACTAATAAACGAGATAAGTAGAATCCAGAGCTAATTATCACCGATTATTTTTTGTACGGTTACTTTTATAGATTAGACACAAGAGAGCTTTTTTGTAGAGCATCAAATGATCTACAAAAATGTGCTAAAAGACTCTCCTAACATCAACGGTTTAAGTCTAATAAAATTCCAAAGTAAAAAAAAAAACGTTTCTATGTTATTTAAATGGGAAATAAAGATTCGCGATGAGGGACCTCTTAATTTAAATATGAAGGGCTCATACTTGCAGAGGGCTTTTTTGAGATGCCAAACAATACATTTTTCATTATATCGAGGAAAAAAAAATTAGTCATTTTATCTGACCCACCCTAATGTATATATATTATTTTACTGGATTGTATAAATAACGAGCTGCGCCCCGCGGTTTCACTCCCGTTAAAGTTCCGTCCCCCGATTCAACGCGCCGCCGCCACTCCTTAGAGTCATAGCATAAAGTTATATGGCGTAAAACCTTCCTGAATAAACGGGCTATGTATTGCAAAAAGAATTTTTCAAATCGGTTTAGTATTTTCTGAGATTAGCGCGTTCGAACAAACAGACGAACAAGCAAACAATCAAACAAACTCTCCAGCTTTATTATACTAGTAAGATATATAAATTAAAGATATTTTTATAACATATTTTAAACGTATGTTTGAACAATATATAAAATATACATTCTTTCTTGCGTCTTTACGTTGTAATTTTTCATCTTCCGTTAAAAATTCGTTGTAATTAATAATCAGTGGAAAAATTCAGATTAAATAGAGACTTGAATAGAGAAATTTCAAATGAACATAACTTTTCTGTCGTTTAATCGATTTAGGTTTATTGGGCATGTTTTGAAAAGCCTTCGAATAGATTCAGAGAATAGTGTTTGATTCATCCCGATATGTCAATTATTATGGCCTTAAAGTGACTTTTAAAATCGACGAAAATAATGCGAAGGGTTGTGGCATGGAAAAAAATCGAGAAAACCGATGATCCGACTTTTAAAATCTGTAAAAAATGAAAAAATAACCGTAGACTTCTGAATCTAATGGCATTTTTAAGATTGAACAGTTGCGAAGAGAATGAGTACAGAGAGGCGTTTCAAATATCTCGTAAAGTCGAGTCACAGTAATTTTAGTGAAACCACTCGTTAGCCAAAAAAAAGCCTCATTGGCCAAAATGAAAAAAAGTTGAATTTTCAAATTGTCTTCTAGCGACCTTATATCGATGCACTGTTTTCCCACCAAACACGCCTCGATTCAGATATAAATTTCCTTATAAAAAGTCACATACATTTTCTGACTATTGCACAATTGCCAAGGGTAGATAAACATTCGTGAAATTTCGGCAAATTTATATACAGATACGTACGTCATATTCTCCGGGGCGTTTCGTAAGCCACACACATCCACGTAAATGAGATTATCTCCGATAAATGTAGACACGACAATTTAATAACGAACGAAGATAAAGAGCTTGGTGTAGGGATAGGAGGAAAGCCAGCAAGGAATAAATTCACTTTCTTGTCGCTTTTCCTCTGACCAGAGCGAGCGTCGTTTATTCACCGTTTTAGCTTCCCCCCAAATTTCGGCCAACTTAGTAAATACATGTGTACGAAGTATGTATATATAAGTGTGTGTGTGTGTGCGGGCAGTTGCCCTCGCGGTGGTCACCAAGTTTGTTTCATCCCCTAGCCTCTCATCCTCCTCTTAACTTCTCTATGTCCTGCACCGTCGCCCACCGGACCCTAAAACTCAACTCAATCACGACAACGAAGTTAGAGAGTTGGAAAATTTTTGTGTTCCGTTGAACTCCTGCCGGAGTTCTTTCCTTCGCTTTCTCTCTCGCTCGATCTTTCTCGTTCAACAGTGGCAAAAGGGAGATCCGGCTCGAAGAGTCGTGAAAGAGTAGACGAGCAGGAAAGAAGACGAATTGCCAATGAGAAACGAGAGATGGAGAGAGAGAGAGAGAGAGGGAAAGGGATGGAAAATGAGAGATTGCGAGGGGCAAAAGGGACTAGGGGGTGGAATGAGTTCGAGTTTCGGTTAGCCGGGCCCGGTTGCACCCGGCCGGAACGAACGTTCATCCGTATGTCGGTCACGTGCACGATGTATGTCGCGGGACCCGCGGACGACGCACACCATTCCTGTTCTTCCTTTCAAACCCTCCATATTCCAGCCCCCCTATTCGCGCGTGTGCTCTACAGAGCTCCACCCCATTCCTCTGTATGAATATACATATATATATAATATAACATCCCGGTTGCGCGTTTTCCTCCGTAACACCACTATCGTACGAAAACCTCCTCTGATATCCCCGGCAACGCTCACCTCTCGTTCCCAGAGACACGCCCGTGATAAAATTTCGCAACCACACACAGAAATAATGACGGATTAACCCGAATGCCCGCAAAGTACACTTGTTGAAAGTGTATCGTCTATGCTTTTCACGTATCGTCCATCTCCTTTGTTTCCTTTTTTTTTTCCTTTTGTTTTTCTTCCTTTTCTCTCGTCTCCCCCACACAGGTGTATTAAAATTTATTTGACGAACAAAGGTGAATTCGTTCGTCCGGGAATAATGAAAAAAGTTTTGCGTATTGCGCGGAAATTTGTATCGCGCTTGGAACAAAGAAAAAATCTAGTTTGTCGTGACGCACGATTGAAGTGAAACTTCTTGTATGTATTCGTAGAGGGAAGGGGTAAGATGTTGAAGAGGATAGTGAGCAGGAGAGAGATTAATAAACACGTTAAATCACTGAGTCAACAAATGGTAATTAATTGATATTTTTTTATTGAGAATTTTGTTTTCTGAAAAAACTTCACGTATTTCCAACTGGGTTATCCGTCAGCGGTGTATTTAAATGTACAACATTAACAATTGGATTATGATAGCTGAAGTATGAAATTAAGCGTTTCAGCTCTATATTGAGCAAATTTCTCGCAAAAACCGCGTCGATTGTTGTGCCACCTTTTGTCGTGAAATCATTTCTACCGTTAATCATTTTAAATGCAAATTTGTCATTTACAAAGTCTAGTAATGCCTGAGACTCTGGGTTGGAAAAATTGACGTTGAAATCTCCAGCAAGAATTACTCGTTATTCTGCGTAATCTACAGGTTCTCCAATAAGTTCTGCGAGTGCTGGGGAACCTGCAATCGACAGTGGCAATAAAGATTTACCGAGGAACAGTTTGATGTCACGGATTGCAGAATTGGGTGATACGTAGACTGCTATTAAAATCAGTTTTTGTGTTAATTGTTGTGCCACCTTTTGTCGTGAAATCATTTCTACCGTTAATCATTTTAAATGCAAATTTGTCATTTAGAAAGTCTAGTAATGCCTGAGACTCTGGGTTGGAAAAATTGACGTTGAAATCTCCAGCAAGGATTACTCGTTATTCTGCGTAATCTACAGGTTCTCCAATAAGTTCTGCGAGTGCTGGGGAACCTGCAATCGACAGTGGCAATAAAGATTTACCGAGGAACAGTTTGATGTCACGGATTGCAGAATTGGGTGATACGTAGACTGCTATTAAAATCAGTTTTTGTGTTAAATGTTCGCGATTCCTGATTTGGCATTGTACTGCACACAAGTCACCTATTCTTGCTGATGTTGAAATCGTTATTTCAGCGTCACTCGTGTAAAGAGCCTTTATATCCAGATGAGGCGTAACAATATGACACTTGTCTCCTTGATTATGATAAATGGTAACGCCTGAATTTCTTTTTTCATTACGCTGAAATCTAACGACAAAATCAAGGTTTGGAATCGGTACAGGAGGATGATTGTCGTCCGTGAATGTCTCTGACAGCATTAAAATATCGGTAAGAGAGTCGCGTCTTCAGGGGAAAGACGCAACTCTCATAGGCTATTTCGATTTAGCGTCGGACGCAATATCATAGCGTCCGATGCAAAACTGAAATAGCCAAATTACAAGGAAGATTCCAGGGGAAAGGCGCGACTTCCATAGGCTATTTCGGTTTTGCGTCGAACGCTATGATATTGCGTCTGGTTT
This sequence comes from Oxytorus armatus, assembly GCA_958009045.1. Taxonomy (NCBI): domain Eukaryota; kingdom Metazoa; phylum Arthropoda; class Insecta; order Hymenoptera; family Ichneumonidae; genus Oxytorus; species Oxytorus armatus. The sequence goes on along the minus strand of OY253746.1, from coordinate 4,661,711 downwards.
CTCTCTCTCCCTCTCTCTCGTACCAACTCTCTATCCTTATTCCCTCCGTATGTATCTTTCTATCCCCTCTATGCATGCATCAACCAACTCGCATTCCTTATTGGATGTACACGCTAGCATTGAATGCCACGCGTGAGCGGTCACGCATATCGCGTTAAACGACTATACTCGATTAAGGATTTTCACTTCAAAAATCGAGGTAAGGAAAAAATACGTTGTACGATAAATTGTCTCTATGACAATTCGCGGAAATTCGGTACATTTTGCGGAATTGTAATTATTGCCAGAAAGATACGAATTGTGGAAAATCCAGGAATACATTTTGCCTTGTTGTTTCGGCGAAAAAAAATGATAAATCAAGGTTTGTCGATTGGATTGACAAAATGATGAAACGTTTTAATTTTCGAATGGAATATGCTTGGATGTTTCTGGAGTAGATCGGTCTTTCATTACCCTAAGGACATGCTTTTTTCTTTTTCCCCACTCGTGACATCTTTTCACGGCTTCTTTTTCGGCTCGATGATCGTAAATGGTGAAAAGAAAGAGAGCTTTACAATTCTTCAAAACGTCATTGAAAAAGTTCGTTGAAAAGTCCTGTCATGTTGTGAACAAGTGTGTGTGAGAGAGAGAGAGAGAGAGAGAGAAATAGAGCGAACTTCGAGCCCTCTGGCAAAGCACATTTCCCAAGTATGGGGAATTCAGTGAGCGGTGTGAGAGTTAGCAACAGAAGCTCAGGCTGTTCACAGTTTTGGCCGGGCATGTTGAACGCGCGAAGAAACAGAGACAGCGGAGGGCTTTCGAACCGAAGAAGTCTTTTTTTCTTCTTTTTTTTTTTTCATTGCTATCTCTCTTCGTGTCTCATCTCGTCGAAAAAAGTTTCTGGTATTTTCTCCCGTGAAAAAGCCAAGTCGACCCACAAAACTCTCTCCTCTTACTCTCTCGGTATCTGGGGGTTCTTTCGCGGCTACCCCGTTGGCACGATTCGCACGACCAACCAACGAGTGTACCGAGTACCAATGTGAGGAAGAATGGAAGAAAAAGGGAGAGAGATAGAGAGAGAGAACAAAGCGCACAAACGGCCTGATACGTTCTATATATCGAGAAAAGTTTATCGACTTCCGATATCCCAAGCCGCGACGAATCTCTCTTTAAAAACACTTCGACGCACCATTTCATATAACTCCCGATTTCATAACAAAAAAATCTCTCCCTCGAAAGACGAATTGCACGAACGCTCGTCTGCATACAATATATGTGTGGTTGTTTTCTCGCCCAAAATGACATTCGATAGTTCGACAGTTGTACGGGCAAACGTCCAATCTTTATCGGCCCGAACTTCCGGAGAAGAGTGGAATGATTATTGTGATATATACGACAGAGGTCTGTTCGAGCAGCCAGCAAGTTGGAATGAAATGGCAATGGCTTTGATGTTATAGAAATTTGTGAAATTCAATCATTATGATCGCAGCGCAGTTTCATCCGGATATATCTTTTAAGGGGAGAAATGGGGTTAGACGGTTCAAAAAATCGATTTTTTTTTTATTTCATAAATTGTTAGTAAAACTATTGAAAAATATGTTCCCAAATTTTTAAATGAACATTCCGACTCGTTCTATTGTTATGAGCCATTAAGCGGGGAAATAGGGTTAGGACAGCGGTTTCTCAATGATTTTCATGAATTTTTTTATAATATAAAAAATGAATACAATTTATTGAAACTTTGAGAATATTTTATACATATATTTAAGTATATACTATAAAATTTTTAAAGAATTTCCTTGAAAGACACCGAAGAAAATTTATGACTGCCTTGACTTTGTTTTTCCTGGTCCTATTTTTTCAAACGCGTTTTTCTGACAACGACTTTTTTTTAACTTGCGTACACGCTAGTTTGAAAAGTTTTCAACCAATCGTTTTGAAAATTGGCAGTTATTTTCTTCATAGTATTGCGCTCTATATGAACCTAAAATCGGAATATTATCATTATTTAAAATAATTTTTTTTTTGCAAATAAAGTTGTAAAAAATTGGCAAAAAATCATGCTCTTTTGTTTTGACCCCTGTAAAAAATTCAGTTTTCTATTTTTTTGATAGCAATTAGGTTCATATAGAAGAGAGACATATAATAAAAGTAAATTCCAACCTCGTTTGATTTCAGATGAAAATTGCGGCTTCCAGAAAGTACACAAAATGCTGAGTCTGACTGTGACCTGCAATAGGGGGTCGCTAATATTTTCGGTGTTTTTCACGGAAATTATTCAAAAATTTTATAGTATATACTTAAATATATGAATAAAATATTCTCAAAGTTTCAATTAATTATATTAATTTTTTATACTATAAAAAATCCATGAAAATCATTGAGAAAACGCAGTCCTAACCCTATTTCCCCCCTTAAGCTATATGAGGGTGAAATTCGCTGGGTATATAATAATCGATAACAGATTTACTACTATCGATTATTATATATACAATTAATATTTTTTTATTCCGTTTTTCATTTGTTCCAACGTCAACCCTTTGTTTTTACGTATGATCCTCCCTAATTCCATTTTTTTTTCATTCAACCCCCTGTCACCCCCCTAACCGCACTTCGCTAAGCTTCCCCAACTTCTACTGCATCCGTAGACGTCTTGGCTGCACTGTAACACGATTTGGCATGGGCAGAGGGAAACCACGGAAAACCTGTGTCGATACAAATGCCTTCGTTTCTGCCCGAGTTTCATTTGTATTTACTGCATCAAAAACTCAATAGAACTGCCCTCCCGTTTACCAGTCGACGGGACAGTTAAGTGCACGGCAAAGAGGGCACCCGTCCACGAAGTGACTGCGGCCAAAGCAGCTGGTAAATGGAAGGCGTCTTCGTCGGTAAAGAAATCACGAAAAAGTCTTTCAGAAATCATTCGAAAACGACTGGCCAGAATGACTTCAAACTTTGACCGTCCACAACAAATGAATCGAGGAAGACCGTCCGCATCTTCGTTTTTCGAAATTCTGAAAGAAAAAAGAATGAAGAATGATTCACCAGGAAAAACTGCATTGGACAAAGGTTGGGTGAACACCAGAGTCGCGAACCGAGCGCGCGTCTACTGCTCTCGGTTTATCTACCCAGTTAATTATTTTCCTGTACACATCCTAAACGTCGATTTTTCTGACTAATGGACGAACGAAAGTCAGCCGTTCCACGAGAGACTTAAAGATTTTCGCTACGTACGATTGGCAAGTAGGCTTCAGCCTATTTATTCAACAACGCGCAAGTGTCACTGCACAGTGACATATCGATTTAACTTGTGTCCTGGACAAAAGAACGACATTGAGTGCGAAAGCCAGAGAGACGTATGACAGATTGCCTCCCTTACATCTCACCCACCGTTATACCTCAACATAAATCCCTTCCTCGTCGTGCATACATATGCATAGAGTTGCTTCTTGCTATTCTCTGGTCTCTGTGCAAAAGCTCTATTCGCAACCGGTAAACGGCAATTCCAAGAGTGGCCAAGGGGATTGAATGTGTGTTTGCGTGTACGAAGAGGCTGCCATACGAGAGACAGGCTCAGATATTTGAGATAGGCGGGGATACGGATATACGCCAACCTCTTTTGCTTCGTTGGTTTTCCAGTATAACGTGTATGGGAATGGATGAAGGGGGGTTGGTTTGAGGCCAGTTGGGATAGAGTGAGTATTAGCCGGAGTTGCGTGACGACCCTCTCTTGGATCGGGCCATCAGACCTTGTGTTGTATGCCAGAACGCGTGAGCCTCACTCACACGTTTCATGCGGTACAATACAATACACATATAGTTATATACCCGTATACATAATTGTAGTCGTGCCATTCAGCGGGCTCGAGGGAACGCGCCACTTGTAAATTAACTCGCGTAAATACGTACCTGGTTTACGTGCTGCTCTACAACGTGCTTCGCTCTCGGGGCCAACAGAGAGTACTGAAGAGTCGAGAGTACGCGGCCCCCCTGATGCATCTCCTCGTTGTCCCGGATGTACACAAACACACACACGCCTTCATATTCGCACCCATACTTTTAAATTTCTGTACAAACACTTGTGTGCAGGTCGTGTATTTGTGTTGAAACGTTTATACGCTTCGCGGGAAGGTCGGACGGGAGTTATTACGGGTTTCGAACGAGATGGAGTGAGAGAATGGCGTACACGGTCAGCGATGGTAAACAGAGGTGATGTACTTAACGCGCATACACTTTGTACAATTGTCAACGGTAAATTCTATATTTTCTACATACAGATAGAACTAATCGTAGACAATCCGTTGTGGATACTGACGATACTCCGTGCAACGTGCGTTTATTATATTCTATAGTCTCGTACGTTGACATGCATTTCTCGATGGAATTCCTTACCCGGCGAAGAACATGAGCAGAAACCACGAACCCGGCACCGCTACCACGAGAATCGCGTCCTCGGAGTGACGATCGCCCGCAATGCGATAAGGTATACATGCGAGAATCAGGATATTGCTGATGAGAAATATGAACTTTGCTGGCTCGTGACTCTTGAGATAACCGACAGATTAAAAGAGAATTCGTTACTTTTACGGAACACGACGATTACTCCGGGATATTGTTAGGGTTGTTGTACTCTCGCAAAGGTAATCCGACATCCGGTTGAGAACAAAATCATGTGCTACAATTTTTTCGTATCGTTTGTACAAATTATCGCGAATTAATTGAGGGAGGAAATAGGGTTAGGACAGCGTTTTCTCAATGATTTTCATGAATTTTTTTATAGTATAAAAAATGAATATAATTTATTGAAACTTTGAGAATATTTTATACATATATTTAAGGCCGTAGTCTGGTCTAGAGCGAGATTTTTGACGTCATTTCTAATGTGCAGTAACGTTTAAACCGTTGAAGTTACCGTTGGACTTAAAAACATTTTTTATTGAGTCGAACAATAATTTTGCCGACATTTTATAACTCGTCGAATACGAAAGTTCAACAGGCCGCCATTTTGTCAAAAATTTTTTTTTAAGTACCAATTCTGCTACCAGTGCTCAGAATACTCATACAGATTGAGAATATATATATTTTTTTTTTTTCAGATGCATACAACATCGTCCAGAGTGGGCGCCGTTTTCGGCGCACCATGTTGTAACAAGGCAAAAAACTACATGAAAATATTTAAAATAATTTTTTTTTTTAATGTACAAGTATTCTCTAAGGATCAATAAATGCACGTGTAAGTTTTCACCAAGACAACTTCAACGGTTTAAACGTTATTGCACATTAGAAATGACGTCAAAAATCTCGCTCTAGGCCAGACTACGGCCTTAAGTATATACTATAAAATTTTTGAAGAATTTCCTCGAAAAACACCGAAGAAAATTTATGACTGCCTTGACTTTGTTTTTCTTGGTACTATTTTTTCAAACGCGTTTTTCTGAAAACGACTTTTTTTAAAACTTGCGTACACGCTAGTTTGAAAAGTTTTCAACCAATCGTTTTTGAAAATTGGCAGTTACTTTCTTCATAGTATTGCGCTCTATATGAACCTAAAATCCGAATATTATCATTATTTAAAGTAATTTTTTTTTTTGTAAATAAAGTTGTAAACAATGGCAAAAAATCATGCTTTTTTGTTTTGACCCCTGTAAAAAATTCAATTTTCTATTTTTTTGATAGCATTTAGGTTCATATAGAAGAGAGACATATAATAAAAGTAATTTTCAACCTCGTTTGATTTCAGATGAAAATTGCGGCTTCCAGAATGTACGCAAAATGCTGAGTCTGATTGTGACCTGCAATATGGGGTAGCTAATATTTTCGGTGTTTTTCAAGGAAATTCTTCAAAAATTTTATAGTATATACTTAAATATATGGATAAAATATTCTCAAAGTTTCAATAAATTATATTCATTTTTTATACAATAAAAAAATTCATGAAAATCATTGAGAAAACGCTGTCCTCACCCTATTTCCTCCCTTAACAGTAATGAACGATTACTGACGTAAGATGCGTCAGTAACATAGAAAAATGTTTGTCGCGACGATGTCGTGAAAAAAAATTATCTAATTTATGTTAATTTCCAACAAGGTGTATCTTTATTTAAAGTTCTTTTTAACTGTGCTCTCATAGTCGTCATGACAGGCTTTTAATTGTCTTGTTTTTGGGTAAATATTATCACCCTTCGTTTGTCAACATCGGTCAAACACATAATGATCAAATTATGTCATTCTCGTGACGATTAATTCAATTGAAAAAAAAACGTTTAGGATTAGAAATCAGTGTCACACGGTTTAAAGGATCAAGTTCATAATTTTCTTTGTTTCTAGCGTGCATGTGAACGCGATATTTTCCCGGAATCTAACGAAGCTAAAACGTTCGTGAGTGGCCTTTGTACGGGTGGGAAAAAAAAAAAAACTTTTTTGTCGCAACACGCAACTTTCCGACTACGTGTTTAAAATTCGTAATTTTTTTTTTTCTACCGTCCAAACTCAAAGACTAACGAGAACGTTTGTTTTTTTCCTCTTTCTCTCTCTTATTTACTTTGCTTTCAAGATACGTTCAGAGTGTGTGACTGAAATTGTTAGACGAGGTATTTTGCATAATTATCTTTAGTTCGCTCGTGGAATATTGATCATTACACCGAGAGAGAGAGAGAGAGAATGAGAAAGAGAGAGATACAAAATGGCGTTCCTTTGCCGCGAATAGAAACAATACACAAAGGACTCACCAACTGTTTGAGAAACGAGATGAGACCAATATTGACGACCTCGCCACCAAGCTGAAACAGTATGTAACTGAGAACTCCTAAGACCGTGACGTATTCGGCAATGGTACGACCGACGTCGGTTAATTCTTCGGGCCAAGCGAGCAGCTCAACGTCGACCTCGGCTGGTCGCAGATAAACCGCCAATGACAGTGAAGTCAAGTGGAAAACGAGGATTATGAGTCTTTTGAGAAACTGTAACTTTTGTTTTTCCAACAACAAAAAAAACAAAAAAAAACAACAAAAAACAAGATGATAGATTATCCAGTATACGCGTCAGTTTCACAATTTTTATATATTTACTCTTGAAGAAATAAAATCTGCGAAAGAATACACCTATCGCGATAGGGATTTTATAGGTCTGTTGAAATAGAAGTTGAGTAATTATGAAAAGAAAAAGCGATTCTCACTCGTGCAAACGTTTTCCATTTTTCCTCGAGCAAACGTTGAATAATTCCACCGTCGAGCATGTCCAGATGCTCCTCCTTCGTTCCGTTCAATATGATGAATAGAGCAGAATTCCAATCTGAAAAGAATAAGGGATGAAAGAAAGGGATAAGTGTGCGTGTGCTCGGGGGAAACGGTCGATGTACGAAGAAAAAAGAAAAGCGAGGGATATCGAGGGATGTAGAGGATACGAGTAAGCTGTAAATATATATATGTATATATTGTACACGAGTTGAAGAAATAAAACGGGATATGGATATGGGGGATGAGCTTTCGGTTGGTAAACGCTTATAAAATGCTGGTTAATAAAAGGGCGTAAATCACAGGATTTTAACGCTTAAAGTATCGCTCTTTCGTTTTATGACAGGCTCTATATGTACCGTACGTACCTATAACAATTTAAGTAATATAAGCACGTTGTGGACTTTAATATATAGTGGAATACATACGACAGATAGACAGATTTACGTAACTCGTTCACTGTTCTCTCGTAACGTAGAGCTTGAACAACCTCGATGGGATACAAAGATGGACGCAGGATATGAAGATGAGGATAATGATACGACGGTGATGTTGAAGCATTTCATTCGAGGACCTATTGACGTTAATGTTGAGGTAGGTTCTGAAGCCTCTTCCGGCTCTCGCGGTGAAAATCGCGTCGAGGGAACGAGGGAGTTTCTGTGATGAAGGCTGTTCGGCATTCGACGAACGAGGAAAAGCCACCAGAGAGGAGACTCGTTGTATGAGTGATATATAGGAGAGGGTTGGAAAAGCGAGAGAGAGAGAAAGAGAGAACTTGAAGAGGCGAATAAGAGGGAAGAAAGTTGAAGGCTGGTTTTAGCTTTGTGGCTATGAGAGAAGAGAGATTTTCGACTATCATGACGCTCTTATAATTACGAGCGTTGAGATGGTACTTTGCTGCTACTATATTGAAGAGCGAGAGAGAGAGAGAGATTAAAGAAGAACTCGTTGTGACTACTCTCATCTCTGTCTTTGCCACAGTGCGATGCCTGACTCGGTTGGGTTGTACGTGAACGTCGAGATGGTACTCCTTCTTACTTAACGTTCAGGTTGGTTTCCTCTCACATCGAGGCACCTGCCTCAGAGATTAAATTCGGCTCAGGCCGAGATGAGTTCTATCTTTCTCTCTCTCTCTATCTTTCTCTATTTCTCTCTCTCTCCTCTCACGAGAATCACCTGCACCACAGCCTCCGGCCGCAGCCAGTGAGGCCGCCTCTCCGAGAGGATTTTCCGAAGTCGTTAATCCTTAATCATCCACTAATTCAACAGAGGATAAGGTCAGACAAGTTTCAGTTTCCTGGTCGCTCCTCCTCTCTCTCTCTCTCTCTCTCTCTCTCTTTCTGGACTCTCTTGGTACACGCGCTAGTTCATACGCTACGAACAGCGTTAACTTTTTATATCCCTCTTGACTAAAAGGACCTCAATTAGAAACTTCAAACATCCAAGAAGGACGAAGAGGGTGAAGTGCTGCCGGACGAGCTCTCTCGTTTGCCGCTTTCACGTGAAAAGCAACCGCAATACAAATTTTTAACCGGCGTTGGACCATTAGCGTTAACGAGACGGGAATATAATAGAATGCTCGAAGAATTGCCGGGGGTAAAAAAAAAAGGATAACTGCAAAAGTTCATCCGATTATAGTTATGAAGATTTTTTTTTTCCACGGGAAAAAAACTGTTCCGACCTATATTTTAATTGGAACCATTCGTTTCGTTCGGGGATACCGATGTTCCTTAAGCTCCTGATCAGTTCTCCTTGAGCCTAGAGCTTTTGACCTTTTCACAAACGGTCGATTCGAGTAGCGAGAGCCACATTTCCACAATTGGTCGTTTGATTACAGGCGATGGGGCGAAAAATATCGTTCGGTGATCTTAATGTGTATTTTCATTGGTAGTAAATCAGAAAAGTATTCAGACACATCCCTGCTAGTGTTGAAAATTACAAAATCGAGGCTAGGTTCATAAGCGACAAAAAGTTTTGAACTCTGCAAATGATTATGTATTAAGTTCAAGTGTGTCTTCATTTAAGGGGGGAAATAGGGTTAGACGGTTCAAAAAATCGATTTTTTTTTTAATTCATAAATTGTTAGTAAAACTATTGAAAAATATGTTCCCAAAATTTCAAATGAAAATTCCGACTCGTTCTATTGTTATAAGCCATTAAGGTAGTAGTCTGGTAACTTAAGCCGATTTTCATGTCTTTTTTGGAGGGCGTTTTTTTGTAGGAAAATAAAAACTGAATCGTTTTGGATATTTAGGATGTTTTTATTTACATATTAAAGATACAAAAAAAAATCTGGTCGGAACTATTGAAGTTAAATTTCATGGATAAATAACAAAATGGCGGACTTTGGCAAAAAGTTTTTCTTTTTCAAAGTCCGCCATTTTGTTATTTATCCATGAAATTGAACTTCAGTAGTTCCGACCAAAATGACGTCTATAGATTAAGAATTATCAAGAATTTTTTATTTCTCGATAACATCAAGAGCCAATATCACCGGGGCCACCCACGCGCTTTTTTTTCGAGGTGCCAACTTCGATCAATAATAATAATAATAATAATAAACTATTAAATTTTATCAAACAAATTTTTTTTTGTATCTTTAATATATAAATAAAAACATCCTAAATATCCAAAACGATTCATTTTTATTTACCTACAAAAAACGCCCTCCAAAAAAGACATGAAAATCGGGGGGCCGGGTCGAAGTTTCGACGGCCCCCCGTAAAAGCCCGACGGTGCAAAACTCCGAATTTTACTAGTACGAATTACATGGTTCATTCCGACGACAGTTTGAATAATCGACTGTAAATAACATCGAACGGGTATGAATCGATACCAAAAATGATACGAATTTAATATCGTCGAGTAAATATATTTTCGAAAGATTACGAAGACGACAGAGCAATTTATCGAACGGTCAGTAGTACTACTCGAAAAATTCCGAATTGGTGATTTTTAGAGATCCGCAAAGTTCCGAAAAGTATATACTCGAACAAGAAACTATCGGAAAGGTGCGAACGTAATAAAATTAAAGAAAAGAATTCTCGAGTATACGAATTTTTCGGACTCCAAAAATTACGGCGTCGACGATGCGGTATTCCGAAAATAAAAGTTGCGAAGGGGCAAAATTCCGAAAATTTCCAATTCCTGCGTTTAGGTGGCAGCGCCACTGGTGTTATGTCCTATGGACCATTTTCACGAGCGAGCGTCAGAGCCCATTAGTAGCGCTAGTTTTACTCTCTTTCGAAATTTTGCCCCGTCGAATTAATACACTGTCGTCTGTTTACCCTTTTCGGGGCATACAAATTCTAATATATTTGGCTTCGAACTTTTTTTTTTCTGAACCTTTTCAGGTATAAAACTTGACCGTTCGCCAACTCGAGTTTCTAACACCACAATTTTTCGGAACTTTACATTTTCTAATCATTGAAATACGATTTTTTAAGTAGTAGAATTTTTTATTTTCGCTACTTTTGCAGGTCGGTCCCATAATTATTCTTGTAATTTAATCCTCGATATATAACTATTCTTCGCAATGACATTTCTGTTTTAAAAAGGACGGATTTTAAAAATTTCGAAAAGTTTCAAGATCGTCCCACATTAATTCGGAGTTTTGAACCGTCGAAGCTTTTACGGTTCGAAACTTCGACCCCGCCCCAAAATGGGCTTAAGTTACCAGACTACTACCTTAAAGTGAGTAGCTCTCCTTCAGGCCCCGAGCGCGTCACGTGTATAACCGAACTTCTTTTCAAGCGCATTTTTCTGAAAACGACTTTTTTTTAACTTGCGTACACGCTAGTTTGAATAGTTTTCAACCAATCGTTTTGAAAATAGGCAGTTACGTTCTTCATAGTATTGCGCTCTATATGAACCTAAAATCGGAATATTATCATTATTTAACATAATTTTTTTTTTGCAAATAAAGTTGTAAAAATGGCAAATCATGCTTTTTTGTTTTGACCCCTGTAAAAATTTCAATTTTCTATTTTTTTGATAGCATTTAGGTTCATATAGAAGAGAGACATATAATAAAAGTAAATTCCAACCTCGTTTGATTTCGGATGAAAATTGCGGCTTCCAGAATGTACGCAAAATGTTGAGTCTGATTGTGACCTGCAATATGGCGTCGCTAATATTTTCATTGTTTTTCACGGAAATTCTTCAAAAATGTTATAGTATATACTTAAATATACGTATAAAATATTCTCAAAGTTTCAATAAATTATATTCATTTTTTATACTATAAAAAAATTCCTGAAAATCATTGAGAAAACGCTGTCCTAACCCTATTTCACCTCTTAAAAAAATTCTGAAACGACGTTTTTTTTTTTTTTGAAACATTGCCCCATTTTCATAATGAGTTTGTGGAGTCTGTGCTTCCTGCCAGTATATCGCAGTATATTTAACAGAAATACCCATTAATATATCATCCTGATCTTTGATAACGTTTCGTCTCTGGTACACAGGGAATTGAGATTCTCGTTTCTCAAATTTCCCCCTCATCTCAATGGATCTTTCGCTCCGTAGCCTCAGCAAGTCCCAGAGCTCTGTAACTTCATGTTCGTTTCTTTTTCCTCCTCGTCTCTTTCTCTTTCCCACGATCTCTCGCTCTTCTCATATCCTGAATCTCGGGGGTTGAAAGCGAAAGAGTGGGTTTTCCCACGCGAATACATTGAGAACCACGAGTAACTCTACAACGATGCGGTGCTTCTGTATACGAGTGTCGACGGTACAGTAACACACGGAGAGGGAGCTTTCCGGGAAGATTGAATTCGCTGCGAGAGAGAGTTGCAATCCGCGCACTCGCGCGAACACCCCAACGCCTTCGCTGCCACCCTATCGTACAAATACACACACACACACACACATATATATATATATATATATATATATATATATATATATATATATATGTATAGATATCCATGAAACTATTAGACTGGTACTCTCTGGAAAGGATTTCCCAAAGTCGTTAATCCTTAATCATCCGCACTAATTCAACAGACGCTACCAACGTCCTCGTTCAATATACTACATGCATACGTACACACACACATAAAGGTCAATGAAGAGTTTTTAACAGTGGTGTCTAAACTCCCGATACGCGAGAAGCGAGGGCGAGAGGCGATCACATTAACTTTCGATTCGCGAAAAGGTATGAGTGATCCCGGTATAGATTTCTACGGGAGAGTAAAGTTGTCGTCGAAGAATCGATAATCCGTAATCATCCTCGAGAGTGAATGTCGTTCATGAAATCCGCCACTGGTCTTTCGTGTACTTATATTCATATACCTGTGCTATATATACTATTTACTATATATATATATATATATATATATATATATATTACTATAATACTAGAGCCGAGTCATATGTTTGAATGGGTGCGGAGAAGCGTAAAGGAGGGTTGCAAAGAACCGTAAATAAGGCTATGGGACTTTTGGCTAGAAAGCTCAAAGTTTCTTGGCATTACGCGAGTGAAACGTTCGTATATCTCTCGCTCTTCCCCTCGTTATATGTACTTCGACTAGTTCTTGCCCCTTTGTCTCCTACCGTATCAGCATTCGCTACGGCTTTGCCGTCTTTCCTCTTCATTTTCTTTTAACGCTTTCGAATTCTCTCGTCGAAACGAACGAGAGCAGGAGCGGGAGATGGGGCACACGGTAACTCGCGAATTTAGCGTCTCCTCGTACAAAGAGAGAAAACAGAGATCAAGTGGAAGAAGAGTGTGCGCGACGACGATTAAATCCGATTTGTCGACTCTCACGACGAAGTCTTGATTCTTTCACTTTGAACTATCATCAAGCCAGCATCCCGAGTAACAGGCTTTTCCTTTTCGGGAAAAACTCTCCGCCGGCTTATCACATATATAAATGCGAGACCGCGTTGGGAGATTTTTTTTTGGTTTTACCCTCTCTACTAATGTTCGTTCCTCGTTCTCTTGTAAGTGTGAACGCTCAGACGGCGTACCATTGTCCCGATGGTAAACTACAGTGGGTCAAAAAATTATTCGTACACATTGTTTTTTTGCGATAACTTTATAGACATAAGCGATACGCAAAGAAAGCCAATTTTATTTAATAGTACATCAGTCGCTGAGATAAACTGCAAATGGGGAATTTTTTCCCAGGAATAATAGAAGAATTATGCGAAAAAAACGAAAATTTTCCGGCAAAAAAAGTATTCATACACTTACGATTATAGTGAAAACCTACATCATCATAGTTGTTAATTATAACTAATATTTGGTAAGCACCCTTTTTGCTTCAATTATCGCCTCGAGTCTTTTAGGCATGGATTCTACTAGTTTTTGCGTTGTTTCTTTTGCTATTTTCGTCCATTCTTCTAAAAGCACTCTTTGGAGATTGGATTTGTTTGTTATTTTTCTTTTTCTAATTTCTACATCCACCAACCCACGTAGAAATTGCTAGTATAATTCTACTGCCCAAGCTTTGTGCCAATATTGGCGGCCAAACTTTTGCCGCCAGTAATGGCCCCGTACTGGCCATACTACGGGCCAGTATAAACTACGGTCTTATGCCAGTACTGGTTGAATTTTACTGGCCAAGCTTTGGGCCAGTATTGGCGGCCAAACTTTGGCAGCCAGTATTGTTTCAGTACTGGCTGACAATCTGGCCAAGCTTTGGGTCAGTATAAAATATCGTCTTGTGCCAGTACTGGTTGTCAATCTGGCCGCACTACGGGCCGGTATAATAACCAGATCTGGGCCAAAATAGACTATAAAATACGGCCAAGCTCTGGCTTCGATACAGGCTTAGTACTGGGCTATAGAAAATCCCAATACTGAGAGTATTTCACTTTAACAGTTGCGTTCTCTAATGTAATTGTAGATTAGGTTATTCTGATCAAAAGTCCATTATTATGCAAACAACCAAATTGTTGAATTATAATTTGCCCCGAACTTGCAATTGCACGATTAATACAATATTTTTTAGTGTAATATTTGCTTCATATACCCTATATTTTATAAACACTGTTCTATAAACATTTCAGTACGTATTTTAGACCTGTATATGTACTTAGTCTGTTATTAGTAAAAACTACTCCAAGTATTTAGTATATATCAAGTGCATTTAATTATCAAACATTTATGCATAAACAACCCAGACAACACAGACATCCAAAGGACGTCCTAAAAACATCCGAAGAACGTCCTTACGTCCAAAGTACATCCTTTGGACGTACGTGTGCTGCTTGGGAAACATCTGGTAACGCGGTAAAAAGAAATATAAATTACTCCCAGAGAGAAATATAATTTAAATAGACATTGGATCGGCGTCCCCTAGACGCCAAAAGTGTCTAAAAGACGTCGACTCGATATCTATTTAATTTGCCGTTTCTCGCTGAGATGTAATTTGCACCGTCGGCAAAATCGTCTGCCAAGATCCGGCCCAATGAAATAACCAGTATTGGTACGACCGTTGGTGCCAGTAGTAAGCCAGAAGTTTGCCAGATCTGGGCCAAAGTCTGGGCCAAAGTCTGGTCCAAAGTCAGAGCCAAAGTCCGGGCCAAAGTCCGGGCCAATTATATAAATGGTACTGGCCCGACCGTTGGTGCCAGTATAACGGCCGGCTGTTACACTCCTGTACCGAATCTGTACTGGCCCAATACTGGCAGCCAGTACCGGCACTACGGCAATCAGTATTGGTCCAACGCTCGGCCGTTACAATTTTCCTACGTGGGAAGTGCCATAAATTTTCAATAGGATTGATGTCCGGAGATTGTGGTGGTGTAATCAATTGTTTGCTGACATTATAGATGTAATAGTGTAACCATTGTTATAGATGTTATAGTGTAACCATTCCCTCGTTTTCATGGCAGTATGTTTCGGGTCGTTATCTTGTTGGAAGTAGAAATTTCCATCCAGGCCCATTTTATCTACAATTGCTTTGAAATTGCAGCGCAACACGTCGATATACTTCTAGGCATTCGTTGTACCATCTATAAAAGCCAGATTACCAACGCCATAATATCCCATACAGCCCCAAACCATGACGCTTCCTCCGCCGTGCTTTACAGTCGGTATTAAATTTTTCTGATGGAACTCGGTATTTGGTTTCCGCCAGACGAATTTTTTTCCATCGGACCCGAAGATGTTAAACTTCGATTCATCCGAGAATACGACACGTTTCCAAAATTCTATAGATTTTTTTACGTAGGTTTTTGCGAAACCTAAACGTTTTTCTCGATTTATATTATTAATTCATGGTTTTTTGCGGGCAGTTCCGCCGTATATTTCGGCAGAATGCAAAACGTTTCGAATAGTCCGGGGACACACGCTCTTCTCCGATGTTGACGCGACATCATTCGCTAAACTGCGAGCACTTGTGAACGGTTTTTTTGTAGCCTCGTAACGATACTCCGACGCTCTCGTACCGTTAGTATTCTCGGTCGACCGGTTCGTGGCTTATTTTCTGTGCTGTTTGTTCGTTCGTATTTTTTTATTATATATTGCACTGTTGCGAAACTTGGATTTAGTTCTTTACAAATTTTTCGATAACTTTCACCGCGTTTCCGGAGAAAAATCACTCTATCCCGCATGGATATTGATATTTCGCTTTTCTTTGCCATCATGTCTGTTCAGAGCTTGAAGATCTACTACCGCATGGAGCAGGTCGAAACTATTGTGTAAACGAAGAGTCGTTTACATTGTACGCAGAGGTCAGACCGTCCGTGAGTGAATATCGAGGTTTAGCAGCTCAATCGTAAGTGTACGAATACTTTTTTGGCTCGAAAATTTTCGTTTTTTTTTGCATAATTCTTCTATTATTCCTGGGAAAAAATTCTCCATTTGCAGTTTATCTCTGTACCTGATGTACTATTAAATAAAATTGGCTTTCTTTGCGTATCGCTTATATCTATAAAGTTATCGCAAAAAAACCAAGGTGTATGAATACTTTTTTGACCCACTGTACATCACGTACAATTACACCGTACGTTGTTACCAAAGGAGTTCCAGAAATACACAAGGAGCAACGGGCTATGACAAAACGTTTAAAGCCGTTAAGCCGTAATCAGCCGTCAACGTGATTCGAGGAATCATTAGACGTTGGTCTTAATCCACCGCTTTTACGGACGAGCTTCTAGACTCATGCTAGACAACTTGCGGTGGCGAATGATGCTCACACCATGTCATACTATCTCTCGTAGTACATACTCCATATAATCGGTAAAATATATGTATAATCTTAATACATATTATACCAGGATAACGTAGATATAATCTTTAACAGTACGTGTAGGATTTACTATATAACATACAATGGGCGCTACTAGTACGAGCTTTCGCGAATTCACGTTGTGGGTTTCCTCGAGCTTCTCCGGCCGAAGCTTGAGGAAACTAATCGAATCCTCATCGCCGAGCGAGCGTAGCATGCAACCGGATCCCCGGGTATATATAGCCAAGAGTGAGCTGTGAGAGTTGAAGCCGAGAGCTATCACGAGTAGAAGCAACCTGCCAACTTGATAGTCAGACTCGGGCGAAGATCACCGGTGGAAACAAGACGGAAAGAGACCGGAATACACGAGAAGGAGAAATGATGGAGGATGGAAACAGCACTTCAGAATAACGCGGACAAAATAATTGGTCAGATTACGAGGTGAAATTGAGCGAGGAACGGGCGTTAAATTGCTAAACAAAATTGCAACATTTTTCTCGTGAATATACGTGGTATTTTATCGATAAGAGAGCGAAATGTAAGACAAAAAAAAATTGTACTTCTTCAATTCTGGATCTGTCGTTTCACGATGATAAATGGTGAAAGGAGAATAATTTATGTTACGAAAAATAAATACAAAGCAGGCACGGACAGACGTGAGAGATTTTTGCTTGAGCGCATAAAACATTATGCTACCAATGCCGATAGCGAGACAATCCGAACGCGATATATACAACGGATTATATACCGAGTACGTATTGTATATGTGGGATTAGTAGGTATCGAAGTTTGCGGATGGAACAGGTGACAAAGAAACGATAACGACGCGATTCCAGGGAGAATCCATGAATGGAGCTTCCTGCACGTACACGGAAACACAGAGGTACGGTTGGATATGCCACATAGCTGTGTGTATTATATCCTTGCTGTCCTTACCCTCGTACACTCCCACGATTCGTTTCCTCTCTTCTTCCTCCCGGACTCGATAACTCATCAACTCTCTGCTACGGGGCGTTTATTGTTAGCCATGAGAGAGAGAGAGAGAGAGAGAGAAAGGCAGAGGACAGAAGCTCTCGAACGCTCGCTCGAAGCGAGAACAACGCGCCGAGCTTGCGAAGAGCGTGTGCGGTGCACTCTCGCGCGGCGGTTCCAACGTCCGGATTAAGGGATGGTTGTGCTGTTGGGTTCGTCGGTGATGCTACGCTACAGAACCATCCGAAGCTCTGTCCTCAATATATATATGTATAGAAATCCATATATATTTCTACACTTCGCGCGGAAAGCCCGGAAGTCTCTCGCTCACTCCGTTCCAGGACCTCGACGATGCACCATTTCGAAAACTTTACCCTCAACTGCAGTGTTAGCCACCTCCTACTACGATTCGTTGCACCAGCCATCGTCTGTCGTTAAGCAAAAGGGCTTAAAGCAAACGATTTAACGCTTAAACCGGTGTGACTTGTGCCCATTGTATTTTCAACAATCAATGTATATTAGGGTGGTTCTTAATTTGGTGATCTTGGAAATTCTTTGGTATTGTTCCTTGAAAGTAATCGACATATACAGAAAAAAAATTGGGCGCAAGCGGAACTTTGTCCAATAATTATAACCCACCCCACCGAGCTGTCGAATTTTTATATGAAAAAATGCATGCATTCAAAATTTCGTTAAGAAAATTGTTTATTATTTCAAAACTATTCATGATAAAAAAATTTTATATTGTGTTTTTATAGGAAATTTAATTCTCTACGAAAAAGGTATCTTGTAAAATTCTTGAGAATCTAATATTTATCACGTTATTAGCAAAAAACTGTCATCATTTATTCCAAAAGTCCATCATTATGGCCA
This sequence comes from Oxytorus armatus, assembly GCA_958009045.1. Lineage (NCBI taxonomy): Eukaryota > Metazoa > Arthropoda > Insecta > Hymenoptera > Ichneumonidae > Oxytorus > Oxytorus armatus. The sequence goes on along the minus strand of OY253746.1, from coordinate 4,643,476 downwards.
AAACAGGAGTTTGGCGTCGAAAAAATGCAATATATTCTTCATATGCAATTAGAAATATGAAGGGATGCGTAGTGCACTCAATAACAGTATGTGAACGATATGTAAATTTTCAATTTTATCAATTTTATTATCATTCATGATAAATTTTTCTTCTTTGATCGATAAGGACATTGATTTCTTTATCAGTTCCAAATCGATGGCTTTTTTCGAAAGATTTGAAATCAACTCCTCATTTTTTGATATCGATGTGAGCGAGTGGATTTCTAATGAAAATTATTTACAAGGCTTAAAAATAGTTAAAGGAATTGAAGTGGTTAACGATGTTGCAGAAAGAGGAGTGAAACTTATTACAGAGTACAATGATCGTCTCACTTATGACGAAGATCAGAAATAATTCATTGTTCAAATAATTGAAGAATATAAAAAAAAATATCCTGATATTAACAAAGCAACTTTGCTCCAACCGATGTAATTCATTATTGTAAGTTGATTTTAAAAATATATGACATCATTCATTGTAATTCACAATAAAATTGATAAAATTGAAAATTTGAATATTGTTTACATTTCATTGTTGAGTGCGCTACGTATTTCTTCATAATCTTATATACATACGAAAAATAAATTGCAGCTATTCGACGCCAAATTTCTGTTTTGACCATAATGATCGACTTTTGGAATAAATGATGACAGTTTTTTGCTAATTACGTGATATATATTAGATTCACGAGAATTTCACAAAATACCTTTTTTGTAGAGCATTATATTTCCTACAAAAAAGTTATATACAATTCTTTTATCATAAATAGTTTTGAAATAATAAACAATTTTTCTTAACAAAATTTTGAATGTATGCATTTTTTTGCAACATCACCAAATTTCCAACATCACCAAATTAAGAACCACCCTTATATACATTAGGGTGGTTCTTAATTTGGTGATGTTGGAAACTCTTTGGTATTGTTCCTTAAAAGTAATCAACATATCTAGAAAAAAAATTGGGCGCAAGCGGAACTTTGTCCAATAATTCTAACCCACCCTACCGAGCTGTCGAATTTTTATATGAAAAGATGCATGCATTCGAAATTTTTTTAAGAAAATTCTTTACTATTTCAAAACTATTCATGATAAAAAAATTTGATATTGTTTTTTTATAGGAAATGTAATGCTCTACAAAAAAGGTATCTTGTAAAATTCTTGTGAATCTAATACTTATCACGTTATTAGCAAAAAAACTGTCATCATTTATTTCAAAAGTCCATCATTATGGCCAAAACAGGAGTTTGACATCGAAAAACTGCAATGTATTCTTCATACGCAATTAGAAATATGAAGAGATACGTAGTGCACTCAATAACAGTATGTGAACGATATTTAAATTTTCAATTTTATCAATTTTATTATCATTCATGATAAATTTTTCTTCTTTGATCGTTAAGGACATTGATTTCTTTATCAGTTCCAAATCGATGGCTTTTTTCGAAAGATTTGAAATCAACTCCTCATTTTTTGATATCGATGTGAGCGAGTGGATTTCTAATGAAAATTATTTACAAGGCTTAAAAATAGTTAAAGGAATTAAAGTGGTTAACGATGTTGCAGAAAGAGGAGTGAAACTTATTACAGAGTACAATGATCGTCTCACTTATGACGAAGATCAGAAACGATTTATTGTACAAATAATTGAAGAATATAAAAAAAAAATATCCTGATATTAACAAAGCAACTTTGCTCCAACCGATGTAATTCATTATTGTAAGTTGATTTTTAAAATATATGACATCATTCATTGTAATTCACAATAAAATTGATAAAATTGAAAATTTGAATATTGTTTACATTTCATTGTTGAGTGCGCTACGTATTTCTTCATAATCTTATATACATACGAAAAATAAATTGCAGCTATTCGACGTCAAACTTCTGTTTTGACCATAATGATCGACTTTTGGAATAAATGATGACAGTTTTTTGCTAATTACGTGATAAATATTAGATTCACGAGAATTTCACAAGGTACCTTTTTTGTAGAGCATTCTATTTCCTGCAAAGACGTTATATAAAATTCTTTTGTCATAAATAGTTTTGAAATAATAAACAATTTTCTTAACAAAATTTTGAATGCTTGCATTTTTTCATATAAAAATTCGACAGCTCGGTGGGGTGGGTTAGAATTATTGGACAAAGTTCCGCTTGCGCCCAATTTTTTTTCTAGATATGTTGATTACTTTTGAGGAACAATACCAAAGAATTTCCAACATCACCAAATTAAGAACCACCCTAATGTATATGTACGATCTACATCTGTGTGTCCGGTATTGCAGCTGTGCGGGACCAACATGCACAGGAACGAACGGACAAACACACTACCAAGTTACCGCTAAGACAGTGAAATTATACAATAGAGCAAGAGGGCGAAAGACAGAGAGAGAGAGAGAGAGAGGAATAGTGGGATATAATTGGAAATGGAACGATGAAGAGAGGGTTGGGTAAAGGTACTCGAGCATTGGATATATAGGTATATTATATATTCTGTATATAGAATATATAAGGACGTTTATAGTATATTATGCATATACATATATAGTATAAACGCGTCTCCATCGTAGGACATCCGGGGTCGGAAAGCACACCGAGTGGGATAATGGATTCGCGAAAGTAAATGAAACGCGAGCTCTAGCAGTTCCCACCCAACTGCTCTGTATATAGGAATATCCCTCCCGCGAGAACGATTCTCTCGTTGAGCATTGCCAGTTGCGCCCTCTGTCGAGGGGTTGAGGTTCTCCACTGTTGGGGATCGGTTGAGGGTTTCAGGGGAGAAGAGGGCATTAGCGTTGGGTGGAAAAGCGTAGTGGGGAGGCGGAGTGACGGTGGGGTTGCGAGAGACTAATCTCGAAACTTCGTTAAATGCCCATAATTGCATCCGGCTCCCGGAAACGCGACACGGGGCTCTGTCCCTATTTCTGTCGCGTTTCCACCCGCTCTACTATCGCACTATACCCAAAGCCTCACTTGCACAACAATCCTGCTACAGTTACATCGGTGTAAGGTTCTTGGTGGATGGTTTGGGACACAGAAGCCGAGGAAGGAGAATCGTAGAGCGCGCAGGGTCTCTACCGGTTTTCCTAGCGTTTCGCGATTATTTCGACGAAGCTTTCCGGCCGTCGGGCGAGAAATCCGTCGTGGCTATGTGTGTTTGTACCCTATCTCCTCTCTGTTCCTCCGGCAATAAGAGCGCTTGAACGGAAGAGTGGTAGAAGAGGAATGGGGAAGGGAAAGGATGTGCCGGTTGCAGAAACGTGCGAGCATCCCAGCGAGTAGGTACTCGCGTGAAGTTTCTGGAATGAGGAACATCGGGAGTGCAGCGAGTGAGAATGAGAAGAACGAGATGGCCGAAGTGTAGAATCTCGTCGTCTTCGGCCTCGTCCTCGCGACGACTTTTCACTACAACGTTGCCCTGGCCCTCTCCCGTCTCCATCATCCACCCGACATCCATACACATACAATCATACATATATTCGCGCACAGACTCAATATATCGCCTCGACCCAACTCGCATTCTGTCTTCGTTAGTAAACTGTTGACGAAGAGACGGCAGAGAGTGGAAGGAGGGGATCACGCGTTGTGTTGCTCTATCCTATACAACTGGATTTTCGCTGCCGCTGCTGCTGCTGTTGATGAATGAGGAAGTTGGCGCGTGATTCGATTAACCGTTTACCGGCTGGGAAAGCCGGGAGGACAGACAAAAGTCACAGAACCGCGTGCATGTCCTTGGAGGTACGGTATATAAATATATAAAATATATAGAGTTATTGTTCGATTTATGCGGTGCAGTATTCATACGTTGGATAAGGTAATGAGGATCGGACATTTTTTTTCCACTTACTGAAGGCCGTATTCTGGCCTAGAGCGAGATTTTTGACGTCATTTCTAATGTGCAATAACGTTTAAACCGTTGAAGTTGTCTTGATGAAAATTTACACGTGCATTTGTTGATCCTTAGAGAATACTTGTACTGTAAAAAAAAATTATTTTAAATATTTTCATGTAGTTTTTTGCCTTGTTGCAACATGGTGCGCCGAAATCGGCGCCCACTCTGGGCGATGTTGTATGCATCTGAAAAAAAAAAATATATATATACATTCTAAATCTGTATGAGTATTCTGAGCACTGGTAGCAGAATTGGTATTGAAAAAAAAAATTTATTGAGTCGAACAATAATTTTGCCGACATTTTATAACTCGTCGAATACCCGAAAATGTATGAAATATCATTAATGAAAGTTCAACAGAACGCCATTTTGTCAAAAAATGTTTTTAAGTACCAATTCTGCTACCAGTGCGCAGAATACTCATACAGATTGAGAATATATATATTTTTTTTTTACCAGATGCATACAACATCGTCCAGAGTGGGCGCCGATTTCGGTGCACCATGTTGCAACAAGGCAAAAAACTACATGAAAATATTAAAAATAATTTTTTTTTTTAATGTACAAGTATTCTCTAAGGATCAATAAATGCACGTGTAAATTTTCATCAAGACAACTTCAACGGTTTAAACGTTATTGCACATTAGAAATGACGTCAAAAATCTCGCTCTAGACCAGACTACGGCCTTAGCGTCGTTATTGATATGCCGATATTCCTTTCAAATGCATTTTGATCCTCGTCACGTGGACGGATCATTTGTACAAACAGACTCTGCGACTTTTCGCGTAAGAATGTAATTTATAGTTCAAAATGTCCTTGATCAGTCATTCATCAGTACATTTGCCCCAATAACAACGTATGTATCGGAATAACATAGCGTACTTACTCGTTCTACCGTCAGGTAATAGCGTGTCGAGTGCGTTGAGGGGATAAGCTGAGCACGTGATGTTGCTGTAACGCCAAAATTCCCTTGCAGACAGCTCCAACATCTCGCGGAAGACCTCAGCACGACCGAGTTGGCAGGCGAGCGTCAACGGTGTGAGACCCGCGCTGTTGGCTATTCCATTCCGGGTTGGAAGCTTTGGATGACGCAGCGCGTATCCGAACATGTCCTGTGTGCATATATAATATCACAGGCTGGGAGGTAACGAGCTTTGTATACTCTGCAATGTGTATATGCAGTTTGAGGGGGGAAATAGGGTTAGACGGTTCAAAAAATCCATTTTTTTTAAATTTCATAAATTGTTAGTAAACTATTGAAAAATATGTTCCCAAAATTTTGAATGAAAATTCCGACTCGTTCTATTGTTATAAGTCATTAAGGAGGGAAATAGGGTTAGGACAGCGTTTTCTCAATGATTTTCGTGAATTTTTTTATAGTATAAAAAATGAATATAATTTATTGAAACTTTGAGAATATTTTATACATATATTTAAGTATATACTATAAAATTTGTATACATATATTTAAGTATACACTATAAAATATTAGCGACCCCATATTGCTTGTTTTTCTTGGTACTATTTTTTCAAACACATTTTTCTAAAAACGACTTTTTTTGAACTTGCGTACACGCTAGTTTGAAAAGTTTTCAACCAATCGTTTTGAAAGTTGGCAGTTACTTTCTCCATAGTATTGCGCTCTATATGAACCTAAAATCGGAATATTATCATTATTTAAAATGATATTTTTTTCCAAATAAAGTTGTAAAAAATGCCAAAAAATCATGCTTTTTTGTTTTGACCCCTGTAAAAAATTCAATTTTCTATTTTTTTGATAGCATTTAAGTTCGTATAGAAGAGAGACATATAATAAAAGTAAATTCCAACCTCGTTTGATTTCAGATGAAAATTGCGACTTCCAGAATGTACGCAAAATGCTGAGTCTGATTGTGACCTGCAATATGAGGTCGCTAATATTTCATAGTATATACTTAAATATATGTATACAAATTTTATAGTATATACTTAAATATATGCATAAAAATTTTATAGTATATACTTAAATACGAGGGGGGACCCAAAAAAAACGGGAATTTCGTCATAATTTCTTTATTTTTTAATATTTTTACACTAAATTTTCATCATTTTCAAAGCATTCTCCTTTGACCACAACGCACCTCTGCAAACGATCCTTCCAATGTTCAAAACATTTTTTAAATTCACTTATCGGGATGTTCTTTAGGCCTTCCAGCGATTTTAGTTTTACCTCCTCCACAGTGGCAAAACGCTTGATTGCTGCTTTGTTTCGGGGTCGTATCCATAGCACCACGATTCATCACCGGTAATCACCTTGGAAAAAAGTTCAGGCTCCTCTTCGAGCTGATTTTGAAGTTCAAAACATGCCTGAAGTCGACGCTCCCTTTGCTCGTCTGTGAGAAGGCGAGGGACAAATTTGGCTGCAACTCTGCTCATGTGCAAATCTTTGGATAAAATCCTCTGAATTGAACTCCATGATATCCCAGACATCTCACAGAGTTGATCAATGGTTCGGCGACGGTCTTCACGAATGAGAGCATTGATTTTGTCGACGTTTTCGTCACTTCTCGACGTTGAGGGGCGTCCTGAACGGGGTTGGTCTTCAATTGACATCTCTCCATTTTTAAAACGTAAAAACCACTCGTAGACTCTGGTTTTACTCAGGGCAGCATCTCCATAAGCAGTCTTAAGCATTACAGTAGTTTCCGCGGCCGATTTCCCCAACAGGAAACAAAATTTCATAGCCGCGCGTTGCTCTCGACAATCGGCCATCACGTTTTCGCCGAAATGGAAAAAGTTGTTTCGCTACAAAAATTCCCACGGGCGAACCGATGCACTCACGGCGACGGAACTTCGCACACTAACTCAGGAGACGTGTCCCCAACGGACACCTGGTCGAGCAATGGGTTTCCCCACTCTCCCTCCCCGCCGCAGCGCAATTCCCGTTTGTTTTTGGGTCCCGCCTCGTATATGTATAAAAATTTTGTAGTATATACTTAAATATATGAATAAAAAATTCTCAAAGTTTCAATAAATTATATTCATTTTTTATACTATAAAAAAATTCATGAAAATCATTGAGAAAACGCTGTCCTAACTCTATTTCTCCCCTTAAGGCATGTATGTGTGAAAGGGCAGCCTGTCAAATCCGGGTCAAGTCGAAGATATTCCGTTAGTCCGAGAGTTTCATACTGTGCGCGCTCGAGTGTCTGTTATATGCAGTTAACTATCCGGTCTAGAGTGCCTCGAAGCGACAAGTAAATTCCACACAGAGTTCTCTCCCAACCGAAAATACCTTTTGCCGAATAACTCATCGTAGAGTGTGCGGAGGAGCGAGCGAGTGAGAATGGTGGCAGACGTGTGGAGAGTTGGGTGCAGGGATTTCGGGAGGTTCGGAGAATGCAGATGCAGCCCGCACCATGTCCAAAGTAAGGCGTGTCTACCAAACAAGAGTCATGGATCTCTTGAGGCAGAGAGATATAGAGAGAGAAGTGAAGAGAATCGATTGACATTTGAGAAGGAATCTGATAACGACGATCTCGACGTGTCTTCAATGTCCGTAACTATTATTGCGATTGATCAAGGTTCCGCTGCTACATGCTGCGATCCTCGGATACGTAAGTGGCCACTTGAATTGCACAAATGTCATCAACACTCCAATTGAAATTTTGCAATGTAATCAGTCCAAGCAACGATCCACGATCGTATCGTATATCTAGCAGCAGTTTCAGCAAAATAAATCTCCGATCGAATATACTACGGCAATGAGAAAATTACTCACGAGTTTGTCGCAAACAACGACCATGTGCAGTATCATATTGCCAAACGAGTCCTGCTCGTCGGGATGCGCACCGGAGTCCAATAAAAGATTGTAAACGCTCTCGTTGGAGCAACAGGCAGCCCAAGCGAGTGGATACTCGCCGAGATAAGCGAGACCCTCGTAGTCGGTGTTTCTCGCTGGTCGTTGAAGTTGCTGATCACGGGGTAAAAAAAAACTACCAATTGCCCGCTGGGATACGATGGCACCGGCCTCAACGAGATCCTGCACGAGCTCGTTATTAGCGTAAGCAATCGCAAGATGAAGCGCACCAGCACCGAGATACTCCTCGCCCTCGACAACGTCTATCGCCAATCGCGGAAAGCACTTCAATAAAATACGCGCGATACGAGTGTGCATCCTCGTGTCGCATATTATCAGCACGTGAAGTAGTGTCTCACCGAGCGATCCACGATACTGCATCTGCCAGCATGCGTCGTGATCATTCCATTGGGCAAGTGGATCAAAGCGAGAGAGTGACGCCTCAATTGGCAGTACAACCTCATCGATATCGCGAAATTTCCAACGAAGATATTCCGCGCGATTTATCGATTGTCCCTTGCCATCGGCGTACATTAATATGCCAAATTGTTCGCGCATCAGACGTTCAACCTCGGGCTGACCACCCCGCGTATACGCCTCAATTAGTTCACCACCCTTTTTGTAATTGGCAAGACGATAAAGGAGACACTGATCCTCGTTGCTCGCTTGGCTTATCACTCGATCGAGTATCGAGCCAGCGTTAACCTGGCTGTCACGGCCACGACAGGAACATACTCCACCCATTCAGACTCGTTCATTATATTCCGACGATTCTTCGCTTATGTCGTATTGATTCGGTAGATATTATACCTAACATTGGGAGACGTGTGGCAGTACGTTGTAATTCGAACTTAAGAAGAAGAAGATTAGGAGAAATTTCCATAAAACTAATCATAACAAAACAGGCAGTCCAGTCATCAAAGTACAGTTACATCCCAAAGATTCGACACATAAACCCAGTCACCAGAGGTTTAATGACGTTGGTACCACCGAGCAACAGTCCAGCATTGACACTCGAACCGCTCGGACACACATGAACAGAAAAAAAAAAAAAAAACTAACGGGGTCAAGCTACTCGTTATTTTTGTCACGTATACCGGGATCTGGACGAGGCCCTTTTCCCAGCAATGACAACGCCCACGAGCGATCACTTTTGCCATTCGCACTTTATCACTATTTCGTATAATGCGAGAAGGGGCTTTTTCCGAAACTGTCCGCGCGTAATATTTTATCCAATAGTGTCTCGCGCGATAACGAAGATCGTAGATTTTCGTTGGGGTAGATTGTGGAAGACAAGGAGGAGAGAGAGATAACCGAGGTGAGTATCAAACACTGTTGCAATTTTCACGCGCGGCACGCGCCACGGACGACACTGTTTAGGGGTTGGAGGGTGGGAGACGAGTAGGGAAAAAAATGGGGATGAAGCCGATACGGGTGAAACCGACTTGGCGAAAGGCTCACGAGGACTAAACTCTTGGGTTGAATCCTCGCTCGGTCGGAGGCGGTAAAGCACGGACGTAGCTACCGAACAACGTGCAGGTCGAACGGTTTCGTGATGTTCTATAGCAACGCTTTCGCCCTGTCAGTGGCTTCGTTTGCGGTGCTTCTCTCGTTCTCTCGCCCACCCTCAAAACTATCTCACTCTGTCTGGTCTGCTCGTGGCAATCTATAAACAGTACCTGGTGCAGCCAGATACGAGAGGGTCACTGGGTTGACGCGGTGTTTCCCAACCATTATATACATACATGGTATACAATATCGACTGTAAACAAAAAGGACTTAAGCCGCACAACTTTCGCTGTTAAATCGTCGGAGTTACGCCCTAATTGTTTGCCACCGTTACAATGTATACGGCATGTTAGCATATCCTATATATCGTTAAAGTATATGTCGTTCAGCTAGTTTCAAACTCCACCGGTACACATATAGATGTTTCTGCATGTATACACAGGATCAAAAGGTATATACGGCGACCGTGACGTGGCCAAAATTCATTTCCCGCTCGCCCCAAACGACGGATAAGGGGGTGTCGGGGATAAACGACGATTCCTCTCACCCTCTTTCATCCCTTTTTCTCCTGGCATCCTAGCGAGACCCACTCGGGAATTATTTCTTTCATGCTCTCGATAAATCACGATCTCAACACTCTTTGCGATATATTGGTAGCAGGTTGCCACTATGGTTCCAGCTGTGGATCTCTATAGATGTATCGATGAATTACGACTTCGTCGTTCGTCACTTTTCTCACATGGAGCTCCGGCGTCGGATATAACAGGATAGTCTCGTTTCATTTTTCATTTCATTTTTCATTTCATTTTTCTTCAATGGTAGGATACTCTCTATCGGCGGACGATTGCAATTTTCTGTCTTTTACAACGTAATACATCTGTCCGGATGAGAGACCATTGATTTTCGTTCTCATGTGGAACGGTATATATATTGAGAGATGTACGAGAAAATTCAATCTCACGCATCGTACGAGTAGCGAGAGAGAGGTTTAGCGGACTATTTCACCTTTTATATGAAAAACAATTGAGACAGAGGGAGAACGAATTTTGTCAGAATTTTTCGCGTAAAGATGAGAGACGATGACCAACGGGAAATAATAAAAAATATACACCGACGACATCTTTATTTATCGTTCGATTTTATCCCGCTTCTGTCTCTCACTGTGTATGTGTCTTCAGCTTTTCAGCTTTTTTCAAAATCGATTTTGATAAAATCGATTTTTTTACAGATTTTTATTCTTTACACTTTTGGGAATTGAAAGAGAAACAAAATTTAAGAAAATTCCACTCCGTTAGAAAGTTATAGCAATAAATGTGACCGGACATCGGGTTGGGTCGGCTACCTGCTAGAAACATTAAACGCGTTTTTGTCGAAACTATGTTTTTAGACAAGTGTCAGCACGATAACTCAGTCAATTTTTAGTATTTTTTAACTTTTTTTTTTAATCTTGATAATTATTTTCTCTATAGTCTGACAAGAGGTTTTTTTAATTTTTTGGTAGGACAATTTTTTATAAATTATTAAGGGTGGAAATAGGGTTAGGACAGCGTTTTGTCAATGATTTTTTATGAATTTTTTTATAGTATAAAAAGTGAATATAATTTATTGAAACTTTGAGAATATTTTATACATATATTTAAGTATATATTATAACATTTTTGAAGAGTTTCCTTGAAAAACATCGAAGATATTAGCGACCCCATATTGCAGGTCAAAATCAGACTCAGCATTTTGCGTACATTCTGGAAGCCGCAATTTTCATCTGAAATCAAACGAGTTAGGAATTTACTTTTATTGTATGTCTCTCTTCTATATGAACCTAAATGCTATCATAAAAATCGAAAATTGAATTTTTTACTGAGGTCAAAACAAAAAAACATGATGTTTGCCGTTTTTTACAACTTTATTTGCAAAAAAAAAATTATTTTAAATAATATATATTATAGAGCGCAATACTACGAAGAGAGTAATTGCCAATTTTCAAAACGATTGGTTGAAAACTTTTTAAACTAGCGTGTACGCATGTGCAACGATATATATACGAGGGGGGACCCAAAAAAACGGGAATTGCGCTGCGGCGGGGAGGGAGAGTGGGGGAACCCATTGCTCGACCAGGTGTCCGTTGGGGACACGTCTCCTGAGTTAGTGTGCGAAGTTCTGTCGCCGTGAGTGCATCGGTTCGCCCGTGGGAATTTTTGTAGTGAAACAACTTTTTCCATTTCGGCGAAAACGTGATGGCCGATTGTCGAGAGCAGCGCGTGGCTGTGAAATTTTTTTTCCTGTTGGGGAAATCGGCCGCGGAAACTACTGTAATGCTTAATACTGCTTATGGAGATGCTGCCCTAAGTAAAACCAGAGTCTACGAGTGGTTTTCACGTTTTAAAAATGGAGAAATGTCAATTGAAGACCAACCCCATTCAGGACGCCCCTCAACGTCAAGAAGTGACGAAAACGTCGACAAAATCAATGCTCTCATTCATGGAGACCGTCGCCGAACCATTGATCAACTCTGTGAGATGTCTGGGATATCATGGCGTTCAATTCAGAAGATTTTATCCAAAGATTTGCACATGAGCAGAGTTGCAGCCAAATTTGTCCCTCGGCTTCTCACAGACGAGCAAAGGGAGCGTCGACTTCAGGCATGTTTTGAACTTCAAAATCAGCTCGAAGAGGACCCTGAACTTTTTTCCAAGGTGATTACCGGTGATGAATCGTGGTGCTATGGATACGACCCCGAAACAAAGCAGCAATCAAGCGTTTTGCCACTGTGGAGGAGGTAAAGCAAAAATCGCTGGAAGGCCTAAAAAACATCCCGATAAGTGAATTTAAAAAATGTTTTGAACATTGGAAGGATCGTTTGCAGAGGTGCGTTGTGGTCAAAGGAGAATACTTTGAAGGTGATGAAAATTTGGTGTAAAAATATTTAAAAATAAAGAAATTATGACGAAATTCCCGTTTTTTTTGGGTCCCCCCTCGTATATTGAGAGCTGTATGAGAAAATTCAATCTCACGCATCGTACGAGCAGCGAGAGAGAGAGAGGTTTAGCGGACTACCTCGTCTTTTGTATGAAAAACCATTGAGACAGAGTGAGAACGAATTTTGTCAGAATTTTTCGCGTAAAGATGAGACACGATGACCAACGGGAAATAAAAAAACTACACACCGACGACATCTTTATATCTCGTTCGATTTTATCCCGCTTCTATCTCCCACTGAGTATGTGTCTTCAGCTTTTCATTCACACTTATTGACTTTAATCCAATCGCTCGAAATGTCAATTTTCATCGTTATCCAGAGTGACACGTAGCGTGGTGAAATCGCGTCATTATAAAAAAAAAAAAAAAAAAAAAAAAAAAAAACTGACGTCTAGAGAACTCGCGTAATACTCTCTTCCCTCTCCTCCCCATCTCTCTCACGACCTCTTCTCTGGCCGGGTCTGTCATCGCAGTCAGCAACCTGTTTGTCTTTTTTTTTTCTATTTTTTTTTTATTTTTAGTACCAGTGCAAGCTATCAGGCGTTGGTGACGAGTAGCGCTTGCGAGGGACAGTAAATCGTCGCGTATGTGCCGAACGTGCGCCGTGGCGATTCGCGGAATATCGTGACGGGGTCCAGGACCAGCATCAAAACCGCACACGAGGAGAACCCACCAAAAACGTGATCGTTCATCTCGTTCAAACTCTACTGCCGCGTGTTTTGTTATAACGTCCCGTATTCTATATCTATACACCAATCTCGTACGCTATACCTAACTATTTACATCGGTTATTCACACCATTTTCCGATTAACGTCGTTTCGACACATACACACACACACATACAGCCACAGCCGTACAAACATTGGCATGTATAGAAACCGGGTTTTATACAATATGCATGTATAAACGTGAAAGCTTCAGGAGGCTCGGAGGTAGAGAGGAGAATACTCAATTTTATTTCCTGTTTTATTGACTTTGTACACCGCGAAACCGCATCGCGTTCACCGAACCGCACACACGCGATATATTTTCCAGATGAGTCATTTTCCTTCTAGCGCAATATATAACGCCGAAAGAGGGACGATATTATAAATATCGTGTACTCGCCTACTGTAGAGACAATTTTCAAACTTTTTCCCAATAATAAATGCATCGCATATTACATATGTAATATTTTATATAGTACATACGACGCGCGCATTATTAATCGTCTCTGTCATTCGCTTACAATTTGTATGCGCTGTTTCCGCGAAATTTTTACGAATATTTATCGTACAGCGTGGTGTTTATGATTCTTTGTTTCTGTCTATCGAGATTTTGCTCATCGTAAAACATCCAGCGAAACACGTTTTATTCGCTCGTACGATTTTCATTGCGCGGATAAAATCACACGAAAATTACGCGGACCGTTGTACACGAGGTATATTCTATTCGAGCGTGTATGCAATGATAGAGAAAGAGCGATGAGGGAATTGGCTATTTTTTCGTTTCCGTCGTGACAAAAAAATTATGAGAAAAAAAGGTATTATCATCTTTTTTTTATTCGCTCTGAGAGTTATTTACTCTGAGCGTTTGAAGAATTATTAAATGAAAATAAATAAATAGGCAATGAAGAGACTGGAGGATAATGTGGAATAATATTTTTAATCTGGACTTAATATTTCCTTGGAGGAATGACTTGCGATTTTTTTGCTTCAACACTTTTTCGAACAAGCCCCATCAGGCGAGCGAATTACCTCTATATTTGCGTTCATTTAGCGACCGTTAACGTACTGGTGACGAATTTTTCTTTCAAATGTTAATTTATGTTCTACTGACAAAAACCTCTCATCTTGCTTTGTATGATAGAGCTGGGGAATGTAGTAAAATATTCTTTAGAGTTCACATACCTCTAAAATTTTGAAAAAATCGATTTTTTTACAGATTTTCATTCTTTACACTTTTAAGAATTGAAAAAAAAAAATGTTGAGAAAATTCCACTTTGTTAGAAAGTTATAGCAATAAATGTGACCGGACATCGGGTTGGGTAGGCTACCTGCTAGAAACTTTAAGGTAGTAGTCTGGTAACGTAAGCCGATTTTCATGTTTTTTTTGGGGGGCGTTTTTTTGTAGGAAAATAAAAATGAATCGTTTTGGATATTTAGGATGTTTTTATTTACATATTAAAGGTACAAAAAAAAATTTTTTGAACAAATTTATTAGTTTATTATTGTTATTATTATTGGTCGAAGTTGGCACCTCGAAAAAAAAGCGCGTGGGTGGCCCCGGTGATTTTGGCTCTTGATGTTATCTGAAATAAAAAATTCTTGATAATTCTTAATTTATAGACGGAACTACTGAAGTTAAATTTCATGGATAAATAACAAAATGGCAGACTTTGGAAAAAAAGTTTTTTTTCTAAAGTCCGCCATTTTGTTATTGATCCATGAAATTTAACTTCGGTAGTTCCGACCAGAATGACATGTCTATAGATTAAGAATTATCAAGAATTTTTTATTTCAGATAACATCAAGAGCCAAAATCACCGGGGTCACCCACGCGCTTTGTTTTCGAGGTGCCAACTTCAATCAATAATAATAATAATAATAAACTATTAAATTTTTTCAAAAAAATTTTTTTTTGTACCTTTAATATGTAAATAAAAACATCCTAAATATCCAAAACGATTCATTTTTATTTTCCTACAAAAAACGCCCTCCAAAAAAGACATGAAAATCGGCTTAAGTTACCAGACTAGTACCTTAAACGCGTTTTTGTCGAAACTATGTTTTTAGACAAGTGTCAGCGCGATAACTCAGTCAATTTTGAATATTTTTTAACTTTTTTTTTTATCTTGATAATTATTTTCTGTATAGTCTGACAAGAGGTTTTCTTAATTTTTTGGTCGGACAATTTTTTATAAATTATTAAGGGGGGAAATATGGTTGGGACAGCGTTTTCTCAATGATTTTCATGAATTTTTTTATAGTATAAAAAATTAATACAATTTATTGAAACTTTCAGAATATTTTATACATACATTTAAGTATATACTATAAAATTTTTGAAAAATTTCCGTGAAAAGCACCGAAAATATTAGCGAACCCATATTGCAGGTCACAATCAGACGCAGCATTTTGCGTACATTCTGGAAGCCGCAATTTTCATCTGAAATCAAACGAGGTTGGAATTTACTTTTATTATTTGTCTCTCTTCTATATGAACCTAAATGCTATCAAAAAAATAGAAAATTGAATTTTTAACAGGGGTCAAATCAAAAGAACATGATTTTTTGCCATTTTTTACAACTTTATTTGCAAAAAAAAAAATTATTTTAAATAATGATAATATTCCGATTTCAGGTTCATAGAGAGCGCAATACTATGAAGAAAGTACCTGCCAATTTTCAAAACGATTGGTTGAAAACTTTTCAAACTAGTGTGTACGCAAGTTCGAAAAAAGTCGTTTTCAGAAAAAGGCGGTTTTACCATACACGTGGCGCGCTCGGGGCCTGAAGGAGAGCTACTCACTTTAATGGCTTATAACAATAGAACGAGTCGGAATTTTCATTCAAAATTTTGGGAACATATTTTTCAATAGTTTTACTAACAATTTATTAAATTAAAAAAATCGATTTTTTAACCGTCTAACCCTATTTCCTCCCTTAAACACTAATTTTTTTTTAATCGCATACTAAAGTTTGAAATACTGTAATTTTTTTATTTTTGAATAAAAAAAAAAATTCCCTCCGTCAGACTATAACTACTATATTATTTTACTAGATTCTTTTTTATGAAGTTATGATGTTGATTATTTGTGAAGTTATGATGTCGACAAGGAGGCGCCATGGTTTTCATCAGTAGTCCATTTATACCCGTCAAAAAAATGTTAATATTGAAAGAAAAAATTTTCAAATTTTTTTTCCTACAGTGGAAAAGTTAATAAAAAATGTGGAATCAACGATTTAATTTTTTTTTTCACCATATAACCTTTGTAATAATTTTTCAAATTCACTCGGTTTGCAGCGCGAGCAGCGCTATGTGAGAGCCTTTAAAAAATATTCAATCTGAAGAAAAAGCCTGGATTTCAAAATATTGGATAGTGAAAAAAAATTATTAATAACAATTGTTTATAATGTTTCGTTATAAACGTCGAATGGTCAACTCGTTCGTTTGCTACGTGTCTCCTCGAGGTTATTCCGCTCGCCCATTATACACATAACAGTCAGTAACATTCTTAATCATCTATTATTCGTAAAAAGATATTTTCTAACGAGCGAAACGAACGTTTCAAGGCAGTATTTCTGAAATTCAAAGTAAAATACGATAACCAGCCAGATAACATTAATAACCGTGCGTTAAAGCTGCTATGTTGTATAAACTATTCGTCCGCCAATTTTCCATGCAGCGTGGAAAATTAGCTGCCGGCTGGTGGTGGTACTGTAGTCCTCATCCCCTATGTGAAACGAGAGAGAGAGAGAGAGAGAGAGGAGTGGAGATGCGCAAAGGTGGAACGATGGTGTGACGGGAGGGAGGAATTGTTATGACCCGCGTTTTCCGGTTATGCTCAACGCGCGGAACAGGCTGGTTTGGATAAAGCAGAAAGCGAGACCGAGAGATAAAGAGGGACAGAGAAAGAGAGAAGTTCAAGAGTCAGAAAAGGAGAGAACTATCGTAGATGGGCGGGAGATGGTGGTAAAGGGGAGGTTTGGAATAGTAAGGGGTTGAGGATGAGAGAGAGAATTGCAGGATATAACCACGATGGAGATAACACGGGCGAGCAATTTTTGATGCGTCGCACATTTATGCTGCCGTGAAGAGGAGAACATATAGAGCGAGGCGAAATAGACAGAAAGAGAGAGAAAGAGAGAGAGAGAGAGAGAGAGCTTGCACCCCGCAGTGCGAGAGAATTTTAGGATGGGAAATTCGCGAGAGTAAACAGGGCTTTGTGTGTCCTCGATTCTTGTTTTTTTTCTTTCTTTTTTTTTTTCACGTATAATCCTCCCGTTTCGTAGCTCATTTTTTTTTTTGCACTCAACATACCCCGTCTCTCACTCGCTCTGGTGAATAGTCGATGATACTTTTTGTTTTTCTTTTCTTTTTTTGTTTTCATCTCTCCATCAAATGGAGACGAGACGCACACTCGCATAGAGAAAGAATCACAGAGCTTGCATAGCGGTATTATTAACTGACGTAGATGTGTGCCAGAACGAGACGAGTGCCAGAGATTTGAAAATATTGCTGCTCTGCCCTGGCCTGGTCCCCGACCGGTATTTTCCCGATGGCGGTGAATCGTCGACAAACAGCCTTCTCGAATTTTCTACAACGTTTGGAATATAACCTGACGACAGATAAAAAGAGAGAGAGAGAGAGAGAGAGAGAAGTTAATTTCAGAGAAAGGGAATTGAAACGCATTAATCAATGAATCAATGAATTGATAAAAAAAAAACACATCTTCACGTACATAAAAATCACCGCACTGCGTACTGATACGTATGAAATCAAACGATACGAAAAGCTGAAATACATGAACAAAAGTACAACCTTTTGCATGGCCGAATATTTAGGGGTATGGCCGAGGCGGAATTTTCAAAAAATCGATGTTTTTTTTTGCTTGAGGGAAGAAATAGGGTTAGAACAGCGTTTTCTCAATGATTTTCATGAATTTTTTTATAGTATTAAAACGAATATCATTTATTAAAACTTTGAGAATATTTTATACATATATTTAAGTACATACTATAAAGGTTTGAAGAATTTCCTTGAAAAACACCGAAGATATTAGCGACCCCATATTGCAGGTCACAATCAGACTCAGCATTTTGCGTACATTTTGGAAGCCGCAATTTTTATCTGAAATCAAACGAGGTTGGAATTTACTTTTATTATATGTCTCTCTTCTATATGAACCTAAAGGCTATCAAAAAAATAGAAAATTGAATTTTTTACAGGGGTCAAAACAAAAAAGCATGATTTTTTGCCATTTTTTACAACTTTATTTGCAAAAAAAAATTATTTTGAATAATGATAATATTCCGATTTTAGGTTCATATAGAGCGCAATACTATGAAGAAAGTAACTGCCAATTTTCAAAACGATTGATTGAAAACTTTTCAAACTAGCGTGTACTCAAGTTCAAAAAAAGTCGTTTTTAGAAAAACGCGTTTGAAAAAATAGTGACCGCTCGGTTATACACGTGGCGCTCGGGGCCTGAAGGAGAGCTACTCACTTTAATGGCTTATAACAATATAACGAGTCGGAATTTCCATTTAAAATGTTGGGAACATTTTTCAATAGTTTTAGTAACAATTTATGAAATTTAAAAAAAATCGATTTTTTGAACCGTCTAACCCTATTCCCCCCTTAAACGAGTTATACGATTTCTCAAAAACGGCACAACCGATCGGTCTGCAATTTTAACACAACCTTCTCAGATATATTCGTCAGGTATCGATCGCAGGAATAAAATTTCCGATAATTATTTCTATTTTTTTTAAACATTTCAACGAAAAAATTTTGGTCGAAAATTGGAAATTTTTCTTTTTAGAGCCGCCATTTTGTCAAAAATCAAAATTTCGACTATTCCTTCGATCAATACCTGGATTTATCAATCCAGTAATAGAATCTTTTTGGTATTTTTATTTTGGATTATCCAAATCGGAGACATGGTGCTCACCGCTAGACACCTTTTTTAGAGGAGCTCCCGGAGATCGGCTATAGCAGCTTTAAAAATCATTTTTATTACAAATGAAAAATATAAAAATAAAGTTAAAAGTTACCACAATACGTATATACATTTTTACGATAATAAATTAAAATGTCTTTCCTGGAAAAATTCTTGAAAAATCGCCTTTTTTCGGTCTCCTGACTGCGTATAACAAACGATGCTTTATTTTCATAAAAATAAGTTACTAATCGTTATTAACTATTCGTAAGCTACTTCTCACCGACATTCAGCGTATACCGTAAGCTTACCTCTGGCACGGCCATCGATTACCCGTGCGCGTGACAAATAACTTCGACAATTTTTACCCGATTGACTACAAATTTGAAAATTATGTTTCTAATTGCATTTCGCTGAGAAGTACGTACGAAATTTCTGATTAATTAAAAACTTACCATTTTACGAGCAGTTTCATACGAAATTGTTCACTGAAAATTCACCCTTCAAGTTCAAACGCCTACAATATTCGAATAAAACAATACTTTTCAAATTTCATACGTACTTCTCTAGGTACTCTTTTGTAGATTAACGAGAATTTTTTTTTTTTTTGGTCTAGGTCAAAAATTGTGGATGCCAAATGTCACGCCGCGTAAATGAGATACCAAAAGCAAACAGCAGTAGTCGGCCATTTTCCAAAACAAAAAAACAAAAAAAAATTTTTTTCATTAGCTTGATATTTATACAAAATAGATGTGTAATTAGTTTTATAAATAAAACACTTTTTCATACAAAAAAAAATTGTTAAATGTGCACATGATTTTATATCCGCTACCATGGCCGAAATGGCCATGGTAGCGGATGGAGGCGATATGCCTATGGGCGTCTGGTAACTTAAGTCGATTTTCATGTCTTTTTTGGAGGGCGTTTTTTGTAGGAAAATAAAAATGAATCGTTTTTGATATTTAGGATGTTTTTATTTACATATTAAATATAAAAAAAAAAAATTTTTGAAAAAATGTAATAGTTTATTATTATTATTATTATTATTATTGATCGAAGTTGGCACCTCGAAAAAAAAGCGCGTGGGTGGCCCCGGTGATTTTGGCTCTTGATGTTATCTGAAATAAAAAATTCTCGATAATTCTTAATCTATAGACATGTCATTCTGGTCGGAACTACTGAAGTTAAATTTCATGGATAAATAACAAAATGGCGGACTTTGGGAAAAAAAACTTTTTTTTCCAAAGAATTATCAACAATTTTTGATTTCAGATAACATCAAGAGCCAAAATCACCCGGGCCACCCACGCGCTTTTTTTTCGAGGTGCCAACTTCGATCAATAATAATAATAAACTATTAAATTTTTTCAAAGAATTTTTATTTGCATCTGTAATATGTAAATAAAAACATCCTGAATATCCAAAACGATTCATTTTTATTTTCTGGTCAAAACTACTGAAGTTAAATTTCATGGATAAATAACAAAATGGCGGACGTTGGAAAAAAAAGTTTTTTTTTCCAAAGTCTGCGATTTTGTTATTTATCAATGAAATTTAACTTCAGTAGTTCCGACCAGAATGACATGTCTATAGATTAAGAATTATCAAGAATTTTTTATTTCAGATAACATCAAGAGCCAAAATCACCGGGGCCACCCACGCGCTTTTTTTTTCGAGGTGCCAACTTCGATCAATAATAATTTTTTTTGTATCTTTAACATGTAAATAAAAACATCCTAAATATCAAAAACGATTCATTTTTATTTTCCTACAAAAAAACGCCCTCCAAAAAAGACATGAAAATCGGCTTAAGTTACCAGACTACTACCTTAATGATAATGAACAGCGAATGAAACAAATGTTATTATCCAAATGGTGTATGAGAGTAGGAACAAGATTACCGCTGGACCTACTCTGCTATAAAGGTATGTAACTGGGTAGACGGAATCGATCGGCTTCGACGATTTTGTCAGTATACATGTATGTATAGTTATTTAACTATAACAAGATGGAGACTGGGTGCGTAGCCGGGCTTTACAATGTAGAGTCAAGCTCGGATGCAGCGCGCTTTACACTGACGGACAAGCTCTCTGGAGTTTACACACGGTATCGCAAGCCAGTTGAGTATGAAAGCGTACCAAAGTTACTATATAGATCGATAGATAGATATATATATATATTTATGTATGTATCGCCCGAGGCAGCACGCAGCGGTTACCAAACGTTGGACAAACACCAAAAGCTCTGACGGGGTATTAGCAGCGAGGCATTAGCGTTAGCGAAAGAGAAAGCCATGGACAACGGTTTTACGGGGAATCTTGATTCCAGGTACGAGGAACGTCATCGCATTATTATTATCCCATTGTCGGAGCCGAGGAACTTGCGAAAACGCTTTGATCTCTTCCTGTATCGAGATCCTGATTAAATAGTCCCTCTCTCACTCTCTCTCTGTATATATTTCAGTTACGACGAGCGACTGTATCCTTTGATGGAGATCCCTCGATCATCCTCTCGAGTTTCTAGCGAAACAGTGACCATTCTCTTCCCTCCTTCGTTTTTTTTTCTTCTGCCAATGACTAACAATGTGATATAATTAATACGACGGAATACTCTGTTTGCCACTCCGACTTTTCAATTATCAAACGCGAGTTAAAATACAATGTGTATTGTTAGGGAAATTGTAGTGAAGAATATATCGATGGGAATTGGAGTAAAGACTAAAGACTATTAAATAAAATTGGCTTTCTTTGCGTATCGCTTATGTCTATAAAGTTATCGCAAAAAAACAACGCGTATGAATACTTTTTTGACCCACTGTATATTTATTCGTTCGCGTAGTTTATGCAACTATTTTTATAGTCAATCGAAATTAAAGCGATCTCGAGAATCGTTCGAGGATATATAACAATGTGATCTAATTAGTACGACGAAATACTCTGTTTGCCACTCTGACATCACGATTATCAAACGAGAGTTAAAATACAAGGTGTTTTGTTAGAGAAATTGTACTAAAGACTGTGTCGAAGGGATGAAGATAAAATTGAAAAACTTTATAGGGGTGAGATCACTTCGTCATTAAACCACTCGAGGAAAAGTAAATAGTCAGATAGAAATGTTAGATAATAATTTATAATGAAATTCATTCATGACAACAATTTATGTCATCAATTAACCTGTTGAACTAATGAATCATTCCACTTTTATAAATTAATTACACAAGTGTCATTAGTTAATCACCTCTCCTGTGTTATCAATAAATCTGCAATATTTTAATAATTCACCTTTATTGTGTATTATTTATCTACGAATAATTCAAGCTTATGTCATATATATTTATCCGTTCGCGTGATTTATGTAACTACTTTTATACTCAACCGAAGTTACGACAATCCCGAGGATCGTTCGAGGATAAATAAATGACGACGACAATTGTGGGAAACGCCAGTTAACCAATTTACAAAAAGCCTAAATGTGTCCCGTGAGATTAAACACTTTCAATACACAAATTTTTGTAATCAAACATTTGAGGAATTCGCTGAATCAACTTTGTTTTCATATCGTCATTCCACGTTTCACGATTGCTCCGTAAATTACGTAATAATTTCAATGTTTATACGGGTAATATTGCCGTAACCATACCGTAACGTACGCACAAGTATAAACGATAAAACTCGTAATCTTGTGTCACACTGCATGATCGAGTCGACGAGGGAGAACGACGAGAAATTGACGGGAGATTCATATCAGGGTAAAGAGTTTTCTGGAATACCGGAGACGAGAGAGTCTCTGCCAAGATAGCCCGGAGATGAGCCGACTACCGCTTCTCTCATTTCTACAGCCTGTTTTTCTACAGAGAGATTCAAAATTATAAATAATTGTTTTTTTTTAATCATAAATCAATTGACTTTAAATTTTCATCCCATCAAAATCAAATTTCACGTGAAATGAACCAAAAGAAAATAAACAATCGCATAAAAATCGTTCGCTACAGGGAGATTGGACATTGAATTATTACTTTTGCTATTTGGAACAAGATAAAACAATATTATTGTAAAATAAATGGTTTGGTCCACGGGAAAAAAATTATTTTGGCAAATAAAATCTATTTGCTACAAATTGAGATTAGGGCGAATATTTTTGATTCTGGTTACTGGTTTCTGTAATCAATTTTCTATAAATCACAAAATATACTTCAATTGAACGGGTCTGTTATTGTCGTTCATTGCTTGAAAACGAGTTGAATTAATAGAAAAAACGAATCGAACGAAACAACGAGCTTGAATTATGTATCAGCCTGTAAAATTCCTCGTCCCTCATCGATATCTCTATCGCGACGCGATTCAAGCTCAAACTCAGCGATCCAATTTCCATTGAGATTCGCACATACATATATCACACATAGATTTAATATAGGGAAGCACATTTCATGTGCTTCCCATCCGCTCTCGTCATATTTCCTCTCATCTGTTTTTCGTCTCAATCAGATATTTGAGTAAACCTCTCTCGTTCCAATTGCAAATGTTGAATCATTATTTATTTGGCCTGCTTTTTCGACGAGAAGCCTCTCGTTCTTTGTCATGTTCCCGATAAGAATCACGCTGACGAAATTATTTCTTTCTCTTAAGTTCACCGATATGACATAATATCTAAAATTTCGCCAAGCATACGAACATTTTTATGACAAACTCACGTATGTTAAAAATTCGTGATAATACCCAAACTATTTAACCTGTCGACTTGAAATTTGGCATGCAGCTACAATAAAATATTTCCCAGATACCCTTCGAGTCATTTAAAAACAAAAGGACATTGTAAACGCTGAGAAATGGGTCAACCTATGAAAGGACTCACTCGAAGGACTGCAAAAGTATTTTTTAATATTTTTTTCTATCATTATTTTAAACAATATTCGACGTAATGTTCGTTTTTTTTACTGTGTCCTCCGCCACAATAATTCCGATATATGAAGGTATATATTTTTGAAAAGTTAAGAGAAAAATTACAGTGATATTCAAATTTTCATTGATTCTTTTGAGATTTATGTTATTGAAATTTCGCCAGGCATACGAACATTTTTATGACAAACTCACGTATGTTAAAAATTCGTGATATGTTCCAAACTATTTAACCTGTCGACTTGAAATTTGGCATGCAGCTACAATAAAATATTTCCCAGATATTCTCCGAGTCATTTAAAAACAAAAGGACATTGTCAACGCTGAAAAATGGGTCATCCTATGAAAAGACTCACTCAAAGGACTGCAAAAGCATTCTTAAATATTTTTTTCCATCATTATTAAAAAAAATATTCAACGTAATGTTCGTTTTTTTTACTGTGTCCTCCGCCACAATAATTCCAATATATGAAAGCATATATTTTTTAAAAGTTAAGAGGAAAATTACAGTGATATTCATATTTTCATTGATTCTTTTGAGATTAATGTTATTTTATGGAAAAAAAAAGTACTCAACAATGGTATCAGCTATAAATATCTTTACTTAGGGGAAACAATACGGAATTCCACTGTGCATGATGTACGTTCACGTTCCACTGGTTTTTATTTTATTTTTATTAGATAACGACCTATTTCAGCGTAACAACAATGAATGCCACGACAATTTTGTCGGCTTGACGATAATTTTATCATGTGTAAAAACTCGTTAAAAACACGAGGACATATGATAGAGCGGAGAACCACGCGAGCAGAGATTCGTTGGAGGTTTGCTCATCAACGTTTGCGAAGTACCTGCATATGATCCGCGACCGTACACACCGGAATTTTCATATATACTATGAATGTATATAGATAATACCTACATGGATATATGCGGCGTGGTCTGTCGAGCATTAATGTCACTGTATATCCAAGAGGAGAGAACCGGTGAGCGAAAAGGGTACCCATACGTCGTGTTGTTTGCCAACCGTAATTTAGATCGAGATACGTATCGTTCGATCCGCTGCTGTATATAAACTTTATATGTATATAAAGTATATATATGTATAACAGTGACTCAAATGATATATAACAATATATACATATATATATATACATATATTGTTGTATCCCAGTAGTAACGAGTAGTAAAAGACCAGAATATCGACATTGTTTGAGCGTACCACTCTTCGCTATATCTCTGCGTGACTTGACTGCAATTTTTTTTTTCTCATTTTACTTTATTCTCAACGTCAAGATGCGCTTCCGGTAGCTAGAGCACTAATGACCAGTCTCAGAAGAGCTAAATTCGAAAAAATAAATAATAATGCTTACAATTTTTTTTTACCGATTAATCGACGTTAAGGGCGGAAATAGGGTTAGGACAGCGTTTTCTCAATGATTTTCATGCATTTTTTTATAGTATAAAAAATTAATATAATTTATTGAAACTTTGAGAATATTTTATACATATATTTAAGTATGTACTATAAAATTTTTGTAGAATTTCCTTGAAAAACACCGCAGATATTAGCGACCCCATATTGCAGGTCACAATCAGACTCAGCATTTTGCGTACATTCTGGAAGCCGCAACTTTCATCTCAAATCAAACGAGGTTGGAATTTACTTTTATTATATGTCTCTCTTCTATATGAACCTAAATGCTATCAAAAAAATAGAAAATTGAATTTTTTACAGGGGTCAAAACAAAAAACCATGATTTTTTGCCATTTTTTACAACTTTATTTGCAAAAAAAAAATTATTTTAAATAATGATAATATTCCGATTTTAGGTTCATATAGTGCGCAATACTATGAACAAAGTAACTGCCAATTTTCAAAACGATTGGTTGAAAACTTTTTAAACTAGCGTGTACGCAAGTTCAAAAAAAGTCGTTTTCAGAAAAACGGGTTTGAAAAAATAGCAAAATGCTGAGTCTGATTGTGACCTGCAATATGGGGTCGCTAATATCTGCGGTGTTTTTCAAGGAAATTCTTCAAAAATGTTATAGTATATACTTAAATATATGTATAAAATATTCTCAAAGTTTCAATAAATTATATTTATTTTTTATACTATAAAAAAATTCATGAAAATCATTGAGAAAACGCTGTCCTAACCCTATTTCCCCCCTTAACGGCTTATAACAATAGAACATATTTTTCAATAGTTTTACTAACAATTTATGAAATTAAAAAAAAATCGATTTTTGAACCGTCTAACCCTATTTCCCGCCTTAATATATTTGTTACTAGCTGTGGCCCGCGTTAAATTTCCGTCCCACGACTCAACGCGCCACTGCCACTCCTCAGGGTCATATCATGAAGTTATATAGGCTAAAGCCTTTCTCAATAAACGGGCTATCTAATGCAAAAAAAATGTTTCAAATTGGATTTCGTATTTCCTGAGATTAGCGCGTTCGAACAAACATACAAACTCGCCAGCTTTATTATAGTAAGATTAGTAGCAAAAAAAAAATTATTTTAATAATGACGAAATAGGTATAAATTGAATTATGAAGATTTCTGAAAAAGTGCATTTGCTTTCAAGCTTTTTTTTCAAACAACAATTGACGGCATAGAAGCAATGAACATTTTGATACTTCCGTTTGTACGTTCAAAGATGACTATATTAAGTTGCGAGCCTACATTTCACAAAACAAATAATAATTTGAAGAAGAACAAAAAAAAAAGATAATCCAACTTTATGAACCAATTTGCCGTAATCATTTTTACCGGTTACGTCGAGGATGATCGCGATGGAAAAAAAAAACAATGAAGGATACGCATAAACTCGCAGAACCTTGAAAAGTCTAAACGTTAGAAGAGTCGTTATTTATTCCGTTCGTTTGTTGTTACGTCCTGTGACTAAGCGATGACTGCGCGAGATTTTGAAATGTGCCGGTGTGAAAATTCACCGACTATAGCGAGTAAAGCGCATCGTTCGATGGGATTTGACGAGACGTTATCACGCCAGACGCCACGTCAATGTCTGTCTCGTATAATGAGTCTCGAGAGTGTTCGAGCATTGAAAAAGAAATTAAACGACGAGAAAAAAAATTTGTGGAAGACTCGGGAAACGCTCGGACGGAAATATTTACATATATTTATAATTAATGCATATATCGAGAGAAGAAAAAAAAAAGTTAAACGGACCAAAAACGCTTGAGGGAACGGATCATTTTACGTGAATTCTCGGGAAAAGAGGTATGGCCAAAGAACAGTGTCGCGATTAGTGGTGAACACCGTTATCGCTGATTCATGCAGTATATGTACAGAGAATTGCACTCTCTCTCTCTCTTTCTATCTTTTTTCTCTCTCATCTGCGTGTGCGGGTGCCGATAGTCCGTGGGTTCGCAATCGCTCGACGTGCCCGCAGAGACTGTAACGCCGTCAAAAGAAGAACAAAAAAAAAAGAAAAAAAAATAGCGAGGAGTTAAAAAAAAAGAATCGACCAGAGAATAGTTTCACGAGGTAGTACTACACATCCAACTAACGAAGCTTCCAGAGAGGCTGCAAGTCCAATACATAGAAGCGCATGTACAAAAAACTACACGTGCATACTCCATGCACATAAATACTCGGGCAAACGTACAAATATATAAGATAAAATGGGTCAAAATGGAACAGTGATGTTTAGCTTGTTCGTGAAATCGGATTGGGGAGAACGGGGATAACGGCGACCATCTAAAAGTGCAATGTTCAATATTTCCAATACATTTCAATTATTTATATTGTTCTCGAAGCAAAAGATTGACAAGCTCTCTTCGCATAACGTCAGCCGCAATTGTCGAAGTACAGAAATAAATTACTTTTTTGTTCATTAATGGAAAAATAAGACGCGGCGTTCACTATGGCTTCCACCTGTGGATAATCGCGAAAATTCTATGGGCTTATGACGAATTAAGGTTCTCACAGACCCCTGAAATTTTCATAAAATCAATTTGTTTTTACAGATTTTTATTCCTTATACTTTTAAGAATTGAAGAAAAAAAACTTCCCCCCAAAACGCCCTCCAAAAAAGACATGACAATCGGCTTAAGTTACCAGACTACTACCTTAAACGCGTTTTTCTCGAAACTATGTTTTTAGACAGTGTCAGCACGATAACTCAGTCAATTTTTAATATTTTTTAACTATATTTTTTTAAAAATCTTCATAATTGTTTTCTCTATAGTCTGACGAGAGATTTTTTTAATTTTTTGGTTGGACCATTTTTTTTATAAATTATTAAACACTGCTATTTTTTTAAAATTATATATTAAAGTTTGAAATATTTATCCCCGTAAAAAATAATCAGCATGTCATGATGATAACTCAATCAATTTTTAATATTTCTCCCTTTTTTTTTGTCAAGTCTTAATAATTATTTTCTTTATAGTCTGACGAGAGGATTTTTTAATTTTTTGGTTGGACAATTTTGTACAAATTGCTGAACACTGATTTTTTTTTAAATTGCATACTAAAGTTTGAAATACTGTAATTTCTTTATTTTTGAATGAAAAACAAATTCCCTCCATCAGACTATTACGTATATATTATTTTACCAGATTCTTTATTATTTTTACACATTGGATAATTTTTGGTGAAGTTATGATGTCGACAAGGCAGCGCCATGGTTTTTATCAGTAGTTCATTTATACCCGTAAAATATATTATTAATATTTTTAAAAAAATTAAAAAAATTTTTTTCCTTATAGTTGAAAAGTTAATAAAAAATGTGGAATTAACAATTTAATTTTTTTTCCAGCATATAACCTTTATAATAATTTTTCAAATTTACTCGATTTTCAGCGCGCGCAACGGTATGTGAGTTCTTAACAAATCGCCACAATAATGCAATGCCATCGAAAAAAATGTTCGATCGAGCATCGTGACATCGTGATCCGATCGATTTAAAGGGACAAATTTTCTTGAATTTCCGTGGCGGTTGTTTCATTTTGCCCCAGTGTACTTTCTTTTAGATTGCCCCTATGCGTAACATGGACAGTACATACACAATTTCGATTCTCGATCTAACCCAAGTGTGTTGCGTGTGCGCCAGACACACCGTCACGAACGAGAGACCTCGCGAATTCTCGGGAAAATCGTTTGTGCGATAAACGCTTCATTGCCGCGAAACACGAAAGGGTTGGGATGGGAGGCGAGTTAGCGAGGAAACGATCGTGCCGAAGAGAGAAAATCGAGAAAATCCAAAAGAGAACTGTGAACAAGAGAGGGACAGAGAAAGCCAGAGATCAATTTGCATTTCACGATTGTATCGAACCGGTTTTTCAACGAACGCTCGTTACGAGAAGAAGAGAAGTACATACGCACGAAGTAAAAATCCATATCTATACCAGGAGTCAAGTCGTAACGGAAAATACCAAATGGGATGAGTCAATAAGCAAAATAAATACAAGTTCCAAAATGGCCGCTTATGGGCCGTTCCAAAATAGCCGCGTATGCAATTCTATTCTTAAATCGATGAGCAAACATTACCCATTTTTTGCTCATTGTTTATGGGCAGATGAACAATAAAAAAACTAATTGTAGATCTAAATCAACAAAGGTTTAAAGTTGAATCATTTGAGATGGAACCGGTCCATAGGTATTTTCGAAATTATACCCTCAAATTTCCCGTTTTTTTTTTTTCAATTCGTAAAATTGACATTTCCTGACCATATTTGCCGTTCACAAGCACGCAGCAAACGTTTTTCCACAAAGAACCGGTGGTTACATGTTAGAAAAATTAAAAATTATTGAGGCAGAAATATTTTCAGACTTGAGCTTCGTGTACCTGGGATTTCGTGTATTATTCTTGTTATCCATAACTAAAAATCCATATCTATACCAGGAGTCGAGTCGTACCGGAAAATACCAAATGTGATGAGTCAATAAGCAAAATACAGTGGGTCAAAAAAGTATTCATACACCTTGTTTTTTTGCGATAACTTTATAGACATAAGCGATACGCAAAGAAAGCCAATTTTATTTAATAGTAAATCAGGTGCAGAGATAAACTGCAAATGGAGAATTTTTTTCCAGGAGTAATAGAAGAATTATGCAAAAAAAACGAAAATTTTCGGGACAAAAAAGTATTCGTACACTTACGATTGAGCTGCTAAACCTCGATAGTCACTCACGGACGGTCTGACCTCTGCGTACAATGTAAACGAGTCTTCGTTTACACAATGGTTTTGACCTATTCCATGCGGTTGTAGATCTTCAAGCTGTGAACAGACATGATGGCAAAGAAAAGCGAAATATCAATATCCATGCGAGATAGAGTGGTTTTTCTTCGGAAACGTGGTGAAAGTTATCGAAAAATTAGTAAAGAACTAAATCTAAATTTCGTAACAGTGCATTATATAACTAAAAAATACGAAAGAACAAACAGCACAGAAAATAAGCCACGAACCGGTCGACCGATAATACTAACGGTACGAGAGCGTCGGAGTATCGTTACAGAGGCTACAAAAAAACCGTTCACAAGTGCTCGCAGTTTAGCGAATGATGTCGCGTCAACATCGGGAAAGAGCGTGTGTCCCCAGACTATTCGAAACGTTTTGCATTCTGCCCAAATATACGGCGGAACTGTCCGCAAAAAACCATTAATTAATAATATAAATCGAGAAAAACGTTTAAGTTTCGCAAAAACCTGCGTAAAAAAAACTATAGAATTTTGGAAACGTGTCGTATTCTCGGATGAATCGAAGTTTAACATCTTCGGGTCCGATGGAAAAAAATTCGTCTGGCGGAAACCAAATACCGAGCTCCGGCAGAAAAATTTAATACCGACTGTAAAGCACGGTGGAGGAAGCGTCATGGTTAGGGGCTGTATGGGATATTATGGCGTTGGTAATCTGGCTTTTATAGATGGTACAATGAATGCCCAGACGTATATCGACGTGTTGCGCAGCAATTTCAAAGCAAGTGTAGATAAAATGGACCTGGATAGAAATTTCTACTTCCAACAAGATAACGACCCGAAACCTACTGCCATGAAAACGAGGGAATGGTTACACTATAATGTCCGCAAACAATTGATTACACCACCACAATCTCCGGACATCAATCCTATTGGAAATTTATGCCACTTGGTGGATGTAGAATTTAGAAAAAGAAAAATAAAAAACAAATCCGATCTCTAAAGAATGCTTTTAGAAGAATGGACGAAAATAACAAAAGAAACAACGCAAAAGCTAGTAGAATCCATGCCTAAGAGACTCGAGGCGATAATTGAAGCAAAAGGGATGCACACCAAATATTAGTTATAATTAACAACTATGATGATGTAGGTTTCCACTATAATCGTAAGTGTATGAATACTTTTTTTGCCCGAATATTTTCATTTTTTTGGCATAATTCTTCTATTATTCCTGGGAAAAAATTCTCCATTTGCAGTTTATCTCTGCACCTGATGTACTATTAAATAAAATTGGCTTTCTTTGCGTATCGCTTATGTCTATAAAGTTATCGCAAAAAAACAAGGTGTACGAATACTTTTTTGACCCACTGTAAATACAAGTTCCAATACGCGGCTATTTACCGCTTATGGACCGTTCCAAGATAGCCGCGTATGCAATTCTATTCCTAAATCGACGCGCCTTAAACATCATCCATTTTTCACTCACTATTTATGGGTAGGTGAGCGATGAAAAAAAACAATTATAGATCGAAATCAACAAAGGTTGAAAGTCGAATCATTTGAAGATGGAATCGTTCCATACGTATTTTCGTAATAATACACTACAATTTTCAATTTTCCTTTTCAATTCGTAAAATTGACATTTCCTGACCATCTTCGACGTTAACAAGCATGCAGCAACCGTATTTCCACGAACAACCGGTGGTTACATATTAGAAAAATAAAAATTTATTGAGGCAGAAATATTTTCAGACTTGAGCTTCGTGTATCTGAGACTTCGTGTATTATTCTTGTTAGAAGTACGAAATTATTCTTGTTCCAAGAATAACCACATCGAACGTAAGAATAATTTATGCTCCGAATATCGTGGCCACCGAGAATATATACGATTTGGAGCAAGAATAATTATAATTATATAAAAAAACTTAAGTATGATAGGATATTGGAAAACTAGTATAAATGATCCCAAAATATCGTCCTTTTATCTCCATTATACAAAAGTATCTTGGCAACCCGGTGGTCAATTTTTTTAAATACAAAAGCGGATTAATCATCGTACCTGTTCGCACGAATGAACGACTTTTGTTCGTGACATCAAAATCGAGGTCACAAAACAAATTTAGCAAGAATCTTTACTTCGGTAAACTTCAGTAAAAACAAAAAAAAAATAAAAAAGAGGACTCGGTCTCGAAGAATACTTTTTTGTTGTTATTATGGTGTCCCCTCTCGGAGGGTGGGTAGAAAAGATTCAAGCCATGACTATTGATTCATCGTTAGTCTCTGTTTCTCTTTTGTATATTTTTTTTCCTTCCCTTCGTCTTCCTTTTCGTTTTGTCATCATCTCCACGCCCGTTGCTATCTCTCGCCACGGTATTCTCGGTGACCGAAAGCGCGACAACGACGATCGAGAAGTCTCAGCACGGTTTGATAAAAGCCAATATACTCGGGGCAACGCGAAGAGGCCCATCGTAGTGTCGCATAAAATAGAACTTATCTCTCGCCGTGTGTGAATGCTTACTGGACCACGAAAGTGCCTGTGTGAGAGAGACAACGATAGATAGAGAAAGAAAAAGAGGTAAAAAAAAAGTGGAAATGAGAGTAAAAAAAATTGTACGGGCGTTATATTGGAGGTCACGAGTTAATAGTTGAACCTATCTCTCTTTACTTCCCTCTCTGTCACTGTGAAGAAAAACCTGTATTTTTCTCTCTCTCTCTCTCTCTCTCTCTTTCTCTTTCTCTTCCTCTCGCACACACACACACACACACACACACACACACACACACACACACACACACACAATTTCTCTTGACGCCGAGTTGGCGAGGATGGGTAGACACTCTCGTGTCATTTGCGGGTCGACGTTTACTTCACACTATAACTGTAACTATACTGCACTAATATACAACACAACGATGCATATACCAGAATATACGGCGCTTCTCTCTCTCTCTCTCTCTCTCTCTCTCTCTCTCTCTTTCGCGATCTCCTACTCTCCGACCTCGGTTCGTGATCGTAAAAGAGCCAGGAACGCGCAGCTTCATATATTCACATGCAAGAGCGTCATACGAGAGGCGAGAAAGCGCTATCGCAATTTTTTTTTTCACTACCAACTTCGTTACTTTTCGTTTTATTATCCGCCACCCCCGTCTGACAATATCGGTCACTATCTACTTAAGCTGCGGTGATCGCTGGGTGGGTAATTAAAATGATCCAATAGCGTTTAAATGCTGTCGATGAAATCGAAAATTGAAGAAAAAAAATTAACTACACTGACGTTTAAGGGGGGAAATAGGGTTAGACGGTTCAAAAAATCGATTTCTTTTTTATTTCATAAATTGTTAGTAAAACTATTGAAAAATATGTTCCCAAAATTTTTAATGAAAATTCCGACGCGTTCTATTGTCATAAGCTATTAAGGGGGCAAATAGGGTTAGGACAGCGTTTTCTCAATGATTTTCATGAATTTTTTTATAGTATAAAAAATGAATATAATTTATTGAAACTTTGAGAATATTTTATAGATATATTTAAGTATATACTATAAAATTTGTATACATATATTCAAGTATATGCTGTAAAATGTATACTTGTTTATATATATGTTTTTCTTGATACTATTTTTTCAAACGCGTTTTTCTGAAAACGACTTTTTTTGAACTTGCATACACGCTAGTTTGAAAAGTTTTCAACCAACCGTTTTGAAAATTGGTAGTTACTTTCTTCATAGTATTGCGCTCTATACGAACCTGAAATTGGAATATTATCATTATTTAAAGTAATTTTTTTTTTGCAAATAAAGTTGTAAAAAATGGCAAAATATCATCCTTTTTTGTTTTGACCCCTGTAAAAAATTCAATGTTCTATTTTTTTGACAGCATTTAGGTTCAGAAGAGAGACATATAATAAAAGTAAATTTCAACCTCGTTTGATTTCAGATGAAAATTGCGGATTCCAGAATGTACGCAAAATGCTGAGTCTGATTGTGACCTGCAATATGAGGTCGCTAATATTTTATAGTATATACTTAAATATATGTATAAAATATTCTCAAAGTTTCAATAAATTATATTCATTTTTTATACTATAAAAAAATTCATGAAAATCATTGAGAAAACGCTGTCCTAACCCTATTTCCCCCCTTAAACAATGATAAAGCCCAAAACTTTAAACAATTTTTTTCATCAACAATTCTACATTTTTTTCAATGGTAATTTATCCATGAGTTGGAACGTCTCCTCAAAAAATAATAGTTTCCCGTGTCGGAATAATGTTGTTTGACCACGAAGAATTTTGAACAATTTTTCATGAAACGGTTCGCACCAATAAGTGAAAACAAAAGGTGAATTAAGTATTATCGCGATTTTTAACAAGGATATATTCGTGTAATACGTTAATAACTGCCGATAAAATTTTGCAAGAGTGACCGGAGTCTCGGTACGAGTACATAAAAAAATTCATGGTTTGCCCACATTTTTTTTCACAACCGCTCAACACTTTTAATCACCGCAAATGTATCCCCTTAAATGTGCAATTCGTTTGAACTCCATTAACGGGTTATACGCAGTTGCAAGGCAAAAAAAAGACGTTTTTTTTATGAATTTTTTCTGAAAAGGGATTTTATTTGACAAATACAAGAAGTATTAATAAATGTAGTGGTAGCTTTTAACTTAATATCGGCATTTTTCATTTTCAAAAATATTGATTTACACTGCTCCTGTAGACGATCCCCTGGAGGTCCGCCAAAAAAAGGTGTCTTTCGGTGAGTACGATATCTCCAGTTTGGATTATTTAAAATAAAAAAACCAAAAAGATTCTATTAGTGAATGGATAAATCTAGGTATTGATCGAAGGAATAGTCGATATTTTGATTTTTGACAAAATGGCGGCTCCAAAAAGAAAAAATTCCAATGTTCAACCAAAATTTTTTCGTCGAATTGTTTGAAAAAAAAAGAAATAATTATCGAAAATCTTATTCCATAGATCAATACCTGAAGAATATATCTGAGAAGGTTGCGTTAAAATTGCGGACCGATCGGTTGAGCCGTTTTTGAGAAATCGTGCTCACCGACTTTGAAAACACCGATTTGATAAAAACGCGTTCAAAGTTTCATGCTGC
The DNA here is from genome assembly GCA_958009045.1 of Oxytorus armatus. Lineage (NCBI taxonomy): Eukaryota > Metazoa > Arthropoda > Insecta > Hymenoptera > Ichneumonidae > Oxytorus > Oxytorus armatus. The sequence goes on along the minus strand of OY253746.1, from coordinate 4,608,395 downwards.
TACTTCCGTCTTTAGGACGCCTACTTTGTAACGCTCAGAGCGTCCTTACAAATATGCATGTATCTCCAAGATTATTTGCCGGATCGATTTGAAATTTTCAGAGAATATACTCAAATATATGTACATTCCGAAAATGCAATAAAAAAAAACCGATTTTACAAATTTCTGCGTATGACCCCTTAACGAATATTAAAACGTACCCGGTATAAAAAAATGTTTAACGATAATTCATAAATTTAAATTTTATTTGAAACGCAACGAAAAAACCCTATCAAATTGTCCCGCAGGGGTTACTGCTCTTTCAGTCTGACGATGAATATCGTTGTCTTTTTCACTTAATATTTCTCGCCTCGACGGTAGAAGACTCGCACGATTCACGACGTGCCATTCACTCTAATAACGGTATCCATACGTTTGGTCTATCCGTAAACTCGTCGTGTAGCATCGAGCAAGAAATCACGAAGACGTAGCAGAAGTAACATACGCAGTTACCGAGTAAAACGAGCGCAGAGCAGCTAGTAGATAAGGTACGTCTTGGTCGGGCAACAAAAAAAAACGAGTCAAACGAGGTAAACAGTATTCAATATATATAGCAGGGAAATAAATCAACCACTCACATTCAGAAGGACATATGAACCAAGGTTTCTTACGCGCGCATTGCGCCGTTTTGATTTTCAGACAATGGCGGTTGTTCTGGAAAATTCAAGGTTTTTTTTTTTCACGATCACCTAAAATCGGATACGTCTCAGCTACGGCCGTTCATTTTTTATGTCTCGTCAGCGTTGCACAATCGTCCGTGAGTGAACTGTAATAAAAAAAACGAGAAAAATAAAATATTTCCTGTGCAGCGAAATATGAAACGTCGAGGTGACGGTCGTTGAAGAGTTTAGGGGAAAATTTGTGAGGCGTAAAATAACGATATCTCGAAAACGCTATATCACACAGGCGTAAAGTGGAGTGATCAAGGTCATTGCCTCGATAAACCTGTAACCAGAATATTCGTTTCGGTGCTCGTATATTTGTTTTCCTCGTTGTTACGAGCCAAATGACCGTCAAGAATATCGGTCTGACCGTTGGTAGCTTTCACTGCTCGTTAGCGAATTGTTAATTCTGTTTTTTTTTCTTCTCGGAATTGAAAAAAATTAGTATATATCCGCGGCGCAATATAGAGGTCAGAAGTGGAAAAAATAAATTGGAATAGCGTGTTATATCTTTTTATCAATATTGAAAAACTATCTTTTTTTTTCTTTTCCTTCGAAAGGTCTCAGTCAAATGAGTTATGAATTTTAATGAACGTTTTTACGACCTTTCATTGATTGATTGATTGACAGTAATGGATAACGCTTTAAATGGACTGCTTTAAAATATGTGTTTTTAGTGCTTTAAAAGACTTTAGTAATTTATTATAAAATAGGTTTAATGATTTATGTAATGTTTTAGAAAACGAATATCGTTCAGTTTCGTCGAACAGCAACCATTTCTGTTATTTACATTTTTGATTCATCATTTTGTTTACTAAATCCTTTACTAATTCCTTCAGCAATTTCCTTCCTAATCCTTTACTAATCCGTGATGCCCTACCAATTTTCGTGATTAAGCTAGTAGTCTGGTAACTTAATCCGATTTTCATGTCTTTTTTGGAGGGCGTTTTTTTGTAGGAAAATGAAAATGAATCGTTTTGGATATTTAGGATGTTTTTATTTACATATTAAAGATACAAAAAAAAACTTTTTCAAAATAATTTTTTTTTTGAATCTTTAATATGTAAATAAAAACATCCTAAATATCCAAAACCATTCATCTTTATTTTCCTACAAAAAAACGCCCTCCAAAAAAGACATGAAAATCGGCTTAAGTTACCAAACTACTACCTTAAATAAAACGAAAATATGACTTTTAAAAAATTAACGAAAATTAGTAATACAATTTTAAAATAACTTGCCATCTGCTAATAATATATTTTCCTTAAATGATCATGAATTTGCTAGAACACATTTGTTGAAAGTTTCGTTGATTGTTTTTCGTTATAAAGCAGTATAATCCGGTTACGTCAATCCATCAACGTAATTTCATTATTATTATTGTTTTTTTGTCGATGCTTCAAGATTATCTGTTGAACGATGATTCTCGACGTCCTAAAACGAAGAAAAGCCCTGGAAGATTGCTAGTATTACAGCTTCCAACCGGATTATCGGAGGGTTAACAGGCACTGGACCAGAGAAGCCTCGGAGCGAGATTGTCCGATAATGTTTCGTTTTTTGGACACACTGTATAGATATAGAAGGAAAAATCCAAGTGAACCAGAGGATTTTCAAGAAAATCTAGTCGATTTTACGAAATCTTGGTTTTTCTTTCTGTTTTTTTTTTTTTTTTTTCAACCCTGTCGCACGTTTATACACACGATTCTTGCTGATACCGAGTGACGACAAGCGCAAGTACCGGAAGCAGGATTCTCATATCTACCTATATATGCATATAAAAAAACTTTGGTCGTCCAGAGTTCCATTTACGAAGATCCGAAGATTGGAGTAAAACCAACGCGACAGAAACGTGAGATTGATACGGGACTTGTTCGAAATATTCATAAAACGCTAGGAAATACTTGCTCTGTCGTGGAACGAGACCTCCGAGACCAACTACGATCTTTTGCGGTTGGAAAAAGATGTGTGTATGTTTGTGTGTCATGTGTGTGTGAGTGTTTGTACGAAAGCTCGGGTTATCGGGATTTTTCTCGAAGCGAGAGAATCTTCAACGACGGTAGCAGGTGTTTGCTACATGTCCTCATGTGTACCAGGAAGTCAACATCTCTTTCCGATATATATATATATATATATTGTCGTCCTCGTCCTCTTCTAAGCTTTCTTTTGCCCCGACTCTGGCTCTCGGTCGTTTTCTTATCTTGTGTAAAAACGTAAATGCAAGGAAAAAAGTAAAAATACAATCCCTGGACGTTTCGGGTGAGTGTCCGATGACCAGCAGTATGTTTGACTCGGGAGAAATTCGTTGAAACGTACAAAATACGTTGCGTTCAATGTAATCCGATTATTTCAATCAATGGCGTTAATGTCAATTCAAATTGGCGTTAATGGAAACGTTAAAGGAAATTTAAAATTCAAAACGATCGATCGAGTGTAAAAACGACGATGGAAAAGCGTGGATGTAACTAAATAACTAAATAACAAGAACAATGTACTCGTAAAAATTGATTATGAAGAAACTTCGATGATGATCGAATAAAAATAACGCCAGCATGACCGCAAAATAACTACCGCAAAATGATATAATATAAATCACTTTGCATGCACGTGAAATGATAAATAAACTGTTCAACGTCAAAACAGAGAATGAAAGAAAGAGAAAAGAAAAAAAATTGATCGCTGACAAATCCATGGTCATCTGTCATTTCACCCCCCCCCCCCCATCCAACCCTCTGCCTGTCTGACTATTGCCGACCTTTTCTACTAGGAAGCTTTCCATCGTTATGATCGAGAGGGGGTTGTTCTCGTACTAGCGAGCTAGCCACTAATATAATACCCACCTTTCCTTATCGCAACGGGAGAGTTGCTGTGTTTCACAGCCAAGTACACGTCCTCTGTATATATATATATATATATATATAGAAGGTTAAAGCCAAACACGAATGTTCTAATACGCGTGAGTGAGGCGCACGAGAGAGAACTGCCGGGCATTTGTGATTGTGTTGGTAATCGTATTGTATATATGTCGTGTGAGAGAGGGTGAAACAGGAGATAGAGATAGAAGTTTCCTATATAGGGATGTATATAGAGGCACGCGTGGAACGAAGCCGTGTTTACGCAGCTGCCCGTTTACCGTACACGGGAGAGGGGTTCGGTATCCTATATCTACAGTATTACTATAACCACATATCTATATACTAGACGTCACTCTAGTACGTATATACGATATTTTAACCTGTATACATACATCCATATATATATATATATATATGGGGTTTGTATACATATATATATCTATGCATTCGTGCATGTGAAACCGAATGTGTACTCTTCCTTCTCTTGCGGCAGTGTCGAGCACACGAATGAAGACACACCAATTGTGCTTTGGGGTCAGATTCTCTCGACTCTCTCTCTCTCTCTCTCTGTTGGTTAGCAACGTGATCGATGTGTGATCTATGTATGTTATTTTGCCTCCCTGTAGCTTTGATTCCAAGCTTTGATTTCGAAGGGGCAAAGATTGTCGTGATAAATCCGCGCAATAGGAGTTAAAAATTGTCCAAATGGATACAAATTTTCCTTTAATATTTTCTTTTTTTTTCTAATTTAACGTGAGATTTCAAATTTTTGTAGATCGATAAATATGAGGTATTTTTGGTAATCGAGCACATGACTGATATCGATCAAATTGCTATGTATGTTATTTTGCCTGCCTGTTTTGATTCCAAGCTTTGATTTCGCGAGGGCAACGATTGTCGTGATATATCCGCGCAAAAGGAGTTAAAAATTGTCCAAGTGGACGCAAATTTTCCTTCGAAATTTTCTTTATTTTTTCTAATTTAACGTGAATTTTCAAATTTTTGTTGATGAATAAATATGAGGTATTTTTATTAATTTTTTTGACGAGAATTGCTAACGGATTAAAATTTTGTGAAATAAAAAAAAAAAGATACTAACAATAAATTTATTCACTCCGTGAATATTTGGTTTTTTTGTATCTCAACTGTCAAGTATTAATGAATTTTGTCATCGATAAAGAAAAATAATTTACGACAATTTCATTTGTAAAATCTTTCTCGTGTTCCGCATTATCAGATATTTTGTGTCGCGTAATTTGTCACAGCGGTTATAAAAAAATATTATTATTATTATTTATGTATATATATTTAGTAAATACGAGCCAAGAGCTTGCGTGGGAAAGTATTATATCGTACACAATTGAGGCGCTAGTGTGTGCCCAGGAGAAGCCAAGCACACTGCAGTATCAAGGAAGCTTTCCCACTGCAATGTATAGCTTGTCGCATGCTCGTGGGTTTAAGAACAGATAAGTACACTTTATATATATATGAAGTATTATGGTACCAAATCGGCAGGCTCTATCATTTTCCTATCATAACTCCAACCGGTTGTTTTTTTTTTTTTTATTTTTTATACGTCGTGACGTGCGGAAAAAAAAATACTCACGAACTTTCGAATCTTTTAGGAAAACTTAAGGGGGGAAATAGGGTTAGACGGTTCAAAAAATCGATTTTTTTTTAATTTCATAAATTGTTAGGAAAACTATTGAAAAATATGTTCCCAAAATTTTAAATGGAAATTCCGACTCGTTCTATTGTTATAAGCCATTAAAGTGAGTAGCTCTCCTTCAGTAGCTCTCCTCACTATTTTTTCAAACGCGTTTTTCTGAAAACGACTTTTTTTTAACTTGCGTACACGCTAGTTTGAAAAGTTTTCAACCAATCGTTTTGAAAATTGGCAGTTACTTTTTTCATAGTACTGCGCCCTATATGAACCTAAAATCGGAATTTTATCATTATTTAAAATATTTTTTTTGTGCAAATAAAGTTGTAAAAAATGGCAAAAAATCATACTTTTTCGTTTTGACCCCTATAAAAAATTCAATTTTCTTTGTTTTTGATAGCATTTAGGTTCATATAGAAGAGAGACATATAATAAAAGTAAATTCCAACCTCGTTTGATTTCAGATGAAAATTGCGGCTTCCAGAATGTACGCAAAATGCTGAGTCTGATTGCGACCTGCAATATGGGGTCGCTAATATCTTCGGTGTTTTTCAAGGAAATTCTTCAAAAATTTTATAGTATATACTTAAATATATGTACAAAATATTCTCAAAGTTTCAATAAATTATATTCATTTTTTAAACTATAAAAAAATTCATGAAAATCATTGAGAAAACGCTGTCCTAACCCTATTTCCACCCTTAAAATACCTCTAAAGTCGAAGATCAAAAAACGAATTTTCCGATAGGATATTAGTGAAATGTGTGAATAAAAAAATTCATTTGTTTTTCTTTCAGTTTATCAAAAGCTTCAACAGCTTCGTTGGAACGAAAATCTCTCGCTGATGAAAAATTGAATTTTTTCTTTCCTAATCTCAAAATATATTACTCGCGAATGAAACTTTGAATTCGTGTATAGTATATTGTTTCTCTCGTCTGATCCTGTAAAATACGAGAAAGAAAATTAAAAAATAATCGTATCTCGTCGATTATGCCTAGAATAGCCTTCATCAGTATCGATTATTAGCGAACAAAACAAAACTAAATCAAATCTAAATCGTGCTCAAACCCGCACGATTTAGAACGTTGAGTGATGAGATTGACGACCTTTGATTTTTCTACTTGGTATACTTGGATATTATTGAAACTCGTGAATAAAAAAATTCGTTTGTTTTCCCTTCAGTTTATCAAAAGCTTCAACAGCTCGTTCTAACGAAAATCTCTCACTGGTGAAAAATTGAATTTTTTCTTTCCAAATCTCAAAATATATTACTCGCGAATGAAACTTTAAATTCCTATTTTTTGTTTCGTCTTATCCCATAAGAATACGAGAAAGAAAACAAAAAATAATCATATCACGTTGATTATACCTGGAACAGTCTTTGTAAGTGGATATATCGATTGTTGACGAACAAAAGGTCCAAACTCGCACGATTTAGAGCGTTGAGTAATGAGATTTATGGCCTTTTGTTAGTCAGTAGTATACATGTGCACGGAATTGTACAGCGTAGAAGAGCCGAGAAACAGCGGAGAGCATTGAGCACTGAGAATGACGTGTGGCGTTGGAGAGCATATACACTCCGCTGGCTGATTCCGATTGGTCGGGTAACCGGTCGGGGAATACTGTCCGGTACATATAACACTGGCTCACGCGGATACCTTGGACTCAGAACGTAAAAGTGTTTTACCGCGATAGGGTGTCAGGCGCGAGCACGAGACTGATAAACCGAATCTGCAAGTCTTCCCGGAACGGCTTTTAATATCGCTTCAATTGCCTGTCTATACAAATATCTAAATATTTACGTGATATATACGTGATACAGTGACCTTGATCTACGAGAGACACTCGTTCTTGTTTCATATTATTAAAGGAAAAAAAAAACCATTTTCATATCTCGTCGGAGATATCTTTCTCTTTTCGCCGGAACCTTCAAGAATTATCGTAGCGTGCGCCTCTTTCGAAGAGAGTAAAAAAAATCGTATACAGTTATTTCGAGGGAAAAGAGAAGAGCATTAAAGAAAAAAAAAAAACGAGTGAAGGAAACGTCGAAAGGCCCCAAAAAGGAACCCAGCGGCATAATGAAGAGACCACTTTTCAGCGTTTTCATCGTTGCGAGCCTCATGGTCGCGATTGCGCACTGTTTCCCAGGTAAGTGGATATTACGGAGACCACAAGAATTCTCTCCTTTTTCTTTTACTTTTTTTTTTTCTTTTTTGCAAATCGCGTGTTTGCATCTTTCGCTTCAGCATATACTCGTTCAAAGTGTGCTCGTTTCATCACGGAAGATGGATCTTCTCGTCTATCTCCGGGGAATTTTCGCGAACCACCGGCTGCAACCAAAGTTTTTTTTTTTTTTTTTTTTTTTAACTCCCAGTAAATTTGTTGTTTTAGTAAACACGGAGTCTTGCGATACTTTGTGTGCGTGTCGTAGAGAAAGTATATTAATGTAATTTAAATAAATTTCGTTTCTACGGTAAGAAAAATAAATGGTTAACGAAATTGTTAATATTTATTTGAAGAGTTTGAAGTTTTTCAATTCAATCATACGTCTCGAATTTTTAGGATTTTACGGGTTATAGCCACGGTATAAAATCGGTAGCGAGTATAAAATCATGTGCACATTTAACAATTTTTTGTTATATGAACAAGTGATTTATTTATAAAACCAATTACACATCTATTTAGTACAAATATGAAGCTAATAAAAAATATATTTTTTTTGTTCTTTCGTCATACGAAATGGCCGACTACTGCTACTTGTTTTTTTTTTTTTTTTGAGGCGCTCCGCGGCGTGACATTTGGCATTCACAATTTTTGACTTAGAACAAAAAAGAAAAATTCTCGTTAATCTGCATCAGAGTACCTGGGAAAGTACGTACGGAATTTGAAAAATATGGTTTCATTCGAATACCGTAGCGCGTTTGAATTTAAAAGCTGAATTTCCAGTGCAAAAATTTCGTACAAAACTGCTCATAAAATGGAGAGTTTTTAATAAATCAGAAATTCCGTACGTACTTCACTGCGAAATGAAATTGGAAAGACAATTAAAAAATTCGAAGTCAATCGGGGTAAAAATTGTCGAAGTTATTTGTCACGCCAATTAGAAAAAAGCTTGTAGGCTTACGTTATACGCTCAAAGTCGGTGAGAGAAAATTTGTTCTTGCTATAAATCGAATAGTAACTTATTTTCATGATGATAAAGCATTGTTTAAGTAGAAAAAAAAAAAAACATCGATTTTATAAAAATGCTACCATGGCCAACGAACCCTTAACGAACTTTGCTCCTAATCAATTTCATTATTCTCGATTTACTTATGTGAGCAAAAAGAAAAAAAAACATAACGCCAAGGAATTCCCCTTCTGTATATGCTCTCGTATGTTCTTATTTTAATCGTGACTTTTATCATTTTATATATGTCGTCGGAGCTATAAAAGTATCCGGCGGGGTCAGACCGCCGGGTCGTACGAATATAGATTATGCCGATGACGAGCGAGCAAATATCGCGATTGTTATTGCAACTAGAACGAGAGATATATACTTTTTTTTCTCTCTCTTTCTCTCTCTATCATGCACGAGAAAACGATCGAGAATGACGATAGAAAATGGCAAAAAGTTTGAAAAAAAAACAAAAGTATATATTTTTTTCTCTTTCTTTCGTCATTGCAATTTTTTGTTTCGATCCAATTACGCCCACACGCGCGTTGATATATGCACACACACACACGTGTGTGAATATATATATATATATATATATATATATATATATATATATCTATTTTTGGCTCTCTGATTCGTAAAATTCTCGTATATTTTCTCTCTCGGTTGCGACGCAGTTGGTCGAAATTGCTTGAGTCTATTATACCGATGAAACGAAATCGCGGACAGTGGTATACGCGAGAGCGGAATAGAATAACGAGTTACGGGCGCGAGCACGACGCTATACAGAGTTCCGGCGGTGGGGGGCAAGCTCCCCCAGCGAAAAAAAAAAAAAAAAAGTGTGGGGAAGTTGTGCACACAAAACGTGTGTGGCAATAATTTTTTTTCTTTTTTTTCCTTTTTTCGTTCGCGAAACGAGATATACATTATATACACAGACATATATGTATACATATGGGATATTCTGTATTAAATGGAACGATTTTTTGAAAAAATAAAAAATAAATAAAACAACAAAAAATAGCTGAAAGCTTGAAACTATTAGAATCTCAAAACATGAGGATACGCTTTATCATGTAAAAACTTGAGAATCTACGTAGATCATCTTTCTCGGATTTTGGGTTGCGGCTTCTTCGACGAAATAAAATGCTGATTAGCGCGTAATAGCCCATACACCTATCTTTATATATATATATATATATATATATATATATATATATATATATATATATATACAGGGTGTTCCAAAACTAGCACGTCAGAGTGACACTGGACCTATCAGAATAAATAAATACGAGGAGGGACCCAAAAAAAACGGGAATTTCGTCATAATTTCTTTATTTTTTAATATTTTTACACCAAATTTTGATCACCTTCAAAGTATTCTCCTTTGACCACAACGCACCTCTGCAAACGATCCTTCCAATGTTCAAAACATTTTTTAAATTCACTTATCGGGATGTTCTTTAGGCCTACCAGCGATTTTTGTTTTACCTCCTCCACAGTGGCAAAACGCTTTCCTCTCATGTCCCTTTTGAGTCTGGGGAACAAAAAAAAATCACAGGGGGCTAAATCCGGTGAGTAGGGGGGGGTGGACAATTGGTGTCATACAGTTTTTGGTCAAAAACTGCTTTACGGAGAGATCGGCGTGGGCCGGCGCATTGTCATGATGGAGGAACCAGTCACTTGTGCGCCAAAGATCTGCCCTTTTTTTCCGGATACTTTCCCTCAATCTTTTCAAAACCTCCAAGTAGAACTTCTGGTTGACAGTTTGACCCGGGGGAACGAACTCCGCGTGCACAACACCTCTGCAATCGAAGAAACAAATGAGCATTGTCTTGATGTTTGACTTCACTTGGCGAGCTTTTTTCGGACGAGGAGAGCGAGGTGTCTTCCACTAACTTGATTGCTGCTTTGTTTCGGGGTCGTATCCATAGCACCACGATTCATCACCAGTAATGACCTTGGAAAAAAAGTTCAGGGTCCGCTTCGAGCTGATTTTGAAGTTCAAAACATGCCTGAAGTCGACGCTCCCTTTGCTCGTCTGTGAGAAGGCGAGGGACAAATTTGGCTGAAACTCTGCTCATGTACAAATCTTTGGATGAAATCCTCTTAATTGAACTCCATAATATCCCAGACATCTCACAGAATTGATCAATGTTTCGGCGACGGTCTTCACGAATGAGAGCATTGATTTTGTCGACGTTTTCGTCACTTCTTGACGTTGAGGAGCGTCCTGAACGGGGTTGGTCTTCAACTGACGTTTCTCCATTTTTAAAACGTGAAAAACACTCGTAGACTCTGGTTTTACTTACGGCAGCATCTCCATAAGCAGTCTTAAGTATTACAGTAGTTTCCGCAGCCGATTTTCCCAGCAGGAAACAAAAGTTCACAGCCGCGCGTTGCTCTCGACAATCGGCCATCACGTGTTCGCCGAAATGGAGAAAGTTGTTTCACTAGGAAAATTCCCACGGGCGAACCGACGCACTCACGGCGACAGAACTTCGCACACTAACTCAGGAGACGTGTCCCCAACGGACACCTGGTCGAGCAATGGGTTTCCTAACTCTCCCTCCCCGCCGCAGCGCAATTCCCGTTTTTTTTGGGTCCCCCCGCGTATGATCTCAGTAAAAGTCTAATAGTTTTCTAGACGTATCATCTTTTTTGGATTTCTCGGAAAATCGCTACCTAGTACTTGTTATCCCGCTACCATTGCTATGAAAGTCCAAATCGTTGGCAAATCAAAGTCCAAATTCAAACCAACTCCCAAAGTCGTCAGAAACACAAACGAAAACAGAGAGATCACAACAATAGCGATTGTCAGAAAAATTAAAAACGACGATTTTTCTGAAAATCGCTATTCTTGTTATCTCGCTGTTTTCATTCGTGTTTCTGACCACTTTAGGCTTTGGTGTGGATTTGGACTTTGATTTGCTTACGATTTGAACTTTCATAGCAATTGGTAGCGGAATAACAAGTACTAGGTAACGATTTTCCGTAAAATCAAAAAAGACGATTCTTCTTGAAAACGATGAGACTTTTACCAAGGTCATATTTATTTAGCTGATAGGTCCGGAACCAATCTAACCCCCGTGTCACTCTGACGTGCTAGTTTTGGGACACCCTGTATAGAGAGATAGAGAGAAAAAGAGAGAATTCGCGAGCAACAGCAATTTTACTTTGTCAAGAGCAGAATTTTAACCCCTCCACAACTCCAGTTATATTTGAAATATTCCAACGGGAATATATATATAGCAAACTGTCTGTATCATCATATATATATTTCAATATATACATATATGGTTTTCAATATACATACATGAACGGTAGCGGCTCTACGAGAGACCGGAAACAATTAAAACCGAATCCAATCGGCGACCGGGACTACGACAATATAGAGCCTATATATATATATATATATACAATATATACATATATATATATATATATTATATAGATTCTCTCCTTCCATACGTATACATCAAGGATTTAATTATGCGGGGAAAGGGCACGTGACTAATTGTTTCCGACTTTACGTTATTCCTAATTGCTCCTAGCGTTCGCCATAGTGCACGAATTCGCTGCTTCTACGCTTGTAACGATACCCAAGTGTATCTGTGTGCCTGTATGCATATCGTTTTAGTTTGCTCCAGTCTTGACGTCTCCCACGACTATCAATCACCGCATCGAACGTTTACGACCGGTTGTCGCTTCCCTTGGAGATCCCCCCCTCCATCCCGCCAGTCCGCTGCTCCCTCTTGCCTCCTTCCTTAATCTCTACCGTTTACAATCACTCTGTGTGAGTGAGGCGGCCGATCTCGAGTAGTTAGTCATTGTGCTCGGTGTCCTGTTCGATCGGTATTTTACTCGATCTATCAGTGGCGGTGTAGTATTACCTGCCAATTGTGCTTTGAATCGATGAAGAGAATCGATGCAGCAAAGAAGAAAAAGAGAGAAAGAGAGAAATAGAGAGAGAGAGAGAGAGAGAGAGAGAGAGAGAGAGAGAGAGAGAGGATTGAGAGACAAGCTTTAAGCCCACTGGGCAGCTTCGTAGACTCGGCTGTGCCATTATAAAATCATTACCAACCGCATATCTAATGTCTACGAGGGTCTCGGACTTTGGAAAATGGGCGAGAAGTTAACCAGACAAGGGAAAAGAGCCTAGAGAGAGAAGAAAAAGTCTGCGAAAGACTTAGGGGAGAGTGAAGCAAATGGGCGTTCACGAAAGTCACATCAACGAGACTGGGCGGTGTGTTTCGCCCAGTAAATTATTGCAAGTGAATTATTAACTTGGAATGAGAAATGTTGATGATCAGTGAGATCTATTCGTTAGTTTCAATGGAATCTCGAATATTCTCTGAGTCCAATGGTAAAGTCGTTCTTTTATCTTGTTATTCAAAGGGAGGAAAGCATTGTTTAGTTCTGATTTATTTCTTTACATTGCCACAAGAAAATATCGAAAATCCTAGACGAATGAGATTGTTCGGGAATACTTGAAAGTACGTGAAACTGTGTTTTAACAATCTGCTGTAGAAAGAAAGATCTTTTAAGTAGTCTGGTAACTTAAGCCGATTTTCATGTCTTTTTTGGAGGGCGTTTTTTTGTAGGAAAATAAAAATGAATCGTTTTGGATATTTAGAATGTTTTTATTTACATATTAAAGATACAAAAAAAAAATGTTTGAACAAATTTAATAGTTTATTATTATTATTATTATTATTGATCGAAGTTGGCACCTCGGAAAAAAAACGCGTGGTTGGCCCCGGTGATATTGGCTCTTGATATTATCTGAAATCAAAAATTCTTGATAATTCTTAATCTATAGACATGTCATTCTGGTTGGAACTACTGAAGTTAAATTTCATGCATAAATAACAAAATGGTGGACTTTGGAAAAAAAAGTTTGATTTTCCAAAGTCCGCCATTTTGTTATTTATCTATGAAATTTAACTTCAGTAGTTCCGACCAGAATGACATGTCTATAGATTAAGAATTATCCAGAATTTTTGCTTTCTGATAACGTCAAGAGCCAAAATCACCGGGGCCACCCACGCGCTTTTTTTTCGAGGTGCCAACTTCGATCAATAATAATAGTAATAATAAACTATTAAATTTGTTCAAACATTTTTTTTTTTGTATCTTTAATATGTAAATAAAAACATTCTAAATAGCCAAAACGATTCATTTTTATTTTCCTACAAAAAAACGCCCTCCAAAAAAGACATGAAAATCGGCTTAAGTTACCACACTACTACCTTAACAAGAATAATATTTCTTCTACGTCAGTACTCCTGGTTTGACCCCCGATCTCCTGTACCCAATAACCGATGAATTTTGCAAAGTGAACGGTCGGCTCGGCGAGCTCGGTAACCTCCTGGGCTTCGGTCACATTGGTCGTTTGCGTGAGAAGGATTTAGAAAAAAAAAAAAAAAGAAAGAATCTCACCGATTTATCACTGTGGTTGAGATATTCGAGACACGAAGTCATATTTCTCTCGTGGACTCGCGAGAGAGAGCTTCGAATATCGACGAGGAAACTCTCTCTTTCTCATACCCCCTTGCCTTTCCTCGTCATCCCTTATACATTGTCCTCATTCTATCTTCCTACTCTGTGGCTTCGTAACATTCTCTCTCTCTCTCTCTCTCTCTCTCTCTCTCTCTCGGTCTTTCTGTTTTACGAGGATATCAAATGTCACCCGGTTTCGTGTCGCTGTCGTCGTAACATGTGGACGACTCGTGTGGCGGTGTGGTGACGCCGATAGACGACACTCCGTTCGATCTATACATCCGACGATTTTGTGTATGTGACACCCATCGATGACGTGTACCGCGTTTCGCGTGTGGACCCGGTAACATTCAGTGGTTACGTCCGGTCTTCTGTTGCTGCACAGACGCTGAGAGACACAGGATTTTAAGGACTCTCTTTATCTCTCTGTTTTGTTAACGAGTTGAGTCACGAATCGAGTATTTCTATGGGGACATTCATTTGACACCGATTTTACTCAACAGTATTGCAATAGTTACCTCAACGTATTATCCTCATACTCTCAAATGTGACTCTCAGTTTTCATCATTGCCCAGTGTCTACCGAGCATTCGAAATTTTTGGCAAATTGGTTTATGTCTAAAAATTATTTAACCACGATGTTTCAATTATACTAGTTGTGCCCTGCGGTTTCATTCGCGTTAAATTTCCGTCCCCTGACTCAACGCTCCGCCACCCTTCCTTAGGGCCGTAGAATGAAGTTATATGACCCAAAGCCTTCCTAAATAAACGGGCTATCTAGTGCAAAAAAAATTTTTTTAAATTAGATTAGTATTTCTTGAGATTAGCGCGTTCGAACAAACAGACAAACTCTCCAGCTTTATTATAGCAATAAAATTCAAATTTCACAATCATCTCACCGGCTCGTGATTTATTTAAAATTCCGGAATATATTATTTTCGGTAACCCTATTAGATTATCAAAACAGAATCGTCAGACATTTCCTTGTCTCTTTTTTTTCGTATTTGTTCAAAAGTTATGAATTAAAGTAACAAAATATACATATTTTTTTTTATCCCAGGGTTTATTTTAATGGCCGCCGAATAATGGTCCAAAGACGTTGATTAGACGCGACGTTCAAAGATCAACGTGGCTCGCGTTTGAATGAAATGGCCCATACGTACGCAGTGATGCAAGTAGTAACGGACGGTAGAGTGGAAACGACGATCCTTGTTTTACCTTTGTGGGTAAATGAGCAGTCGAGGAGCCGCGGTCACTGTACGAGACGAAGCGACCGAGCGTCGCACACAAGGAACTGTAGTGGATGATCCTCTCCCATCCATTATGCGTTCCTATCTCGCGCGTCTGTGCATACGCTCACGGCACTAACTACTTTCCTATACTCCCTTACTCTCTAACTCTCTTGTGTCTCGCGTCATTCTTATTCCGGTTCCGAGGGACTAAACCACTTGACACGGGACAAAACGACTTTCGTACGAATTATTTCGACGAGAGATAGAGCGACCGACGTACAAAACTATGATTAAGGTGGTAGTCTGGTAACTTAAGCCGATTTTCATGTCTTTTTTGGAGGGCGTTTTTTTGTAGGAAAATAAAAATGAATCGTTTTGGATATTTAGGATGTTTTTATTTACATATTAAAGATACAAAAAAAATTTTTTTTTTTCATTTAATAGTTTATTATTATTATTATTATTGATCGAAGTTGGCACCTCGAAAAAAAAGCGCGTGGGTGGCCCCGGTGAATTTGGCTCTTGATGTTATCTGAAATAAAAAATTCTTGATGATTCTTAATCTATAGACATGTCATTCTGGTCGGAACTACTGAAGTTAAATTTCATGGATAAATAACAAAATGGCGGACTTTGGAAAAAAAAGTTTTTTTTTCAAAGTCCGCCATTTTGTTATTTATTGGAAAAAAAAGTTTTTTTTTCTCCAAAGTCCGCCATTTTGTTATTTATCAATGAAACTTAACTTCAGTAGTTCCGACCAGAATGACATGTCTATAGATTAAGAATTATAAAGAATTTTTGATTTCAGATAACATCAAGAGCCAAAATCACCGGGGCCACCCACGCGCTTTTTTTTCGAGGTGCCAACTTCTATCAATAATAATAATAATAACCTATTACATTTTTTCAAAATTTTTTTTTTTTAATCTTTAATATGTAAATAAAAACATCCTAAATATCCAAAACGATTCATTTTTATTTTCCTACAAAAAAACGCTCTCCAAAAAAGACACGAAAATCGGCTTAAGTTACCAGACTACTACCTTAAACAATTTTAAACGATGATGATTTTACAATTTATAATTAGAAATAAATATAATAATAAATTTCCGATCAAAATAATAATGCAGAATTTCTTTCGGTGGTAAAAAAAAAAGTTTTTTTTCGATGGTATTCCTAAAATTATCTCGATTTTGATTAATGACAGCATATTTCATTAATTTTACGCTCCAAATTGATCCTGAATTGGGAAATATTTTCATGTAGAGGTTTTTCGATAACGTTTTGTAAATCGTCATAATTACTTAACAATATCAAAAATCTCGAGTGGTAAATTCATCAATTATTAAATCCAGATGGGAGGGGAAAAAATGATTTAACTAGTGTTTAACCTTTTCTGATAAAAAATAATGATACTTCAATACCGTAAAAAAGTGATCTTTTGTTCTTCATCGTTCAGTACTCGACGATACTTCGTGTAAATCGTTTCGTAAAATTGTCAAAAAGTAATTTCCCGTGAACAAGTCAAAATAAATTTGTTGTCGACTCTCGATTAAAGGGTTTTTATACTCAAGCACCGGTCAAGTACTCGACGATGTTCCATTGTAAAGCTCGTAAAATTTTGGAAATTCGCAATACACTCGAAAACATGAATCTGTGTGATTGAACGCAGATGTTTGTGTGTAACGATAGGAACGAAGTGATCGAATTCCACGATACTCGAGATCGACGCACGAGTATTGATCGAGAGTCATGTGCGATACGAAGAGGTCATCGAAATTTGCCACTCGCTCTGATACCGACGAGCTGCGTTGATTGACCAGAATTGAGAAATGTGAATTTCACGCATTCTCTCTGATCTGTTATTGCATTGTCTCTCGTCGACCTGTCAATTCGTTCATTCATTGCACTGCTTAATACACGTTCCCGAATGGTTGAACGATGAACCACGTGAATGCACGTTTGTGATTGTGAGACTGAGATTGAAGGGAGTTGGAAACGTGCACTCGGGAATTCTTCAATCATTCGATATTACCCCCCCGAGGGCATATTCACGCGTTACTAATGCTTCGGTCCCTCGGTATCCCTCCCACGTGTATACATATAGTGAAATCTCTCTGATTTACTATATATATATATATGTATATACACAAGACGCGAGAAATCACACAGGTGATATAGTATGTATGTTTCAATGAAGGGGTTACATAATCGCCGAGTGGCAAATGGAGAAAGAGAAAGAGCAAGGAGCGAGACAATTTACAATTGTCACCAATGTCACACAAGCCTTCACTCTCTCTCTGTCTCTTGTCACGCGACAATAGGATCTATCGAGAGCTCGAGCGATTCCGGTTTCTCCCGTTTCACACCTATCAATATACCACTGTCGAGAATCTCTCCTACTTATGACAGCCTCCATGCAGTGATGACTCCGGTCGTTAATTCACCGAGCCAACCAGCACTATTCCTCGTATATATACCATTCATCTCTGATCACACCTATATTTTAAGTAATTCTCTTGTGCGCTATCTAGAAAAAAAGAGAAAATTCATCCATAAGTTAATGGGGTTAAACATTTTTGCGTTTTTTCTTTAGAATACTAAATAAACGATTAATTAACTGTGTTCGAAAATCATTGAAGGAACTCAAGATTTCGGTACTGAATGTTTTGAAGAATCAAAGATTTGATTCTTATCAAATTTTTACTAGAAAATACAAAAATACAAAGTTTCTGAACAAGGGCTCAAGTGTCATCCGGGGAATACGTTACACCAGCTGCGTGGCAAATTTCAAATTGATAGGTTAAACCGTTGAGGAGTTAGAAGTCTGTAACGGAAGTACAGATGGACGGACAGACAGACAACAGAGTCTAACCATAAGGTTAGAAATTCGGTAATTCGGTAAGAAATTCGAAAAAAATAAAATAAAAACTGCCAATTGCTTTAAGGTAGGGTCTGGTAACTTAAGCCAATTTTCATGTCTTTTTTGGAGGGCGTTTTTTTGTAGGAAGTTAAAAATGAATCGTTTTGGATATTTAGGATGTTTTTATTTACATATTAAAGATACAAAACAAAAATTTGTTTGAAAAAATTTAATAGTTTATTATTATTATTATTGATCGAAGTTGGCACCCCGAAAAAAAGCGCGTAGGTGGCCCCGGTGATTTTGGCTCTTGATGTTATCTGAAATAAAAAATTCTTGATAATTCTTAATCTATAGACATGTCATTCTGGTCGGAACTACTGAAGTTAAATATCATGGATAAATAACAAAATGGCGGGCAAAATAAAAGGACTTTTTTTTCCAAATTCCGCCATTTTGTTATTTATCCATGAAATTTAACTTCAGTAGTTCCGACCAGAATGACATGTCTATAGATTAAGAATTATCAAGAATTTTTTATTTCAGATAACATCAAGAGCCAAAATCACCGGGGCCACCCACGCGCTTTTTTTTCGAGGTGCCAACTTCGATCAATATTAATAATAATAATAAGCTATTCAATTTTTTCAAACAAATTTTTTTTTGTATCTTTAATATGTAAATAAAAACATTCTAAACATCCAAAACGATTCATTTTTATTTTCCTACAAAAAAACGCCTTCCAAAAAAGACATGAAAATCGGCTTAAGTTATCAGACATTCCAGCTTAAGGGGGGAAATACGGTTAGGACACCGTTTGCTCAATGATTTACATGCATTTTTTTATAGTATAAAAAATGAATATAATTTATTGAAACTTTGAGAATATTTTATACACATATTTAAGTATATACTATAAAATTTTTGAATAATTTCTTTGAAAAACACCGGAGATATTAGCGACCCCATATTGCAGGTCACAATCAGACTCAGCATTTTGCGTACATTCTGAAAGCCGCAATTTTCATCTGAAATCAAACGAGGTTGGAATTTACTTTTATTATATGTCTCTCTTCTATATGAACCTAAATGCTATCAAAAAAATAGAAAATAAAATTTTTTACAGGGGTCAAAACAAAAAAGCATGATTTTTTGCCATTTTTTACAACTTTAATTGCAAAAAAAAAATTATTTTAAATAATGATAACATTCCGATTTTAGGTTCATATAGAGCGCAATGCTATGAAGAAAGTAACTGCCAATTGTCAAAACGATTGGTTGAAAACTTTTCAAACTAGCGTGTACGCAAGTTAAAAAAAAGTCGTTTTCAGAAAAACGCGTTTGAAAAAATAGTGAGGAGAGCTACTGAAGGAGAGCTACTCACTTTAATGGCTTATAACAATAGAACGAGTCGGAATTTTCATTTGAAATTTTGGGAACATATTTTTCAATAGTTTTACTAACAATTTATGAAATAAAAAAAAATCGATTTTTTGAACCGTCTAACCCTATTTCCTACCTTAAAGAAGATGCTGAGTATTATTGATTTGTCATTAAAACTTTAGTCTTCCAATCCTCGATGCATCTACTCCACGATTCTTCGAACCAGAAAGATCGATGATTAAATTTGATAAAGAGCTCTTATTAAGCTATTATCTCACTCTACTTACTATTTATAACAGCTATCGGTACTTAAATAACGGACGACGACGAATCGTCGAACAAGCTACTCTTCCAACAATTAGCAGTTACATTCTCAACGTTAAGCCGTACGTCACTGATGCGTAAATAGCGGAGTTTAAGTATGACTCCACTATCGAATGGGCTACCGCACTATTGTTAGCCAAGTGCCTACAAACAGTTCGTAATAAACTGCATATATGTCTGGCATTGGCTAGAAAACGAAATGGGCGTAACTATCATGAATTCACGTAACAAATCGTATGATGTTCTTACCTTTCGTTTCTCATCAGTCTGTAATTTAGCTTGCACACGTATTGTCCTCATTATGCGGTCCAACAGATGGCACACGTAATACCGCAAGCGAAGTAGCCACAATACGTTCACACATGCGTTAATGGTAGCCAAGTAATAGGAAACCTGTAATATACACAATATATTTATACATAAATATCGACTGAGCGTTTATTGCAGTAAGTGAAGCGCTGGAAAATAAATATCGAGAAATTACTTCATTCTCCTGTCATTCGTCCATAAGAAACTCTCTCTCAATAATTCCCTATCGCTCTCCGTTCCTCGATAACTGCTTTGATGAACGAAACTTTGTCGTACTTGGCGGGAAACATTGATAGAGAACTATATACAATTCCATTCGTCCCTTCATCCCTTTGCAATACATCACAATGTGCTGAACTATTTCTGCTACTAATTCCAAACGTTCTTCACTCTCTCTCTGTCTCTACTCTCTACTCTCTAATACATGCTACGGTCTTCATTACCAGTTACCGTTTCTACTGCTTGGGCAATGTCGATTAGTTATCGGCCTCAATGTCCGCGTGATCATTCGTCCGTTTATACTCGGGGCCTCTCTACTATCATTCGCGGTTAAGATCTATAGGCCAAACGTGCATTGAAACTCGTGATCCATCCGATTACAAGTTTAACTATACCTCACCCCCCGCGTGAATACCCCATCCATTCGTTCAACTCGCCAAGGCGATTGGCCAAACTGATCTCGATAACGTTGCTTATTGCACATTCCACTATACACAGGACATTATAGTTCAAGTAGGTAAAAATCTTTCTCCTCTGCCCCGCGACACTGTTGTCATAAACATCAGCGAACAACAGTCGAGCCGCTGTAACAATAAGCTTGACGATTCTTTTACGAGTTCGTTTATCGTTCAATTTAGATTAGTTGAGATTCGCGAATGCTCCAAAAAAAATATCGAATCCTTTCAGAGAACTGTTGTTAATAACAAAAAGAGAAAAATATTGACAGTAAATGTGACACTTTTAGTTGAAATTATATATTATTTGTCGCTTTCTCCCGGCAATAGATTGATAATTATTTTCGTCTATGATATTAATGATTTTTCACGTAGTAATGCAGCTTTTGCTTAAAACGAATCTCTATTTCGATGAAACGATATTTATGTAAATCGTATAATATATAAATCAGGCGGTAATTTGTGAAATTTGTATATTGGTGAAATTTCATTGAATCAAAATAAATTTTGTCAAACATCCCCCCGCTATTGATCTAAATATTCATGCTATTTTTCCGAAACACTCTGCGTACAATTATTTACAAAAGAAAAAATGTTAAAAATCATTCGAGGAAAATCTACTTGATGTCGAATTCTCCATACATTTTGCCCCGTCGGCTGTCCGTTGTGGTATTAGAATTGGCATAATACCGATCTCTGAGCAATAAACGTTTGTCAATATTCCGCTTCTAATACACACAAACGATATATAACGACCAAACTGCACGTACCACAGCGCCATGGGTAGTTCATTATTCTCTGACGTCTCTCTGTGTTCTTGGCTACTATAATACTTCCACATATGGCACACATACCGTGTATCAACGAAGCCTGGGCAGAAACTGTGCGTTCAACCGAGGGTGGAAACAGAAGCTGAAACAGCTTTAACACATCACGGAATATTTAGGTGTACCAGGCGAGGGTTGCACATGATGCAGTTCTCGCTCGATACAATGAGGGAGCTCGTCGATTTGCCTTAGTAGAATTTCAACTGGAACACGTCCCTTTCTTCTCCATCCAATCGCTCTTATATAGCCGAATGAATGCGTTATCGGAGCAGCTCCACGAACGTACAACTTTTGTTTCTCAACAATACGACGATAAATCGTGTTGTGATGTGTTCCCGCTTTTGTACGAAAGATGGAAATATAGTGACAAATGAAATTTAGTTCGAATCGCCAAGAGACAAAAAGCAAGAGCATAGTAAAATCCTTAAGTTGAACATTTTGAGTGAGATAAGTCGTCTGCGATTAATGATATAAATTCGTTTCATTAATAAGTATGGACACGGTAGCGGGTGTAAAATCATGTGCAAATTTAACAATTTTTTTCTTGTATGAAAAAGTGATTTATTTATAAAACTATTTACACATTTACTTACTATAAATATCAAGTTAATAAAAAAATTTTTTTTTTGTTTCTTTGCTATACAAAATGGCCGACTACTGCTATTTGCTTATGGTATCTTTTTTTTTTTTGAAGCGCTCCGCGGCGTGACACTTGGCATCCACAATTTTTGACGTAGAACAAAAAAAAACAAATTCTCGCTAATCCACATCAGAATACCTAGAGAAGTGCGTACGGAATTTGAAAAATATTGTTTCATTCGAATACTGTAGGCATTTGAATTTAAAAGGTAAATTTGCAGTGAAAAATTTCATATAAAATGCTCATAAAATGGAAGGTTTTTAATTAATCAGAAATTCCGTACGTACTTATCTGGGTATTCTGATGTAGATTGACGAGAATTTTTTGTTTTTGTTCTAGATCAAAAATTGTGGATGCCAAATGTTGAAAAAATGCTTTAAAAAAAGATCCCAAAAGCAAATAGCAATAATCGGCCACTTTGTATGACGAAAAAACAAAAAAAAATATTTTTTATAAACTTGATATTTATACTAAATAGATGTGTCATTAGTTTTACAAAAAAATCACTTTTTCATACAAATAAAAAATTATTGAATGTGCACAGGATTTTATATTCGCTACTGTGGTAATATTCCTTAATGAATATCATTTTAAATGTCTGAGAAATCTTCCAATTCACTATACTTCAATGACATTCCCTTAAGTGATCCAATGATGACGCGCCGTTCCTATTAACCCCCTGATTAAGGGAGGAAATATAACCCTATGCCCCCCTTCAATATACCACTGTCAAGAATCTCTCCTACTTATGACAGCCTCCATGCAGTGATGACTCCGGTCGTTAATTCACCGAGCCAACCAGCACTATTCGTCGTATATATACCATTCATCTCTGATCACACCTATATTTGAAGTAATTCTCTTGTGCGCGATCTAAAAAAAAGAGAAAATTCATCCATAAGTTAATGGGTCTAAACATTTTTGTGTTTTTTCTTTAGAATACTAAATAAACGATTAGTTGACTGTGTTCGAAAATCATTGAAGGAACTCAAGATTTCGGTACTGAATGTTTTGAACAATCAAAGATTTGATTCTTATCAAATTTCTACTAGAAAATACAAAAATACAAAGTTTCTAAGCAATGACTCAAGTGTCATCCAGGGAATACGTTACACCAGCTGCGTGGCAAATTTCAAATTGATAGGTTAAACCGTTGAGGAGTTAAAAGTCTGTAACGGAAATACAGATGGACGGCCAAATAGACAGCCGAGTCTAACCATAAGGTTTTCGCGTTTGTACGGTAAGAAATTCGAAAAAAATAAAATAAAAACTGCCAATTGCTTTAAGGGGGGAAATAGGGTTAGGACAGCGTTTTCTCAATGATTCTCATGAATTTTTTTATAGTATAAAAAATGAATATAATTTATTGAAACTCTGAGAATATTTTATACATATATTCAAGTATATATTATAAAATTTTTGAAGAATTTCCTTGAAAAACACCGAAGATATCAGCGACCCCATATTGCAAGTCACAATTTTTATCTGAAATCAAACGAGGTTGGAATTTACTTTTATTATATGTCTCTCTTCCATATGGACCTAAATGCTATCAAAAAAATAGAAAATTGAATTTTTTACAGGGGTCAAAACAAAAAAGCATGATTTTTTGCCATTTTTTACAACTTTATTTGCAGAAAAAAATTATTTTAAATAATGATAATATTCCGATTTTAGGTTCATATAGAGCGCAATACTATGAAGAAAGTAACTGCCAACTTTCAAAACGATTGGTCGAAAACTTTTCAAACTAGCGTGTACGCAAGTTAAAAAAAAGTCGTTTTCAGAAAAAAGCGTTTGAAACACGTGGCGCGCTCGGGGCCTGAAGAAGAGCTACTCACTTTAATGGCTTATAATAATAGAACGAGTCGGAATTGTTATTTAAAATTTTGGGAACATATTTTTCAATAGTTTTACTAACAATTTGTGAAAAAAAAAAAATCGATTTTTTGAACCCTCTAACCCTATTTCCCCCTTTAATGATCCTCATTCCCCGCTATAGAATTCAAATTTATCTCTCCTCTCTCCGTCATCGTTCGGCTCGTGGTTTGGTCGGCTAAGTTGGCTATGCTCTATGCGGGGGAAAGCCGCAACACGCGAGCATGCACCAAGCATCTCAAACGTATGTACACCCCCTCACGTGATCCTTGCCATTACGCACGCCGCCAGAGAGTCAGGAAGAGTGTGCGGCGGGGAGTGTGCGTTTGTATGTGAGTGTTGTGCGTGTACATATGGACTTATAAGTATATAGACTGCTAGTAAACAAAAGGAACTAACCCACGTAACTACGTGGGTTAAATCGTGTTAGTTACGCCTTTTAGTTTGCTGACAGTGGATGCGAAATCCTAAAGTACACGTACAAAGGGGGAGTGGGGTTGAGATTCGTAATACTCCACGTGTATAGCCTCTGCTAACCCTCTCTGTGCATGTCGCAGTCATAAGAGGGTAGGGCGCCGGGAGCACAGGCGAGAAACCACTTCACCCTGACGACGACGATGATGACGCGTCCTCTGTGTCGCGGTTGAGCTCTCTAGAGCATATATGTGTCTAGGTATGCTACTGCTGTTGCAGCCACTGCAACCCCTTTAACTTTCTCTATTTCCCTCTCGCTCTCTCTCTCTTTCTCTTTCTCACAATCAGCAACCCTACGAGCGATACAATGAGCCCACGCCCCGCGCACCATATGCCATTATACGAAGGCGGTGAGTAGAGAGGGGGTTAGATATATATTTGTATACCTATATATACTTATGTAGGGTGCAATTTCAGTATATGTATACAGACTCTTTTATGCTCCTCGAGGCGTTTTAAATGAAAAAGCGACGGGCCTCTGGCCGTCGTCGACGTCGTAGCTGGGTTGGTGTACTTTTTTTTTTTTTTTTTTTCTTCCGCGGTGCACCCCCGAGTACCGTGTGATTTTCCTTGTTGTTGTTGCTGTTTTTTTCATCTATCCTTCCCACCCCCTCTCGCCCCACTACTCTCTCCAGTATTACTTTTCTTTTTCTGCACTTCTACTCAAGCTTTTATTTCACATTTTTCCTTTCCTTTCCTTTTTTTCTTTTATTTCTTTCCTCTTTATTCTACGCTGGCTCTTTCACCTATTATTTCTATTCTTTACTCTCTTTCATCGTCACATATATATATATATATAAGGTACGGAGAGATAAAGAAAAGAGTGCGAGGCGCAACGTGGATACAACGAAACGCAATAAGTATCAGTTGCTGCGTGACACCAAGCTTCACGATCCGTTCCTTAGTACAACCACTCTTTTCATCCCTTCCCCCCTCTGCCCCGCAATAATACCTTTTTTTTCCTTCACTTTCGAGTAATTTTTTTTTTCTTCCCTTCCATTCTTCAACCTCGAATCTCTGCCGTTTTTCAACCGTTTGTGATCTTATTTTCATCGCGATTATACCTCAGAAATTGAGAAAAATGTTATAATGGGGGTACGAGCATTTTTTTTTTTTTTTTTTTTTTTGTACAGTGATGTACCTGGCAATAATTGATAGAGAGAGAGAGAAAGCGAGCGAGAGAGACAGTGGCAATGTATAAAAGGGGAAAACAGAAAAGAACTAACTGTGCGGAACGTGAGAGACTTTTCACGAGCTTTTAGGTAGTTCCGTTGGAGCTTTTTCATAATCTCATTTTTTTCATCGGAATGAAGTGGGGCCCGCCCGACCTCTCGAAGTCAGACGAGAAGGGAGAAAGAGATATCCGTAACAAATTTCCACCAGGTTACAATCATTCTCTCTCGAGTCCTCGCACTTTGGTCCCTCGATCTTATAACAACGACTGTCCCGGGTGGTGGGGCAGGAGGGTGAACTTAATCGCTCCTTCGTGACCGTTACGATGTTGCTCGTAACGCTCTGATTTCGCGAGCACCTTGGCCCAAATTTTCCTCTCATTCGAGTTATTATTTTTATTATAAGATAGTTAGAAGGTTCTCGACGCAGTTTCCTCATTCCCTACCCTCCCACGCTCCTCCCAATCTCTCAAACCTCAAGCTCCGCGTTACCGCGACCACGCAACGATGAATTTTATTTTATTGACATTTCCCCTAGGGCGGAAGGAGAAAAAGCAGGGGAAAACGATGAATTTTTATTATTCGTTAATTGGATTACGCGAGAGAGAGAGGGGCTTTGGGCTCACACATACCACGAACCCGCTTATATTCGTGTTTACGTATATTTTTATGTGCCCGCGACTGAAACATATCACTGACTACTTTTTGCCTGCCTCGACGTGGACCAGTTTTTTTTTTTACTTTTTTTTTTTCATACGACACACACGCTCATTCTTTCTCCGTCTCGCTATTCTGACCGCGTTGAAACGCTTTGTGACGGTCGAAAGTGAAAGGAAACCGGAATAAAAAAAAAATAGTAGATATATGCCGCAGAGAGAAAGAGGGAGACGCTTTATAAAAAAAAAAAAAAAAAAAAAGAATCATTGACGCTCCATATTGCCAGACTGACAAACTTTTTGGCAAAGAACTGTCGATGTGATACAAAAGTATATGTGTGTGTTTGTACGAACGGGTTTGAAATCTCGATGAAATACGCCGAGTTTGCGATTCGTTGAATGGCGCCGCACAACGTCATATATTGATGCAGTCATATACAAAACTCTCTCGTCGACATATGCCAAACGTCCGTTCGCCTCATTCTCTTCGTGATTCAAAGCGACATTTTTGTACGCGCAGCATCACTCCCCTACCCGGGTCGAAATAGACGAGTATTCCATCTCTCTCCTACTTAATATAACATATGAGATATTCAATGTCAAATCAGCCAATGACAATTGAACAAAAATTTCAAAGATACTTTTAAAGTGACAATAGAATGAGGCTAAAAAAATATAGTTGTAGTAGTTGTTTATTTCTTTGTATACCCTTTTCGGGTTTTTACAATCCCTTCCTCCCTCACATTCATCCCCTATATCGATATTTCCATTTTCCGTTTCTACTAAAAAAAAATATACTTTTCTTTACAATACTGTGTTTCCTAGTGAAGCGAATTTTTTCGAAAATTTGCATACTTGGAATCATTTGAAAGATCAACTTTGTCGTTCCGGAAGTGTAGACCAGTCGCGATTTACAGCTTTAGTTTATCTTTTCGTTTTTTTTACTTTAAATCACTTGAAAGTAAATTATAGCATTGCCGCTTAATTTTATTACAATTATTGATCAGTGAAGGAAAAACGAGGGCTTGTTTTATAATTGGCTTCGAAGTGGTTTAAAGTAAATTTTTCTTAGTGTCAATTGCATGCGAAAGAAAAATAGCGATTTATTTGCATTTATAGCATTTATTTGGGAATAACAAAGTTTAATTTTCAAAGTGAAATCTTTAAAATAAATATAATAATTTTTTTTATTTTAGAAATTAATTTCTCTTTTATTCGTAGAAATTCAACGTTATCGATGAAACATAGGCAGATTTAACACCGAATTCCCGATATGTATATAAATCATGAATATGATTTTATACGGGGAAAATCTAGAGGGATTGAATGCAGCGGAGTTAATTAAAATAATTGCGAATAATTGAAACTAGCAGAGCCATGCAATGTTATTGAATAAAAGAATGGAATATATACAGAAATTCCGGATCAGTCTACCATTGTACCCTCACAATCCTCTTTCCCTCCTTCTCTCTCTCACTCCAAATTCAAAAACTTTGATTGTATAAAAATATGTTTTCGCAAGCGCGATACCTCGTTACGTGGAATGCAAATGTGCGTATCGGACGAGAGGGAGAATAAACCAAAAACAAATTACAAAATAATAAAAAAACGAAACGAAACACAGTCGACAAGGGGGTTGGAAACGAAAAAAAAAAAAAAAACACCAATAAAATAACAGCTGGAATGCGAGTAAATTAAATCAGTGCTTGTCTCGAGGAGACTTATAATTTGTCATCAGAGCTGGTAGATGGAGTGAGAGAAAAAGGTTTTTCCTCTCACCTCCTCGCACCACCTCTTTCTTGCCGTGTGCCGGAGTGGACGAACGCGGACGATCATATAGATAGTATATTTATATATCAGCCTGTGGCAAAAATACACTGTATAATGAGATATACAGTAGACTCTCTCATAAGTATACACTTTTAACACTTCGTCTGTAAACCTGGGTCGTTTGTGTCCGAGGACTAACACCTTTGGTTTGTACCTGGGAAATAGGGGAAGGGCGGACGCCCTCGAAAATTAAATTTTCGAGAATTTTACAATTGGTACTTCAAAATTAATTTTTTCAGATTTTTTGAGTGCATTTAAGGGGGTGAAATAATGGCCGGACGCGAAAGACCCACTTTAGAGACGGGAGGTGCGGAAAAAACGTTTACAGACGAAGTGTTAAGTATACTGATGATTCCGTCAATTCCTTAAACTATCGTTAACATTTTGTGCAATAAAAAATAACGTTAATTACGTGATAAATAGTGACCAAAATAATTTATTTTCGTAGCCCTCGATCCCATTTTAATTTCAATATTCTAACGTCCACAAAAAACAATAAAATACACACTGTAAAGAAAATCTAGTGGGCAAAAAATTGGAAATTATGTCATAAGTATACATTTTTAAGTATACTGATGATTCCGTCAATTCCTTAGACTTTCGTTAACATTTTATGCGATAAAAAATAAATAAAAATAACGGTTAATTACGTGATAAATAGTGACCAAAGTAATGTATTTTCATAGCCCTCGATCCCATTTTAATTTCAATATTGTCACGTCCAAAAAAAAACGATAAAAATCACACCGTAAAGAAAATCGAGTGGGCAAAAAAATTGGAAATTAATTCCGAGCATATTTTGTGCAATTCAATAAATAAGTTTCTTTTAAATTGAGCAATCCAAGGTGTCGGCAAGTCTCGCAAGGTGACCAGGAATTCACGGAATTACCCTTCTACATTTATTTCAATGATTCCAGATACAGCCTATCAACATCGAGCTATGTATTTTCATTATCAAAGTTGTATCTTTATAAATCAAACAAACGTATGTGTTTAAATAATTAATTCAATTAACGAAGTTTCTCCATATGAAAATAAATATAGGCTGTGTAATAATTTTTGTCATTGAATAATAATAAGCGTTGCTTAATAGACCGAAATGTTGTACGACAAAATAGAATTCATTGAATTCAAATAAACACATTATTGTCATTGTTATATGAGAGTGTCTGTTTTACGAGCGAAAAAACGCCTCTTAGAGGGATGGGTACGTATGGCTGCCGCGTCATTACGCGTACTCCGTGAGGGTAATGCGATTTCGTAGCCGGAAACGTGTGTTTCAAGGATTATGCTCGAAGCTTCTTGTCGTCAATCTCGCGAGGTCTCGGGTGCAATGGTAATCACGTAGAGCAACGAAGAGACTTCTTATACGTCGAAGAGAGGGTTGTGAAAAAAAAAAAAAGAAAAGATATAGCGCAGACAGGAGGGTAAGATAGAGCGAAACGGAGAGCGGAAAAGTACGTGGAACTACAAGAGGGAAACGAGAGAAGAGAGGATGTTCTGGATTTTCCTGGTCTCTTTCTCTCTGCTTTGGCGCCCGTTGTAAGAATTATGGAAGCGGTTGGTCGTCCGGAAGACAATCCAATTACGACTGGTCGAGAAGCCATAAACTTCGATGGGACTAGCCGTTGGTCGCCATCACTATCTCTCTCTTTCTCTCGTTCTCTTTCAGGGAGTAATTATAAGCGATTGGTGTGGTGGTGCAGTGGAAGAGTCGAAGGGATGTGCACGAGCGTGAGATACCAAGAGAAGTGTCGTACATATATATATATATAAATATCAAATGATTCGATCCAAAATAGAATCGATATCGGATTTACCCCAAGGGGTGGTGTAAACGCGAACGATTGTCTCGTTTGCGATGCGCCTCGCGAACCTGCGGTACTCGATATACCGTGAGTGAGAAAGAGAGATAGAGAGAGAAGTCCCAAACTTTATATCCTAAAACTATATACATTACATATAGATAGTTGAAGATAGAAGACGAGAAATAGAGCGGCGGTGAACCATCAGCTACGATATCGGCACTGTTCGAAAACTCGTCAGAGAATTTCAGTTATAAGGGAGTGAATATATACAGATAGATGGATATTTGAAAATCGACGATATGACAGATATAGACGAAAGGTTAATCTAATCTTCCAGGTGTATATATAGTGAATGGGACCAGTGAATGAGCAGTGGTTGAGGCAATTTCGTAACATAAATTGCGTTTGCATGTTCTTATTTGAAACGAATATTTTTCATTCGTACGTGAAAGATTGAAAGATCTTCTGGATCAGAATCGCCGCTACATTGAAAAATATTAATAGCCAATAAAATGATTTGGCGGTGGCGTAGAAATTTCTTTTCGTAATTAAGTTAGTAGTCTGGTAACTTAAGCCGATTTTCATGTCTTTTTTGGAGGGCGTTTTTTTGTCGGAAAATAAAAATGAATCGTTTTGGATATTTCGGATGTTTTTGTTTACAAATTAAAGATACAGAAAAAAAATAGTTTGAAAAAATTCAATAGTTTATTATTATTATTGATCGAAGTTGGCACCTCGAAAAAAAAGCGCGTGGGTGGCCCCGGTGATTTTGGCTCTTGATGTTATCTGAAATCAAAAATTCTTGATAATTCTTAATCTATATACGTGTCATTCTGGTCGGAACTACTGAAGTTAAATTTCTTTTTATTTTACAACCCCTTCTTTGCTAAAATAAAAGGACTTTTTTTTTCAAAGTCCGCCATTTTGTTATTTATGCATGAAATTTAACTTCAGTAGTTCCGACCAGAATGACATGTCTATAGATTAAGAATTATCAAGAATTTTTTATTTCCGATAACATCAAGAGCCAAAATCACCGGGGCGACCCACGCGCTTTTTTTTCGAGGTGCCAACTTCGATCAATAATAATAATAATAATAAACTACTAAATTTTTTCAAAAAAATTTTTTTTCGTATCTTTAATATGTAAATAAAAACATCCTAAATATCCAAAACGATTCATTTTTATTTTCCTACAAAAAAACACCCTCCAAAAAAGACATGAAAATCGGCTTAAGTTACCAGACTATAACCTTAAAAAGAAATATTCAAGTGAGAAAGAATCCGCGGTACAATTGATAAGTCTCTTCGAGCCGCTCGACAATACGTCTTATTAAAGTGACAACAGTTTTCGTCGCAATAATCGTATTCAATCGTTCTATCTATCTTGAGAAAAATCGACTTTAGCCGACTGCAAGTGGTGATAAAAATAAAAACAGCACAAAAAATGTCTCATTAATAGTTCGTGTGAACTCGTAAAACTCCGTCACCCGTCAAGAGAAAACGTGCCAGTGTCTGGTAATCGTTCTTTGTTTCGAATTTATCGTTGTCGTTGGTTGGGCATCGTCTCGCGCGATGTGTTTAGGGGACGCCTCCGCGCGGTGGCGCGAGCGCGCCACGGACGCTCGAATTCCAAGGGTACAAATTAAAAGTAGTTGCTCCACGCTTTCCTCCACTTGCTATACATACATAAATACAAGACTCGCTCGAGTTTTCTCTGGCATATAATATCCACACTGTTGTATCTACGTGTATATATATATATTATATATTATAATCATGAAATATATATATATATATATATATATATATATATATGTAGATGTGTGTACTATACGACGTGCGGCTCCTCTTCTTGCCATGTTACGCGCCGTTTGCTCTCACCGCAATGTTCCAACCGCGAGCATGTTTTTTTTTCTTTCTTTTTTCCTTTTTTCGTACACCACGAGTACAAATTAAAAGTAGTTGGGGTACCGTGGGTCGCACGTATACAAACGACATTTAACCAGCCGCATATGCGGAGAGCTTCTCTCCGCTACTACTGTTAACGTTTTCTCGCTTGCTTCGTTACTTCTATTGCCCACCGTCCCAACCGTATGGTCTACTATTTCTGGTACACCAAATATTACCAAGTCCCACATGTGTTTTATGTATAAACATCATTTGTATATGTATATATAAATTATTACGATAGCGCAGGTGTGTTTAATAATAATTATAATTGCTGAGGAATATTCTCGTCACAGAATACGAAGTTTCTTGACTGAATAACCAATTGGCTGAGAGAGAGAGAGAGCCCCGGGTCTGTGCATTACATCATAACAGGTATATGGACACAAACAAGTATATATATATGTTCAATGTGTCATTCACTCCTAATATCCATTAATTTCAATAAAACTAATCGCGATTAGGTGTCTGACACATAACAGTTTTAACGACACCTCTATTGCCTCCATCTTCGTCCCCTTTGCTGGTTCGTTAGTGAAAGTTCGTAAAAATGAACTTCAAGGATTTACCATCCAATTTGTCAAGTCCATGATCGCTATATAAATATTACTTTTTTTTTTATTCCTCAATTACCATAAGCCATCGAGAATGTTCTCTCTGATAATATAACGATAATATCGTTTGCTAGCAAAGGTAAGGTCGTAATCCACACAAGTTTGAGCGTTAAACGTGTACGGATTACGCCATTTTCTTCCCCCCCCCCCCCCCCCTGACATTCGTATATGTGTATGTTGATAATAAACTTAACGCGTTGGAAAGTGGATATAAAATATACGTGATATATATGTACGTAATGCGGTGGAGATGATTCCGCACAAGTGCTCCGGAGAGATCGAGACTTTAAGCGTGTAGAACATGAAGGATTCTAAGTGGGTGGGTATACGACGATTAAATTGTAACCGACGTTCATTCACAAACATTCACGTCGTGTCTGACGCGAACCGCGGGTGTAGCGCTATATAACTTAATGTTACGTAAGGGCAAAATTGTTTGTCTGAGGAAACGATTTTAAAGATTTTTCACTGAAACTTATGAATTTTTCCAATACTAGCTGGTAATTAGTGGGGAAAAACTACATCGATATATATTCCTGAAGGAAACTGTAAAAAAACAATTTTTTTTTTTCGCTTTATCGCAAAAAATAAGTGGCTTTACTAAAGTGACTGTAAATTCTCTTCTTTGTGGATTTATGTGACTCTATTTTGTGCTCGGTTCCTTGACAATCATTCGTCCTTGAAAACAACCCTTGATTCTTTGAGTCACCATTTTTTGTGAATTTTTTTTAGAATTCTTCAAAATTGAAACTGTGTCAATCTTTTCTAAATCTTCTGAATAATCTTGAATCGATCAAACGTTCTGTAAATGAAGTGTCGATTTTTCTAGAATTCTGAACAAAAATTCGAAGAGTAGACATTTTTCATTTTTCGATTCTTCATCCTATTTCCGATACCAATTATTTTCGAAATATCCGACCGACGACACGAATCACACGAGGTTCGAACAAACGCTAAAAAATTCCATCTAGAAGCCGGGAAAAATCGAGAAAAAAAAATCGCGCCTGTGTGAAAAATTGTGAGAACGCAAACAACCCCCGAGTATAACATCGCCTCTCGGCGTTCATCTATATACCTGTGCATAAAGAATATTGCAGTAGTCACGAGGGGGCTTGCTACACGACGAGATAATGTAAAAATTAAAGTGACGCAAATATGAAGAAAAAAGAAAAAGGAAAAAAAAAAACAAAACTTTAAGAGGACTACTTTGCCGTGGACTTTTTGGTTTAGACGCGCTAGACAGAAGCGTGAGGTGTTATAATGTGGAATTTAAGTCCCTACGGTTTCCGAGCTTGAAGGAGCCTGGTGGGTAGACTCTTAAAGTATATATGCGACGTTACGGTACATACTTTA
The DNA here is from genome assembly GCA_958009045.1 of Oxytorus armatus. NCBI lineage: Eukaryota > Metazoa > Arthropoda > Insecta > Hymenoptera > Ichneumonidae > Oxytorus > Oxytorus armatus. Next base: position 4,574,531 of record OY253746.1, on the reverse strand, counting down.
AAGCGAAATAAAGTAAAATAAAGGGAGTTGAGAAGGTGAGATAAAAGAGAAGTGTGTATAAGAAGAAAATAGGATGAAAAATAATTCTTAAAAAATATTCTCGCGAGATGGCGAGTTTTAAATACACGAAGAGAGGCTTCTCTCGTTTGGAGGGTCGCGAATCGCGGACTTCATTCTCGCGCGCACCCACGACTTTTACCGGGTCCCTCGTCATCTTTATATAATCCACATTGTTATCTATAATATGAATTCTAATAAAATGTTTTCTCTCACACGTATACACACACACACAGGCGTCGCGCACAGACGATCTTTCCCTCTATTTTTCTCTCTTTCAACTTCGTCTGGTGTATTACTCGAAAATAGTATCGATCTAGTTGCGGTGGGGTTCTCCTGTGCAAGCGAGAAACTTGTTAACGTGTCACACACTGCCGAGGTAGAGAGCCCGAGCCACCACCACTATCACCATCCACCAATATACCGGGAGCACAGCATGGAACGTCTCGTTGCAACGACGACATTGCTGGCTGCTGGTGGTGGGTGCTTCTCTGATGCTGCTGAAACTCCCGGTGGGGTTTGGGGGTGTGCTGTTGCTGCTACCATACAGTATACATATATAACATACAATATATATATATATATATGTGTGTATAGCTCGCAACGGCAGGAACGACGAGACTTGGCACGTCGAAGTAGAACAACGACGAATTATACGAACTCTCCGTGTACAACGCCGATCGACTAAAAGTTTTCCAGCACGAGTGCACTTCTCTCCCGGGGCAACGATATAGAAAGACATAGATAGAGGATAGGGAGTATAGAATGCCACGGAGAAACCGAACGTTCCCTCTCTGTGGTATCCTGGCTTGAGGGTAAGAAAGAGACATATACATATATATATTTATATGGAGCATTTCATGGCAAATCATCGACCGATGTCATTGAGATTCTTGGGTCATTCGATAAAACAAATAGATAAATAATTCGCTAACTCTGAGGTATCGTTTAAAACAATTGTCTTTATGGTAAGAATTTATGGAAAAGAAACAAAAATCTTTAATCTTTCGAAAACTCAATTTTCTACCGTTGAAGCAATGTCTCATTGGCGTAAACGAGTCCGATTTTTTTTACACATTTATTTTAAATAGCACACTTTAAGATTTGTTTTTTACAACTTCGACTTTGACTTTATGTCATGACAATGAAACGTTTATAAGTGATTCGAATATATGTGCTGTCAAAATGTCTCAAAATTCATATTCACAGAAGCTGACTGTAATGATAATTTATGATGTTGAAGTTTGCATCGTTGGAACGCAACGAAAATAGGTTTTTAAATTTTCATTTTCTGTATTGCTCTTGCTTCTCGTGTCTATTTAGGCCCAGATCCTTGAAGAATACCGCAATAAAACGTTTTAACGATTTTTGGCATCGATAATCCAATCTTAAGCGGACTTAATCGTGTAAAGAATCTATATTCGTTGCGTTCCAACGATGCAAATTTCGACGTTATGATAATTTGTGAAAAAAGAAAGCTTAAATACCATATCCAGCTTGAAGAGTATAATAATAAATAAAATGGGGATAGCATGGAAAGATCAGAACATCGGTCGATTTGACGTGTAAGACCCGATATAAAATATAGTACATATATAGTTAAGTATAGATATATATCGATAGATCTAGGAGGGGATGCTGCTGAAGGGTGTGTGTGGCTCTTTCTCTTCCTTATCCTCACCGGGGTAAACGGGGCGCAGTAACCAGAAGCCCGGGCGGTCTTTAAGGAAGAAAGAGAGAAGGAAGCGTAAATGAAGAAGCTGAAAAACTCATTGTTAGGACGCGGCGAGGCCAGTACCTATCGAGTTATCCGAGACTCTTCGATTTTTCATTTTACTTTATTTTCTATTTTCTTTTCATTCACCGTCTCTTTCTTCCGTTTCCTCCTTCGTGCCGTTTCCACCCCCCCTCTGATACAAAAATGGGATACGGTTCTCGATCTGGTAACGGTTAAATGAGAGTTTTTCGTGGGAACAATGAGGGTAGAACGAACACGAATAGGGGAAAGAAATCTTTCTATTGAATTTACGGTAAAAATAAGACAATGTTATACAATACAATATTGTGTCAACTAAATACTAAGACAATATTGACCACAGGTACATTTTACCACTCTCGAAAAAATTACAAGTCTATTGGCTATCGCATACATAAATTCATTAGAGAAACCCGTTTCCCAGGAAAATCCCGACCGGTATTTGTTAGGGATACCCTGAAATAAGAATCCCTAACCAATAATTAATCAAATTATGATTTTTAGCTAAAGGATATTCGGTTAGTTGAATTGTATCGAATAAATTCAACCGTTAAGGAGGGAAATAGGGTTAGATCAGCGTTTTCTCAATGATTTTCATGAATTTTTTTATAGTATAAAAAATGAATATAATTTATTGAAACTTTGAGAATATTTTATACATATATTTAAGTATATACGATACAATTTTTGAAGAATTTCCTTGAAAAATACCGAAGATATTAGCGACCCCATATTGCAGATCACAATCAGACTCAGCATTTTGCGTACACTCTGGAAGCCGCAATTTTCATCTGAAATCAAACGGGGTTGGAATTTACTTTTATTATATGTCTCTCTTCTATATGAACCTAAATACTATCAGAAAAATAGAAAATTGAATTTTTTACAGGGGTCAAAACAAGAAAGCATGATTTTTTGCCATTTTTTACAACTTTATTTGCAAAAAAAAATCATTTTAAATAATGATAATATTCCGATTTTAGGTTCATATAGAGCGCAATATTATGAAGAAAGTAACTGCCAATTTTCAAAACAATTGGTTGAAAACTTTTCAAACTAGCGTGTACGCAAGTTCAAAAAAAGTCGTTTTCAGAAAAACGCGTTTGAAAAAATAGCAAAATGCTGAGTCTGATTGTGACCTGCAATATGGGGTCGCTAATATCTTCGGTGTTTTTCAAGGAAATTCTTTAAAAATTTTATAGTATATACTTAAATATATGTATAAAATATTCTCAAAGTTTCAATAAATAACATTATTTTTTTATACGATAAAAAAATTCATGAAAATCATTGAGAAAACGTTGTCCTAACCCTATTTCCCTCCTTAATGGCTTATAACAATAGAATGAGTCGGAATTTTTATTAAAAATTTTGGGAACATATTTTTCAATAGTTTTACTAACAATTTAGGAAATGAAAAAAAAATCAATTTTTTGAACCGTCTAACCCTATTCCCCCCTAAGTCACCCTTGGGTGTTTTACACCGTTTTTCCCTAAATAGTGAGGGGGTAAAAATCGAATTTTTTTTCTTTCAATCACATCAACATTTCGCTATATTCGCAATTCTATATATTCAGCTAGAAAATTGTCAATTTTACAAAGTAGTTTTTACAAAGTAGACGATCGAAAAAAAAATTTGTAAAAAATACAAGATCCACGTTCAAGTCAGTTCAATGTTTAATTTGTTTGATGTTTAATTTGTTTTTTTACCTACACAATGGTTAATTCAATTAAATACAATTGATTTTTTGTTTTCATCACAGTATTTACGAACTGTATGATGAAATTATTGTTAATTTTGTATTAACGTGACGTAAATAATGGCACGCCGTGCTTTTATGGTGAGCAATGCCTAAAGAATGCCTTTTGTATATGAGCATTATGCTCGTACGAAATACGGAAATATATGGAATTCAATGGGTTGTACGGTATCATTATGTAGTGTATTCGTTCCAGTTTGCGGTGTATATACGTTTGCAATATGATTAAAACCGCACGTTCTATAATCATCTACGAAGAGCGTTCTTATATTTATATATATATAGTTTCGAGAGCGATACAAAATCCACGATAATGGAGCAAACATGTACTATATACGCTTAGTAACGTATAAAATTATATTTTCCGTATACGAGGTCGGTTCAAAAAGTATCGCGAATCTTGAATTTCCGCGGGCTACGTATATTCGATTTTCGATTTTTTTGTGGCGTCAGGTTGGTACTCGTGTCCCTCACTTATGCTGAAAAAATCGGCCATTTTGAATGTTTAGTTAATTGTTGACAGCTGTTTTGGTTAGACGTGTTTTGGCTTGTCTTCGATTTATGCCTATTCCAAAAAATGGAACAAAGAATCTCTATGAAATTTTGTGTGAAAAACAAAATTAAGTGCGCGGACGCATTTCGAATGTTGACTGTGGCATATGGTGAAGCTACCTCGGACCAAAGCAACGTTTATCGGTGATACAAAATGTTCTCAGAGGGCCGAGAAGATGCGAACAACGAAATGCGTTCCAGACGTCCGAGCACATCAACAACAGACGAAAACATTGACGAAGCGAAGTAAATAATATTGGCCAATCGTCGAATCACCGTTAGAGAAGTTGCTGAGGAACTAAACATATCAATTGGCTCGTGCTATTCGATTTTTACCAATGATTTGGGCATGAGACAGGTCGTCGCGAAATTCGTGCCAATATTGCTCAATTTCGAAGAAAAACAGTGTCGCGTTAACATTGCTAAGGAGCTGTTGGACTCGGTCCGCGACGACCCCAAATTTGCTCCAGAGGGTCATAACTGGTGACGAATCATGGGTTTATGGTTATGACGTGGAAACCAAAGCGCAATCATCGCAATGGAAGCTGCTTTTTTGGAATGGGCAAAAATCGAAGACAAGCCAAAACACGTCTAACCAAAACAGCTGTCAACAATTAACTAAACATTCAAAATGGCCGATTTTTTCAGCATAAGTGAGAGACACGAGTACCAACCTAACACCACAAAAAAAATCGAAAATCGAATATACGTAGCCCGCGGAAATTTAAAATTCGCGATACTATTTGAACAGACCTCGTATATAACATTGCGCGCATGTATTTTGGGCCGGCGTGCGACCGAAACGATACGGATTTCAAAAGCTGAACGCTCGGCTGTTATATGGTCGCTTGTGTGTATTATCAGCGAACTACCAAAAAGCAGCTAATCGACTGATTATATATACTCGAAGTAATACGTAGCGTGAAAACGAGCGAATAATTGTAATGCCGTGTGTGATTCTTCATTTATTCCCTTTTAACGTACAAGAGCGAGTAGAGAGAGAGAGAGAGAGAGCTATGTTATATATGAACAAAGAAAAACAAATCCGGTGGTAAACGATATGCTCGAACAGTGAATAGAGACACGTGTAAATTCGAATTTCTCATCAGTCCGTTCAATGGATTCGAGATTTTTATGTGAAATAATAGTTAAGCCCTAATAGCCATGATTAAATGAACACAATGCGTGGGAGAACGTGTACATCGTCAGTGAGGATAATGAAAGGGAAGCCAGTTAAAAAGAAAAGAATTAAAAAAAATTAATCATTAAGCTTCCCTGTACGTAATAATGGGGCATTACGAATTTTCGAACTTTTTCCAATAAACATCATTAAATCGCTAATTTATCGTTCACTATTTTTTTTAATTCTCGTACCGACGCAGCTTGGTTTCCATTTTTAATGAGAGACTTTATGGAGGTAAAAATGAAAAGGAAAAAAAAACGAGAAAACACGAGCTCCTTTTCAAATTTTATTCGAGAATATATCTTGGCACGTAGAGCGTGTTAAAGCTGACAATTCAATATCCATATTATCTCGTCAAATATTGAAGTAACGCAAAACTATTTCGTGTACATTCACGAGGGTGTGTATTCGGGGTGTGCTTCGGTATAATATTTGTCACGCGTTGGTTTCGATCATTTTCAATTCAACAATATTCACAAATGTAAAATAAAATGTTAGAAAAAACAAGAACAGAGGTATATACAAATATAAAATTGTACTGAGTGTAACGTGGCTCTCGCGAATTTATTGAAATTTCTCGCAGGAGTTTTAAGTTCCTATGCGCGGTGTTGCGACGAGATTCCACCGTACTTATTGTGGTCAAAATTAATTGACGACAATTCGTTTTGCGTAAAGTGATTGAACGAATCAATGCAATATTAAAGGAGGAAATAGGGTTAGACGGTGCAAAAAATCGATTTTTTTTTATTTCATAAATTGTTAGTAAAACTATTGAAAAATATGTTCCCAAAATTTTTAATGAAAATTCCGACTCGTTCTATTGTTATAAGCCATTAAAGGGAGTAGCTCTCCTTTAGCGGTCACCATTTTTTCAAACGCGTTTTTCTGAAAATGACTTTTTTTTAACTTGCGTACACGCTAGTTTGAAAAGTTTTCAACCAATCGTTTTGAAAAATGGCAGTTACTTTCTTCGAAGTATTGCGCTCTATATGAACCTAAAATCGGAATATTATCATTATTTAAAATAATTTTTTTGTTGCAAATAAAGTTGTAAAAAATGGCAAAAAATCATGCTTTTTTGTTTTGACCCCTGTAAAAAATTCAATTTTCTATTTTTTTGATAGCATCTAGGTTCATATAGAAGAGAGACATATAATAAAAGTAAATTCCAACGGCTTCCAGAATGTACGCAAAATGCTGAGTCTGATTGTGACCTGCAATATGGGATCGCTAATATTTTCGGTGTTTTTCAATGAAACTCTTCAAAAATTTTATAGTATATACTTACATATATGTATAAAATATTCTCAAAGTTTCAATAAATTACATTCATTTTTTATATGATAAAAAAATTCATGAAAATCATTGAGAAAACGCTGTCCCAACCCTATTTCCTTTCTTAAGGATAACGATAAAAATAGACTGTATTTTGGAAGTTCACGGTTAAATTATTACAATTGTTGTTGTATGTGCGTGTCGAAAGTTTTCGTTTTTGAACTCTCGACGTTGACTCGGCAACTAGTCGGATGTAAACTGACGAAACGTCAAAAAGGGGATGACGCTTGAAATGTTACTCCCGATTTTTGTGAGTGGAAGGGGAAAGCGTCCTCGGTTCGTTTCGTATATTCTGATTTGTTAATTTAGCCAAGAAACATGTGTTTGCCATAAGAGTTGGCACCCCACACAGGTAAGGCGCGAAACGTCTCGGCTCGTATACTCGCGGAAAAACACTCGACGCTTAACCCGCAGTAAAACATCTGATCGCCAGAGACTAATTCACAGAATCTTCCTTCCACAAACGTTTGCTTGTTAAAGTTATTAGGTGATTATCCCTTGAAATTCGTCGGAGAGACCCTTTGAGAATACGATTTTATATTTTTCGAATATTTTGTGAGTATTTGTGCGTTGTGCGCTTATTCTACAATATTCCATATTTTTTTGTACATTGAGATATCGTCGTCGTCGACGATTCACTGAGGATAAAAATATATTCGACGGTTGTATATCGAGTTGGCCAAGCCAACCGCATTCGAATACATTTATCATACATATACGTTGTCGATAAATCTACTTATCCTTTATGAAAAGTGATTCGGCCAAGTTGAAACGACGACGAGAAAAATTCTATGAGATTGAGAGATACTCTTGACTTCTTTTTGAATTTATATTACACTTGGAGTTTATGATCCGTGTATCGGCCATTTAAGATTAAATCAACGAAATTCTTACCGTTAGTACGTTAACATTTTTTTTCTCTATGAGATAATATTGCGTATATTCTCTCACGGAGGAAAAAACATTGTAACGTAGTAACGGTAAGAATTTCGTTGATTTAAAAAAAATTCTTACTGTTACTACGTTACGAACAAAATTGTAACGTACTAACGGTAAGAATTTCGTTGATTTAACCTTAAATGGCCCATACACGGAATTTCATTGATGTTGTTGGATGTGTTAATACGTAAAAATATTTTTCAACAATTATATTACGTATATTATCTCGTATATTATTTCGTATATTATATGAGATAATATACGAAATAAAATTTAAAAAAATTGGTAACGTACTAACGGTAATAATTTCGTTGATTCAACCTTAAATAGCCCAAGCACGGATCATAAACTCCAACTGTAATATATTAAAATAACATATTAAAATTATCTTCAATCAAACTCAAAAGTTTGGATTTTGTTTTGGTCAAAAATAACTCCTTGTGGTTGTGACATAAAAAATTCATTAAAGATAACATTTTGCGGAAACAAATTTGTTTGTTTTTTTTCAGTCAAAGTACATTTTGAAGTTTGCCGCAAAAAATTACCAACAAGTTTTAAAAAATTACGACTTTTGAACCGAGTTCACGTTAAATGTGCCATTTATTCCATTTGTCGTACGAGATAGATCGTCTGACCTAGACCGGCCGTAACTACGCATCGAGAAAAAAAAAAAAAAAAGACTTGACGAAACTCCTCCGCTAGCAAATTGATTTACAAAGCAGTCAAGCAAGAAATACAAGCGAGACTTGCGAGTATAACGAGAAGAGTGCACGACGGTAGTCGGGAAAGACAAGGTTGATTAGTTTGCAAATCCATATACTTCCGGTTGATCGAGCTTGTCGCATACACAACGGTTATAATGTCTGTATAAGCCTCTCTTGCTCGGTATGAAATTTCATAAATAATGACTCGCTTGTTGAATCCAACGTCGAAGAATGTGTTTCTCTTCTTCCTCATATAATATTTATTCTCGACGATCTCAATTGACACGACGAATTCATATTCTACGTCGCAAAATACGAAGAGGCAATGGCGGAGGGACACACAAATTAGTAGCTAATCAGCTTGAACGTTCGCAATCATCACTTTTTTAAAACGTTTATCACGTGAACGCGACGCGAAATATAAAATTCCAGAGCGTTCAAAGAAAATATTTTCACGCAACGAAATGAACCAGAAGAAGTTGTGAGAGCGTAAAATTAAAAAATATATATATACGAGGTCTGTTCAAAAAGTATCGCGAATTTTGAATTTCCGCGGGCTACGTATATTCGATTTTCGATTTTTTTGTGGCGTTAGGTTGGTACTCGTGTCCCTCACTTATGCTGAAAAAAATCGGCCATTTTGAATGTTTAGTTAATTGTTGGCAGCTGTTTTGGTTAGACGTGTTTTGGCTTGTCTTCGATTTTTGCCTATTCCAAAAAAGCAGCTTCCATCGCGATGATCGAGCTTTGGTTTCCATGTCATAACCATAAACCCATGATTCGTCACCAGTTATGACCCTCTGGAGAAAATTTGGGTCGTCGCGGACCGAGTCCAATAGCTCTTTAGCAATGTTAACGCGACACCGTTTTTGTTCGAAATTGAGCAATTTTGGCACGAATTTCGCGGCGACTCGTCTCATGCCCAAATCATTGGTAAAAATCGGATAGCACGAGCCAATCGATATGTTTAGTTCCTCAGCAACTTCTCTAACGGTGATTCAACGATTGGCCAATATTATTTTCTTTATTTCATCAATGTTTCCCTCTGTTGTTGATGTGCTCGTGCGTCCGGAACGCATTTCGTTTTTCGCATCTTCTCGGCCCTCTGAGAACATTTTCTACCATCGATAAACTTTGCTTTGGTCCAAGGTATCTTCACCATATGTCACAGTCAACATTCGGAATGCGTCCGCGCACTTAATTTTGTTTTTCACACAAAATACAGATTCTTTGATCCATTTTTTGGAATAGGCAAAAATCGAAAACAAGCCAAAACACGTGTAACCAAAACAGCTGTCAACAATTAACTAAACATTCAAAATGGCCGATTTTTTTAGCATAAGTGAGGGACATGAGTACCAACCTAACGCCACAAAAAAATACTTTTTGAACAGACTTCGTACATATATCGAGAAAAATATCAGTCATAACCAATGTATATGATTCATGATCTGTGTATGATTCATAATCCATAAATTCTTGCCCATATTGTTAAATATTTTGCCAGTTTGGAGCGTTCGTCGAGAGATAAGACGTTCTAGGAATTTCTTCTCTTATCTCTTTTGAGCTAATAGCTTGAAGGAAAAAATGTTCTTTACACGTGAATACATCGTAAAAAATGTATAGGTCACACGAAAAAAGTTCCAGAGTGTTCGAAGAAAATATTTTCACGCAACGAAATGAACTAGAAGAAGTTGTGAGCGCGTAAAAAAAGAAATATATATATACATATATCGAGAAAAATGTCAGGCATAACCGATGTATATGATTCATGATCTGTGTATGATTCATAATCCATAAATTCTTGCCGATATTGTTAAATATTTTCTCGGTTTGGAGCGTTTGTCGAGAGATAAGGCGTTCTAGGAATTCCTTCTCTTCTCTTTTGAGCTAATAGCTGGAAGAAAAAAAAATGTTTTTTACGCGTAAATACATCATAAAAAATGAATAGGTCGCACGAAAAAAGTTCCGGAGAGTTCTAGAAAAAAAAAATGTTCTCTCCACGTTGTATTAACGTGAGAGAATATATATATATTTTTTTTTTTCATACGATTGGGTGTAAAACATGTAAGCAGAAAATTCTTGCAATATTTCAAAATATGTTATTCACTTTGGAGCATTGATTGGGAGATAGGACGTTCTAGGAATTTTTTTTCTCTTATTTCTTTTCAGCTAATAGCTTGAAGAAAAAAAATGTTCTTTACACGTGAATACCTCGTGAAAAATATATAAGTCGCACGAAAAAAAGTTCCAGAGAGTTCTATGAAAATATTTTCGTGCCCAACGAACTAGAAATACTTAGCACAGATGCGAAATTAAAAAATTTTATAACCAGCAACACGAGTGATAAGCAATGTGTAAATAGCGTGTGAGTCATACTTGACAAATTCTTGCAGATGGTTTTTGTAAATATTCTACGAATTTATTGGGTTAGTTGAGAGAAAAGACGTTCGAGAACTTTTTCCTTAATTCTTTTATACCCAATCGTATGAAAACATTTTTTTTTAATGTTCTCTCCACGTTATACTAAGGTTTTTTTTTTTTTTTCCTATATGATTCATAATCCATAAATTCTTGCCGATATTTTGAAATATTTTATCACTTTGGAGCGTTGATTGGCAGATAAGACGTTCTAGGAATTTTTTCTCTTATTTCTTTTAAACTAATAGCTTGAGGAAAAAAAATGTTCTTTACAAGTGAATACCTCGTGAAAAATATATACGTCGCACGAAAAAAAGTTCCAGAGAGTTCTGACTAAATATTTTCGTGCGCAACGAGCTGAAAAATCTTTTGAGCACAGATGCGAAATTAAGAAATTTTATATCCAGCAACGTGTGTCATAAGCAATGTGTAAATAGCGTGTGAGTCATACTTTACAAATACTTGGAGACGTTTTTTTTTTAATAGTCTACGAGTTTGTAGAGTTAGTTGAGAGACAAGACGTTCGAGAATTTTCTGCTTGATTCTTTTAAATCCAATCATATGAAAATTTTTTTTTTAAATATTATCTTCACGTTAGTATATCGTGAAAAATATGTAGGTCGCACGAAAAAAGCCTCGAAACATGAGAATTATAGTTCTCTTGTTGCAATCAATAATTTTTTCAGCGACACAAACGTCACAACTTTATTGATGCTGTAAAATGCATTTTTCCCCAGTAAATATTCGAAAGAATTTTTATTTTATTTTTTCGTTGAAAAAATATCACTCGAATTGTGCCGCAGAATTTTTCGGGAATATGTGTGGATTCAATTTTTGTTTTCCTTTTTAATTGCCAGACTGGCAACGACCGAAGTTTCGAAATGAAGTAATAAAAATCGATGGGAAATCGTATAAAACCGGCTGAGCTCGTTGAAAATATTTTATTCGCGAAAAACAGTCGATCGTTTTGTTGGGAACGAACAAACGATGCGTGAATTTTTTTTTTCCCCTCTGGAAACAAAGAGTCGAGATCGGTAGAAATACACGGTTGATCGTACGAGCGAAATTTTTTGCCACGGATGTTTTTTTTTGGTTTCTCACCAGGGTACATCATTTGGTGCCACTAATAGGATTTCTTTTCAAGCCATAAACATTTAGAAAATTCGTTAAAAGTCATTTTGCCAACAAATCAAAATAAAATGTAATTTAAAAAAATCTTATCAAGAATCTGAAAGTAATGCGAATTTGGAAAAATTCTAGGGGATACAATTTTTCATAATAAAATAAGTAATTAATTCAACACATTTATAAATTATTTATAAATCGATCTGAATATTTTTTAATAACACCAGAAAAATATTTCGTACCATCTCTCGTTCGTAATGTTTGATACGCTTCTGAAGCACCAGTCACGTTCAAACAATGACTCACCGTGATTTCTAATCGCTATTATAATTCATGCGGGAATACAAATGCCACAACGCGATTAATTAGCAATCACGATTTAATGAAAAGTGAATTAGCATGTCTATATTGGCCCTGAAATGACGTTGCATTCGTTTTTTTGTTTTTCTCTTATTGCCTCGCCAACAATTACGCGAAATAACGAATCAAGGTTGCGCGCTCTTGTCGTAGAATTCTTTGAAATAAAACATTCGTCTTGTGAATTTAATTTTCTGTTTTAATTTCTTTCGCTGCAGAAATTTTGCGAGAGATAGAGAGAGAGAGAGAGAGAGGCAAAGAGATGGGCGATAGGATCTGGGCGAGTGTTTAGCATGGAAATTACGGCTGATTAGGAACGTTGGGAAAGCTTCGAGGGGTAGAAACTCGACCAGTGTAATAGCAGAGATACGGACTGCTATCAAGTATAATATACATGTATAGTGCCGGTACTCCGAACCCCGAGCTCTATATACCAGCAAAGTCAACAATAACACCTGGGTTTATGGGATAGAGAGGGAGAGAGCGAGCCAAAGTTTGACAGGAGACGATGATGAAGGGTTGAACGAACGTTTGAATATTACTAGAGAGAGGAAGAAAGTGATACACGGTCATAGAAGATAGCTAATCGCTGTTGCGAGACTGAGACAAATATTTTTTTGGAAAGTTTCTTCCTTAATATAATTTAAAAAAACAGTGTAGATCTCTGAAAAAATATTCCATTGTTATTTCATTTATTTTCATCCCCCATTCTCCTATATATAATAAAGCTCTGCAACGTGAAGGTGAATTTATTCAATTCAGAGAGAGGTCGATCTTTGAAGAAAAAAAAATAGTTTATTCAAATAAAAGCTTTTTAAATTACATTTTAAATTGAACAATTTCTGTTCTGACGCATGTGAATTCGATAAATAGTGCTCAATACAAATTGCTCAATGCAAGTTTTTTTTTTTCATAATTTAAAAAACAACAGTGTCGATCTCTGAAAAATATCCCATTGTTATTTCATTTATTTCCTTCCCCCATTTCCTTATACAAAATAGAACTCTGCTACGTACAGATGGATCTATTCAATTCAGACAGAGATCGTTCGTTGGAGAAAATAAATAAAGTTTATTCAAATAAAAGCTTTTTGAAGCTACATTTTAAATTTAACAGTTTCTGGTCTGACGCATGTGAAAAGTACGATTAATCAATGGACCTACGTTCAATTCGATAAATAGTGCTCAATACAAATTGTTCAATACAAGTTTCTTTTCTGTATAATTTTTTAGAAAAAAAGCAGTGTAGATCTTTGTAAAATATCCCATTGGTATTTCATTTATTTCCTTCCCCCATTTCCCTATACAAAATAAAGCTCTGCAACGCGAAGGTGAATTTATTTAATTCAGACAGAGGTCGATCTTTGAAGAAAAAATATATAGTTTATTCAAATAAAAGCTTTTTAAATAATATTCTAAATTGAACAGTTTCTGGTCTGACGCATGTGAATTCGATAAATAGTGCTCAATACAAATTGCTCAATGCAAGTTTCTTTTTTTATAATTTACAAAAAAAACAGTGTAGATCTCTGAAAAATATCCCATTGTTATTTCATTTATTTCCTTCCCCCATTTCCTTATACAAAATAGAACTTGGCTACGTGAAGGTGAATTTATTCAATTCAGACAGAGGTCGATCTTTGAAGAAAAGAAATATAGTTTATTCAAATAAAAGCTTTTTCAATTACATTTTAAATTGAACAGTTTCTGTTCTGGCGCATGTGAATTCGATAAATAGTGCTCAATACAAATTGCTCAATGCAAGTTTCTTTTTTTATAATTAAAAAAAATAACAGTGTAGATGCCTGAAAAATATCCCATTGTTGTTTCATTTATTTCCTTCCCCCATTTCCTTATACAAAATGGAACTCTGTAACGTACAGATGAATTTATTCAATTCAGACAGAGGTCGTTCTTTGATGAAAAAAAATATATAGTTTATTCAAATAAAAGCTTTTTGAAGCTACATTTTAAATTGAACAGTTTCTGGTCTGACGCATGTGAAAAGTACAATTAATCAATGTACCTACGTTCAATTCGATAAATAGTGCTCGATACAAATTACTTTGTACTCGATGCAAAAAAAAACTTTACTTGGGAAGATGCATTTTATTCTTCCCAAGTAAAAGAAATATTGAATAAATAAAACAACTCTTACAAGTTATTCATACACCGGATCTGAATATTTTTTTACATCAACAAAAAATCATTTCAAACAATCTCTCAATTGGGATTTTTAATACATTTTTTTTGGCGACAATAAATCGAACACAATTTTTCAACTTTTAAATCCTTCCGCGCTTTGATTTGTGCCTATAAATTTAATTTCATTGAATCGAAAGGTATTGCAGTTTAAAAAAATCCAGTTCTCACGATGGGACTATAGTAAATCCTGTCGTATAAAAAGGATCATGATTCTACGAATAGTTTCGATTTTTTATCCACTCTCAGCTAGCCAATTTCTAAAACCCATTTTTCTCGATCTCTCTTGAATGTATTTCTGTTAAAATCGACTATACTTTGCTATGTTGACGTTGGAAAGTCTATCTGTGTTTCTTGCATAATGAGAAGTATATTTGGGATCCCCTAACGTTTCTCTCTCACACATTCCCTTTCTCCCGGTTGCCCGAAACGGTAGAACAAGGATGTCGATAATTTTCATGCAAGTTGCACAGCTTCATACCAACAAATGTTTTTCCAGACACAGGAAATTGCGGAGAGAGAGTAAGACAGAGTAAAAGAGAAAGAGAGAGAGAGATAGAGGAAAAAGCTGATATCGCGTAGTATGAAAAGAGGGTAGGTACTTTCCTAAACCGAAATACCAAAATGTAGGAATACCGAGGGCAAGAGGGAGAGGAGTGCAATATGCAGGAAGTTCTTCCATGGGCAAACCAATACGCCAGCATATTCAACAGCACCACGTACGATAGAATGGGCGTGCAAGTACAAAACTTCAACACATACACACACACAGAAACGAGCACATACATTTATATATAGTAAACACGTATTTGGAAGCGAGCATGTGCAAAATACAAATAATATACAGTAATACTCCCTGCATAAAGTATATATGACGATATTACATGCATACATCAATGTATTAAAGTTAAAAGGGCATATCGCAAGCGAGCCTGAGTATAAAACAAACGCCCGTCCGTCGCTAAACAATCAATATAAATATATAAACCGCTAAGAATCAAAAAGGACCAAAAGGACCATCGCATTACGTGTTAAATAGTCCTGGTTACGCCATTTTCCTTATCAACAATTTATCTACATACATAAATATATATATAAATAGAATGTCGACGTAGAAACGCCAAGCTGAGGCGCAATAAGTCGTCACGTACCTATGAGGTTACTCTCCTACCCTCGCCAACACACAACCCTCTCGCCGCACTTTCCTCTTTCCCCTCTCCGCCGCGGCATATATATACAGGGCCAATGTATTTCGCGGACAAGTACTGCCAAGTTATTACGCCTTTGACATCAAGTGCATACTAGCCCGGGTAGTGAGCAACGCCTACGTCCCGTATACATATATGTATCGTTTCACCCTCTCGCGGGTTGTACCCCGTGAGATACGTGAGCGAGAACGGTATTTCTCGTAGCAAAGTTTCATAATGCTGTATATTCCTGTAAAAGGGCTGCTTCAGCTTCCCCCTCAACGTTTCGCCAGCCACGTTATACTGTATATATATGGTAGTAGTAACAGTCAACGTTTCACCGGCGTATACGAGAACGTACGATTCGTTCGCGTCTCTCTAGCAGACAAGCTTTTCAGGACAAACCATCCCAACCTCCCTCCGTGCACTTTGTGCCCTCTAGCTTTCTCTCAGCGAGCTCTTCTCAACCCGATCGACGCACTCTGACGAGTTTTCCCGAGGACGAGAAACAGAGATAGAGAGAGAGAAGAAGAAGAGGAAGAGGGAGCAATTTGTGCGCGTGAAATGAGAAAACGTACGAGAGAAAAGGACGATTAAGGAAGAGAGAGGGTTGACGATAGGGACTCCCATAGATAATGAGAAACTTGGAATTTTGCATCACGCAAGATACATGTATTAAGGTGGTACCGTCAATGTTGGGGGTTCAACCTACATACACTTAATTGACTAGTTTAAAGCGGTACTAAACCTCCTTACTACCCTCTATAATCCCTCTTTGTTTAGTATATAGATACGAGAGGGGAGCTCGATGACAAAACCCTCGAAACAATGCCATTTCGAGAACATTGAGATTGCGAATAAAAGAAAATTATTAACGGATGCCTCAACCTATTTCGCGTTCGTTAATAATTTGCTCTTCTTGGAAATCTCAATGTTTCAGTAGCGTCATTGTTTCGAAGCTTTTGTTAAGGGAGGAAATACGGTTAGGACAGCGTTTTCTCAATGATTTTCATGAATTTTTTTATAGTACAAAAAATGAATATAATTTATTGAAACTTTGAGAATATTTTATACATATATTTAAGTATATACTATAAAATTTTTGAAGAATTTCCTTGAAAAACACCGACGATATTAGCGACCCCATATTGCAGGTCACAATCAGACTCAGCATTTTGCGTACATTCTGGAAGCCGCAATTTTCATCTGAAATGAAACGAGGTTGAAATTTACTTTTATAACATGTCTCTCTTCTATATGAACCTAAATGCTATCAAAAAAATAGAAAATTGAATTTTTTACAGGGGTCAAAACGAAAAAGCATGATTTTTTGCCATTTTTTACAACTTTATTTGCAAAATAAAAATTATTTTAAATAAAGATAATATTCCGATTTTAGGTTCATATAGAGCGCAATACTATGGAGAAAGTAACTGCCAATTATCAAAACGATTGGTTGAAAACTTTTCAAACTAGCGTGTACGGAAGTTCAAAAAAAGTTCAAAAAAATTGTGGCTTGCAGAATGTACGCAAAATGCTGAGTCTGATTGTGACCTGCAATATGGGGTCGCTAATATCTTCGGTGTTTTTCAAGGAAATTCTTCAAAAATTTTATACTATATACTTAAATATATGTATAAAATTTTTTATACCATAAAAAAATTCATGAAAATCATTGAGAAAAGGCTCTCCTAACCCTATTTCCCTCCTTAATGGCTTATAACAATAGAACGAGTCGGAATTTTCATTTAAAATTTTGGGAACATATTTTTCAATAGTTTTACTAACAAATTATGAAATAAAAAAAAATCGATTTTTTGAACTGTCTGACCCTATTTCCCCCTTCAAAAAGAACACCTTCTATCGACGACAACGCAATATAAATTGCCTCGTGACAACAGTGAACGTATATTTTTACGTGGTGCTTTTTTTCTTCAAATTACTAGTTGTAAAGTTGATGATTTTCGTAGAAAAGAATGAATTCAATGTCAGAATCACGTAACAGATTATAGGATGATCGTGACGCGATTGCTCGATAATCAGAAATTCAGTAATTAAAACAATCTTTATCCCAATTTGATGAATATATTTGGAATTTTGTTTATATTGCTGAAAGAATGAAAAATGCTGTCGTTAATTTCGCCTCAATAACCATACTCCTCTAAAACACACGCCTAACTCATTAAAAGTATTCGTCATTTCCACTCTCACTCATCGCAATGTCAAAATACTTTTTACTTTGAATATCCAAGCTATTCTTTTTTATCTCCTCTCAAATGATAGTTGGGTACTTTGTAAGAGTAAAAAAAAAAAAATCAAGGACTCACAAAGATAGACATAAATTCCCCGGGAAAAATTCTCCGTGATATTTTCATTTCGCGTGTGCACACAGGACGAAAACGCGCGCGCCTGCACCCGTGTATATAGACTTTGCGTCTGACACACGCGGAGATTTTGATGGGATTACGAACGAGCGAATGCGAGAGATACGGGGCGGGGGTTGGTGAGGGGCGTAGTAGGTTGAGGATTTGCCCGAGAACGTCGAGAATGATAACAACAACGAGAAGCGACGGATCCAAGGTCAGCATTAATCCTGGGAGGACGTACGTGACGCGTCCTCATTTTCCCGGTTATTTACTGTATACATATATCTCTCTAGTCGCATATACATAAATCTAATGCGTATATACGGCCAACGAATATAATATGATAGAACGGGAAACGGGATGTATGAACTTGTTGTATGTGTGTACGGCCCCCGATTCCACGCCATCCCTTCGTCGAAACCCCCACGAAATTAATAATGCGAGCGCATCCGGTGACGGGGACGTTTCTGCTCTGTTACATTCTGGTCTTGGATAGTTGGTGAGGGGGTTGGTTGGTCGTACTACTGCCTGGTCGTCCTGTACCACAGAGACTGTTCTCCGGTACGTTACACGTGCGCCGTCCGATGTTCCCTATCCCCTAGTTTCTATCCAGTGTCGGTCGTAGTGCGGTGATGCTGCATCGACGAAACTCCACGCAACATCCGGCGACACTCCGAACACGATGATATTCGCTGCACTTCTCATCCACTCCGCCCTCTCCTATCCGACACACTTCAAATGCTACTTCTCTTATAGCGAGATATATCTCTACGTAGATACATAGATATAACGGGACCTGAAGTTTCGTAACTGGTTTCCTGATTACTTTTGGTTATGCTGACGAACTTAATCACGACAATTTCTCTCGTTAGTTCTCATTAGTAAAATTATCGTTTTCACAGAAAGTTCATGGATTTAGTGTCTAAAGTAGACGGTCATCGAGCCGTTGATTTTTAAATTAAATTTCTGATCAAACTTCGTCAATTTGATATCTTTCATCCCTCAAAAGTTTCTCTTCTCTTCGCGACGATTCCTACATAAGATTATCTAACTATTTGGCAACACTTGGACAGCTCCCTCTTATGAATATAACGAAGAAAACTATGTTCGCCCGTAATCTTTTGCCACGAGGAAACAAAGAAGAATCATTGTCAGTTCGTGTAATATCCTAATGAATTAAATTTCTAGAATTATTAATGGTGGGAAAAAGGATTAACGAAAATTCAATCCGCTGCCATCCGACACACTTCAAATTCTATTTCTCTTATAATGAGATATATCTGTACGTAGATACATAGATATAACGGGACCTGAAGTTTCGTAACTGGTTTCCTGATTACTTTTGGTTATGCTGACGAACTCAATCACGACAAGTTCTCTCGGTAATTCTCATTAGTAAAATTATCGTTTTCACAGGAAGTTCATAGATTTAGTATCTAAAGTAGACGGTCATCGAGCCGTTGATTGTTAAATCAAATTTCTGATCAAACCTCATCAATTTGATATCTTTCATCCCTCAAAAGTTTCTCTTCTCTTCACGATGATTCCTTCATGAGATTATCGGACTGTTTGGTAACACTTCGACAGCTCCCTCTTATGAATATTACGAAGAAAACTATGTTCGCCCGTTATCTTTTGCCACAAGGAAACAAAAAAGAATCATTGTCAGTTCGTGTAAGATGCTAATGAATTAAATTTTTAGAATTATTAATGGTAGGAAAAAGGTTTAACGAAAATTCACTCCGCTGCCATCCGACACACTTCAAATTCTCCTCCTCTTATAATGAGATATATCTGTACGTAGATACATAGATATAACGGGACCTGAAGTTTCGTAACTGGTTTCCTGATTACTTTTGGTTATGCTGACGAACTTAATCACCACAATTTCTCTCGTTAGTTCTCATTAGTAAAATTATCGTTTTCACAGAAAGTTCATAGATTTAGTGTCTGAAGTAGACGGTCATTGAGCCGTTGATTTTTAAATTAAAATTCTGATTAAACTTCGTCAATATGATATTCTTCATCCCTCAAAAGTTGCTCTTCTCTTCGCGACTATTCCTTCACGAGATTATCTAACTATTTGGCAACACTTCGACGGCTCCCTCTTATGAATATTACGAAGACAAAACTATGTTCGCCCATAATCTTTCGCCACGAGAAAACAAAAAAAGAATCATTGTCAGCCCGTGTAAAATGCTAATGAATTGAATTTCTAAAAGTAAATTATTAATGGTAGGAGGTTCAACGAATAGTAGGAGGTCTAACGAAAGGTTTAACGAAAATCCGTGAATTCGTTGATTATTTGCCATAAAGCTGATCCGGTTTATCTGCTATTTCACCTTTCCATCCCGTTCGTGTATTTTTCCGTAGGTCTATATACTTTTCTACTGAAGCTCTCCGAGCTATATTCCCAGTTTCTGTGATCTATCTCTCTCATTTTCGTCTCTGGCTCTCTTCGCACCCCCTCGTTTTCTCACGAGCTATTTACGCGGTACACAGACCGAGACAGATAGCCAACATAGTTACATGTCTACAAAACTCGTAGTTTTTTTTTTGCCTCATTCACGCTACAGTGATACGCGTTGACGTGTTTTTCTACGTACATTGATACACACACACACATACAAAAATAGGAGAGATAGCTGTAGGAAAATGTGTGCGAGCCAACACATAGCGAACTCACCGAAACTTTATCCGGGTTAATCGGAATTTAATGGAACGTGAGTCTCTGCTAACACGAATACGCGAATGGGTATAAGGGTAGAATAAGGGTTGAATGGCCAATACAATTAAGTTATATACGCGTGCGAAAGTTACGTGACCGCCGGGTCATTACACCGTCCGCGCAAAGATGAACGACAAAGTTTTCACAGTTCATTATCATTTTACGATTATCCATAAAATATATATGCTCATACCGTGGTATGTAGCGGATTATGGGCTCGATGCGGGTGTACATTTGTGCATTAACGGTGAAGATATTATGAATAACTCGAACGTTGACTGGATGCGAGCGAATAACCCGAAGCTTTTTGATGGATCGGAGTGTGGGGTTGCCGAGATGATAGTTGGCTAACCCCATTTATAGCGAAATGAAATATTAATTTTGATTATAATGCGCGGGTTGTTTCGAGCCGATTGTTATAGACCCGTCAGCTTGCGATAACATTGAGCGACGTGCGAATACTATCGCGTTAATTTTAATACTTCTATCTGCGAACGATTAAATCATTATTCTACTAAATTTCGATAATTCACGTATATCGAATAATCCGGGCGAGCCAAAAGAGAATTGTTCAATCTTTTGATTTTCTCGTCAATAATTAAGGGAGCAAAATTTTCATGAATTTTTTTATAGTATAAAAAATTAATATAATTTATTGAAACTTTGAGAATATTCTATACATATATTTAAGTATATACTATAAAATTTTTGAAGAATTTCCGTGAAAAACACCGAAAACATTAGCGACCTCATATTGCAGGTCACAATCAGACTCAGCATTTTGCGTACATTCTGGAAGCCGCAATTTTTATCTGAAATCAAACGAGTTTAGAATTTACTTTTATTATATGTCTCTCTTCTATATGAACCTAAATGCTATTAAAAAAAATAGAAAATTGAATTTTTTGCAGGGGTCAAAACAAAAAAGCATGATTCTTTGCCATTTTTTACAACTTTATTTGCAACAAAAAAATTATATTAAATAATGATAATACGATTTTAGGTTCATATAGAGCGCAATACTGTGAAGAAAGTAAATGCCAATTTTCAAAACGATTGCTTGAAAACTTTTCAAACTAGCGTGTACGCAAGTTGAAAAAAAGTCGTTTTCAGAAAAACGCGTTTGAAAAAATAGTACGCTCGGTTATACACGTGGCGCGCTCGGGGCCTGAAGGAGAGCTACTCACTTTAATGGCTTATAACAATGGAACGAGTCGGAATTTAAATTTTAAATTTTGGGAACATATTTTTCAATAGTTTTACTAACAATTTATGAAATAAAAAAAAAATCGATGAACCGTCTAACCCTATTTCCCCCCTCAATGGAATTATTCTGACCGGCAAAAGTACCGAAATTATAAATTCCGAAAAATAAGGGTGAAAACGCTCGACGAAATGTGAACTCCCGCTTTATCCCAGAAAATTCACCGGCTCACAGATCGTCTCGCATAAAATATCCCATGTCAAATATGAATGTAACGGTAATTGTGAACGAATAACTGATAATTGGTATCAAGGCCGGTGTCGGAAAGCCCCCGATGTCGAAATGTCACGATCACGAAGTTAAATACAACTTTTCTCGAAAAAGTCAAAACGATTAATCCCTTGTCACGGTTTAAACACCTTTTCACCCCTAATCGCTAGGCATAGATAACAATTTGATGCCCAAAACCCAGGACAGAGAGCGTGGGTGAGAGAAGATTCGATTCATTATTAATTATTATCTCAGCTGCCAATATCAACGTGTGCGAGGGGAGAGGACACCGGCTATATCCACTTGTTGATGGTACGTGTGCCATTATTATCGTCGTGATTAACCGGAGTCTTGGCTGTCGGAGTATTCGGCACCCTCCCTAATATATACAACTACGATATTACATATATATATATGCATTAGCTTTATTAATTCGTGTTCATCGATTTCCACATATATATATATATAACGAAATATAGTATTGGCCCGTTTGACTCGATATATATGTACGCGTTGGAACTGCTCACCTCAGTAGAGATGTCGATGCCCTGACCTAATTACTCTAATTGCCTTCGACGTCCAGGAGCGAATATTCGCGCTCGCGAGCGCGGGAGAGCGAGACCGCCAATCAGCGAGTGGTATAATTAGATAGCGCCGCGGCCGTGGCTCGTCGGTTGGGTCCCCCCTTCCCCCCGCCGCTCTCCTCCACCGCCAACCTCGACTACACTGGCCCACGCTCTCTCGCTCCTCTCTCCCACCCTCTTGCCCCTTGAACGGAAAACGTGAAAAGCCTGTACTCGTTGAAAAAGAAGGGCGAACTGCTAATCTCACTTGGTACAATGGGAAAAATAGGTATAGGGGTAGTTGTATAAATATATACGAGGTATGTTCAAAAAGTATCGCGAATTTTGAACTTCCGCGGGCTACGTATATTCGATTTTCGATTTTTTTGTGGCGTTAGGTTGATACTCGTGTCCTTCACTTATGCTGAAAAAATCGGCAATTTTCAATGTTTAGTTAATTGTTGACAGCTGTTTTGGTTAGACGTTTTTTGGCTTGTCTTCGATTTTTGCCCATTCCAAAAAATGGTTCAAAGAATCCGTATCAAATTTTGTGTGAAAAACAAAATTAAGTGCGCGGACGCATTCCGAATGTTGACTGTGGCGTATGGTCAAGCAGCTTGGACCAAAGCAACGTTTATCGGTGGTACAAAATGTTCTCAGAGGGCCGAGAAGATGCGAACAACGAAATGCGTTTCGGACGCCCGAGCACATCAACAACAGACGAAAACATTGATGAAATGAAGAAAATAATATTGGCCAATCGTCGAATCACCGTTAGAGAAGTTGCTGAAGAACTAAACATATCGATTGGCTCGTGCTATTCGATTTTTACCAATGATTCGGGCGTGAGACGGGTCGCCGCGAAATTCGTGCCAAAATTGCTCAATTTCGAAGAAAAACAGTGTCGCGTTAACATTGTTAAGGAGCTGTTGGACTCGGTCCGCGACGACCCAAATTTGCTCCAGAGGGTCATAACTGGTGACGAATCATGAGTTTATGGTTATGACGTGGTAACCAAAGCTCGATCATCGCAATGGAAGCTGCTTTTTTGGAACAGGCAAAAATCGAAGACAAGCTAAAAAACGTCTAACCAAAACAGCTGTCAACAATTAACTAAACATTCAAAATGGCCGATTTTTTTAGCATAAGTGAGGGACATGAGTACTAGGGTGGTTCTTAATTTGGTGATGTTGGAAATTCTTTGGTATTGTTCCTTGAAAGTAATCAACATATCCAGAAAAAAAATTGGGCACAAGCGGAACTGTGTCCAATAATTCTAATCCACCCCACCGAGCTGTCGAATTTTTATATGAAAAAATGAATGCATTCAAAATTTTGTTAAGAAAATTGTTTATTATTTCAAAGCTATTCATGATAAAAAAATTTTATATTGTGTTTTTATAGGAAATTTAATGCTCTACAAAAAAGGTATCTTGTAAAATTCTTGTGAATCTAATATTTATCACGTTATTAGCAAAAAACTGTCATCATTTATTCCAAAAGTCCATCATTATGGCCAAAACAGGAGTTTGACGTCGAAAAACTGCAATGTATTCTTCATATGCAATTAGAAATATGAAGAGATACGTAGTGCACTCAATAGCAGTATGTGAACGATATTTAAATTTTCAATTTTATCAATTTTATTATCATTCATGATAAATTTTTCTTCTTTGATCGATAAGGACATTGATTTCTTTATGAGTTTCAAATCGATGGCTTTTTTCGAAAGATTTGAAATCAACTCCTCATTTTTTTTATATCGATGTGAGCGAGTGGATTTTTAATGAAAATTATTTACAAGGCTTAAAATAGTTAAAGGAATTAAAGTGGTTAACGATGTTGCAGAAAGAGGAGTGAAACTTATTACAGAGTACAATGATCGTCTCACTTATGATGAAGATCAGAAACAATTCATTGTACAAATAATTGAAGAATATAAAAAAAAATATCCTGATATTAACAAAGCAACTTTGCTCCAACCGATGTAATTCATTATTGTGAGTTGATTTTTAAAATATATGACATCATTCATTATAATTCACAATAAAATTGATAAAATTGAAAATTTGAATATTGTTTACATTTCATTGTTGAGTGCGCTACGTATTTCTTCATAATCTTATATACATACGAAAAATAAATTGCAGCTATTCGACGTCAAACTCCTGTTTTGACCATAATGATCGACTTTTGGAATAAATGATGACAGTTATTTGCTAATTACGTGATAAATATTAGATTCCCGAGAATTTGACAAGATACCTTTTTTGTAGAGCATTATATTTCCTACAAAAACGTTATATAAAATTCTTTTATCATAAATAGTTTTGAAATAATAAACAATTTTCTTAACAAAATTTTGAATGCATGCATTTTTTCATATAAAAATTCGACAGCTCGGTGGGGTGGGTTAGAATTATTGGACAAAGTTCCGCTTGCGCCCAATTTTTTTCCTAGATATGTTGATTACTTTTGAGGAACAATACCAAAAAATTTCCAACATCACCAAATTAAGAACCACCCTAATGAGTACCAACCTAACGCCACAAAAAAATCGAAAATCGAATATACGTAGCCCGCGGAGATTTAAAATTCGCGATACTTTTTGAACAGACCTCGTATATATATTTATATGGACCTTAACGACGACTATAATGGCCCTTTCTACACGATAGAGCTTCACTTTGTTTCCTCTCTATACTGTACCCGCTCTTCACTTCACTTGTCCAACTCTCCTTCTTTCTATTTCCGTTAATTTGAATAACAGTTAAAACTGTGCCAACAGTGAAAACGGACAATGAGATTTGATAATGAAACATCGCGGTATTGTAAGAAAAACAAAAAAAAAAGCAAAGGGAGTTTTTTACGAAAATTAACAAAATAGCGGAGGAATAAGGAAAATTCATAAAACTTGAAATTAATAGAAATGATTTTCTATAGTTTTCGATTTTCGGACGTATATTTGTTATAATAATCGTAAAATCTCTTCGAGCATCCATCGCCGTTTAATTATTTCTTTTTTTTTTTAAACGATATTCGATATTTCATATCCATTTCATATATCCATTTCATCGAGTTCCAATTAACGGAATTGAAGAACGAAAAAAATAAAATAAATAAATGATTGCTTTTTATTTATTTTTTAATTGAAGACACAGAGAATTACGCGATTAAAGGCACTGAGCATGATATAAAATATAGATGTATCTGGGAATGTTAACAATTTCTCGATAAATGACGTTGAATGAATTTTGAATAAATCGATCAATTGTTTTTTTTTTTTTCGTGTTTTACAAATTCTCTGAGAATATTTCTTCGTGTGCGCTAAATCCGATATTAAAAATAGATGTATTAACGGGGAAATGAAAAAATTGCTCAATTACTAACGGCAATTGATTCGATTAAATGTTTTTTTCTCATTAAATTCAAATAACTCTTGGTGTAATAAAAATTTGTTTTAATCAAATATATCGTTCGATTTTCTCCGGTGTAAAGGAGAGAAAAAAGTTTTATCGAATTATCAGAACGGACACGGGGGTTCATTGTGTTACTGATTAAAGTAACGGGTTAATGGATGGTTGAAAAATAAAAGAATCGAGGTGGAAGGATATATTATTATTATTGTATTGTGTAGGTACATGTATATATATATATATATATATGTATGGTAGTATGTTGGCTGTGTGACAAGGTAAATTTAATATTCGATTCGTTATCTAACTAGCCAAGTTTGTCATCGCAACGCGGGCGAGAGGCTTTCAATTTAATTAAGGATATAGCTCTTTCTCTCTCTCTCTCTCTATTTCTGTCTCGCTGGAGTTACGGAGAAGTGTAGAAGCCAGGCGGAGGCTTGTGTTCTATGTATATATGTATATATATATATATATATACATTTTGGATTGTGTAGCGCAGCTGCGTTATACCTACATATTTCTCTCCAGCAACGAGCAAACTAAGGTAAAGAGTATGTTGAAAGAAAGAGATAGAAATGGTCCAGAGAGAGAGAGAGAGAGAAAGACAGAGTTTGCAGAATGGAAAAAGCTGAGATGTGAGAGAAATTTTATCGCGCGGCCTTCTTTCACGGCCTTTTGCAAGAGCTCTCGCGCGGTCGTCGTTGCGGTCAACGACACTCCATCTCGTTTCAACCTCTGTACAATCTTGTTGTTTTATTATTATTTATTTTTTTTTTTTTTGCTCACCCTCTCTCCCTCTTTTCTTTTCCGCTCTTTCTTCACCCAGTCTCTTGGGGCGTGGATGCTTCCCGTACATATACAGTTATACAAAAGAGAGAAAATAAGAGATACACGGTTGAAAGTTTGCAAAAGTTAAATACTCGTTTGGCGAGACTTCGCTCATCGGGAGAACCAGAGATAGAGAGATAGAGAGAGAAAGAGTGAGAGAGAGATAGCGGCCGCACGGGGGATATTCATCTCTTTACCGCCACTCTCAATTTTTTTTTCTTTCTCCATGAACGTTAATTACATACCCATACGTACGCATATTTTATATACATTCATGTATGTACTAGCGGACGTTATTATAGCTTGAACGTTTCCCGGTCGAGTATTAAACGACAAACAAACAAAAAATCGCACTTTTATTTTAATAAAAACTGGTTTTCATATTAAAATTATTAGTTTTCGTTGAATAGTGAGTGTGATCAGTGATTAGCGACAAATTTGTCTTCTATAAGCTCGTAAAAAGGCATTGAAAGGGGGAAAATTTAATAAAATGTACACTTTATACTTATATATCTTGTTCTTCAAGAAATATCGAAATTTCAAATGGCCATAATTTCGCTCGGGTCATTTAAATTGAAATTGGGATATTATGGGAATTGAACGACATAAAAATAATGGATATGTGAATTGGAAGTGGGAAAAATGTCGCGAAAATCAGTGATCCGCCGCGAACTTGTAAAAAGTTTGAAAAAAAATGCCGTAACTCGATAAATCGAATTTAATTTAAAAAAAACACATC
Source organism: Oxytorus armatus (assembly GCA_958009045.1). Classification (NCBI taxonomy): domain Eukaryota; kingdom Metazoa; phylum Arthropoda; class Insecta; order Hymenoptera; family Ichneumonidae; genus Oxytorus; species Oxytorus armatus. The sequence continues at coordinate 4,546,840 of OY253746.1, read as the reverse complement.
GTAAGTTAAACATTGAAAAGTTATAATATGCAAACTGATATTTTTCGTTATTAGTTTTCGTTGAAAACTGAGTGTGATTAGTAATTAGCGACAAATTTGTCTTCTACAGTGAGTGTAGAAAGTATTCGTACACCAGCACTTTTGCTGTTTTTATCCCAAATGATAAAAGATAACAACTGGAAAACCACTGGTCATAATAAACCATCCATTTATTAACCATAATTATACAAAGAACAATTAATAACTTTATTGGTTTTTTTTTTAAAACGATTACAATCCAAAAATCTACCGTTTTGGACGTGTGAAAAGTATACTTGAGTCTTAGCAGTTGAAATTTATTTATGAACTGGGAGAATTTAAGTTTCAAAATTATTATTATATTATAAAAAATTAAAGTTAAATCATTTTTCGTACGGTGTACGAATACTTTTCACACGCCCAAAACAGTAGATTTTTCGATTGTAATCGTTAAAAAAAAAACAAATAAAGTTATTAATTATTTTTTGTATAATGATGGTTAATAAATGGATGGTATATTATGACCAGTGGTTTTCCAGTTGTTTTCCAGTTGTTATCTTTCATCATTTGGGATAAAAACAGCAAAAGTGCTGGGTGTACGAATACTTTCTACACTCACTGTATAAGTTCGTAAAAGGCATTGAAAGGGGGAAGATTAAATAAAATTTACACTTATTTCCTTAATTTTTTTTCTTCTAGAAATGTCGAAATTTCAAATGGTCATAATTTCGCTCTGGTCATTTAAGTTGAAATTGGGATATGATGGAAATTGAACGACATAAAAGTTATGGATATGTGAATTGGAAGTGGAAAAAATCTCACGAAAATCAGTAATCCGTCGCGAACTTGTAAAAAGTTTGAAAAAAAATGTCGTAACTCGATGAATCGAATGGAATTTTAAAAATACATAGATCGTAATTTAAACATTGAAAAGTTATAATATGCAAACTGATATTTTTCGTTGGTAGTTTTCGTTGAAAACTGAGTGTGATTAGTAATAAGCGACAAATTTGTCTTCTACAAGTTCGTAAAAAGGCATTGAAAGGGGGAAAATTAAATAAAATGTACATTTATTTCATTATTTTTTTTTCTTCTAGAAATGTTAAAATTTCAAATGGCCATAATTTCGCTCGGGTCATTTAGATCGAATTTGGGATATTATGGGAATTGAACGACATAAAAATTATGGATATGTGAATTGGAAGTGGGAATAATGTCACGAAAATCAGTGATCTGTCGCGAACTTGTAAAAAGTTTGAAAAAAGATGTCGCAGCTCGATGAATTGTATTTAATTTTTTAAATGCATACATCGTGAGTTAAACATTGAAAAGTTATAATATGCAAACTGATATTTTTCGTTATTAGTTTTCGTTGAAAACTGAGTGTGATTAGTAATTAGCGACAAATTTGTCTTCTATAAGTGCGTAAAAAGGCATTGGAACGGAGAAAATTAAATAAAATGTTCACTTATTTCCTTAATTTTTTTTCTTCTAGAAATGTTAAAATTTCAAATGGCCATAATTTCGCTCGGGGAATTTTAGATCAAATTGGAATATTATGAAAATTGAACGACATCAAAATTAAGGATATGTGAATTGGAAATGGGAAAAATGTCGCGAAAATCAGTGATCCGTCGGGAACTTGTAAAAAGTTTGAAAAATAAATGTGGTAACTCGATGAATCATATTTAATTGAAAAACAAAAATATACACATCAAAAGCTAAACATTGAAATATTATAATATGCAAACTGTTGTTTTTCGTTATTTCTCATTGTTATACCACGTTTAATTGGCTTTTCCTTTGAAATTGAATAAACGGTGTTTCTCTCTCGTTTCGTTTATCCCACGAGATAAAAACCGTAATAACCTTTCAATGAGATGAGATTCTTTTCTTCGAGCCAGAGAAAGAAAGAGAGAGAGAGAGAGAAAGATATTTCCAGAGAGAAACAGCGATAGATGGAATAATAAAGTTCCGAACGAATTTGCTGGCAGTAACACTGCGCGAATGCTGCACCTCTGCATTAGAAGCCCCCGCGTTGCTCCTTACGCAATCGTTCTCCTGAATGCCCTCGAATCTGCTGTAATGGCCCGTTTGTGATAGGGACAAATTGATTTCAATTGCCGCCTACGTGCATGCAACCAACGAGAATTGACGAGGAACCTTGCAAATTGGATAATCGCCAGCCCGAGAGAGAGTGCAGAACTAGTATCTTTCTCTCTCTCTCTCTCTCATTCTCTGTGCGGCGAAGTCTGCTCGCGGCGGTGTGTTACATAGCCGAGAAAGGCCGCCGCACCCCCACAGTAGTAACAGCGAGGCAGCTTCAGACGTAGTAGCGAAGAGAAGATAGAGAGATATAGAGGAGAATGCAGAGCGAGATGAGACTTGAGACGCTGGGTAGCGAAAGGAAAGGGGCGAGGGGACAGGGGGAATTCCCACTCGTTCCCGTTTCGTGCTCGGGACTTGGGAGTTGCCAATGAAAATTGAATTATTTCAACCGACGTACAGAGCCCCACAGCCTTTTCGACTACGTATATCCTTCTTTAGTTTACATACAAATGTGCAAGAGACATTGAAGATAAAGAATATGTAATCCTTATAAAAAATATAAGAGGGAAAAATTGTTTGTCGCGATGATAAAGTTTTTGTTAAATGAATTCATTTTTTATTTTCCACGAAAATTACTAGTGGCGTCAGCTACAGAAACAAAAAAATACATTGACAAATGCATTTGCCAATTATTCCATGCAGCCTATATGAAAATAAAGTTAAAAATTATGACAATATGTATATAAATTTTTACGTTAATAAATCAAAATGTCTTGCCAGGAAAAATTCTTGAAAGAAATACGCTTTTTTTCGGTCCCCTGACTGGGTAAACTCCTTGAGGCAGTTTAAGGGGGGAAATAGGGTTAAGACAGCGTTTTCTCAACGACTTTCATGAATTTTTTTATAGTATAAAAAATGAATATAATTTATTGAAACTTTGAGAATATTTTATACATATATTTAAGTACGTACTATAAAATTTTTGAAGAATTTTCTTGAAAAACACCGAAAATATTAGCGACCCCATATTGCAGGCCACAATCAAAATCAGCATTTTGCGTACATTCTGGACGCCGCAATTTTCATCTCAAATCAAACGAGGTTGGAATTTACTTTTATTATATATCTCTCTTCTATATGAACCTAAATGCCATCAAAAAAATAGAAAATTGAATTTTTTACAGGGGTCAAAACAAAAAAGGATGTTTTTTTACCATTTTTTACAACTTTATTTGGAAAAAAAAATTATTTTGAATAATGATAATATTCCGATTTTAGGTTCATACAGAGCGCAATACTATGGAGAAAGTAACTGCCAATTTTTCAAAACGATTGGTTGAAAACTTTTCAAACTAGCGTGAACGCAAGTTACAAAAAAAGTCGTTTTCAGAAAAACGCGTTTGAAAAAATAGTACGCTCGGTTATACACGTGGCGCGCTCGGGGCCTGAAGGAGAGTACATTGTTATTGGTAAATTTGAAGTGAGAATACCTCATATATGTGTGTATTCTTCTTGATCTTCTCTTTTTTTTTTCTCTGCAGCATTTCAAGCTCAGTTGTTTCCATCGTTCTTCGGGTTTTTTTCGTTTTTTTTTAACTTTCTCATTTTTAGCAAGCTAAAGCGCAGAGGCTCGGCTGAGAGACGGGAGTATAGACGCACGAGAGAAGGCCTGGCGTGTGCCACGATCTTTCCGACCTAACCCCCCCCCCCCCCCCCCCCTGTACTACTGCTAACAATATATTTATATATACTCGAAACCGGGCGCTCCAAAACTTTGTTTTTCAAGATCTTGAATATTTCAAGTATCTCACGAAGAATTCCAAAGAATCTCGCTCGTAGCCTCTCTCTCTCTCTCTATCCATCTCTTTCGCTCGGAAGTATGACGCGCCGCGGAGCTTTCCCGGCGAATCGAATACGAAATTCAATTCAAGAGGCTCCGGTGTGCGACCCGCACCCGGTTAGGAACCGGGGGTGTCTGGGCTTTCATATATATATATGCTTGTATAAACTCGTCCCACCTTTCTCGATATATATATAACGAGATATTGGATATTCCGTTCGAAGTGAGACAATTTTTAAATAAGAGAATTTTTCAGAAGTCATTTAAGTCGCAAAATGTTCTATCAAAAATGAAATTAACAATGTAGCCTCAAAAACAATATTGATTGACGAAATAATCGTTATCTTTTCTTAAGGGGGAAAATGGGGCTAGACGGTTAAAAAAATCGATTTTTCTTTTATTTCATAAATTTTTAGTAAAACTATTGAAAAATATGTTCCCAAAATTTTAAATGACAATTCCGACCCGTTCTATTGTTATAAGCCATTAAAGTGAGTAGCTCTCCTTCAGGCCTCGAGCGCGCCACGTGTATAACCGCGTTTTTCTGAAAACGACTTTTTTTGAACTTGCGTACACGCTATTTTGAAAAGTTTTCAACCAATCGTTTTTAAAATTGGCAGTTACTTTCTTCATAGTATTGCGCTCTATATGAACCTAAAATCGGAATATTATCATTATTTTAAATAATTTTTTTTTTGCAAATAAAGTTGTAAAAAATGGCAAACGATCATGCTTTTTTGTTTTGACTCCTGTAAAAAATTCAATTTTCTATTTTTTTGATAGCATTTAGGTTCATATAGAAGAGAGACATATAATAAAAGTAAATTTCAACCTCGTTTGATTTCAGAGGAAAATTGCGGCTTCCAGAATGTACGCAAAATGCTGAGTCTGATTGTGACCTGCAATATCGGGTCGCTAATATTTTCGGTGTTTTTCAATGAAATTGTTCAAAAATTTTATAGTATATACTTAAATATATGTATAAAATATTCTCAAAGTTTCAATAAATTATATTCATTTTTTATACTATAAAAAAATTCATGAAAATCATTAAGTAAACGCTGTCCTAACCCTATTTCCCCCCTTAACTTCCAACGAGCCTTAATATATTTAAAGACAGAGTGAAAAATATTGTCTAAAAATCGTTCGAATTTCAACGTGAAACACCTCATATATATGGATATTTTTCTGTGACGACAGAGACGCCCCCGCGGTGGCGGAAAAGCTCCGGAAGAAAATCAACTATCAACCATTCGCGAGATTAATTTCGTCATTCCAGGCCGCACCGAGAGATCACTCGCTCCCTCTCTCTCTTTCTCCATCACACTGGAATATAGAATGAGAACAGGGAACGAGGGACGATGATATATAGATTGAAAGGTCGAAGGGAGTTCGAGGGATTATTTCGCGAACTTTTCGATAACCGATATCGAGAGAGACGGAGATAGAGAGGGTGGAAGAGAGAAATAACTCTCCACGCTGTGTCAGCTCGCACTCCTCGTGTGCTTCTTCGTTAGTCTTTTCATCTTTTTTTTTCTTGCCTCGTCTACCGTTTTTTTTTCTTTCTTTTATAGGATATTTCGTTATCGATTCGGCGATAGTGACGCTCGGTCAAATGCTTCTCATTAAACGCACAAATAATCCCAAACCAAAAAGACATCTCAATATCCGATCTCTCTGCGACAAAAAAGAAATGGTTCTTTTCCGGCGCCATCCTACAACCAACCCCAACGCGAAGCATTACAAATAAAAACCTCAAATATCCATGTGTATATGAGCATATTATTCGAAGTTTTACCCTCGATTGCATAATTTCATCATTGATTTTTCATATTTTTCTTTATATTTATGTATATATATATATGTTTTTTTTTGTCTTTCATGAAATTAGGTGCGCCACGCCAGGAGGACAATGACCAGAGCGGTACCGACACCGTTCTCGTATTGCCGGGTGGAAATTCATACACAATTCCCCGACCGTCATTCCACTTTCCCGATCTATCGAAATTGATCGGTGACGATGACGACGACAACCTCGAGGTCTTCGATCCATTTGGATATACTAACTTGAATCCACCGAGGACCAATCTGTATGACAGTTTTTTCGGGAGTTTGCAGAGTGAGTATAAACGGCCATAATTTAATAGATATCTATAGAATTCTGATTGCAATAAAAGGGGGGCGTAAAAAGCTCACGATTTAAGGTAGTAGTCTGGTAACTTAAGCCGATTTTCATGTCTTTTTTGGAGGGCGTTTTTTTGTAGGAAAATAAAAATGAATCGTCTAGGATATTTAGGATGTTTTTATTTACATATTAAAGATACAAAAAAAAATTTGTTTGAAAATATTTAATAGTTTATGATTATTATTATTGTTGATCGAAGTTGACACCTCGAAGTTGGCAGCCCGGGTCCTAACTTTTTTTTCTACCGAACCGATTGCTTTCAAATTTTAACAGGATTTTCTACACACTTATAGTTTTCGCCGGAACTACCGAGAAATTTTGTCACCCCTAACTTTTTATTTTACAACCCCTTCTTTGCTAAAGTCCTTTTATTTTAGCAAAGCAGGGGTTGTAAAATAAAAAGTTAGGGGTGACAAAACTTCTTGGTAGTTCCGACGAGAACTATAAGTGTGTATAGTAGCCTGTTAAAATTTGAAAGCAATCGGTTCGGTAGAAAAAAAGTTAGGACCCGGGCTGCCAACTTCGAGGTGCCAACTTCGATCAATAATAATAATAATAATAAACTATTACATTTTTTCAAACAAATTTTTTTTGTATGTTTAATATGTAAATAAAAACATCCTAAATATCCAAAACGATTCTTTTTTTTTTTCCTACAAAAAAACGCCCTCCAAAAAAGACATGGAAATCGACTTAAGTTACCAGACTACTACCTCAACGGGTTATACGCAGGCCAAAAAAAGTCGTTTTTTTACGAATTTTTTCTAAAAAGAGATTTTATTTGACAAATACAAGAATTATTAATAAATGTAGTGGTGGCTTTTAACTTTATATCGGCATTTTTCACTTTAAAAAATATTGATTCACACTGCTCCTGTAGACGATCTCCTGGAGGTCCTCTAAAAAAAGGTTTCTGGCGGTGAGCACGATATCTCCGATTTGCATTATATAAAATGAAAAAAACCATAAAGATTCTATTAGTGGATAGATAAATTTAGGTGTTGATCGAAGGAATAGTCGAAATTTTGAGTTTTGGCAAAATAGCGGCTCCAAAAAGAAAAAATTCAAATTTTCGATCGAAATTTTTTCGTTGAATTGTTCAAAAAAATAGAAATAATTATCGGAGATCTTATTCCTTCGAACAATAGCTAAATAATGTATCTGAGAAGGTTGTGTTAAAATTGCAGACCGATCGGTTGAGCCGTTTTTGAGAAATCGTGCTCACCGACTTTGAAAACACCGTTTTGAGAAAAAACGTGTTCAAAGTTTCATGCTGCTACTCCGGTCTTTAGGCCGCCTACTTTGTAATGCTCCGAGCGTCCTTACAAATATGCATGTATCTCCAAGAATATTTGCCGGATCGATTTGAAATTTTCAAAGAATCTACTCAAATATACGAGGGGGATCCAAGGAAAACGGGAATTTCGTCATGATTTCTTTATATTTTAATATTTCTACACCAAATTTTAATCACCTTCAAAGTGTTCTCCTTTGACCACAACGCACCTCTGCAAACGATCCTTCCAATGTTCAAAACATTTTTTAAATTCACTTATCGGGATGTTCTTTAGGCCTTCCAGCGATTTTTGTTTTACCTCCTCCACAGTGGTAAAACGCTTGATTGCTGCTTTGTTTCGGGGTCGTATCCATAGCACCACGATTCACCACCGGTAATCACCTTGGAAAAAAGTTCGGAGTCCTCTTCGAGCTGATTTTTAAGTTCAAAACATGCCTGAAGTCGACGCTCCCTTTGCTCGTCGGTGAGAAGGCGAGGGACAAATTTGGCTGCAACTCTGCTCATGTGCAAATCTTTGGATAAAATCCTCTGAATTGAACTCCATGATATCCCAGACATCTCACAGAGTTGATCAATGGTTCGGCGACGGTCTTCATGAATGAGAGCATTGATTTTGTCGATGTTTTTGTCACTTCTTGACGTTGAGGGGCGTCCTAAACGGGGTTGGTCTTCAATTGACATTTCTCCACTTTTAAAACGTGAAAACCACTCGTAGACTCTGGTTTTACTTAGGGCAGCATCCCCATAAGCAGTCTTAAGCATTACAGTAGTTTCCGCGGCCGATTTCGCCAACAGGCTCTCGACAATCGGCCATCACGTTTTCGCCGAAATGAAAAAAGTTGTTTCACTAGAAAAATTCCCATGGGCGAACCGATGCACTTACGGCGACAGAACTTCGCTCACTAACTCAGGAGACGTGTCCCCAACGGACACCTGGTCGAGCAATGGGTTCCCCCACTCTCCCTCCCCGCCGCAGCGCAATTCCCGTTTTTCTTAGTCCCCCCTCGTATGTACATTCCGAAAATGCAATAGAAAAAAATCGATTTTTTGAAATCTCCAGCTGCGTATAACCCCTTAACAGTTAAGGTGATGAGAATTAGGTGTCCTTTTGCTCGCTATCCGTCGGTAATATCGCATTTGTGGGTGGGTCTGTGTAGCTTTTATATACATGTAACTCATTTTTATGCACGTACACGCATCCCCGACGTTAAATATACGAGACATTTAACGTTTGCCGAGCCACAGACAATCGAACACGAATCTGGGATGTCTATGAATAATGTTATAAATTTAAAAAAATGTATTGAAGCTCGGAAAAAGTTTTTCTCTTAGAAAACACCTCTGCCTCACGGATTCTATTTTTGAATAACAATATTTTTTATTTACCAAAAAGTATCAACGAATGAAAGATCATTTTCCGGATTCGCAAAATTCGCACCGGTCTCGAGTTGTCTTCGGTTCGGGCCTTTCGACGAAATTGGCGGATTCTATATTTTAAACCTCTTAAAAGTAAATTATCGGATTAGGGTTAATTAGGCCGTGATGATCCGATCAGTGGCCGAATATCGAAGCGAATCAATTAGAATTTCATGGTTTGATCGAAACGATCGAGTAACCACGTTGAAACTGATGCTTATCCCATAATTTGTTCTCGCAAGTGAATCAAGGTGGTGCGTCAAGCGAATGCTCGAAATTAATTCTAATCCCCCCCGATATTACTTTGGAAGATCAACGAAATTGTGCTCAGAATGATTTAGAAATGATTAATATTACGAGGTTTTTTTTTTCATTATATATCGGTTAATAATGATTTTATAAGAACAAACATTGCATTTTATGATTCTTCAATCTCCAAGTATTAAAAATACGCCATCGTACTTTCCGATAATCATTGTGGAGAGCAATAGCAAAAAATTGTTTAACGCGTTGGAAGGCTCACGTAAAATAGCAATAAAACTTTTAAAAAAACTTTTCAACTTCCATACTTTTCAAGGGAGACACGAAGTTTTCTTATTTCTGCACAAAAATGCTACCCTCACAAAAAAACTTACTGAATTGAATTCATAAAATAATCTTAAAGAGACAAATTAATTTTACAAACTGGCAAAAAAAATTATCGTTAAGGGGTTATACGCATTTGGAAATAAAAAAAAATCGATTCTTTTTAATTGGATTTTCGGAATATACATATATTTGAGTATATTCTCTGAACATTTCACATCGATCCGGCAAATATTCTTGGAGATACATGTATATTTGTAAGGACGCTCGGAGCATTACAAAGTAGGCGGCCTAAACTTTGAACGCGTTTTTTTCTCAAAACGGTGTTTTCAAAGTCGGTGATCACGATTTCTCAAAAACGGGTTAACTGATCAGTCTGCAATTTTAACACAACCTTCTCAGATATATTCTTCGGGTATTGATCGAAGGAATAAGATTTCCGATAATTATTTCTATTTTTTTTAAACAATTCAACGAAAAAATTTTGATCGAAAATTGGAATTTTCTCTTTTTGGAGTCGTCATTTTCTCAAAAATCAAAATGTCGACTATTCCTTCGATCAATACCTAGATTTATCTATCCACTGATAGAATCTTTTTGGTTTTTTCATTTTGGATAATCCAAACCGGATAAATCGTGCTCACCGCCAGACACCTTTTTTTAGAGGAGCTCCCGGAGATCGGCTGTAGCAGCTTTAAAAATCATTATTTTTACAAATTAAAAATATAAAAATAAAGTTAAAAGTCACCACAATGGATATATAAATTTTTACGTTAATAAATTAAAATGTCTTTCCAGGAAAAATTCTTGAAAAATCGCCTTTTTCCGGTTTCCTGACTGCGTATAACTCCTTAAATCGTGAATCGCTGAGTTAACGTGGAATGTCCGATAGAAAGTTTGTGCTACGTAGAAGAGTATGAAGAGCGATTTTAGCCCACCTCTCGATTTCGCACTCTCGTCGACGTTAACGCAACGCTCCTCGTCACCTGCCGGTGCGCTCACGTGTCTGCCGTTCGTACGGAAACGTTAAAACGTACTTGCACCCAACATTCAACTCGGGCATACACAGCCAGGGGCTCTTTATACGCAACAAAATTGCTAAGAATATTCATAGCGGGTTTTGCATATGGAGACAGTTATTATCCATATGCGAAAGAATATGTAATATTCAAATTTTATATTCTATACATTATTTCGCATATATTTCCTGCGCTTTATGCATGAGATTCTGTCGCGACTCGTTTATCACAATGCATACACAATAATGTGAAAGAGACAAAAATTATTATTGCAAAAAACCTGAGAGAGCTACATTTATCGAACTTCCGTTGAAATTGGTTATTTAATATCCGGTCGACGGTTGGGAGAAAATGATAATGTCAATCGTGAAATTCTGAAGACCACCCAGATATGCACCCTCCGAAGATTCTTCTGAAATTCATGTGTGCACCGCGGAGAACGAAGAATTCATGCGTTTATTAAGGTCTGGTAACTTAAGCCGATTTTCATGTCTTTTTTGGAGGGCGTTTTTTTGTAGGAAAATAAAAATGAATCGTTTTGGATATTTAGGATGTTGTTATTTACATATTAAAGATGAAAAAAAAAAAATTTTGAAAAAATTTAAGAGTTTATTATCATTATTTCTATTGATCGAAGTTGGCACCTCGAAAAAAAAGCGCGTGGGTGGCCCCGGTGATTTTGGCTCTTGATGTTATCTGAAATCAAAAATTCTTGATAATTCTTAATCTATAGACATGTCATTCTGGTCGGAACTACTGAAGTTAAATTTCATGGATAAATAACAAAATGGCGGACTTTGGAAAAAAAAGTCCTTTTATTTAGCAAAGAAGGGGTTGTAAAATAAAAAGAAATTTAACTTCAGTAGTTCCGACCAGAATGACATGCCTGTAGATTAAGAATTATCAAGAATTTTTTATTTCAAATAACATCAAGAGCCAAAATTACCGGGGCCACCCACGCGCTTTTTTTTCGAGGTGCCAACTTCGATCAATAATAATAATAATAAACTATTAAATATTTTCAAAACATTTTTTTTTGTATCTTTAATATGTAAATAAAAACATCCTAAATATCCAAAACGATTCATTTTTATTTTCCTACAAAAAAACGCCCTCCAAAAAAGACATGAAAATCGGCTTAAGTTACCAGACTACTGCATTAAGGCGGTTGAAAAAAAAACGAATTTTTTAATAGATTATCTCTTGCTCCTCGAAACTCTACCCTTACCCAACATTTACCCTACTTTCATATTGGGATAAAAAATTGTAAAAAATATTTATTACTGCCTCATCGATGATTTAAATAAAAAGTCGGTAAATTGCGATTTTCAGGTGTAACTGTGCTAAAGGATCTGAGGGCTCAACGAGCTGCTTTTTGTTTGAGTGCCGTTTCATTCGTCGAATTTCGTTGAATCTGACGCTCGTGTCATAACATTTGTTACTGCCTTCAATGATGTTGAGATTTAGTGAAAATTATAAAATCATTCGAATACCATTTACGCATTATCTAATATTATCGCATGAATTTTAGATTTGAGGAAAATTATCAAGGGCTCACATAATCCTGCTCGCGATGAAAACCAAGTCTGATGGAGGGATTTTTATTTTTTTCCTCAAAAATAAATAAGTTACAGTATTTCAAACTTTAGTAGGCAATTTAAAAAAAAAATGTTTAATAATTTATTGAAAATTATCCAACCAAAAAATAAAAAAGAACCTCTCGTCAGACTACAGAGAAAGTAATTATCAAGATTAAAAAAAGAAGTTAAAAAATATTAAAAATTGACTGAGTTATCGTGCTGATACTGTCTAAAAGCATAGTTCCGCGAAAAACGCATTTAAATAATGTTAATATTGGAAAAAAAAAATTTGGCAATTTTTTTTCTTATACTTGAAAAGTTAATGAAAAATGTGAAATCAACAATTTAATTTTTTTTTCACCATATAACCTGCATAATAATTTTTCAAATTAACTCGGTTTTCAGCGCGGGCAGGGGTATGTGAGCGCTTAATTTACGTTAAGGAAATTCGAAAACATGAAGTTGTACCTGAAAGTGACGATTTAGCGAATTTTTCATCATCGCTGAGGCAGTAGTAAATTTTTTTTTTTGAGCGAGATAATCTAAAAAAAAAGTTGTCTTATTGAACAGCGCTGGTACAGATACTCGAGGGTCTCGTTCGTACTAGCTATATAGGGAGGAAAAGCGTTGTACCACTGTGCGATCGAAAGTGGATGAATTCTCTGTATGAACAGAGAATTTACTTAGTCTCATGCTAGCGCCAGATCCAACCCACCCCTCGTGGTACACCTTCTATAATAATTCCCACAAAGCAAAGAGATCTCTCTCTCTCTCTCCCTGTCCCATTCTCTCTCTCGCCCTTTCTCTCTCGTTCTGTCTCTGAATCACAATTGAACCAAATAGATGATTGGCAAAATGTACTCTAAAGCACCAAACATGTCTGTACCAACATATTCAAAAATGCCACCGAGCCATTGAAAACATTTACGATTTTACAGAGAGACCCTCCGGCGATCTCGGCAAATCTCTCTCTCTCTCTCTCTTCCCTCTATCTCTCACCCTTCTAAAAGTCTCTTTGATCGTTCAGGTGAAAAATTGTTGCGGTAAACCACAGCAACCGCGTTTTATTTCGGTAAAATAAATTTTCCATTCCCTAGCCACATTTCCCGAGCAGCGTTGACAATTTTTGTAATTCAAAATTCTACAAATTGTGCGTTAAAGCATTTTTTGCTGTCTCGTGGGTGGAAAAATTTGTTTACGTAACATTTTTTTCCATTCGACATACTCGTCCCAGAGAAATTTTACACGTTCCTAATTGTTGTAAAATCGTATTTTGTCAAAGAAAAATGTCGACATCGTTGAAGTGAGTTGAGTGAGAAACAATAACAAAAAATAGAAGAGAATTTATGAACGGGTAAATTTTATGAAGAAAGCAATGTGCTAATTTCAACTTACACGTTTTTTTTCTTCGTTTGAGCTACATTTAATTCAGATAAAAATTACTCAATGTTGAATGTATTCCTGTAAATATCTCTTTGTCATCACGATAAATGTAGGATGTCTAAGAAGAAGAAAAAAAGCTCTACAAAAGCTCTAAAGCCCTGTAAATGTTTTACACGCCGCAGAATTCATGTCCCCATTTTTTCCTCGATCCGTTTACGTTAAGGGGGGAAATAGGGTTAGGACAGTGTTTTCTCAATGATTTTCATGAATTTTTTTATAGTATAAAAAATGAATATAATTTATTGAAACTTTGAGAATATTTTATACATATATTTACGTATATACTATAAAATTGGTATATACTATATGCTATAAAATTTGAGTATATACTATAAAATAAAAAAGACTCAGCATTTTGCGTACATTCTGGGAGCCGCAATTTTCATCTGAAATGAAACGAGGTTGGAATTTACTTTTATTATATGTCTCTCTTCTATATGAACCTAAATGCTATGAAAAAAATAGAAAACTGAATTTTTTACAGGGGTCAAAACAAAAAAGCATGATTTTTTGCCATTTTTTACAACTTTATTTGCGAAAAAAAATTACTTTAAATAATGATGATATTCCGATTTTAGGTTCATAAAGAGCGCAATACTATGAAGAAAGTAACTGCCAATTTTCAAAACGATTGGTTGAAAACTTTTCAGACTAGCGTGTACGCAAGTTCAAAAATAGTCGTTTTCAGAAAAACGCGTTTGAAAAAATAGCGCGCTCGGGGCCTGAAGGAGAGCTACTCACTTTAATGGCTCATAACAATAGAACGAGTCGGAATTTTCATAAAAAATTTTGGAACCATATTTTTCAATAGTTTTATTAACAATTTATGAAATAAAAAAAAATCGATTTTTTGAACCGTCTAACCCTATTTCCACCCTTAACGAGATCGCACAGCCACCGTTGGTATATTTTCCGAACATATCCTATTTCGTCAGACTGAGAAGGAAACGAAGGGTGGGAAAAAAAAAAGAACTAGGCGTGAGAACGAAAATTCGAATGAAAAACACGAAACGACAAAACACACAGTCTCGCACTCCGAAGATACATATGGTGGGAGAAAAAAAAAGTTACAGGACGAGAATGGTACCCGAGGTTTTTTCAACCACATTTATGCTATGGAGAATACGGCATACGCTGTTGGATATACGGCGCGTCCGTAGTATAATAACGTACATAAACCATATATATGTATATACTTGAAACATGAACGATGGAAACGCGGCCGTTTTCATTCCCCGTGTAGAGTATTGGATGCTCGCTTTTGGGAAGGTGTGTTACGATGGAAGCCGATGATCGATGCCCTCACGCCACCACACACCAGATCCCTGATTCCTATATATTCAACAAACATACGGACATTGTACAGGTAGAAAAATATACAGACGCAAATATAAATGGGTGGCTGTGTGTGTGTGTGTATATTATTCCCATCTAGCCAATGTTTTTTTATCCTTAATATGCATGGGTCATTTCTTGTAAAAATTCAACAACGCCCCTACAGCTTCCATTTCGTATCTGAAATAATCATAGATTTCTTTGAAACTCCAGAACGTCACAGAACACTCTTTCATACGAGCTTTGATTTTTTTTTACAATTTTTAAATGCATGCTTCTCTACTTATCATTTTTTTTTTTCGAAAATTAAACAAAATTTTGCACATAACACTCGTACATGTTTTTTTTTCCTTTCTATAGTGATCTGATAATTTTTTGACATTACAAAAAAAAGCATTTTCAACGACTTATAGAGTACAACAAAGTGATTATATTTCGTTCAATTATTTCGTGTCAAGTAAAACGGTGATGTATCATAAGAGAAATAAAATTAGTCGAGGAATTTATTTTAGAAAAATTGAGATAATATGACGAGCATGCTCGTTAGACGAACGAATGAGTAAAAAATGAAAATTTGAAAATATTTCACTAGCTGTTATTGGAAGGTGTGCGAAGTAATCACAGTTTTTTTACAAAATCGACGATTATATGAGATCCAAAAGGATAAGTTGCAAAAAAAAAAGCATTCTCAACGATTTAAAGAGTATAACAAACAAATTATATTTCGTTCAATTATTTCGTGGCAAGTAAAACAGTGACATGTGATAAAAGAAATAAAATTAGTCGAGGGATTTATTTTAGAAAAATTGAGATAATATGTTGAGCATGCTCATAGATGAACGGATGAGTAAAAAAAAAAAGAAATTTTGAAAATAATTCACAAGCCCTTATTCGATGGTGTGATGATCATAGAGTTTTGTGCGAGATCGACGATTATATGAGATCCAAAAGGATATGTTGGATTTTACAAAAAATGACTCGTATACATAAATTACACCGTACATATCTGCGTATATACAGTGGTAGAACTACTCTTTTTCGACGTCGGACTTATGGAAAAAATGTAGAGTACCTTGGCGAGCTTCCAATCCGAAGTGACCGATACTCGTGTCTACGAATGCGCTGCAACTCCCTCGTATATACATACATGTATACGAGGTCTGTTCAAAAAGTATCGCGAATTTTGAATTTTCGCGGGCTACGTATATTCGATTTTCGATTTTTTTGTGGCGTTAGGCTGGTACTCGTGTCCCTCACTTATGCTGAAAAAAATCGGTCATTTTGAACGTTTAGTTAATTGTTGACAGCTGTTTTGGTTGGACGTGTTTTGGCTTGTCTTCGATTTTTGCCTATTCCAAAAGAGCAGCTTCCATTGCGACGATTGAGCTTTGGTTTCCACGTCATAACCATAAACCCATGATTCGTCACCAGTTAAGAACCTCTGGAGCAAATTTGGGTCGTCGCGGACCGAGTTCAACAGCTCCTTAGCAATGTTAACGCGACACAGTTTTTCTTCGAAATTGAGCAATTTTGGCACGAATTTTGCGGCGACCCGTCTCATGCCCAAATCATTGGTAAAAATCGATCAGCACGAGCCAATCGATGTGTTTAGTTCCTCAGCAACTTCTCTAACGGTGATTCGACGATTGGCCAATATTATTTTCTTCATTTCATCAATGTTTTCCTCTGTTGTTGATGTGCTCGGGCGTCCGGAACGCATTTCGTTGTTCGCATCTTCTCGGTCCTCCGAGAACATTTTGTACCACCGATAAACGTTGCTTTGGTTCGGAATGCGTCCGCGCACTTAATTTTGTTTTTCACACAAAATTTCATACAGATTCTTTGATCCATTATTTTGGAATAGGCAAGAATCGAAGACAAGCCTAAACACGTATAACCAAAACAGCTGTCAACAATTAACTAAACATTCAAAATGGCCGATTTTTTCAGCATAAGTGAGGAACATGAGTACCAACCTAACGCCACAAACAAATCGAAAATCAAATATGCGTAGCCCGCGGAAATTCAAAATTCGCGATACTTTTTGAACAGACCTCGTATATACAATGTACATATATACCAATTGAGACAGATTGGCGAGGAAGGAAAGCAGCGTATGAAAAGAGAAAGAAAGAGAGAGAGAGAGACAGGTGTAAAGGAACTCTGGTACCACGTTACGGTGGTAGTGAGTAAGCAGTACAATTATTGACAACCCTTCGTCGAAAAAAAAGAATTACTTTTCTAAAGAAAAAAAAAACAAGATAAGTAAAAAAGCAATTACCAAATTTTCTAAAAATAATATCTAACTCCACGAATTATTTATTCGCCAACAAAACTTTTGTGTAGACAAAAAAATATTAATTTTACATAATTTTACAATCATCAAAACAAAAACAAATTGTTAAAGTGACATTTTATTTAATTTAAACATTTTAACAATGTTTGCAAATTTTACGAATTTATTTACCGTACATTTTACAATATACAATAACTTTACCCTAAACATCTTTTCTTTCTTGTCTCTCTCTCTCTCGCTCTCTCTCGATCTCTCTCTCTCTCTCTCTGTACAAAATAGGTGCATGCGTTCATTCCGTAATTTGAGCGTAAATTGAGCAGGGTACACATAATTACCAATGCGCGTCGATAAACACGTCGAAAAGTTCGTCTCTGATATGCGAAAAGAGAGAAGACAACACCTGCACCGCAGCCTTTTCTTACCGTGGCATTTTCGTTCACTTTCTCTCTTTCTCTTTCTTTATCCCCTTACGTTTTTTTCTTTCCACGAGGTCACGTTATTTTTATTCCCTCGCGATTGTAAAGCGCGAGAGATGGTTGCAAACGATAGTCACACCTTCGAGCCACGTGCGTCTGTCCGTGCGGATGTTACTATATTCGGGAATTCACGGGGTTCGCTGCTCCCGCAGTGGTAATACGTGTACTACCGAGAAATGGAAACAGTGAGGGGGGTGGAGGCGGGGGAAGGGATGAGATAGAGATAGAGAGTCGAGAAGAGACGAGAGGTGTGTAGCACGTGCGCATACGTTTTCATGCATGCTTCATCTGCTTAGATTCTCCATTTTACTCGCTGGTTTCGGTGGTAAGAATCGCTAGGGGGTAGGTTTTCGCTCTGTTGGATGTGTCGAGCATGGAGAACACGACGTATGTCCCGTGCCCACCCTGAAGAGAGAGAGAGAGAAAGAGAAAGAGCCCGTAGAGTTCCTATCTACCGCCTGCCCTCTCGCATATATATTTATATATATATATGCATATATGTATTTTCCGCGCAATATGTACATCAAACTCGTACGTGCAAGCCGTTACTCCGCTATACTCTCCCTCACGTATTATAGTAGTGCAGAATATGCAGGTAAAGAAAATACGAAACGCAAAGAGAACCACTCTACGGAGATTCAATATCGATTCTTTCGGAACAATGATATGACGGCATTTCATCAACGTTAATAACTGTTTGAAAGATTATTTATTATTTAAAGAAGTATTTGATGATCAAAGATACCATAATGTCGTTTGTCCCGATAAGCTTGTCCGAGTACAATATCAGATTTTGAAATGTATTTCGTTAAACTTTTGAAAATATCGCACGATTGGCATGAAAAATCATTTACAATACTTTTTTTCACTGAATACATTTGGATTTTTACTTCTGAATACAAAAAAAAATGTTAAGATTCATTGTAAGAGAAATACTGTAAATACTTGAAAAATGTATCACAATTATTTATTTATTTGAGAATTTTACAAATGTTTCCCGAAATAAATTCCATCGAAAGACGAAAAATGTTCTCTCGATGTCCATCTTACTGATTGTACGAGTCTAACTACTAATAAATTGATCACGACAATTATTGAATTCCCCATATAATCACTCGAATTATTACCCTATCAATATTGTTAAAATTCTAGCAACGAATTAATCCTCTAATTCATAGCGAAGCGGTCAATTAATTGTGCCAAATATTCGTGTCTACTGTCTCCCACCAGCACCTAAAAAAAGAGCAAATTTCACATTCTCCGAAAATAAAAGTTTCTTCTTTCTCGACCTACTCCTATTTTTCACTCAATTTTCCCCAAAAGTTATCGAATTAATCCTCTAATCCATAGTGAAACGGTCAATTAATTGTCCCAACTATTCGTGTCTTTTACCGTCTCCCACCCTTACAAAATAACAAATTTCACTGTACTTAAATTCTCCGAAAAAAAAGCTTCTTCTTTCTCGACCTACTCCTATTTTTCACTCAATTTTCCCCAAACGTTATCGAATACATCCTCTAACCCATAGTAAAACAGTCAATTAATTGTCCCAACTATTCGTGTCTTTTACCGTCTCCCACCATTCCCTTAAAAAATAACAAATTTCACTGTACTTAAATTCTCCGAAAAAAAAGCTTCTTCTTTCTCGACCTACTCCTACTTTTCACTCAATTTTCCCCAAAAGTTATCGAATTAATCCTCTAATCCATAGTGAAACAGTCAATTAATTGTCCCAACTATTCGTGTCTTTTGCCGTCTCCCACCATTCCCTTAAAAAATAACAAATTTCACTGTAGTTAAATTCTCCGAAAAAAGAAGCTTTTTCTTACTCGACCTACCCCTATTTTTCACTCAATTTTCCCGCAAAAGTAATTTCACAAAGTTGTCAACAAAAAATTATGAAAAATCCTTCATCCCCCAATCGGAGGATGAGCGCATGGTAACGGCCCCGTTACTCGTTTGCGTTTTAACGGCGGTGAAATTTGCGAAAATGCGCGATAATGTACAATGAAGTTCGCATTATGCTGTACGTTCCATTATCGATACGGTAATACAAAAGCTCTATAAACAGATGTGCTATACATATATATGTTGTTAAAATCGATGTAACTATACGATATTTACGATAATACGATCTACGTATGCGCGTGAACAAAGTCACCCGTGAACTCGATGATCGATAAATGTTCTCGCGGGGCTCACGGCCCCGTATAATAATAAATATACAGGGAGCAATGCTGTATACGTATGTTCGGAAAACTATATATACTCGAGACAATGTATTGTATATATGTTAAAATGGAGAGTACATAGACATGACAGGTTGCCCAGGTAAAGTCAAACCATATGGGTTGGGTGGTAGCACGTCCCCTTAAGCTATGTGCGCATCCACATATACATATATATGTGTACACATAACTGCGATGAATTTTCGCGCAAGAGTCCGCGGGCGCGCGTGACGCGCAGTTACGAGTTAATGCACTTACTAAACCGAACATTGGGTCATATATATATATAGAGTAAACGCATCTACGGTTATGTACTAAATTGTTACCCAAGTTGCTTGTAGAAACATGTGTTATTATTATTATATCCGTTGACTCGTGGGATATGACTCTATATACGCAGAGTATATTATCACAGTTAATATATATCTGTACATATATATATATATATATATATATATATATATATATATATATATATATAAAGAGAGAGAGAGAGAGGTTTATAGAATCCAGGAGTGGGGGTTACCACAAATCCCCACCCCGGCATCATGCTACCTCTCCATCGTACATGTTTCGCTTACGTGGTCGATTGCGAAATCCAACTTCCGGGCCGAGTTCCCCGGCAGCCAGAACTCGGCGTCCTTGCCACCGCCGGCTATGCAATGAGTTTTGCACACCGCGAGTACCGTCACCCTCCGCCTCGGCAATACTTGCACACTAGTTACATGTACATTTTGTAATATTGGCTCGGATACTTCGTCGAGAGAAATCTCGTGCACCCACCCCCCAACTCTGTACTCAGACTCCAATGTACCCGTAACAAATCTCTTTGCGCCGACGGAATATACCGTCATGTGCACACGTTAAACAGTCAGAAAGTAAGAGATTGGAAGGAGAAGAAGAAGGAAGCTGAAAACTACACGGAGAATGGATGTAGTAAACTCGTTATATCATCACATCGTGAAGATTCATGGCTAGACCGGCGGTTTCCAACGGTCGCTAACAGCGTTCTTTTACTACTCCTTCTCGCTTTACCCGCATTTGCATTCGCATTATCGATGCAATTTCGCAAGAGAGGAATGAGAAAGAAGAAGAGAAAAAAAAACGAGGCAACAGCATCATTGAAAGACCCTGGCCACCCGGAGGCATGTGCCTCGAACAACCGGGAAGAGGCTTTCTTTTTTTTTTTTCTTTCTTTATTCATAATCTCTCTCTCTCTCTCTCTCTCTCTCCTCTTCGTCTCGATCGTTTCGCTAAAGATCGGTGTACTTGAACTTCGTAATGGGCTCTTATCGAGACTTTTCACGGAAACGAGATAGTCGATTGACGGATTAATTTGTTATATGATATTTATTTATGGTCTTTTCCTACGAGAGCACGGTTTTCGTCATTTTTAGTTTAGAATCGCGGATTCCGGAGATTAAAAACTTTCTTTTCATTCTTTTGCTCAAGTTCGAAATCCGTAGGGCTTTGAGTAGTAGTAAAGTAGTAAAATGTATTTATTGACATGTAGTTACGTAACATGGTTACAAACATAAACATGGTTACAAACATAGAATGCCAATAGGGCATCGACCCAAGTCCTTCAGCCTATGCTTTTCTTAAGTGTGGTTAGGAATTCTTACTGTCCAAAGTGTACATAAGTTTGGTTTTTGTATTGTAATTTTAATGAGAGAATTATCGATTAGCGTTGTGCATGTACGAGATCTGTTCAAAAAGTATCGCGAATTTTGAATTTCCGCGGGCTACGTATATTCGATTTTCGATTTTTTTGTGGCGTTAGGTTGGTACCCATGTCCCTCACTTATGCTGAAAAAATCGGCCATTTTGAATGTTTAGTTAATTGTTGACAGCTGTTTTGGTTAGACGTGTTTTGGCTTGTTGGATTTTTGCCTATTCCAAAAAAACAAAATTAAGTGCGCGGACGCATTCCGAATGTTGACAGTGGCATATGCTGAAGTTACCTTGGACCAAAGCAACGTTCATCGGTGGTACAAAATGTTCTGAGAGGGCCGAGAAGATGCGAACAACGAAATGCTTTCCGGACGCCCGAGCACATCAACAACAGACGAAAACATTGATGAAATGAAGAAAATAATATTGGCCAATCGTCGAATCACCGTTAGAGAAGTTGCTGAGGAACTAAACATATCGATTGGCTCGTGCTATTCGATTTTTACCAATGATTTGGGCATGAGACGGGCCGCGAAATTCGTGCCAAAATTGCTCAATTACAAACGAAAACAGTGTCACGTTAACATTGCTAAGGAGCTGTTGGACTCGGTTCGCGACGACCCAAATTTGCTCCAGAGGGTCATAACTGGTGACGAATCATGGGTTTATGGTTATGACGTGGAAACCAAAGCTCAATCATCGCAATGGAAGCTGCCGCATGAACCAAGACCGAAAAAAGCGCGCCAAGTTCGGTCGAATGTGAAAGTTTTGCTCACAGTTTTCTTCGATTGCAGGGGCGTGGTGCATCATGAGTTCTTGCCACAGGGTCGTACAGTCAATAAAGAATATTACCTGCAATTTATGCGCAATTTGCGCGAAGCAATCCGCCATAAACGTCCGGATTTGTGGAAGAACAAAAATTGGCTTTTGCACCATGATAACGCCCCTGCTCATACATCGTTGCTTGTGCGCGAATTTTTGGCCAAAAACAACACTCTAATGATGCCGCAGCCACCGTATTCCACAGACCTGGTGGCCCCCTGTGACTTTTTCCTGTTCCCAAAACTGAAGAGGCCCATGAAAGGACGACGCTACGCCACGATTGAAGCGATAAAGACGGCATCGAAGGAGGAGCTGAACAAGATCACAAAAAATGATTTTTATAAGTGCTTCGAGGATTGGGAAAAACGTTGGCATAAATGTATTATATCCGAGGGGAATTACTTTGAAGGGGACAAAATAAATATTAATGAAAAAATTAATACTTTTGGAAAAAAAAAAACAGAAAATTCGCGATACTTTTTTAACAGACCTCGTATTGTAAGTTTTGGAAAATGGTATGCTTCGGAAATTTGTGTTTCGGTGTGGTATCCGGTAATCGTTGTATACATAATGGTTTAAGATGGTCTAGTTGTTCTATTGAACACTATGAAGTGAGGATCTGTATTCTGTTTGTTATTGGTGTAATGCCTGATTTGTTCATATATAAGTGAATTGCGTGGGTATAGAAAGGATTTGTCGGATTTTTGATACGTGTGAGACGTCGGAGAGCACTGGTTTCTGCAGTTTTAATTTTTTTCAATGCGTTTTCTCTGCAGTTAACAAAAATTGGATGCCCATATTCATTAATTGGTCGACAGATACATTTGTATATTTTCCCGACTTATTTTGTACGGATTTTTTGCTCAGAGAATGTGATTCTTCTGAAATGGGGGGGGGGGGTGATTCTTCTCTGTTTGTTACTTTAATCTTCGATTGTTGGAGATGGTGATTTTAGGGCTTTGATTTTATTGTGAAATTGTAAAAACGACGACAGAGAAACGAAAATTCGTCGGTGAATTAGACAAAGTGATGCTGCATCGAATATTAATAATCTTAACGACTTATGGATTAACGGGCTCATTGAAACGGAGAGGAAAATTCAAAATGGTTTAACAACGGAATAATTATTGATAATTGTTCGATAAAAAAAAAATTCAAAGTGTGAAAAATCAGGCTCGTTGGCAACGATAATCGATATTTTATTATGGGCATAGAACAAAAAAAATAATTTCATTAACCAGCAGTGAATTCTGCCGTGTCTGTTACGATCCTGCCGTTACCACTCTGTGGGTCTTCGTTTATTTTTATTTTTTTGCGCCCTCCCGCACTCGCGGTGATTGAGTAATAACGTTTCTTTGTATCCTACTGTTTCACGTACACGCACACACTCGATCACACCTATACCCGAAACGATCAAAGCGATCCTCTGGATTTGAGTTGCGTGGGTGCGTTCATCAATTTTCATTGTAAGCTCAAAGCCAAAAAGCGCTTCACTGCTATCCCATTTCACGGAATACGGGCAATCGCTGTTTTATTTTCTATTTTGAATCCACTTTCAAGATCCACATACACACATACACGTACACACGGTAAATAGAACTTTACGAATAACGTCGAAAACTTCCTATGTACTTTCGGCCCAAATTCTTGCACGCGGGTCTGCACAAAATGCCCCCACTCTCGCTCATTCTCTCTGACGTTCGAGTTGCAGCATTAAGTTCGATCGTTCTCGCGTTTCGTTGCAACCCACGCGAGAAAATCCCTTCCCGAGTCAGCCGGGGCCTCGATGCACACGAGCCAACATTTTAGCGAGTTAGGAACAAAGAGAATGAAAGAGAAAGAGAAAGAGAGAGAGAGAGACGGAGGTAGCGAGTTATCGGTGAGTATAGAGTAGTGAAAACGGGTATTTTTTTCTCCCTCTGAACACGAAAAGGTCAGGAGATCTTGAGAGCCGTTATAAGGAGACTTCGAGTACAGTCTTGGTCAATGGAGATTCTTTAAGGAGTTATACGCAGTCAGGAGAACGAAAAAAGGCGATTTTTCAAGAATTTTTCCTGGCAAAACATTTTAATTAATTAACGTAAAAATTTATATACGTATTGTGGTAACTTTCAACTTTATTTTCATATTTTTTATTTGTAAAAATTAAGATTTTTAAAGCTGCTACAAAAAAAAAAGGTGTCAGGCGGTGAGCACGATTTCTCCGGTTTGGCTTATCCAAAATAAAAAAACCAAAAATATTCTATTAGTGGATAGTTAAATCTAAGTGTTGATCGAAGGAATAGTCGAAATTTCGATTTTTTACAAAATGGCGGCTCCAAAAAGAAAAAATTCCAATTTTTGACCAAAATTTTTTCGTTGATTTGTTTTAAAAAAATAAAAATAATTTTCGGAAATCTTATTCCTTCGATCAGTACCCGAAGAATATATGTGAGAAGGATGTGTTAAAATTGCAGACCGATCGATCGAGCCGTTTTTGAGAAATCGTGCTCACCGACTTTGAAAACACTGTTTTGAGAAAAAACGCGTTCAAAGTTTAGGTCGCCTACTTTGTAATGCTCCGAGCGTCCTTACAAACATGGATCTCCAAGAATATTTGCCGGATCGATTTGAAATTTTCAGAGAATATACTCAAATATATGTGCATTCCGAAAATGCAATAAAAAAAATCGATTTTTCGAAATTTCCAACTGCGTATAACCCCTCAAACGTTTAAAAACTGTTTGTTCCATATATTCGAAAGGAAACTACGTTTTTTGAGCTTTGATCAAAAAATTTCTGGAATATATATAGAAAACATATAATTATCAATTTACAGAAAAATGTTGCGCGTAGTTCCAATAATTTTGTATCATTAAATAACAAAAAAAATTAATCAATCATGAAAATCTAAAAAAATTTCAAACTTTACTTTAAAAAAAAAATGAAGAGCAGGAAAGTTTCATCTGAGATAATTGCCAAAAAAAACAAGCACATTAATCTCCAAAAACATGTGCAAATAGTTCGTTCATACTTAGCAGCACGTCGTTCGTGACTGTACTGCTGAAGTTATTTCAGCGAACCTCGACCACTTTTTATTGGTACATAACACGACGTGCAGGTTCTCACAAAATATACATAACGGACATAATCGACGGTTAAACATACGGTTTGGTCCAACGCTAACTTCCCTTCTGTTGAAAACTGCTAAACCACATAGATTTTCAGGTATTTCGAAGCTGCAGAATAAATATATGTTCATGTGTATTACGCGAGCCTTTTGTGAACTAAAAGCGAGAAGGAAGTGTCACCAGGCGGCGTTTAACACGCGAAACAATGTGAAATAGGGCCTTTTGACTTTTAGGATTCCAGCGATACATAGACGTAAAGTAAAGTGACGTGTTCTCGGTAGTCAGTCAACGAGGAAAGCCCTGTGTAATCGTCGCGAGGGAGAGAAGCTCGAGATAGTTGACCCGAGGTGTGCTGGGGTTCATATATTAAGCGCTACCACATTGGACGCTCCCAGTCAATTGCGAAGCTTCTGTACTCCGTGTAAACCTGTATTAGTGGTGTGTTCCTGGTATATACCCCACTATTTTACAGTGTACCTTGGCTGTATTATTATTTCGAGAGTCTCTCTCTCGCGTCGGACTCGGAGGAGGGAGAGACTGTACCCAAAGCCACACACCGCGGACTATGTCCCAGAACTACCCCTGGTGTTTATAGAAATAGAATCACGAAGTACCGTGTGTATATATATATATCTATTTTCTACGAGTTTCATGCCCGCTCTTGAGTGTCAGTCGTAAATGTCCCTTGTTATTACACTAGTTATATGGATACGCGAATAGTTGTCGTATCGTTAATCAATCCGCGAGCGGTGTTAGGCTTCGCGAATGTTGTACTGCACCACTCTGGATCGCATCGCTACTCTCGCTCGTTTCTCGAGTTACCCTCCTCCTTTTCCCCGTTCGTTGTACAGTGAAAAATTGCGTAAATAAAAGAAATATATAGACCACACGTTTAATTCATCACACGGTCGAAATTCGTCACCCTACGAACTAACACAATTGACATTCCAACGTTAGGCTCGAATTTTTCGAGGTTGCTCATTTCGACTTAAACGTTCAAATTATGAAATTCAAAATGACGTTTCATGGCAATCGAGTTTATCTTTGGCCAACGGGCATTGAAAGTTTGAAAAAACGTTTGATACGAACATTCGATCAACGAAACAAATCGGTATGTCAACATCACTGGAATTACTGCGGGAAGATATACGAGGTCTGTTCAAAAAGTATTGCGAATTTAGAATTTGATTTTTTAGTGGCGTTAGGTTGGTACCCATGTCCCTCACTTATGCTGAAAAAATCGGCCATTTTGAATGTCCAGTTAATTGTTGACAGCTGTTTTGGTTAGACATGTTTTGGCCTGTCTTCGATTTTTGCCTAGTCCAAAAAATGGATCAAAGAATCTGTATGAAATTTTGTGTGAAAAAAAAATTAAGTGCGCGGACGCATTCCGAATGTTGACTGTGGCATATGGTGAAGCTACCTTGGACCAAAGCAACGTTTATCGGTGGTACAAAATGTTCTCAGAGGGCCGAGAAGATGCGAACAACGAAATGCGTTTCGGACGCCCGAGCACATCAACAACAGACGAAAACATTGATGAAGTGAAGAAAATAATATTGGCCAATCGTCGAATCACCGTTAGAGAAGTTGCCGAGGAACTAAACATATCGATTGGTTCATGCTATTCGTTTTTTACCAATGATTTAGGCATGAGACGGGTCGCCGCGAAATTCGTGCCAAAATTGCTCAATTCTGAACAAAAACAGTGTCGCGTTAACATTGCTAAGGAGCTGTTGGACTCGCTCCGCGACGACCCAAATTTTCTCCAGAGGGTCATAACTGGTGACGAATCATGGGTTTATGGTTATGACGTGGAAACCAAAGCTCAATCGTCGCAATGGAAGCTGCTTTTTTGGAATAGGCAAAAATCGAAGACAAGCCAAAACACGCCCAACCAAAACAGCTGTTAACAATTAACTAAACATTCAAAATGCCCGATTTTTTCAGCATAAGTGAGGGACATGAGTACCAAACTAGCGACACAAAAAAATCGAAAATTGAATATACGTAGCCCGCGGAATGCATCGAATTTATTTATCATATTTTTTCATTGGCAACTGACCGCATTGAAAAATCATCATAAACTTAACTAGTGGATGCAAAAATATTCAAAATAAATTGAGTTATAGGAGCCTCGAATATGTTTTATTGTTTGCCATCCCCCCTTTTTTTATCTCCACTTCGGCGCAACAACTCGAAAAAAAAAAGAAAAATAAATTCGTTCTTTCGCGAACGTTCTCCACCATGAATTTATCATATCGTACAGTTCGTAAAGCAGTATCTATATACACAACATTGAACCTACATACAGTACGGTAAACATAAGTATAGCAAATATCGAGTTTCGTACTCTGATTCTCGTACATATTGATACTTGATGCATGTTCAATGCAATCGAAGACGTAACAACGATTCATCATTTATCATATATCGACGATGAGGATGAGGGTCGATACACAAACCTAACGTTTTATATTTTCAGATACAAATGAATATTATAGTTATATCCAGCGCGGTTTATAACACGATAGACACCTAGTTATCTTGAAATTTCTATAACCTTCGGGAAATGTCCTCGGATATTGTTTAATTCTGTATTAAATGTATTAATGCTATTTCACAACAAAATCACGGGATTAAAATCTGATCGAATAACAGAAGAAATAAAATTTTCATTCAATTATACAGTCAATGAGAAAAAAATTAATTCAACATTAACAAATGTTTACGTCGAGTTTTGCAAAATTAATGTTTCCTAATAAATAAATATTTCTTTCACAAAATCGATATTTAAATCACTTAAACCTTGTTTCGATCAATTCTATTTGACTCTATTTAAATCTCTTAAGTGTCGTTTCGATCAATTGAAAATTCCTGGTAATAACACAGAATTTTCTGATTATTTCATAATTTTATTTGACTGAAAATTATGAAATTATTGGGAAATCCTGTGTTACTGTACGAAAACTCGGGTTAGGCCACTCTAGAGGCCGAATAAATAGGCTTTTTTGGGGATTTTTTTTTTTCTGAAAAACTACAAAATAAATCGAGTTTACAAAATAGGGTGTCTATCATACATATCAGTGACTGTATACGATAATTTTTTTGAAACGATTAATTTCAAAATGGCGGCTGTGCAGCGTTTTTGCGATAACGTCTCCGTTTTTGTTGGCCGGGAACATAACTCAGACAATTTTCAATCGATTCACTCGAAATGTTGAATATATCTTTAAAAATACATTGCCTATGGAAGTGCGTACGATTTTTTTTTTACATTGCATAGTTCATTTGTTATCGACAATTTTCTGACGCTTTTTTAAGCAAATTTTTCACTTTTCACTTTAGACGTGCGCCATTTTGCCAAAAATGAATATATCGAAAAAATCCTACGCACTTCCATAGACAATATACTTTTAAAGATATATTCAAAATTTTAAGTGAATCAGATGAAAATTGTCGGAGTTATGTTTCCGGCCAACAAAATCGGAGACGTCATCGCAAAATGGTGCACAGCCGCCATTTTGAAATTAATCGCTTCAAAAAAATTATTGTACACAGTCACTGATATGTATGATAAACACCTTATTTTGTAATCTCGATTTATTTTGCAGTTTTTCTGTTAAAAAATCCCGAAAAAAACCTATTTTTTCCGCCTCTAGAGTGGCCTCATCCCTTAATGACAATAATTCACCGTTTTACTTCACGATATTCAACGAAATTTTTGTGAAATTTAATTAAGGTTTTTTTTCGCAATGCCTCTATTACGTTATAATACTCAAAATAGTCATTTATCGTTTAAGGTAGTAGTCTGGTCACTTAAGCCGATTTTCATGTCTTTTTTGGAGGGTGTTTTTTTGTAGGAAAATAAAAATTAATCGTGTTGGATATTTAGGTTGTTTTTATTTACATATTAAAGATACAAAAAAAAATGTTTTGAAAAAATTTAATAGTTTATTATTATTATTATTATTGATCGAAGTTGGCACCTCGAAAAAAATCGCATGGGTGGCCCCGGTGATTTTGGCTCTTAATGTTATCTGAAATCAAAAATTCTTGATAATTCTTAATCTATAGACATGTCATTCTGGTCGGAACTACTGAAGTTAAATTTCATGGATAAATAACAAAATGGAAAAGGACGTTTTTTTCCAAAGTCCGCCATTTTGTTATTTATCCATGAAATTTAACTTCAGTAGATCCGACCAGAATGACATGTCTGTAGATTAAGAATTATCAAGAATTTTTGATTTTAGATAACATCAAGAGCCAAAATCACCGGGGCCACCCACACGCATTTTTTTCGAGGTGCCAACTTCGATCAATAATAATAATAATAATAAACTATTAATTTTTTTCAAAAAAAATGTTTTTCGTATCTTTAATATGTAAATAAAAACATCCTAAATATCCAAAAAGATTCATTTTTATTTTCCTACAAAAAAACGCCCTCCAAAAAAGACATGAAAATCGGCTTAAGTTACCAGACTACTACCTTAATCCGTGAGGTCGTAAAAATTGATAAATCGCGATAGGTACTATAATTTTGCATTTAACAAACTAAAAACGTACGAGAATTATTAAAATACCGATATCGTGTTGAAAAAGCGGGATATAT
The DNA here is from genome assembly GCA_958009045.1 of Oxytorus armatus. NCBI lineage: Eukaryota > Metazoa > Arthropoda > Insecta > Hymenoptera > Ichneumonidae > Oxytorus > Oxytorus armatus. The sequence goes on along the minus strand of OY253746.1, from coordinate 4,516,849 downwards.
GAAACGTGTCAAGGTTTCCGTTTATATTGTTATGCAAGAGTAAAATATCGATCTCCGCGTCACTTTCACCGTCAAAAGGTGATCTCCGACTCTTTACTGCACCGTATACCTATATGTAACTACTGCATAATCTATACATGCAGTTTTAATACCGCTGGAACCTCTGGGAAACTGATAGAGCACAGGGTATAATAAAAAGAATTTAAAAAAGTGTTTGCCCACGAACCGCTCGTTTCGATAATAACTAATTCGTTTGTGGTACCTCGTTCTTTGACCCGCTCCTCCCCCAGTCCCGCTAGCTCTCTTTCACCCTCTTTCTCTCTCTCTCTCTCTCTCTCTCTCTATCCCATGTTTGTACCGCAAAAGAGCGTCAAACGCTGTGGTAAGCCGACCAAAAGCATAACGATGACCGCGGGCCAAAATTGCGTCTAATAATCGTTGCGGTGTTCGATGAAAGGCTTATAAATTCGTATAAACGATGAAAAAATGACCATACCTATAGACATTAACGAATTCACGCTCGAAACGTTCGCCTCCCGCGCGCTTGATCATTTCAATGATTTTATTGACGAGAAATGCATCTGCCGTGTTATTACGCTCGAAATTCCATTGGAATCGGCGGATTTTACGGATAAAATGAAATGAATAATGCCCGTACGAAGTGGACGTGGTAAACAAAAAAATTGTATGAAATTCATGAAATGCTTTCACTTTTTTTTTTGTAACTTGAACTAAAATAGTCGTACGTTTTCGTTTAATGAAATTTTAAACAAAAGCTTGTTCGTCGAATTGATCATTCGTGGGATGTAGAAGAATTTTATTTTACCCACGCAAATTTCGCAATTTTTACGAAACTATAATTTTTTTACTGTGCGAGCACATGCGCGCTTTTATCGTCAAGTCGAGATCACTGAGTGAAAAAAAAATTGACGGAGGAGGGAAGAGATCGATGAAACGGAGAGCCGACATCGCACCGATAAAACCGCGATATATATGTATTATATAGACACACATTTATAGCAAGAAAAGAGTGAGGCAGTCAAGGGTGCACGAACGTCGCTGCTTATCATTTTTTTTTGCTTCATTGTTTAGCTATCGTTATTTATGAGCGATAAAGGGTTTGTCATCATTGTGTGGTGAGACGCGACGAGCCCGTCAATGCGAGCGCGCCGCCTGGCGGTGGCGTCCCTCACTAACTTCTCCCTCTCCTTCTCTCTCGCCCTCGTTATTGCTTTCTCTCCTCTGGAATGTTTTTTACACGGATTTTCGCATCCCCCCATGTGTGTGACTGCACATATGTGTGTGTGTGCGTTACGTATCATGTTCGCAAAACCCCATTACTTCTGACGAGTCCTTCCCTCTTTGACGTTTATAAAAAGACTCCATTTAAAGTACACATTGACGACCACCGAACAGAAGGGCACACAAGGTGTGTAAATTAAGTAATAAGACTAATTTTTTTTCATTTTTTTTATTCAAATAGAATTACAATTTTATATTGTCACCCTCAAAATAACTTTCTTCTGAAGTCACACAGCGCTGGAGACGGTTCTTCCAATCCTCATAGCAGTGCTGGAACACCGATACTGGAATAGCCTTCAGCTGGTCGGTTACAGCAGTTTGAATGTTTTCGAGTGTCCCAAAATGAGTTCCCTTAAGGTGATATTTCAATCTCGGGAAGAGAAAAAAGTCACAAGGACTGAAGTCAGGCGAATAAGGAGGCTGAGGAGCCACAGGAATGTTTTTACTGGCCAAAAACTCGTTTATTGAAATTGCTGTGTGACAAGGAGCATTATCGTGATGCAACACCCAGCTTTTGCAGATTTTTCTCATCCCCAATTCATTGGTCAAAATCTGACGAACGGTGGCGTGAGTCAAATTCAACTCTTCCCCGATCATTCTGATTGTCAACCGACGATCTGAACGCACAAGATCCCGGATTCTGTCGACATTTTCATCGGTTCGTGAACATGAAGGCCTTCCGCTTCGTGGTTCATCTTCGATCGACTCTCTTCCTTCTGAAAATGCCTTAAACCACCGAAAAACCTGGGCTCTTGACAAAACACTGTCTCCGTAGGTCTGCTGAAGTTTAGCAAGAGTTTCCATTGCACTGTGCCCAAGTCTGAAGCAAAACCTGATAGCACACCGTTGCTCGAAATTGATGTCACTAATTTTTAGAACACAATAGAAAAAACTGTTTGACAAAAAAAAATCGCTACGGACAACCAAATGACTCGAGCGAGTTCAAACCCGTACTGAAGACGTATCACATGTTCCCCTGCCGCCCAAGCCTAGCGCCTCAAGTGTTGTCAAATCGAACGCTACGTTGCCAGTCTCATTACTTAATCTATACACCTCGTAAGCCACATGAGTTAACATCTACTGCTAGGTGAGATATACCCTTTTACTTTTTTAATGGTCGATGCGCGTATATATGTATTTTAACTATGAAACGTATAGGTGCCATCAAAATGCCAAACCATCACCACCGCGCCTCCTTGCGACGGATGCACGAGTTGAAAGCCTCGGTGAAATATTGACCTTTGAACAATTTCTTATTTTATTAATTCTCGGCTTTTTATGATATGATCTTAACACCTGGGTAGATATCGTCCTGCATTATCGTCAAAGCTTTAATTCGATATCATTCGAAGGGCAAAATTTATTTTAGGAATTGAGAAAGTAGACTAATATCTCCAATCGCAACGACCTAACCTCACTTTATAATCATTCGTTCGCATTTTCTCTCTCAATGCAACGAATTTTTCAATCATTGTCAAGTTCATCCCGCAATAAACTTGAAATTAACAAAATAACAAATTGGCAAAAGGTCAAAAGTTCCCCAGCACTCGAGTATTTCTACTTTTACCATTTTTCTTTTTTATCTCTCTCTCTTTCTCTTCTCTGCTCTTTATTGTATCGAATATCTAACCCCGCGTTATTTCACCCAGTTTTCCCTCTCGTACACGTATTTCTATAGTTATATAAACGAGTGTAGAATCTGAAACTTTATATGCCTATCGACGGAAAGAGCGGAACATCAATTTTACGAGGTACCCCACCGTTCGGATATGAACGCCGAGATCGTCGATCGATTTGCCATCACCGATCTCTCACTCGCTCGCGCAGATGGTCCTAACCTGTGACCCTCTCTTATGCTCTTGTCTGGTACACGTGTGTGATAAAAAAAAAGGGGGCTGAAGGGGGGAAACCGTGCGTTTCGCGTTTGCCAAATCCGTGCACATTATATATTGCTCTGAAAGGACGATCCCGCCACTCTGGATAGTCGTATCGCGCCGATTCAGCGAATCCTGTCTTGCGTAAAAAAGAGAAAGCAACACGGGGGTTGAAAAAAAAAAAGTGCACGCGTATGTTGGTCATTGTGAGGAATCGTGGAAATCATCGTCGAGGCCCTTACTGTCGCGAGGATTTTTAAGTACGATCGATATAGGTGATAAATCTCTGTCGCTCTACATATCCAACCCTCGCACTCATGAACCTTTTTTTTTTCATTTCCCTACTCCCCGGAGCGTACGACGAGCAGATTCATCCCCGAAACGTTGCGGTCGAGTTGACGAGGGGAATGAAAAATTGAGGACAGGCAAAGGGAAAGAGAGAGAGAGAGAGAGAGAGCGATGTTGGGTATGTTGTAACTACGGATAATCACGCCTGATTGACACTTTACGTGATTTCCCATAGCTTCGGCTTTTCATCGGCTCTTTTTTTTTTCAGTCCCATCAGTGACCCGTGAACCGATTCGTTTGTAAAAAGGGCGTTCCTCAGCGTTTGTTGAAATATTGAAAATCCTTTCGTTACATTATGTCAGGCATGAATCAAATGAAACTGTTCGATCGATTTACATGGCACTGTAATGCGGTCGTTAAGGTTGTAGTCTGGTAACTTAAGCCGATTTTCATGTCTTTTTTGGAGGGCGTTTTTTTCTAGGAAAATAAAAATAAATCGTTTTGGATATTTAGGATGTTTTTATTTACATATTAAAGATACAAAAAAAAAAATTTTTGAAAAAATTACTGGTTTATTATTATTGTTATTATTGATCGAAGTTGGCACCTCGAAAAAAATGCGCGTGGGTGGCCCCGGTGATTTTGGCTCTTGATGTTATCTGAAATAAAAAATTCTCGATAATTCTTAATCTATAGACATGTCATTCTGGTCGGAACTACTGAAGTTAAATTCCATGGATAAATAACAAAATGGAAAAGGACGTTTTTTTCGAAAGTCCGCCATTTTGTTATTTATTTATCTGAAATAAAAAATTCTTGATAATTCTTAATCTATAGACATGTCATTCTGGTCGGAACTACTGAAGTTAAATTTCATGGATAAATAATAAAATGGCGGACTTTGAAAAAAAAAACGTCCTTTTCCATTTTGTTATTTATCCATGAAATTTAACTTCAGTAGTTCCGACCAGAATGACATGTCTATAGATTAAGAATTATCAAGAATTTTTGATTTCAGATAACATCAAGAGCCAAAATCACCGGGGCCACCCACGCGCATTTTTTTCGAGGTGCCAACTTCGATCAATAATAATAATAATAATAAACTATTAAAGTTTTTCAAAAAAATTCTTTTTTGTATCTTTAATATGTAAATAAAAACATCCTAAATATCCAAAACGATTCATTTTTATTTTCCTACAAAAAAACGCCCTCCAAAAAAGACATGAAAATCGGCTTAAGTTACCACTTTAACCTTAAGGGAAAATGGCCACGGAAGCGGGTATAAGATCATGTGTACAGTTAACAATTTATTTTTTGTATGAAAAAGTGATTTATTTATAATTGATATTTATACTAAATAGATGTGTAATTAGTATTATAAGTAAATCACTTTTTCATACAAAAAAACATTGTTAAATGTGCACATGATTTTATATCCGCTACCGTGGCAAAACCCCTTAAATTAACAATTATTTGCTCCATCGACGCGAACCGGATAATGTAATTTATTACTTTTAAATTTGGATTTTGTTAAATTGAAGATCTTCGTTACTTTAGAGTTGGGATTTTAGTCAGCAAAAATGTGGTTATAGTTTGTTGATTTTCGCCAAAAAAAATCGTATTCCGTAATATTGTATAAAAAAAAAAACAATTCATTTCATCCTACAATATTTTTTAGTGATAATCGTCGCAACATACGCGACAAATATGTTTTTCTCGTGCCTTGGGAAAACATCGCTTCGACTTTTCGCTGCTACACGAACGAAAGAGTACAAATATCGAGAAAGAGAGGTAGAGAGAAATAGAGATAGGACTGGTGTACTACATATATAATCAAGTATAGGAAAGAGATGATGGTGAATCATACGGGAGCGAGGATTATCGGTTACGAGTTCTCTGCTACCCCGGTGAAAAGTTAACGACTCGTTAAAGTCCCGTTCCTTCATCGCGCCTCTCTCCGCGACGAGAAAACTCTCCTTGCTCCAATACTTACACGTACACAAACATATATATACCCGCGAGCGAACAAGGACGAGTGTACGATTTCGAGATCAGAAAGGGAAGCACGAGGGGCGTTCTTGCGCGTCGATGAAGAGGAAAGTCGATGGAGAGACGAGGGATGAAAGAGAGGGTGCAATAATGGTGAGCATGAAGGAAAATGAGAAGAACTCGATGAGAAATTGAGTAGAACGAGGAAACTACGAAAAGCCTTCTATATATATATATATATATATATATAAACATACATATATACAGATAGATCTCGTCGCCTCACCCAATATGATTTATCATCAAAGATTTCTCACCTATATAACTCCTCTATGGAGGGGCCACTTGGATGTGTATACATATAGAAACTTTCATTCGTTCCCGGAGGGGGTCGCGATCCGTGACCACCCGATTCAATCGACGAAACAGAACAAGAAATGTATAACGAGAGAATGTGAGGAGTGATGAAGAGAAAGATGGCCAAACGTTCAGATGGAGTGAAAGAAAAAAAAAAAAGGTCGAAAGAGAGCGAGAGGGTAAAAAAGAGGAAGAATCATTTGGAGGGATGGTTTTTCTTTTTTGCCCCTCAATTATGCGTGACGCGAGAGGCACACGTGTAATCGTGGTATTCAACTGACGAGAGAAGAGACAGAGGGATAAGGGTTAAAAAAAGAAGAAAAAAAAAGAACGACTGACGCTACGAGAAAATTGATCGAATTATCCTCACGCAAACGAGCATTCAGGTAAAACGTGCATACGTTTCGTGCATTCACGGGAGAACATATCGAGCCTTGTCAGTCTCACTGGGGTGTTGAAATTATCGAGCGGAAAATTGACGAACCGTTGAAATTTCCAACGTTCATTCCAACCCACCCCCCCGCCAGACTACCTATCATTTTCGTCTCGAAGAGAAAATCCTGTATAAGCTGTTCCAAAATCCGCGTATAATACGTTATACACATCTATAGTATATACAATATATCCATAATTCCTCCAACGTGTGTATTATAATGACCCACGGCTTTATCCTCCTTTCAATCCACTACGAGAGACAATTTAACGATCAATACGGGTCGTACAGTAATATCGATAGGGTATTAAGTTTAAAAAGAATGAAAAGAAGGATTTAACAAATGGTGAATTGAAAATTGGTCATTCAAAAATGTCCAAAATTTAATTATAAAAGCAATGATTTTTATATCTTCATGAATAACGTACTTTAACGTTCGAATTAAAAAATTTGTGCAGTGTCTTCTATATGTATATAGTGAATATTAGTATCAATAATTTAAAAAAACCACTCACCGTTTGCTCGAAAAAAATTATGAAAAATACACCCTCGTACCGCGCGCGCACTGTGGTCTGTTGCCTTAAGAGGTGAAATAGAGTTAGGACAGCGTTTTCTCAATGATTTTCATGAATTTTTTATAGTATAAAAAATGAATATAATTTATTGAAACTTTGAGAATATTTTATGCATATATTTAAGTATATACTATAAAATTTTTGAAGAATTTTCTTGAAAAACACCGGGGATATTAGCGACCCTATATTGCAGGTCACAATCAGACTCAGCATTTTGCGTACATTCTGGAAGCCGCAATTTTCATCTGAAAACAAACGAGGTTGGAATTTACTTTTATTATATGTCTCATATATAATGCTATCAAAAAAATAGAAAATTGAATTTTTTTCAAGGGTCAAAACAAAAAGCATGATTTTTTGCCATTTTTAACAACTATGCAAAAAAAAAATTATTTTAAATAATGATAATATTCCGATTTTAGGTTCATATAGAGCGCGTAGAGCGAGTAGATACTATGAAGAAAGTAACTGCCAATTTTCAAAACGATCGGTTGAAAACTTTTCAAACTAGCGTGTACGCAAGTTCAAAAAAAGTCGTTTTCAGAAAAACGCGTGTGAAAAAATAGTGACCGCTCGGTTATACACGTGGCGCGCTCGGGGCCTGAAGGAGAGCTACTCACTTTAATGGCTTATAACAATAGAACGAGTCGGAATTTTCATTTAAAATTTTGGGAACATATTTTTCAATAGTTTTACTATCAATTCATGAAATAAAAAAAAATCGATTTTTTGAATCGAATAACCCTATTTCCCCCCTTAAGTATCCTTTGGTTGACGAAACTAATGTACAGTTAACAGAGAAAAAGAAAAATAACGATTGATTCAGATAGAGATTAACTACTTTATTGAATCTGTCCACAAGATAAAATTCTAATCAACGTGTGTATTATAATGACCCACGGCTTTATCCGCCTTTCAATCCACGAGGAGAGACAATTTAACGATCAATACTGGTCGCACAGTAATATCGAGAGAGTATTACGTTTAAAAAAAAGGATTTAACAAATGGAAAATTGAAAATTGGTCATTCGGAAATATCCGAAATTTATTTAATTATAGAAACAATGATTTTATATATTCATGAATAACATACTTTAAGTATCCTTTGGTTGACGAAACTAATGTGCAGTTAATGGAGAAAAGGAAAAATAACGATTGATTCAGATAGAGATTAACTATTTTATTGAGTCTGTCCATAAATTTCCATACAGTATTTTTTTATTTCCTTGAGAAATTCATAATAGTCGGATTTTCATTTTCTAATGCAATTATCTGAAAGGATATTCAATAATACTTATTATTTAGAGAAATGCTCAATGTAAAAATTGATATATAATAAACAAAAGGTTGTGATATTTAAACAGTAAACATTGGTCAGTATTTTGTTCAGTAAATACATGAAGAATGTTTCAACAAATGGAGCGAACTGTGAAAATTTTTAAGTCGACCATTATTTAACATTTTTTAATTAAATGAAATGAAAATTTACCTTCTGGACAATTGTAAGAGATTAGTTGATTACTGTGTAAATTGATAGTTACTCATCTTTTTCCGTGTCAATTACACATTAATTGGACGAAAATAAAATTCAATTAAAGTACACATTTTTTGAAAATTATTCTTTTTTTTTCGTAATTTACTGGTCACCGTACAATAAATCCTTCGAGCTCTCTGACTAGTCAACTGCGCAAAATACTCGCGTGACATCGATGGAAGATTTATCTCTATATATATATATATATATTGGCGATGCAGAGATATAAAAGAGAATGAGAGAAATCTAGAATAAGGAAACAAAAACAAGTTTCCACGTCGACGATGATAACGCCACCGAAGAGCGTATGAATAATTCGATACTGGAAGAATAATAAAATCGTTGCCCGTGGGGCAGCGACGTAGCTATCAAGCTCCTGCGTCACACGCTTATACGAATATTGACTTTTACAATCATAAGGGCGTATCCCACATAGTTTTTTTAGACGTTAAACGACGAGGGATAGGACTTTATCACTTTTAGCATTCGTACAGTCACGTAAATAGTACCTAAACCTTTGAAAATTGTTTGCAAACATTTACGAAGGGAAACTAACGCGAATGAAAATGAACCTGCATCAGATAATGCCTATATTACATAGAAAAAAAATAATATACGAAGATAAATTTGCAGAGAAAAGCAGAGAAGAGAAAACAACGCTATTTTACCTTAACAAGTCATACAGTCACCAAGTTTTTTCAATTTTGTAATATAAGTTCAATCTTGACGAATGATAACTCCTATTGTTTGTTCAATTAAGATCCGCGAACGAACCGTAAAGCATTAAAAAAAAAATATGAATTGTTCGCAAATTATAGTGATCTATTTGTGAAGACACTTCGAATAAACGTTTCTCAATTCTTAGATTCATCGTCATCCAGCGTCATCTTTCGAAAACTTTGACAAACAATTTTCCTAACTTCGACTACTCGAACGAACTGATTGCACAACTACTTTAATATATATGTGTGTATATATTATATATCGTTATTGATGTTGCTACTTTGAGTTATAACGTAATGGCAGCAGCTGAAGCATATACTGTAACGCACATGACGAGTTTCTCGCATAACTCGCGCCCACGGCGTTGACTAGAGCATATCCAACGAGGAAGAGGAGTATAGGGGATGCCAATTTCTCTAGTTCATCCCTATAATAACTCCCTGTACCACCAATCTCAATATATTATATATATATATATATATATATATATATATATATATACATAGCATGTATATATATTTTCTATAATTCATGCAGTAGCAACAGTAACAACGAGAGACGCATTGTGAGCGCGATAAAGTATGCAAAATTTATCGGTTCTCGCGAACAACCCGAGCTCCCTCTCTCGTATGGACGTGTGCTCTGCTTCCGTTCGTAAATATACTGGCGTTCAAGTACAACTACTGTCCGCTATCTACTATATATATATATATATATATATATATATATATATATATATATATATATATATATAACAGTAAGCTACTATAGAAACGTGCCGGAAAACTCGTGCCTACAGACGAGATCCACGTGATCAATTATTTATCATTATGATTGTGATTATTATCATTCCGATGTATAATTTTGAGATTGGAACTTGCGCTTCGTCGGACTCGAATGTAACTCGTTAATAAAGCCAAGCGGAAAAATGATTTATCTTTTGTACATGTATATGCATATGTATAAAGACATTTAAATGGATTGAAATTACGGTTGCTGACACTTTTTTTTTTTTTTTTCCCTGTACTGAAGAAAAAACTGTCTGCTCTCGCTTCCCTGACTATAATAATGACATACCCATCGAGGTTTGACATATCTTTTAAATGAAATATCCAAAGTTACAATGGCAGTCTCACGAAATTATTGTATATAATTATTCTCATTATGAATATTGATAGATTTATTTTCAGGAATTATTCATTATTTTAATAGAAAAGTATCTTAAGAGGGAGCTTCATGATTCAACGCTGGACAGTCTACATTTTTTTATTTTCCAAAAAAAAAAACAAAAGCTTGTTTCGAAAATTCCAAATGACAGATTGTTCGCAATGATTATCTGATCGTGTAGAAAAAATATTCAGTTCGATATATAGAAAATTGTAACAGGAATTGTATTTTTTTTTTTTATGTTTATTTTATATTTTGTTAAAAATTCATCTCCTTCGGCATTTTGTTTTTTACACTCAAATCCGAATGTTCGTCGACATTATCGTAGAAGTATTGCCCAATAATCGTTCGTTTGGAATTATCGATACAATTATTTTTTCAATCAAGCTGAAAAGAATCGCGGAGCCGCCCACCACCCGCCAGATCTGTCGCTCATTTTTTTCTGTACAATTAAATGTCTGCAAAATAAATCCTCACAAATTTACCGTATTATTTTCACTCTCAAATAAAAACTAATTTGAAAGTGCTAGGTTGATACAAAATTGCGTGGTTTATCGTCGAGGAGAGTTTGTTTTATGAAATAATTCAAACCGCGAAATGTTATTCACTGAAAAAAAAAAAGAACGATCGTTCCCCTTTTTACGATACGCGTTTTTTGCGTGTGACGAGAGAACACGACTCTCCACTCTGTAGCATATATATGTGATATAAAAAATAAAATAAAAAAAAATGTGTGCGAAGCACCGTTTCGCCCTATGGCCGGACATCCCTTCGTGCCCATGGCGTTGCGAATAAATGAATTTTTCAATCTCTCAATTTAAACATTTCAGCGTTTGCAGAGAGAGAGAGGGAGAGGGAGAGCGAGCTTAAAAGTGTGGTTTGAAGAGCTTGAGCGAGTATAGCAGCTGTAGGGAAAGGGATGTAGAAGGATAGAGCGACGAATTAACAGGTAGAGAAACAGACAGAGGAATTGCACAAAAGGTCCTATTTTTTTTTTTTTTATGAACGAATGGGTAAGTGAAAAATGAAACGTCGAGGAGAAGGGAATTTCACGTCCTCACGAACGTACAAAAAAATTTAACCCATTAGAGTCGATTAAAATCTTTTACTTCTCATACGATTTACACCCTCATCCGTTTATGCGATATAATTAAAGCCCGAGGTTGTATGATTCTATCAAGCATTTTTTTCAACGTCCCTTTGATCAACTTACACGGAGGGGTGTCGTTTGAACGATTGAGAATAATGAACGAACAGTGAGAACGAGTTTATCATTGCAATTATACAATTTCGATGATTCGTTCTACTTATACCAGTGTAATAAAACAGATTGAGAAAAAAATAGGCACGATTTGGGGTATTCTCAACCACCAGAGCCATTTTTTTCAATTATCTCTAAAATAGGCTCTTTAAAAATAGGCACACTTAGCTTGAAAATGTTTTATTGTAGAAATTTCTCTAGGTACGATGAAAATTGGCCGACATTTGAAGAGAAGAATTAAATAACTCAATTTCCTCCCTTCTTCTTTACCTACAGTAGGTAAGCTAAAATTTAAAATTTTTCCAACGCCAAGACCACAGATTTCGAGCACCGAGAATGAAGAAAAATAAATATTGTATTAAAAACAAAAGTGGCACCCTTGATACGAAATGCCCGGCACATAGCGATAGTTAGTAAAATCTCACGCCTGTGAATCAGCGTGTAATCAAATTTTCCGACTGAACGAGACAATAAGATTACTATTCTCGCGATGCTACAGCTGTTCCTGTTCTGACACTATGATTGACCGATTGAAAAATAAATGTCACTTTATTGAATTCATATCCCGGTGGGATGATGAGAGACGGAGAAAGGCAATTAAATGAATTATACGATGATAATTTTCTCACGCTCATTGTTGGTATTTTATTTTTTATTTTGCAAAATAAAATTATATCCGACAATCCCAAACGGGAGATCGTTCAAAATGCTTTTTTTGTCATATAAAAAATTGTAAGAGGAATTTTGTTGTTTTTTAATATCCGTTTGGTTTCAAATCAAGTGAATCTCTTCGTGCAATTTTTAAAAATTCTCATCTGAATATTCATACGCTCGTAGGAACATTTCCAACGATCGCACGTTCGGGATGTTTGTTAGAATTTTTTTTTTTGTCAAATTGAAAAATATCATGATTTCCATTTTTCAAGATTTTAACTTTTTATTGTATTAAATTTTTTTTTTCCATGATACCGTCATAAAATAATGTTGAATCGTTCTTTATTCGAACGCTAGCTGATCTCTTTGACATGGACAAAACGCCTATTCGCCATAGTTATTATCATAAGCTTCTCAATCTGCTATCGATATGACGCATAAAGGATATTTGCTCGACAAAATGGCCAATAACTGATGTGAATGGCTCAGAAAAACCATACTGACTCGGATATTATATATACTCGGATACTGAGCTCCTCGCGTCGAATCGTCCAATCCTCTCTCGAATGCATCATCGATATTCGCACCCGTGAATTGAGAGAGACCGGAAGAAGAAGAGAGGAAGAGAGAGGACGAGAGAGAAAGAGAGATGTACGAGATGAAATCTCTCGTATATTGAGAATCTGGCAAAGTTCCCTGGGCCACGATATAGCATTACATATATATAAATGGAATTTTGGCAATGAAAAGGGCATACGCTAAAATCACTTTGCGTGTTAAATCGTTAAGGTTACGCCTTTTTGTTTACGAACATTCTATATAGATGTATTTCAATATATACATTTATATATGGATGAAAAGGTCCTGGTCCAGGTCGCAAAACACACAAGCGAGATATAGATCGATCAAATACATATGGTGGTTTCGAACGAAGGAAGGAAGAAATAAGGCAAACCGACGGGAAAAGATAGAGAGAGAGAGAGAGAGAAAGAGGGAAGAGGGAAGGAAAAAGGGGAATGACGAACGCGAGAGGGTTCCGGAGATGAGGTTGCATAGAATCTTTACAATTTATACAATTCTCAGTGTAAAGAGAGAGAGAGAGAAGAAGAGAGGTACAGAGTGCACCATACGATGACTCACGGCGAATGGATATAACATAGACACCTGATACATTGGAAAAATCTCATCGTCCAGGCTCTTTCCATCACTTTCTCTTTTTTTCTCTCTTTTTCGTGCGCTTTTTCACGCTGTGACCGACAGACGACAAAGTTTCCTACAGGAAAAATCACACTATGATATATATATAACTATCTATATTTATATCCGGTACGAACCGTGCAACTCTGACGATACGAGAAAACCCCGAGAATACCACATTTATATGATTTAAATAAAGTTTTCATATCATGAATTTGAATTAAATAACATTTATTTTCTTTCATTTTCAACTTAACAACTTTATAGAAATAATAGAAATAAATTCCATTTGAACGAAATGAAAATGTCTTTTTTTTTTATAAATTATCATTATTATTGTGTGTTGTTAGAACGAATAGCGCGATTTTACTTAACGGAGAACACCACTCTGACCCCCTGTATTTTTTCACATTTTTCAAGAATTTTTTTTTGTAGGAAAAAAAAGAGATATTCGAAAATTTTTTTTGGGTTTTGTTCCTTGTTTATTAATGTATCAAAAAACATTTTTTTCACATTTTTCACGCCGCATGGTGGCGCTGGGGAAGCTCTCGCGTCAGGTGCTGTCATTTCCGCGGCACGCAGCAGAACTCTCTTCAACGTCGATCTGAAAAAAAATACCGAGTGTTTTCGTTAATAATACGATATTTTGAAGAGAAGTACATAGGGATTTGGAAAAATATTATTTAAAAAAAAATAGACACGACTTTGAAATTAACTTTAATTTCAAAGGCGTGCCTTTTTTTATTTTATTTTTTATTTTTTTGTTTCATTTGTATATAAAAGAAGTATTGTACTGAGTTTTTTCACAATAAAATAATTCAAAATGGTGGCTCTAGCTCCCGCCAAAGAAGCCGCTCCCGGCGCGAAGTGATGTGCGCGGTACCTTCTAAAGCCTCACCAAGTGGTCCGAAATCCAAAAACCAAAAAGATTCTTGAAATAGCTGAAATTTGTGGGGCTCTATCGGTTTCCGATTTTTAAAAAAGCCCTTTAAAAAAAAATGGCGTCCGTTAAAAAAAAACTCATTTTTTCATGCTTCTTTCGGGTTTTAACGTTAAAAAAGAAATATTTACAATAATTTTTTCGAAAAAAAGCTCCGTCAGGGCCCCCTAAATGTAATTAGCTTGAATTTGAGGGTTGAAACTTTGAAATCGGTGCATTCCTCGAAGCTGTAGAGCGTACCGCGCGTCGAAAAACGTTGTTTCGAGAAAAATCCGTTTAAAGTTTTATACTACTTACCGTAGACTCACCCATCAGGTCAGACGGCTCCGCCCATCCCCTAAGCAAAAAAAAATGTTTCGATTTTTTCATCGATTTGGACGAGAACCTCCCCTTAAGAGCCTTCTCAATTTTCCCTCTTATCACTCCCTGTACTCTCATTATGCTGAGCTGACCTAACTTTCCGTAACATCCGCAGCAACTTTTTAACTGCACTCGATCGGCATTCGACGTGGGCAACGCGTCCACTGGCTGCCAGTGAAATAATAATGTTTATTCAATGAAACAAATATATCGAGCAATGAACGAATCAAGTTTTCCTCAAATTACCACTTGAGGGAAAAGTGATTGAAATATTTAGTTTAAATACTTTTCTGCACATTGAGATCATGAAACATTTGATTCGCTGTGGCTATCAATAAATCTGCATTATATTAATCGTTCATCGTTATTGTTTGTTGAATGAGCAAATTTTACTACTATAATAAAGCTGGAGAGTTTGCTTGAGTGTTTGTTTATTTCTGTTCGATATTCTAACGCGCTAATCTCAAGAAATACTAATACGATTTGAAAAATTCTGTTTGCATTAGATAGCCCGTTCATTCAGAAAGACTCTAGGCCATCTAACTTCATGCTATGACCCTAATCTTACTATCTTACTATACTATAATAAAGGTGAAGAGTTTGTCTGTTTCAACGCGCTAATCTCAGGAAACACTAATCCGATTTGGAAAATTCTTTATTATTATATTATAATTATATGGCTTTACGTCATATAATTTTATACTATGACCGGAAGGAATGGCGGGGGCGCGTTGAATCGTGGGGACGGAAATTTAACGCGGTTGAAACCGCGGGGCACAGCTCGTTCATGATAAAATTCATGATCGCCAAGTGCGAATGATAAAATTCAGAGAATTGACAATTAATTATGTTACTTAAAGACTCGTACGATAAACGAAAGAGGTAACAAGCTGAAAACGGAATATATACATTTTATTTTAGTCAATAAATTTTTTTTTTATTCTATTTTCTCATTGGAAATTTCGCAATTCTACGAAATAATTTTTTTTTTTCTCTTTCACGAAATGGGAATAAATTCAAGTGGTGCAAAGTGTCAAAGCTTCCAATTTATATGAGGAGACTCAATGTGTATACTTTGAAGTTTTGTTTCCGGTTCTTTTCCTACTTTTCATACTCAATTCTGTACTTTCTGTATAACTCCCTCTCCCTCTCTCTCTATGCATATATATATGGATGTTAAGCTATCTATTGTAGCATATATACATTTTTATACACACACACACACATATATATATATATATATATATATATATGTATATGTTTTGGTAGGTATACTGGATTGCACAGTGGCATTATTCGTCTGGCTCTACCGATAGCAAATTTATTCGCTTCTCGTCGCTTCTACACTTCCATTCTCTCTCTTCTTCTCGACTTACGAATGCGCATATATGATTTCAGCAAGGGCTGGAGGGAGGGAGCATCCAACGTTTCTCGTACCGTGTGCGGTTTCTGTCGGTTACCTCGCGCAAAACTATCACCTAAACCCACATTGCCCCGTCTCAGCTTCTATCTTTTCACTCTTTCTCTCATACACCGCTTTGTGCTCTCTCTCTCTCTGTCTCTCTCTTCCCCTCTCTTTTCCTGCGGTTTTGTGTGCTCTGCGGTACACAGAGAGCTTTCGAAATCCTCTGGACGTCGATCCTTTCGCGTCGAGAAGGGCCCGAGCAAGTGGTGAGTTGAGGCGTGGCTAAAGAACTACGACGACCTCCTTTCGGACTGAACGGCCCGAATCCACCCGGCAATCGGAAGTAAACTTCGATAGCCTCCCTCTATTTTTATCTACGTGTGTATGTACCTAGAAAGAGAGAGAGAAAAAGAGAGTAAAATCTCTTTGCTCAGCTTCGAAATCGCCACCCCCTACCCTTTTTACCATAAAAAAAATCCTCCACAAAAATAAAGAACACCGTTGCAAAAAAAAAAAGATTTTATATATAAAGATACGGGAACGAGAGCGTTCGGGCGAATGTGGGTCAGTTCCATTTCTATCAATCGATGTTTCTCGTTATAAAACGATACACTATGTGGTACAGAGTGCGAGAGAGAAAGAGAAATGTTCCGAGAGAAAGTTTTTTTTTTACTCCCAATGGTACTTCGTAAAAAGTAGAGTTGAATTTTTCGGGCAACTCTATACAGCCTCTATACGTATCCAGTGAAATGAGTGTTCAATTTTTTAACCGCTGCTTTTAGAAACTCTCGCCGATTGCTCTATAACATGGACCTGTGACTGCTATGATGGTCATTAAAAAATTACTAATTATGAAAATTTTTGTCAGCATTGAATTTTCCGTTTTATTTTTTATTTTTTCAAACTATAATTCATACCTTTTCGGTGAAATATTAATTTTCCATAGCTCGTTTTATTTTTGCAAAATGTCTATTCGAGATAAACCGTTGTTAAAACAAAATTTAAACCTCAATTGCGCTTCTGGCAATTGGAGAGAGCGCCAAAAATCATTTTTCAACATTTTTTAAACTCTGTTTTTAGAAACTTTCGTCGATTGCTCGATAACAATGATTAATGAACCTGTGACTGCTATGAGGTTCATTAAAAATGACTGATTATGAAATAATTGTATTGATATATGAAAATTTTTTACAGCAGTGAATTTTCCGTTTTATTTTATTTTTAAAAAATAATAATTCACACCTTTCGGTAAAATATTAATTTTCTATAGTTCGTTTTATTTTTGCCAAATGTGTATCCGAGATAAACCGTTGTTAAAACAAAATTTAAACCTCAATTGCGCTTCTGGCAATTGGAGAGAGCGCCAAAAATCATTTTTCAACATTTTTTAAACTCTGTTTTTAGAAACTTTCGTCGATTGCTCGATAACAATGATTAATGAACCTGTGACTGCTATGAGGTTCATTAAAAAATGACTGATTACGAAATAGTTGTATTGATATATGAAAATTTTTTACAGCAGTGAATTTTCCGTTTTTTTTCATTTTTTTTAAATTATAATTCACACCTTTCGGTGTAATATTAATTTTCCATAGTTCGTTTTATTTTTGCAAAATGTCTATCCGAGATAAACCGTTTTTAAAACAAAATTTAAACCTCAATTGCGCTTCTGTCAATTCGAGAGAGCGTCAAAAATCATTTTTCAACATTTTTCAGACTCTGTTTTTAAAAACTTTCGTCGATTACTCGATAACAATGATTAATGGACCTGTGACTGCTATGAGGTTCATTAAAAAATGACTGATTATGAAATAGTTGTATTGATATATGAAAATTTTCTACAGCAGTGAATTTTCCGTTTTATTTCATTTTTTAAAAATAATAATTCACACCTTTCTGTGAAATATTAATTTTCCATAGTTCGTTTTATTTTTGTAAAATGTCTATTCGAGATAAACCGTTGTTAAAACAAAATTTAAACCTCAATTGCGCTTCTGGCAATTCGAGAGAGCGTCAAAAATCATTTTTCAACATTTTTTAAACTCTGTTTTTAAAAACTTTCGTCGATTTCTCGATAACAATGATTAATGGGCCTGTGACTGCTATGAGGTTCATTAAAAAATGACTGATTATGAAATAGTTGTATTGATATATGAAAATTTTTTACAGCAGTGAATTTTCCGTTTTATTTAATTTTTAAAAAATAATAATTCACACCTTTCGGTGAAATATTAATTTTCCATAGTTCGTTTTATTTTTGCAAAATTTCTATCCGAGATAAACCGTTGTTAAAACGAAATTTAAACCTCAATTGCGCTTCTGTCAATTCGAGAGAGCGTCAAAAATCATTTTTCATCATTTTTCAAACTCTGTTTTTAAAAACTTCCGTCGATTTCTCGATAACAATGATTAATAGGCCTGTGACTGCTATGAGGTTCATTAAAAAATGACTGATTATGAAATAGTTGTATTGATATATGAAAATTTTCTACAGCAGTGAATTTTCCGTTTTATTTTATTATTTTTAAATAATAATTCACACCATTCTATGAAATATTAATTTTCCATAGTTCGTTTTATTTTTGTAAAATGTCTATTCGAGATAAACCGTTCTTAAAACAAAATTTAAACCCCAATTGCGCTTCTGGCAATTCGAGAGAGCGTCAAAAATCATTTTTCAACATTTTTTAAACTCTGTTTTCAAAAACTTTCGTCGATTGCTCGATAACAATGATTAATGGACCTCTGACTGTTATGAGGTTCATTAAAAAATGACTGATTATGAAATAGTTGTATTGATATATGAAAATTTTTTACAGCAGTGAATTTTCCGTTTTATTTTATTCTTTTTAAATAATAATTCACACCTTTCGGTGAAATATTAATTTTCCATAGTTCGTTTTATTTTTGCAAAATGTCTATCCGAGATAAACCATTGTTAAAACTAAATTTAAACCTCAATTGCGCTTCTGGCAATTCGAGAGATTGTGAAAAATCATTTTTCAACATTTTATCGTAACAAGATCGATGCTCCACGATGGATAGAAAATAAAGGACATTTTTCCGACTTTTAATTGTGGCCCAATCCCCGCCAGTCAAGCCACACGTTAAATTACACCGTAACGACAAACAAACAAAACAAAAATCGATAAAGCAAAGCGTGAATAAAGGATGAAAAAAGAAAGTGAAAGAAAAATAGAGCTAAAACAACATGCATCCTCGGGAGAGTCTAGGAAAAACAAGAGGCAAATCTCGAGAAGTGATAAAGGTAAATGGCATATCAGACATCTGTTGTGAAACGTACAATCGATAACGTTATCGATAATAATAACAATAATAACGATCGAAAACAATTCTGAGCTGTTGGGTGCTTTCGGTTGATACACACGAGGGGTGTTTGCGCTCATGAAGGATTCACCGAGTGGATGGGGCGTAAGGAGGGAGAATCCCTGAAAATTCTATATCCGTTATCGGTTCTATGTACCCTCTGTACGAAGAAATCCGAGATTTTATACATATATACGTATAAACGAGAGAAAATAGACATATAATTGAAAAAGCTTCGCCAGCAGGACAGAAACATATATATATATAAAAGTGATGCTCCGTGTGTAAATATCCAAGGGTAGTAGATAAATTCCACGCAAGAACAGACACAACAGTCCCTTTCGTGGTTATTTCAATTTCTCACTATTAACCTTTCAATTTTCAATTTCTCTCTATTCATTCACTCGACAAGTACGTCCCAATCTTTCACTCGGTTTTTTTCTGATTTTTTTTTTATCACACTTTCCAGCGCCACCTTTTTTGTCTCTCTCTCTCTCTCTCTCTCTCTCTTTCATACTTCATTGTGCGACATTCACACACGAGCATTTTTCTATCAGAAAAATTG
The DNA here is from genome assembly GCA_958009045.1 of Oxytorus armatus. NCBI lineage: Eukaryota > Metazoa > Arthropoda > Insecta > Hymenoptera > Ichneumonidae > Oxytorus > Oxytorus armatus. The sequence continues at coordinate 4,496,895 of OY253746.1, read as the reverse complement.
CCGAGTACCGTTGGCCCGCGACACACACTCTCTTTCTCTCTCTCTCCCCGTGGCATTCAGCAACCCCTCTACTAACGTTTTTCTTTTTCACGTTTTTTTCCCCCGTTTTTCTATCCCCCTCTTCTTTCACTCGCACTCTTTTTCTCTCGCTGTCCCAACTACCGCTAGTTCTCCTTGCTCTCCATCAACTCTCCTTTCATTCCTTTTCCTTCTTTTTTTTTCTACCCTCCTACGATTCATACCGAGGGTCTTCTCGCACACTTTATTAGTCTTCATATGGATATATATATATATATATATATATATATATATACAGGGTGTCCCAAAACTAGCATGTCAGAGTGACACGGGGATTAGATTGGGGCCGGACCTATCGGAACCTCAGGACCTCAGTGAAAGTCTTATGGTTTTCGAGAAATATCCTCTTTTTTGATTTCTCGAAAAATCACGACCCCTAGTACCTGTTATTCCGTTACCATTGCTATGAAAGTCCAAATCGTATGCAAACCAAAGTCCAAATTCACGCCATATCCTAAAGTGGTCAGAAACACAAACGAAAACAGTGAAATAACAAGAATAGCCATTTTCAGTAATATCGGCTTCTTTAATTTTTCGGACAATCGTTATTCTTGTTATCTCGCGCTGTTTTCGTTTGTGTTTCCGACCACTTTACGATTTGCTGTGAATTTGAACTTTGATGTGCTTACAATTTGAACTTTCGTAGCAATGGTAGCGAAATAACAAGTACTAGGTAGCGATTTACCGAAAAATCACAAAAGACGATTTTTCGGACAATCGTTATTCTTGTTATCTCGCTGTTTTCGTTTGTGTTTCCGACCACTTTAGGATTTGCTGTGAATTTGAACTTTGGTTTGTTTACAATTTAAACTTTCACAGCAATGGTAGCGGAATAACAAGTACTAGGTAGCGATTTACCGAAAAATCACAAAAAGCGATTTTTCGGACAATCGTTATTCTTGTTATCTCGCTGTTTTTGTTTGTGTTTCCGACCACTTTAGGATTTGCTGTAAATTTGGACTTTGATTACCTTAGAATTTGAACTTTCATAGCAAAGGTAGCGAAATAACAAGTACTAGGTAGCGATTTTCCGGAAAAATCACAAAAGACGATTTTTCGGACAATCGATATTCTTGTTATCTCGCTATTTTGTTTGTGTTTCCGACCACTTTAGGATTTGCTGTGAATTTGGACTTTGATTAGCTTAGAAATTGAACTTTCATAGCAATGGTAGCGAAATAACAAGTACTAGGTAGCGATTTACCAAAAAATCACAAAAGACAATTTTTCGATTTTCGAGATCGTTATTCTTGTTATCTCGCTGTTTTCGTTTGTGTTTCCGACCACTTTAGGATTTGCTGTGAATTTGGACTTTGTTTACCTTAGAATTTGAACTTTCGTAGCAATGGTAACGAAATAACAAGTACTAGGTAACGATTTTCCGAATCGCTAACTAATTTATAGCTACCTAGTGTATCGCTACCTACCTAGTTAATTTTACGTTATTTATTCTGATAGATCCGGAGCCAATCTAACAGCTGCGTCACTCTGACGTGGTAATTTTGGGACATCCTGTATATGTATATATTTCTTGGTCCATTCAGCATTGCCTAAAGCACCTCTCTACTCTCTTCCATTATCTCTAATATCCGAGAGGTTTGTTCATTCGTTTCTACGACTATATAACATATAATATATCTATTATCTTTTGCTATTACGAAGTCCCTTCATATCTTGACTCCGTTGGCTCTTGTTCACGAGCCGGTGAGTCATTTTTTTATTTTATTTTTTTATTGTTTTTTCTTTATTTCATTTGTTTCAGGTACCATGGACAGTATCAGGAAACAGGTGGCCGATGGCCTGTCCCGTTTCCCGAGTCTGGGAGATTTTGGCTTCCTGAATAAAAATCCCAATGGCGGAAATACGACATCAACTACCAAGGTGAGCCATCACCAATTGTCCACAATGTTCTTTTATTACCCTACTTATTCATCTACCTGCTATATAACCGTTTCGCCCTGTGCGGAGATAGAACTTTTTTCTTTTTTTTTCCTCTCTCCGTCCCCTAGCTCGGAGTATATTAAACGAACCATATCTACCGGCGGGCAAATTGGTAGAGCAGTCATATGTATATGGGCCATTCTGTGTCTACTTTATTGACACTCGAAATTTCTTTGTTTTTTTATTATTTTTCGCGTTACTTCACCTCTGAAATAGACGTGAAGTTTTTTCCTATATGATTTTCCTATATGATTCTTAATATTGTGAAATTTTTATTTTGTTTTTTCGTTTAGTTTGTATCAATTATTGCACTTTATGTATATTTCAAGCCAACAATTAATTATCGCAAGCATTTTCATTGAAAAATAAATAATATTAATTACGTTTGATAGGAATTTCAATTTTCGGACAACACTGATAGTTAAAATAATGTTTCTAATTGCAACGAGAGAAAATTATTAACACTCGAAATTTCTTTGTTTTGTTATTGTTTTTCTCGTTACTTCAGCTCTGAAATAGACGTGAAGTTTTTTCGTATATAATTCTTATTTTTGTGAATTTTTTTTTTTTTTTTCGTTTAGTTTGTATGAATTGTTGCACTTTATGTATATTTCAAGCCAACAATTAATGTTCGCAAGCATTTCTATTGAAAAATAAATAATGTTAACTATGTTTGATAGGAATTTCAATTTTCAGGCAACACTGATAGTTAAAATAATTTTTTTTATTGCAACGAGAGAAAATTATTAACACTCGAAATTTCTTTGTTTTGTTATTGTTTTTCTCGTTACTTTACCTCTAAAATAGACGTGAAGTTTTTTCCTATATGATTCTTAATCTTGTGAAATTTTTTGTTTTTATTTCGTTTAGTTTATATCAATTGTTGCACTTTATGTATATTCCAAGTCAACAATTAATGATCGCAAGCATTTTTATTGACAAATAAATAATGTTAATTATGTTTGATAGGAATTTCAATTTTCAGGTAACACTGATAATTAAAATAATTTTTTAAATTGCAATAAAAGAAAATTATTAACACTCGAAATTTCTTTGTTTTGTTATTGTTTTCTCGTTACTTCACCTCTGAAATAGACGTGAATTTTTTGTCCTACATCAGACAACACTGATAGACAAAATAATTTTTTTCAATGCAACGAAAGACAATTATTACCACTCGAAATTACTTTGTTTTGTTATTATTTTTTTCATTACTTCACCTCTGAAATAGACGTGAAGTTTTTTCCTATATGATCTTCTTCTTATGTGATTCTTAATCTTGTGATAAATTTTTCATTTTTATTTCGTTTAGTTTATATCAATTGTTGCACTTTGTGCATATTTCAAGTCAACAATTAATGATCGCAAACATTTTTATTGAAAAATAAATAATATTAATTATGTTTGATAGGAATTTCAATTTTCAGGCAACACTGATAGTCAAAATAATGTTTCTAATTGCAACGAGAGAAAAATATTAACACTCGAAATTTATTTGTTTTGTTATTATTTTTCTCGTTACTTCACCTCTGAAATAGACGTGAAGTTTTTTTCCTATACGATCTTCTTCCTATATGATTCTTAATCTTGTGAAATTTTTTGTTTTTATTTCGTTTAGTTTATATCAATTGTTGCACTTTATGTATATTTCAAGCCAACAATTAATGTTCGTAAGCATTTTCATTGAAAAATAAATAATGTTAATTATGTTTGATATGAATTTCAATCTTCAGGCAACACTGATAGTTAAAATAATTTTTTAAATGCAACGAAAGAAAATGATTAAGACTCGAAATTTCTTTGTTTTGTTATTATTCTTTTCATTACTTCACCTCTGAAATAGACGTGAAGTTTTTTTCCTATACGATCTTCTTCCTATATGATTCTTAATCTTGTGAAATTTTCTTTTTTTATTTCCTTTAGTTTGTATCAATTGTTGCACTTTATGTATATTTCAAGTCAACAATTAATGATCGCAAGCATTTTTATTGACAAATAAATAATGTTAATTATGTTTGATAGGAATTTCAATTTTCAGGCAATACTGATAGTTAAAATAATTTTTTAAATTGCAATGAAAGAAAATTATTAACACTCGAAATTTCTTTGCTTTGTTATTATTCTTTTCAGTGCTTCACCTCTGAAATAGACGTGAAGTTTTTTCCTATATGATCTTCCTATATGATTCTTAATCTTGTGAAATTTTTTTCTTTTTATTTCGTTTAGTTTGTATCAATTGTTGCACTTTATGTATATTTCAAGCCAACAATTAATTATCGCAAGCATTTTCATTGAAAAATAAATAATGTTAATTACGTTTGATAGGAATTTCAATTTTCAGACAACACTGATAGTCAAAATAATTATTCTAATTGCAACAAAAGAAGATTATTAACACTCGAAATTTATTATTTTTTCATTACTTCACCTCCGAAATAGACGTGAAGTTTTTGTCCTATATGATTCTTAATCTTGTGAAATTTTTTTATTTTTATTTCGTTTAGTTTGTATCAATTGTTGCACTTTATGCATATTTCAAGTCAACAATTAATGATCGCAAGCATTTTCATTGAAAAATAAATAATATTAATTATGTTTGATAGGAATTTCAATTTTCAGGCGACACTGATAGTCAAAATAATTTTTTTAATTGCCACGAAAGAAAATCATTTGCTGAATTATATTTGTGAATTAAGGTGCTAATAGTCACGACAATTTGTCGAAATTATTATATTTCAGCTAGAATCACAGTATGGCCGATGTGGAATTTTGCCTATAAATAGCAGTATTTATATACCGCTATAAATATTGATCAAATTGGAATAGAACGCCCCATATATAACCATAGAGGATTTAGACCGCATAGAACGCCCCATACCTACCCGCAGTAAAGTTGATAAAATTGACTAAAAAAGTTGATATCAAATCCGCATTGAATACCCCATACATACCCGGGAACATGTTTAAAGTTCGCATAGAACGCCCCGTACATACACGTGAAAAAAAATATATTGTCAAATTCGCGTAGAACGCCCCGTACATACTCGTGAAAAAATGTATTGTCAAATTCGCGTGGAACGTCCCATACATAACCGAGTGCATATAATCAGTCACGTGGCATTTTAACATGGCACACGCTAATCAACCCGCAAGACCACGCGTCGCTCTCGCTATAGATCCCGGATCCATTCTCTTTGCGTCATAATATTTCATATTCCCGCGGCCCAGAGGGTCCTACGTTATAATAGAACAACGTAGCGAAGCGCGTTTAGCGAAACCGGCGGAGAGAGCGACGTCCATTGCACAGCACTCGGCTCAAAGGACGCGGGGAAAAAAAAAATGTCCCCGCGTCACTCGGGGACTATCTCTCTCTCTCTCTCTCACTCTCCCGTAACTGCGCGACGAACCCGTACAGCATTTTCAATGCATGCTGCATATATGAGAAAAAAATAATACGGGCGGACTTGACTGAATATGAAATAGAAGAAAGGAAAAATTAATTAGGACATTAGACGTCTGCAGAGATTAGACGCATGATAAGTTCAATATCGTGAAAAACACGGGTAGCCTATACGTATTTAAAAGGAATATAGGGATATTAATCGAGACTCGTTTGTTCCGAGAAAACTACGAAGTAATCGCTTTTCAAGAATCTGTCGAGTCTCCGCAAAGAGCAAATAAGAAGAAACAAAAGTTTTGTGCCGCGCGTTCGCATCGCACACGCCATCCCATAACCTCTCGTTTCTTCGAGATTCTTCAATTTTTTCCGTCGCGACTTTAAGGTTAGATATAATTGGTGCTCACTCATTGAAGAAACGTTTATCTCATTGCAGATAATCGATGGTCACGTTGTAACCATAAATGAGACGACTTATCAGAACTCCGACAACGATCCCAATGTTATTTTCCGCGTTCAGACCGTCGACGTGAGGCCAGTCAATGAAACCGGGGGTAACGATCAGGCAGAGACCGATGATGATCTCGGTGGTGGCGAAGAGATCGAGGCCAACACCAGCACCACTCAAGTCAATGACACACCGAAAAAGAAAAACGATAACGGAGAAACAACGGTCGAACCTCGTAGTATCGAGACTGTCGAGGATACGGCCGGAAATGAGATACCAAATAAAAATCAAAATGACAACTTTAATGCCTAAACATATATATATATATACGAGGTTATACATACATATGTATCTATCTTGATTACAACTGCGCGGAGAATTTAAACGTTTTCTCACCGATTCGAGCGATAATTCAATACATTCTCTATTTTTGATGAATCTTTAACGACTATACACGAAAGATATTGTGATACAATTTTATTGCCGGTGGGGGAGAATTAAAAAAAAGAATTGCGACGACGAGGGTCGAGAGGGATTGTTTACTATAATCGATATATATATTGGTATTAAAAATTGGGGAAACTGATTAGCGATTATGGCGCTACAATCGCAACTGTCGTGGCGGTTTTGAATCAAAAAATGTTGAAACTGTAAAATGTTTATATCGAAAATATGAATTAGTTTCATTCTTCAACGAAAATTTCAGGAAATGGAAACTTAAATATTTACATAACTGGCTATTTAATTGAAATAAATTTATGGAATACCGAATATTTGGCAGCTGCGTGAAAAAAATGTCGTTTTGAATTGAAAATAAAATGTTATCTGCGTATATTCAATTGAATCTTTGTCAATTTTTTTTTTTCTCAAAATGTTTCATTTAACTTTTGCCCTTATATAGGTACAATATTTCGGCAATTGTCTCTGAATATCAATCTTCAACGGCTATTTTGTTTATTATGTACAATCGGTTTCGTCAATTCTCTTCTGGTTTTCTTTCATTCCTACGAAATATCAAACGTGATATTGATAATTTATCGCTTGAGAAAGCGCATGGCGAATACAAGTGTTTTTTTTTCTTCTTATTTCCTCTTTAATTCCGTTCCAAAGCAATATCATACGTCCTAGAAATCTAAGCATACAATTACTCTTACCACTATTATTATTATTGTCATTATTATTATTTCAAAGGTGGGATAAACGATCCTTGCAATATTTTATATAACTCATACATTGCTGGTACGCTAGAGCGTGTAAAGCCTGAGATATATATACGTACTTGTATTTTTGAAGAACAGCAAAAAAAAAAAAATGTTTTAATGAAAAAAAATGTGTATGCCTTTGAATAATCCTACTTACCTCCACGTCGCTACGAACAAAGTCCAATTGACCTCCGACACGAATCAAGGACGATAGAGATAATAAATATCGAGTTGACGTCTCCGGAAGCTGTCGAGTGGTCCTCAATTTCCAACGACACTGTCGTTTTCTTAACCTTCTTCGGCTCGATCGACCGTGATAAATAAACGAGTCACGTTAAATTTACGATAAATTCTTTTCGCGAATCTTTAATGAACGACTACACATGTACAATGGTATATTTTTATATATGTATATATATATATATATATATATATATATATATATATATATATATATATATAATGCGTGTATAAATATAAACTATTCGTTGGTAATGTCGAGTACAAGATTTCTTCGTTGTATTTTTTTGTTCTTCTTCTTCTACTTCCTGTTTAATCGTCTCGCATGTACAAAATCGGAATTCAACTATACTTTTCGTACGAAAATTATGTTTTATTATTGCGAATGAGATTCTCGATTTCCAAGGATATTTTCGTTTCCTCGCATTACACGTGCCAATCAGTGGCTCGACAAACAAGTCGAAAAGAGAAACCATTGCCGGAAGCAACGAGGTCCTTTTGTTTTTTTTTTTTTTTTTTTTTATTACCCCTCGAGGACGGAACGAAACCACGTAATTTTTTTTTTTTGTTTGTCCGCCTTCTATTCTTTTTCTTTTCCGTACTTCGTGCGACTCCGCACGTAGCAGAGTCGACGAAGTCAACGAGAAGTTGAGAACGAGTGTCGCGACGACACATGGAACAAATTCTCACATATTTTTTTTCCCCCCCCTCTTGTCGGTTTTTCTTCTTCGATATAGCGACGTATCTGTGTTTGCGGAAAACTTAATACACTATCCACGTTCTAATCTCTTTTGTTGCGATTGCAGCCTTCGTTTTTATATAGAGTTTGTCATTGTTATTATTATTATATATTTTGTTTTGAGCTTTGTGACATTGCGCGGAGAGTTCATGAACGAATAATCGTACTTAATCTTCCTTTTTCCATGACTCTGTAAACCAAAACATCGACGATCGTGTCAATGATACAGACAATAAAATTAAATCGCTTAGCGCGATATTCAATTATAGGGATTTCAGGGTCTTGTCGATGTGACGAAGCGTTGTTTCCGGTACCGAGTCCTTCAGTACTTTGCGGAACACTTCGCAACGTGACCATTCACGAAACATTCTTTTAGCGTGATTCCTGAAACACGATAGAATGATCGTGAATTAATCGTTAATTAATTCATTTTTTTTAATACTTTAGACATTCATATTCAAAATGGCGGATGGTAGTAAATAATAGAATTGCCCGATGTTAATGAAAAATCTATGAAAATGCTATCTGAAAAGTTATCAAGATCATTGATTTCCGATAAAATGTGACAAATTTTACAAACGACTGACGAAAAAAATCGAATAATCAAACGACGTTAATGAAAAATCGTTAAGTTTTTGACAACGCTCATTTCAAACATGAGACAGGAACATTGAAAATTTTTCAAACTAGCCGAAAGGAACGATCGTTGTTTTTTCAAATTTTTCACAAAAATCACAAGTTAAACTTGCCTCGCATCCAAATTTCCATCCATTAGAAGCTTGGCACCGGTGGCGATGAGTTTCTCACGAACGTCACGGGGTAGAGACATCGTCCATTCCGGACCAAAGCGATCGACGATCGTTGCGAGGAGTCTGGCCGTTGTTGCCCGAACTATCGGATTTTGATGACTGAAATTGTCCACATCGAATACATAAAAAAAAAAAAACCAATATATCCGGAAGAAAAGGATCCGAGCAATTTTTCTAACGTTAAGGGGGGGGTAGGGTTTTAAAATTATTTTTGTTTGCATTTTTTTTTTAATTTTTTTTCTGAATGAACAATATTTCGAGAATATTGTGTATAAATTTTAAGTCAATCGGAGTAAAACTAACGGAGTTACAGCGTCTCAAACGACCGGCCGTGATACCTGATTTTTATACCTGCTCGGTAGCCGCTCGGTACGTATAAAAAACTTTAAATTGATTTTCCCGAAAACGTCATTTTTGAAGTTTTTGAACATTAGAACTCAAAATCTACTGAACCGATCCTTTTGAAAATTTAAACATTACTTCTTCACATAAATCAACAGGTAATCAGGAGGAATTTTTTTTTTTTTTTTCAATTTTTTCAATTTTTTAATAACAAATTAAGCGCGATTTTTTCAGCTAAAACTGCGTTTTTCACTTCCAAGTGCTGCAAAAAATAGAAAAAAAAAAAAAAAAAAAAAAAATTCTTCCCGATTACCTCGAGAAATACATCACCTTTAAAATGCATATCAATTTTTTTGTTTCAGATGATCCGATAACGAGTTATAATGTTCACCGCAAAATCACTTTTTTTCAAGGCGCCTCTGGAGATTCAACGTCACCGGCGTTATTTATCAATATTTTTCATTGAAAATTTTTTCTGAGATACTTCAATAGTTGTACATCAATATGTAATTCTATTTAATAAAATTATATTACTCATGTCGCCGCGAAAAAATCATAAAAATATGCTTTTTTTTCGCCTTTAAAACCCTACCGCCCACCACCCTTAATTATGACAAAATATTACTAAACGAGATGAACGCAAATGTTGAAAAAGTAATGATAATAAATATAGGACGCTGTGAGAAAAATCGTAATGGAATAAAAATGTGGAGGACGTTAAAAGCATGAGAACAAACGAGAAAAAAAAAAAAAAGTAGCGAATGTATGAATCAGAGTGAACGTCGACTCACGTCGCTCCGCGATGTACGATCACGACGATTGTTTTATTCGGCGGAAGATGTTCGACCATACGATCGAGTGCCTCGTTGCTGTCAGCCCGTAGAAACTTGTTCGTGTCTGCTGTCCTGTGAAGCAATGGCCCGGCAATGTCGTCGAGATCCTGGCGAGAAGAAATAAGAGACGAAAATAAGAAAGAACACTGGTGAGGGGCGGGGGGGGGGGGATGGATTTTAGTTGTGAGAAGGGATGAGAGAATACGTCGAGCCAGGCAAATAGACAGGGAGGGATTGGAGGGGAAAAAAAAAAGAAGAAGATAAGCCTCGGAGGAATTGTCCCCGAGGCTGAAGAAAGGAGAGAGAGAAGGACGAGTATTGAGATTCTCATTTTGCCATAGTCCTCGTTTCCTACCTGATCGATACAACGTGCCTGCGTACCAAAGACATCGCCGGCTGCGAGACAAGCAGCTCGGGATACCTGCGATCGTAGATTTCTAACGTGACGACCGAGCAATCTTCCAATCGTACCAGGAGCACAAGAATCCAGTTGTTCGGGTTGTTGTCTCGCTATTTGTGACAATCCCTTCAATCCCTTTGTCGTAACCTCCCTGCGATTATACAAAACATCCGTTCGTTCGATACGATTTTCATTCGCGGTCCAATACATATTACGCTCGCTATGAAAAAAATCGAACGTTCGATCATTCGACGATTTTTCCTTTAAAACCCCGGCGCAAGGAAAAATTTCGAAAATACATTATTTTCGTGGGTATGTATCTGCGAAGGGTTGCTCTTCTCTCGATTTTTGCGCGACGGTCATTTGAGCAAAAAAAAAAACCAAAATTTGATGTTGAAATAAAAATTGGACAATGGTCGGCAAACATTGTTATCGGTAGCGGTGTCGTTTAAGGGCGGGGTAAGGGTTTTCACTTTCGAAAAATCGAATTTTTTTTTTGTCTTATCTTATTGTTTAACATTTCAAGAATATGTCCTTAAAATTTTAAACCGATCTAAGCAATATTCTTGAAGTTATTGTCTTATTAATCTCTTTGCCTTTCACGCTATACCTCTAACAGCTGCGGGCGGTCGAGCTAGCAGTGCACTCTAGACGCGTTTTTCTCAAAACTACTTTTTCAAAGTCCGTGTTCACTGCCATTTAAAAACTACTTGACCGATTCATTTCAAACTTTGTACACATTTTCTACATATAAAATACCTCCCCCCAACGTTTAGTTAATTTTTTTTTTTTTACATTAAGGGTGTTTCCCACCCACAAAATGGCGGAATTTTTCGTGGAAAATAACAGTTCACACTTTAGATGGCCGCCAAAAATTTTTAAATGAAAAAAAAAATTATCAGAGAACGTTGGGGGGAAGATTTGATTATAATTTGACTAAATTTTCATAGTTTTTCATTTTCAGATAATTTCCGGCCGAGTTATAGTGAACACCGCAAATTGTTTTTTTTCCAAGACGTTCTGGGGGAAGCTCCGTTACGGGCTTATGCTTCAATATTTCTGCACGAAAAAATTACACAACATTGTCAAAAGTATGCTCAATAATGTACAAAAGGTTCGAATAAAATTGCTCAATCCATGTTTGAGAAAAAAAATCGCAAAAAAAGTGTTTTTTTTTACGCTGAAACCCTTACTCCTCCCTTAAGGGGGGGTAGGGTTTTTAAATTATTTTTTTTGCATTTTTTTTTTTATTTTTTTTCTGAATGAACAATATGTCGAGAGTATTGTGTAAAAATTTCAAGTCAATCGGAGTAAAACTAACGGAGTTACAGCGTTTCAAACGATTACGATTACGTGATACGGGTCCACGTATAAAAAACTTTAAATCGATTTTCCCGAAAACGTCATTTTTTAAGTTTGTGAACATTAGAACTCAAAATCTACTGAACCGATCCTTTTGAAAATTTAAACATTACTTCTTCACATAAATCAACAGGTAATCAGGAAGAGTTTTTTTTTTTTTCATTTTTTTCAATTTTTTAATAACAAATTGAGCGCGATTTTTTTAACTAAAATTGCGTTTTTCACTTCCAAGTGCTGCAAAAAATAGAAAAAAAAAAAAAAAAAAAACTCTTCCCGATTACCTCGAGAAATACATCACCTTTAAAATGCATATCAATTTTTTTGTTTCGGATGATCCGGTAACGAGTTATAATGTTCACCGCAAAACCACTTTTTTTCAAGGCGCCTCTGGAGATTCAACGTCACCGGCTTATTTATCAATATTTTTCATTGAAAATTTTTTCTGATATACTTCAATAGTTGTACAATAATATGTAATTCTATTTAATAAAATTATATTACTCGTGTCGCCGCAAAAAAATCATAAAAATATGCTTTTTTTCGCCTTTAAAACCCTACCCCCCCTAATGAAAGCTGCCTCTCGAATAACCATATAATCGTGTGTACGTGTAGTCTGAGAGAAAAAAGCATTTCCAATCGCGGTAGTCGATCGACTCAATTAAAATTTTAACAAACGTTCGATATTTTTCATTGCCGGGGAGAAAATTGCTTATGTTTTTTTTATTTCTACGTAACGAAAGGGAGAAAAAAAAAGGAACAACCGTTTTAACTCACCAGTCGTTGCTCTCCAATTGAGTGAAACATTGTTGGATTATCGTTTTCGATTTAGAAGTATTGCGATCGTTTGTCTGAGTGCTCGGCTGCATCGGCGCTACTCTCGCTATATTAACGCGATTCTTTTGCCTCATTCGCGGCACTCTCGACGCTGCTATTCTCTTTTGCGGCTCGTTCCTCTCGCTCGTACTCGCCTGCAGGATCAATAAAACAATGTTGCCCGCTACACGCAATACGTATATACATAAAGTATGTTTCAGAGTTTTACGGAAAGTGAATATTTTATTGGCGATAGGACATCGAGACTCGTTTTGTTATTAAAAAGTCGTTATGAGAGTTATCAAATTTTTCCCAACGTTAAATAAAATATATTGTGGTTTTGGGTCGAAAAATTTTCAGCGAAATTATATACCACATGGAAAATATAGATTTTCATTTATATCGCGTATTTTATGACCCATAGGGGATGGGATAATTGTCGACCTCGGTATATAACTGTACGTAGACAATTAACTACCGTTCGTCTCGATTAGACCTGGCGAATGTTCGTTCGACACGCTCACCTGAGTACCGTTGACTTCCGTTAACGTTGTCGCGTTCTCATTTCCGGCGTTCGATGTACGATCGATTTTTTCGAGATTCGTCGGAACGCGAGAAAATGTCGGTACAATTGTCGCGTTCTCAAGCCTGATATCGTTTAAGCTCGTCGATTTACTCGTTGTTTCTTCGAGTTTAATCGACAGGGGATCGGTATCGACGCACTCGAGGATCTTCGTGACAATAGGACTTTCGATCGGACTTTGTGATTGTCGAAAATCCAATGCCTGAAAGAATTCTTCGTCCTCGTGTTCCCGTGAATCGCGAGACTGTGGACGCGACGCTACGACTATCGAAATTATATTTTCCTCGCGATCACGTGATTCCGCTCTTTCGTTCGTTCGTTGAACGAACATTTCCGTTCTCACCGGAGTGCCAATGTCGACGCGCGGTGATATTGCCCGTGGGACACTTTTCAATTGTAAATCTTGCGGATATTCGCGAACGTACGACTGGAAATAAAATAAAATTTTTCGTCGATGAAAGGAAAAGAAAACAATGGCGACCGGACAGATTTTACAGAAAGAATGGGATAAGGGAACATTTTTAAGGGCTCACATACCCCTGCGCGCGCTGAAAATCGAGTAAATTTGAAAAATTATTATAAAGGTTATTTAGTGAAACAAAAAATTAAATTGTCGATTTCACATTTTTTATGAACTTTTCAACGATAAAAAAAAATAAATTTTTTTTTTCTTTATTAAGGGCGGGGTAAGGGTTTTCACTTTCGAAAAATCGAATTTTTTTTTTTTGTCGTATCTTATTGTTTAACATTTCAAGAATATGTCCTTAAAATTTTAAACCGATCTAAGCAATATTCTTGAAGTTATTGTCTTATTAAGGGAGAGGTAAAGGTTTCAGTGTAAAAATAAACACTTTTTTTGCAATTTTTTTTCTCAAATATGGATTGAGCAATTTTATTCGAACCTTTTGTACATTATTGAGCATACTTTTGACAATGTTGTGTAATTTTTTCACGCAGAAATATTGAAGCATAAGCCCGTAACAGAGCTTTCCCCAGAACGTCTTGGAAAAAAAAATTTTCTTCACTTTTTTACTTCATAAACTTTAGACGCGTTTTTCTCAAAACTACTTTTTCAAAGTCCGTGTTCACTGCCATTTGAAAACTACTTGACCGATTCATTTCAAACTTTGTACCCATTTTCTACATATAACATACCTCCCCCCAACGTTTAGTTAATTTTTTTTTTTTTACATTAAGGGTGTTTTCCACCCACAAAATGGCGGAATATTTCGTGGAAAATAACAGTTCACACTTTAGATGGCCGCCAAAAATTTTTAAATGAAAAAAAAAATTATCAGAGAACGTTGGGGGGAAGATTTGATTATAATTTGACTTAATTTTCATGGTTTTTCATTTTCAGATAATTTCCGGCCGAGTTATAGTGAACACCGCAAATTGTTTTTTTTCCAAGACGTTCTGGGGGAAGCTCTGTTACGGGCTTATGCTTCAATATTTCTGCATGAAAAAATTACACAACATTGTCAAAAGTATGCTGAATAATGTACAAAAGGTTCGAATAAAATTGCTCGATCCATATTTGAGAAAAAAAGTCGCAAAAAAAGTGTTTTTTTTTTACGCTGAAACCCTTACCCCTCCCTTAACATCATTTTTTACGGGTATAAATGGACTACCGATGAAAATCATGTCGCCTCCTTGTCGACATCATAACTTCACCAAAAATTATCCAATCTCCAAAGATAAAAAAGAACCTAGTAAAATAATGTAGTAGTAATAGGCTTACGGAGGGATTTTTTTTTTTTTTCAAGAGTAAAGAAATTACAGTATTTCAAACTTTAGTATGCAATTTAAAAAAAAAATTGTGATTAATAATTTATAAAAAATTGTCCAAACAAAAAATTAAAAAAACCTCTCGTCAGACTATAGAGAAAATAATTATAAAGATTTAAAAAAAAGTAAAAAAAAATATTAAAAATTGACTGAGTTATCGTGCTGCTACTGTCTAAAAACATAGTTTCGAGAAAAACGCGTTTAATAATGTTAATTTTTTTTTTTATTAAAAAAATTTTTTTTCCTACAGTTGACAAATTAATGAAAAATGTAAAATCAACAATTAAATTTTTTTTTTCACCATATAACCTTTGTAATAATTTTTGCAAATTTACTCGCGTTTTTAGCGCGCGCAGGGGTATGTGAGCCCTCAAGTAAAATCCTTCAATCGTAGACACCTGGAATCATTTGGAACCAGGGATTTAGATCGGGAGGAGAAAAAGAAGGGGTTGTATTTGAGGATTAATTAAATTTCTTTTCTTTCGTATTTATACCATTGTCGTAGCTTCCGGTCCATCATTCTCGTCCGTGCTTGGACTCGAATTGGCAAATTCGACGGGATCGATGGAACGTATCGCGTACAACGCATCAACTCTCGCGGGACTGGTTGTCAATTTCAAATTTTCAATGTTCATTTCTTCCTGTGACTCGTTCGACACCGGCGAATCGTCCGACGCTTTCGAGACACTGCCGTCCGAAGAATTACTCTCGTTCGTGACGTACGAAATTACGACATTTCGTTCATTATCATTCGACGTTTCCTCGAGTTCCGAACTGTCGTTCTCGTAATCACGATTATCTACGAAATTTTCGTGACTCGAATGTAAACGAGGAATTATCGAAGTTTCTTCGATGCTAGAATCTTTGTCGCTCTCGGGTGTACTCGAACGTACGTTTTGTGCTGAGATCTGAGATATAAAGAATAGAAAAAAAACTATTGCTAATTTGAGATTGAGATTTTTTTTAAAGAAATTTCGAACGTTACTTAATAATTTTGTTTACGTTACTTAATAATAAATATTTATTATTGATTTTTAAAATTATTACTAACTATATTTTTGTATCAGTTCATAAAGTCAAAATTGTAAAATTATATTTCTCTCTCTCTTGAAAAATCCTCCCCTTGATACTGACCCCATAATCGATGGAATTTCTTCTCGATGGATTCGTCTCGAGGGTTATAACGTCAAAGGATTTTTCAACAATTGGACTCGCGGCCGTTGCAACAACAACATCATCATTATTTTCCGTAACAAAAGATTCCATCTCGTAATTACTATCGTCTTGTATTTTTTCCAAAATCTCCAATCGAGAATCGTCGACCGACAAGTTCGAGGACGCGTTGCTCGAACTTTCCGAGGGTCCATTATTTCCACGAGCTTGTGAAGTTTGAGAAATGAAATAAAAAAAAAAAAATTAAATAACACGATACTCGTAAAATTTAACGATTAATAATAACACAAAAGATAAATTAAATTAGTGCTCATAATCATTGAATAATAATTTTTAATATTCACGAAATGAATTTAAATGTTGCGACAAAAAATTCGGAAACAAACTTAAAATTATCGTAGAAAAATTTATAAAACGATCCACTAATCATTTATTAATAAATTGTAATAAATAAATTGTAAATCGAAGCACCGATACTTCTATCAGTTAAACAAGAACAATAACAATAATAAGAATAATGATTAATTATCAATTATCGTATTAAATGGATATAAAGTAATTTAATGATTAGCTTTAGATCGTAAAATTATAACTGCTGCCTTTAGACACGATTGAGCGTTGACCAGTGGACAAAAGTGGGAGGAACAAGCGCGACAAACTTCTAGACGTGACCAGTGGATTATTGATTATTTTAAGCACATAAGCTCGGTCGTTTTACCACCACCGTCACTGCCTAACGTCTCCAACTGGCCGTTACTACTTTAACGTGCAAAACGCGACCTATTCTGTGTATTGTATGTCTATATAGGGGTGGTGAATGCATACACGCGGTACTAAACTATTCGATATATAGCCAGAGGGGGTTAAGAACCTCACGTTCCAGTTCGTATGGTATACGTTTTCGATCGTGAACCAACGCCAGAAACTGAGTTATTCGAGACTGACCCTCTGCTCGCTTACACCCCCGAGTTACTACTATTTTTATATATATATTTTTTTATATTATATACCGTGGTTATAAATATTATATATTTATGAAATAATTCAGCGAAATTCGAGAGGCTAAAAAATCATTGGATTTTTTTTCCAGCTCTGAATAAAAATATAAAAAATATAAAAATAAGGTAGAAATTGATACTCGCAGAAATTTTTCATTATTTGTGAGTTTTTTTTTAAGTCAACATTTTCGTAAAAAGTCGAAACGTTTCGTAAACGTTAAAAAGACACAGATACCCTGTGAGATTACCGTAAAATTCAATAACAAATATCTCGAGCCCCTAATCTATGTGCGCAAACGGAAAATTTTGAAAAATTCAAAATCCAAATAATAACTCCAAAAAACATTATCTTTATTGTACGATAAGTATTTCTAACATTTTTGTCGTTATTTTTAAAGATTCTTTTTTATATTGAAACCTGAAGAATTTTGAACCTGGAGAATGTTTGAAAAATTCAAAATCCAAATAATAACTCCAAAATCGTTATCTTTATTGTACGATAAGTATTTCCAACATTTTTGTCGTTATTTTTGAAGATTCTTATTTGTATGCCTATTCCGAATTTTAGTGAGAAATCGACAATATAGCGAGTAAAAAGAAAACGTTAAAGACACAGATTGAAGGAGAAATTTAAAAAAATTTACCTGGACACTGTGACGAGCGATCGCTCGAATTTTGAATCTTGTAAGAGTTTGCCTGAACGGAAAAGTGACGTTTATTTATTTCGTTATATTCTTCCTCCTCGACCGGGCTTTTATCTCTGAAAGAAAATATTTTAAACAATTCTTTATCACGATACTGATCATTATATAATTCGAGTATATTAAGGGAGTTATACGCAGAGTTAAAAAAAAAAAATATTATTTCATTTTCGTAATGTACGTATACTTAAGTATATACATAGAAAATTTCATGTCAATTCGACAAATATTCTCGAAGTTACGCGCATATTTGTAAAGACGTCTCGGAGCGTCTGAGCATGATTTTGAAAGTTTGAATGCTCAAAACTAAGTTTTTAAAGTCCGTGAGCGAGATTCCTCGAAAACGACTAAACCGATCAGTCTCAAATTTTTACACGATCTTCATATATTTTTTAGTGATTAATCGAACGTTTTTTTTCGCCGATAAATATCTTCCATTTTGTAAACAATTTAAGGCGAACATTTTTATCGAAAATCGAAATTTTTTTTTTGAAAAGCCGCCATTTTATTAAAAATTAATATTTTGTTTATTCCTTCGATTAAATACCAGATAATATCTTATATCAACGAAATCTTTTTTGTTTCTTCATTTTGGATGATCCAATCCAGAGATATCGTGCTCCCAGCAAAACGCCTTTTTTTAGACGTGTTCCCGGAGGATCGGCTATAGGAGCTTTAGAAATCATTATTTTTACAAATAAAAAATATGAAAATAAAGTTACAAGTTACCACAATATGTGTATACATTTTAACGTTGAAAAATAAAAATGTCTTTCCAGGAAAAATTCTTGAAAAGTCGCTTTTTTCGGTCTCCTGACTGCGTATAATCCCTTAATTGAATTGAAGTTTGATTTATCGCAATTGCAGATCGGTTATTGTGATTATCAAACTAAAATTGAATATAATTAACAGCCGAACGAAGCGAATAACAGTGCGATTGATTGAAATCTCACTGAAAATAGCGATAATTATTTTTAAAAATGTGTTTTAACATTATAACGAAAGTCATACGCGTCTGTATTTGTCGTATTTGGTATCAGAGTTATAACGGGTGTGTTGGTGAGATGATGAACTTCGTTGACGATCGGGACACCCTCGATATCCTTCTCGTCGATTCCGATAGCGCGTCTCCAGCGAAAAACACAAGGGCAACAACCCAAAACACTACCGAACAATTTTTTACCGTATTCACCGTCATCGCAATCGATATTTGTCCGGTGTGTCTTTGAATTTTCATCCTTCGGCACGGTCGGCCAAACGCAATATTTAAAAATCATTTTTTTTTCACCCTCCCGGAAACTCCGATAAAGGAAAAAAAAAAAAACGACGGTATTTTCAAGTCCAATTGGAATTTATCGTCATCGGATATTCGTGGAACATTACACCCTGAATAAGTCCCATATCCCGAGAGAGAGAGAGAGATTGTTCAGCTGTTTGTAAAATATATGTTCGAACGATGGGTATGGCGTCTCGTTTCGAAATTCCCGATCTCGTCGAAAGCGCCAACAGGTGTTGGCTCTCTGTGGCTACCACCGTCGCTATAACACAGCACTCTCGTACCGATAAGATCCGATTAAATTCAATTTCAACGTTGTAAATTTTGATACACTTTTCCCCAACGACGAATTAAAAAAGGTAAAAAACAAAAGCGGCTCTGCGTATAAAAATTATTGTGTCAATTCACTTTGATTTCATTTAATTCTCTTCGATTCATTTAATCGCACGAAAACACGATTTGTTTGTTTGTACTATGAAAAAGAACATCTGCCCAAAAGATAAACGAGGAAAAAATTACGTTTGTTAATGACTCGGAAATTGTTGTAAGAAAGAAAAAACTATGTGCGTCATTTAATCGAAAATTCCCGAGCCTCTCGCAATGGAAGTAGTTATGCCTTTTACGGATCAGACACGAGGCGTCGTATTCGCTTATCCCGAAGAGCAGCGAGTATAGAATATCAAGTAGAAAAGTCCTTATGCGATCAGACACGCGCGGTATATCGTTATTCCGGGCTCGATATATATCAGCTATCCGTCGGAGCCGTAGTACGAAGAAAAAAATAAAAATAAATAATATTTACGATGAACGATCGATCACGCGTAATGTAGGGACATTTTTATTTAAAAATTTCGATGGAAATTTTTCGTCGAATATTTCGTTACTGTTGCTGTTGTTGTCGTTACTTTTTTTTTTCTTTTTCGTTTTACGTTTCACCAAGCAAAATATACACACTGCGAGTTTTTCTCTCGCTCGTGGAATATGCACGACATGTTTCCGACGGTAATGCACGCACGACTGGCCGCCCCGCATCGAACGATGGAACGTGTAGACGCCTCGTCGCGACGCTGACCACCGGTAAAATCCACACCCTCATACTCTCTCTTCATTGGTATTTCTCTCTCTTTCTCTCTCTCTCTCTCTCTCTTTCGCCCCCTCATTCTCTTTCCTTTACCTGTACACTTTCTATAGCACAGTACTACACTGTATTGTAATCACCGGCGAGTTCTCTTTCTCCCACCCTTATTTTTTCCCACCCGGTGTTAAGAAACTATATTATTTATGTCCAGTGGCATTTGTGACGCTATAGACACTGAAAAAAAAAGTGTCTTATAATTTTTTATAATTCACAATGGGTAATTTCATTGATGTGGAACATGTAAAGTAACATTTAAACACCTAGTAAGCGTTGAAATTTTGTGTGTCATTGAAAAAATTTTAATTATAGCGAATGCAAGTGTTGTTGAGTTTTATTTCAGTCCAGTGGCATTTGTAACGCTATAGACGCTGAAAAAAAGTGTCTCGGAATTTTAAATAATTCACAATGGGTGATTTATTGATGTTGAACATGTTAAGTAATATTTAAACACCTAGTAAGCGTTGAAATTTTGTGTATAATTGAAAAAATTGTAATTATAGGGAATGCAAGTGTTGTTGAGTTTTATTTCAGTCCAGTGACATTTGTAACGCTATAGACACTGAAAAAAAGTGTCTCGGAATTGTAAATAATTCACAATGGGTGATTTATTGATGTTGAACATGTTAAGTAATATTTAAACACCTAGTAGGCGTTAAAATTTTGTGTATAATTGAAAAAATTGTAATTATAGGGAATGCAAGTGTTTTCGGGTTTTGTTTCAGTCCAGTGGCATTTGTAACGCTATAGACGCTGAAAAAAAGTGTCTCGGAATTTTAAATAATTCACAATGGGTGATTTATTGATGTTGAACATGTTAAGTAATATTTAAACACCTAGTAAGCGTTGAAATTTTGTGTATAATTGAAAAAATTGTAATTATAGGGAATGCAAGTGTTGTTGAGTTTTATTTCAGTCCAGTGACATTTGTAACGCTATAGACACTGAAAAAAAGTGTCTCGGAATTGTAAATAATTCACAATGGGTGATTTATTGATGTTGAACATGTTAAGTAATATTTAAACACCTAGTAGGCGTTAAAATTTTGTGTATAATTGAAAAAATTGTAATTATAGGGAATGCAAGTGTTTTCGGGTTTTGTTTCAGTCCAGTGGCATTTGTAACGCTATAGACGCTGAAAAAAAGTGTCTCGGAATTTTAAATAATTCACAATGGGTGATTTATTGATGTTGAACATATTAAGTAATATTTAAACACCTAGTAAGCGTTGAAATTTTGTGTATAATTGAAAAAGTTGTAATTACAGGGAATGCAAGTGTTTTCGGGTTTTGTTTCAGTCCAGTGGCATTTGTAACGCTATAGACGCTGAAAAAAAGTGTCTCGGAATTTTAAATAATTCACAATGGGTGATTTATTGATGTTGAACATGTTAAGTAATATTTAAACACCTAGTAAGCGTTGAAATTTTGTGAATAATTGAAAAAATTGTAATTATAGGGAATGCAAGTGTTGTTGAGTTTTATTTCAGTCCAGTGGCATTTGTAACGCTATAGACACTGAAAAAAAGTGTCTCGGAATTTTAAATAATTCACAATGGGTGATTTATTGATGTTGAACATGTTAAGTAATATTTAAACACCTACTAAGCGTTGAAATTTTGTGTATAATTGAAAAAATTGTAATTATAGGGAATGCAAGTGTTGTTGAGTTTTATTTCAGTCCAGTGACATTTGTAACGCTATAGACACTGAAAAAAAGTGTCTCGGAATTTTAAATAATTCACAACGGGTGATTTATTGATGTTGAACATGTTAAGTAATATTTAAACACCTAGGAAGCGTTGAAATTTTGTGTATAATTGAAAAAATTGTAATTATAGGGAATGCAAGTGTTGTTGAGTTTTATTTCAGTCCAGTGACATTTGTAACGCTATAGACACTGAAAAAAAGTGTCTCGGAATTTTAAATAATTCCCAATGGGTGATTTATTGACGTTGAACATGTTAAGTAATATTTAAACACTTAGTAAGCGTTAAAATTTTGTGTATAATTGAAAAAATTGTAATTATAGGGAATGCAAGTGTTGAGACCGTTTAGTTAATTCCTAAGACAAAAATAATATGTCAAATTTAAACATATTCCGTTTCACACAGAACTCAATCCAAGAAAGTTCTGAATTTACCGAACTTTCTTAGTTACTGTAGTAAACTTCCCATTTTTTTTTTCGACAATTTTCCCATTTAAAGAATTTAACGATTGATCATTATTCCGTTTGGCCGAAGTTGATGCGAGACAGAATGCCCCGTATGTAAATAATAGTTTGAGATTCTCGGACTGACCGGTAACTCCCCTCCGCCCTCATTCACAAGCGTCCCAGAGTTCACCCTCTCTCGATGTGTTGTTGTCACGTCACACGAGAGAAAGAAGGAAAATTCGAAGCTTCGCCGGGGTGAAGGGTGAGGGGTGAAAAAAAGCACGTCCTGCTGGCATTACGCTAGAGTATCGCGGATATATAAACGCCGTGGCGCGAGGTGTGAGCTTTTTTTTTTTGCGTATGTATACGTATGGATAAAAATAATATAAAAAAAAAAAAAAATTGGCTCGTCCACGACGTGCGGTGTACGCGTCGAATAAAATTGGAAGATCACATATATGTGCATTTATATACGTGAATATACGATCTCTATACGTATGTATGGCGTGAAAAAATTCCGTTGAGAGGCGAAATATTCATGCGGGTTTTCACAAACGCACGCGTGGACTGTACGGTAGAAGAGAAAAAAAAACCAGACACACACAACAAACGGAGTGGAAAAAAATAGAAAGAGAGCCGCGTCTCTCCCCCCGCCGATACGCGAATTTATACGCGGTCCTTTTTTTCACCCTTAACTCCCGTGAAAAAAAAAATCCCCCGTCTCGTTCGCCTGGAACACGTTGAAACAAACGATAAATAGAAGAGATTCCGTTCTGTTTACGGGTTGTTTCTGTTTATCCACTTGCTGTTCTTCGTCCTATATATCTACGTGGAAAAAAAAACGTATCTATATGTACGTGTATGTGTTGTTTGGTTGAATAGTGGGTGGAAAGATATGCCTTGATTCCAAATCACCCTATATGTAGATCTGTTTTTTTTTTCTTCTTTTTTTCGTCCTATGATATAACTGGCGGAATGCTCGACGGGTTCCCACACCCTTCGGGGGAGTGGATGGCCATGAAAAAAAATGAAATAAAAAAAACCTACCCCCCCGACCGAGAGTAACGAAATGTGACCCCGTTATGGCCACACGCAACTGTGTCGGGCGTCATGCCGCGTCGAGAAAGGGAGCGAGAGCAAGTGAGCGACAAAAAAAAGGGGGAACGAGACCACAGGTATATCGTAGAAAAAACCATGACGATATTGGTTTTGTACATTTTCCCATATATATCGTACACATTGTGTTAAATTTTTACTCCGGTAACATCGAAGGTAATTCTCTTACATGTAACATACATATAATCCCGTTTCAGTGATAAAGAAGAAAAAAATTCAGAACATTTCGCGAAGAACTTTCGATGCCACGGAGTGTCTCGTGGAATATTTAAAAGGGTTGCTTCGAGGGATGAAGAATCAATGCTCCAGAAGAGCCGCTATAGATCAAAAGAAGCAGTAGCGTCTTTAAAAAAAAAAGAATTTTTAAGGTAGTAGTCTCGTAATTTAAGCAGATTTTCATGTCTTTTTTGGAGGGCGTTTTTTTGTAGGAAAATAAAAATGAATCGTTTTGGATATTTAGGATGTTTTTATTTACATATTAAAGATACAAACAAAAAATTTTTTGAACAAATTTAATAGTTTATTTTTATTATTATTATTGATCGAAGTTGGCACCTCGAAAAAAAAGCGCATGGGTGGCCCCGGTGATTTTGGCTCTTGATGTTATCGGAAATCAAAAATTCTTGATAATTCTTAATCTATATTCATGTCATTCTGGTCGGAACTACTGAAGTTAAATTTCATGGATAAATAACAAAATGGCGAACTTTGGAAAAAAAAATTTTTGTTTTCCAAAGTCCGCCATGGAAAAAAAAGATTTTTTTTCCAAAGTCCGCCATTTTGTTATTTATCCATGAAATTTAACTTCAGTAGTTCCGACCAGAATCGCATGTCTATAGATTAAGAACTATCAAGAATTTTTTATTTCAGATAACATCAAGAGCCAAAATCACCGGGGCCACCCACGCGCTTTTTTTTCGAGGTGCCAACTTCGATCAATAATAATAATAAACTATTAAATGTTTTCAACAAAATTTTTTTTTGTATCTTTAATATGTAAATAAAAATATCCTAAATATCCAAGACGATTCATTTTTATTTTCCTACAAAAAAACGCCCTCCAAAAAAGACATGAAAATCGGCTTAAGTTACCAGACTAATACCTTAAGTAATATTTTACTACAAAATTAACGTAGCAGTTTCGCTACATCAAAAGGGATATATGATAAAATTTCCGAAAATGTCATGTCACAACTTTGGAAATTTTGTAAAAAATTGAAATAGAAATCGTATTACAACGAATGACGTGTCATTTTGAAGATTGAACGATTACTAAGAGAACGAGCACAGACGAGTGACAATTGTCGCGGGGGAAGAAAAGTTAAAATAAATTTATTCAAACATATTATTTGTTGCCACAAAACCGGACAAAAAAAAAGTCTAATTCATCAACGATCGTTTGTGACGCTATATCCAAGTATTTTTTACTCGCTGATCACGAATCCGTTACTCATTCTCTCGACAATTCAAAGGATTTCATGGGAAAGAAAAAAAAAAAAAGAAAGGAAAACGAAAAAATCTCGAAAAACCCATTTCTCCCAAGTGATCAATCACTCGGGACAAGGGTCGTTAATACGTAGGGGTTCGTGACAAATAACTTTTCCCTCGATATATAATACGAATATTAGGGAACCAAGAGTTAAGGTCGAAATGACACATTGGATGAGATATGTTTTTGTCGGCGCGAAATTATCCGAACTTTTCGATTTCATTGGTACGGAGACGGATGTCGAATACGAGGAGGCGCGTCGTACGAGCTAATTATGAGAAAATAGGGAAAGTTTGTTTTTCCCAACCAAAACTACACGTATATACGTCCTACAAACTAATAATCCCTCCGTCCTTCTCTGGACACGCATATAAAACGATTGGTATAAGAGACAGTGGGACGTATCGTCGATGATTTTACGTGTTAAATGACCGGGGTTCGTGAGAAACTTTTGGCTTTTTAAAAGTCAATACGCGTGTCCTTAGGGGGGTAGTTTTAACCACGAACGAGATGGAGGAACGAGACTGAAATGTTTCATTACTCGAAGCTCAGATCGATACTAACTGGACATTGGTTATACGAATAGTCGTGGAAAAGTGGTAAACCTGGATATATATATATCGACAAGTCTCGTCGTCATCGTCAATGTCCTCGTCCTCGCAGTATAATACTTTACGAGCTTCGCCATATTCTCTATCTCTCTCTTTCTCTCCCCTCTCTCTGTCTATTTTTTTTTTCCTCTATTGAATGCTTTTGACCCGACCTCCATGGACTACAGAAGCGGGTAAATTATTCAACGAAGAGGAACGAACGATAAGAGCACAGACGATATTCGACGTAATCGCTCCCGCATCGTAAATGCACCATTTTGTTTTTTTTTGTATTTTTAAACATATACACATTCGTGACGTAAGTAGCATTACGCAAAGATACTTTATAGAACATTCCATGTTCCATTTGCTTCGTTCTATGCCGGAAACGTAATCGAGTCATGTGTCCCATTAGGCAAAACTGTTACAGAGACAGGCGGCAAGACACGTGCTTGTTTTGTTGACGATATTTCGTGATTGTCAATTATTAGCGACTCGTGTAACGATTTTTTGATTTTCGAGAGACCTTGAAGGTTGTCCTTCACATTGTTCGAACGATTGCGAAAGTTCAAATGTGAGAAAATTGTTGACAGTATTATATTTTCGCCACGTGGAGTTTAACGGAGAATATTCTTCGATTTTTAGTACGCGCGCAAGTTTTCACGAAGAAAAATTGATTTTTTTGAAAAAAATTAGTCTTTGTTGAGCAAGGCAAAATTTATATTTGAATTCCATTGGGTTTTTCGATTGAGCTAAAGTTTGTTCGCAAGTGATGAAACGGTTTACAATGCTGTAAGATTTGTGATTATTTGAAATTAATTTCGTTCGTATTAACTTTGTTTAAATCGAAAGAATTTGTCAAAGTACACGTACATTACAATGCTTCCCGTTTAAGGGCGGTGTAAGGGTTTTCACTTTCGAAAAATCGAATTTTTTTTTGTCTTATCTTATTGTTTGAAGTTTCAAGAATATGTCCTTAAAATTTTCAACCGATCTAAGCAATATTCTTGAAGTTATTGTCTTATTAATCTCCTGGCCTTTAACGCTATACCTCTAACAGCTGCGGGCGGTCGGGTTAGCAGTGCAGCTGTCGAACAGGTATACAGTTTATTCATTGCTATTGTGTATATAGTATATAGTGTATACTATACACTACAATATTTTAAAAGAAGAAATGAGCGAAGAAAGGAGCTGGAGTCGATGATTCTGGGTAAGTTGGAAAAAAAAAAATTTCTTCACTTTTTGACTTCATAAACTTTAGACGCGTTTTTCTCAAAACTACTTTTTCAAAGTCCGTGTTCACTGCCATTTAAAAACTACTTGACCGATTCATTTCAAACTTTGTACACATTTTCTACATATAAAATACCTCCCCCCAACGTTTAGTTAAATTTTTTTTTTTTACATTAAGGGTGTTTCCCACCCACAAAATGGCGGAATTTTTCGTGGAAAATGACAGTTCACACTTTAGATGGCCGCCAAAAATTTTTAAATGAAAAAAAAAATTATCAGAGAACGTTGGGGGGAAGATGTGATTATAATTTGTTTAAATTTTCATGGTTTTTTATTTTCAGATAATTTCCGGCCGAGTTATAGTGAACACCGCAAATTGTTTTTTTTCCAAAACGTTCAGGGGGAAGCTCCGTTACGGGCTTATGCTTTAATATTTCTGCATGAAAAAATTGCACAACATTGTCAAAAGTATGCTCAATAATGTACAAAAGGTTCGAATAAAATTGCTCGATCCATATTTGAGAAAAAAAATCGCAAAAAAAGTGTTTTTTTTTTTACGCTGAAACCCTTACCCCTCCCTTAAAACTTTGCAGGCAATTTTTGTCTACAGAAAGACACATTCATTTTGCTTCGTATGACGTTTGGAAAGAGTCGGGCAGCTTCATCGGACTTTTTTTTTCTTTTACCGACCTTCAATTCCAGGTCAAGCCCCATAACCTTTGATCCGTCAACTTGACCAACTTGACGGACCATAAGATAATATGGATATGCATATTTCCGTGTAAATGTGTCGACAGAGAGAGAGAGAGAGAGAGAGACGGAGAGAATCGTTCGATTTATAAAGCCGGCAAGTTCGAACAGTGTGCCTCCACACGTTTAGTCCCTTTTAGAGGTCAATGTTTCATTTTTCGATGGAAAAATATTGGCCTATAACTTCGTTAAATTTTCGTGTCATTAATATCGATTAAAATAATCGAAAATTATAAAAGTCAAAAGTG
Source organism: Oxytorus armatus (assembly GCA_958009045.1). Taxonomy (NCBI): domain Eukaryota; kingdom Metazoa; phylum Arthropoda; class Insecta; order Hymenoptera; family Ichneumonidae; genus Oxytorus; species Oxytorus armatus. Next base: position 4,469,057 of record OY253746.1, on the reverse strand, counting down.
ACCTTCTCGGAGTCATTATGCATTTTGTAGTCAGTGTGATAAGTTGAAGATTCAAAATGGCATAGACATGTTAGAAAATAAAAAAATCGAATGGTTTATCGATTTTTATGAAAATTAGCGTTTGAGAGTTTTTTGGTCGTTAACTTCGATATTCAAGATAGCGGATTAGAGATGATCAACAAAAACCTGAAAAAAATCCTATTTTTATGAAAATTGATACCGGAAAGTTGTTGACTCCACTAATTTCGTGTTGAGTGTAAACATTTCGAAATAAAAAATGTCGCAACTGAATGGCGTCAACTGTGCTCTAAACCAGCTGTAAAACAGATGGCAGACCACAACTGCTTCGTACGTATGACGATCGAATCATACATAAGTGAATTTTCGAGTACGAATTAACGGGTCGATTCCAAATAAGCCCGAAAAGTCGAGTTAAGGGTTAATCCGTTGGGAGTACGTACGTAGGGACTTTTGTCCCTTATATATACATACCTAAACATATAAACACACACACATATATATATATATATATATATATATATATATACATAACGACAATTCGTTCTTTTTCATTTCTCTTTTCGATTTTTTTTTTTCCCGATGCCTACGTAGATCCGGTGGGTCCCGACGGGCTTTGGTCTACTTTTCTTATCGGATTCGAATCTAAGTCGTGCACACGCGAGTACAGCCACATTAAGCCGGGACTGGTAGTGCTCAACCAAGAGAGAGAGAGAGAGAGAGGGAGGGAGTGAAAAAAGAATGAGAGAGAAAGAGAGAGAAAAGCAACTGCTAACATCGTCGTCGACTGTAGGGGGGAATGGATTTTTCACACACAAACATCCACAAACACTTTGCCACCTCTCGCGGGCGTTCCGATTTATCGTGAAAAAGCCACAGTGACACCACAGTGGAAAACCCGGAAACGGGAAAGAAATTTATTTTCTTCTCGCGCGCTCTTTACCACCTTTACTTCTCGTGCTTTATCACTTTATTTCTCCCACCCTCTCGTAAAAAGCTCCCCCCACAAAGATAAGAAAATATACGATTGAATTAGCCGATCTACGATATCGTAGAAACAAAACTCACCCTCGTTGAAACGTTGAATTTCCAAATCCTACGAGATCATCGTTGAGCCTGCGCGTTCTCGTTTCATCGTTCATCGTTGTTTTCGGCTCGCACGAAATTATTCTTCTCGAATCCGTTATGATCCTAACGGCCATCGAATCCTTGAGACTCTGACGACGACGCGTAACGTCGTAGCTGGTCGTTGTCGGGGCTGTTTGTACCTCGCGATAGACGTTACCGTCAGCGAAACCTCTGCCTTGTCGATATATCGATCTGTAACTACAACGAAAAATATGGATATTTTCACAGAGAGAGAGAGAGAGTTTTACTGGAATTTCTCGACGTAGACGTTCATATTCGTACATTTATGGCGCAACGTCAAACTCGATTCTCGTTCATCGAACGCGAAAATTTAAGGCCTTACATACGTCCAGCGGTACCGAAAACGTACCAAAAGAAAAACTGTTTTTAGGAGGGATAGAAATAGAAATTGATAAAAAAATTCTTACACATTGTTTATTACTGTGTTAAGTTTGTAAAAAAATTTATTTCAATTTTTTGTTTCAAAAATTACAACATGAAAAATCATATTTTTTGAAGGACTGTAAAAAAAGAGTTGCTCCACGGTCGGCAGTATTTCTTCCTCAAATGTTGACGGATCTGCAAAATGTAAAGAAATTCTTGTAAAATAAGGTAGTAGTTATAGTCTGTCGAGCCGGATTTTTGAAATTCGAAAAATTAAACAATTTACGGTGATTTAAAAAAAAATGTTAAGTTTGTGTCAAAAAAGTCACACTTTAATTGTTTTTATAAAATTTTCTAATTATAATTTTTAAATTCCGGCTCGACAGACTATAGAAAAAACAATTCCGAATATTTAAAAAAAAAATCATCAAAAAATATTAAAAACCGTACGAGTTATCATGCCGACCGTGTCAGAAAAAGTAGTTTTGAGAAAAACGCGTTTAAAGTTTCAAGCGCGTTTCGCTCGAAGTCGCGCGCGACTGGAGCAAGAACTTTATGAATTTTTTTAATTTATTTGGTTAACTTACGTCTAATCTCCCATTCCAGCTTCATATTGTACGGCTTCCTTGTCAGTAAAAAATTGTTGTTGTTTATTTTTTTCTAATCGACGAATTGTTCTGGCCTCTTTTGTTGCTTTGGTAGCGTTGATTCGAGCGTGTTTCACATTATCAGGCAGTCACATTATCTACAATAACTTTTGAACTATGGGGAATTTTTACAATCAGCTTACACAGAAATACGCCTAAGACTATAAGGAATAATAATCTGTAAACAAAAAAAAATCGATTTTTTTGAAAATTCTCGACGTATGTAAGGCCTTAACGATGTTAACGGGGGGGGTAAGGTTTTTCACTTTCGAAAAATCGAATTTTTTTTTTGTCTTATCTTATTGTTTAACATTTCAAGAATATGTCCTTAAAATTTTAAACCGATCTCAGCAATATTCTTGAATTTATTGGAATCAGTAGTGGATCGAGCGCTCATGACTGGGCGCGATCAACTGACTCCATACGTGTAAGCCGAGCAGAGCAGGAAACTGAAAAAAAAAACTAAAGAAGGCACGATTCGTCGTAGACAGGAGCAAATAGGTGCTTTAGACATCTTTGATGATAGCAACCTTTATGGACCTGGCATTGACGATTCAGTATGAGGTAAGCCGATAAAATTCGCTTATGAACGTTTTATACCAGATTTTTTAGTGTTCAAAAGTTTAAAGCGTTCTCCTCACAACTCACGTTTTCAAAGTCGATGTCCCTCATAACTTGAAAACTACGGCACCGATCCCTTTGAAATTTTCAACACTAATTCTGTACATAATTTACGAGGTAACGCTGGAGAATTTTTTTTCCAAATTTGTTAATAATTTTTATTTTACGATAACAAATTAACCGATTTTTTTCGTAAAAATCGCGTTTTTCCCTTCGAAATGTTCCAAAAAATTGTAAAATTGAAATTTCGAAAAACCCTCCCAGCGTTACATGGGGAAAACTATTATCTAACAAATGAACTTTCATTTTTCTCATTTCAGATGATCCAGCACCAAGTTATGAGAGACACCGCAATTCTACTATTTTCCGAGACACGTCCGAATAATTGGTGCCATTGCCGTATTTTTTAATATTTCTTCGTGATAATTTTATATAATATTCTTCGAATGTCATATTTTACCGTACCATTAGTTTTAATAAAGAGATTTTAACTGCGTCATCACAAAAAAATCACAAAAACATACGAATTAACCTTACCCCCCCATAAAAGGAACTAATTTTGAACATTCTATTTCGGGGCATTTCGGGCCAAATCGACGAATTTCTAAACCTCATTTTCAATTCAAATAAATATTGCCATTCAATTGAATCGGCTAAAAGCTAAATTTTGCGAATTATCTTGGCAAATCTGCGTGCTTCCATTAACAGTAATAAAATATCAATGATATCGCACTGTATGTTGGCAATATTTAAGAATATTTGTAACAATGATTTTGTAAAAAAAAAAAATTAAATAGTTTCTGTCAATTTTCAACGAGATGTATTTTTATTCTTATTTTTTAAAGAAGAGAGCACGACGTTAGTCCAAGAATGAGTGATCGTTCATTTTGTCGTAAAAGTTTTTGCAAAACGAAAAAAAAAAGGCAAAAAGGGACATGGAAATGAATACCAAAAGTGCTGTGTCGATTGAACTGACCGGAAGTACCAATGAATCCTCGCGTTAATCTCCGACAAAGTTTAAACAAACTTTCGACATCTCGAAATGTTGATTTATAAATTTTCCTCTTCGTTATATTATTTTTTTAATTTTTTTTCCTTACTTTCCGTGTATCGGAATATTTTGTTAATGAAAAATATTAATTAGTCATATATTTTCATTGATACCGCGTTACATCGTACGGATACTCACGAATCGCATTTCCGACAAAGTTTAAACAAACTTTCGACATCTCGAAATGTTGATTTATAAATTTTCCTCTTCGTTATATTATTCAAAAATTTTTTTTTTTCTTACTTTCCGTGTATCGGAATATTTTGTTAATGAAAAATATTAATTAGTGATATATTTTCATTGATACCGCGTTATATCGTACGGATACTCACGAATCGCGTGTCGGTGACAAACGGTGAGGCGAGGAGTCACCCGTTAATCTCTGAAATCTTTGCGACTTAATATCCGCCAGATCATCAGCCTCTCTCTGCGTCGATTGAGGCCTCGAAATGTCCGAGACTCGCGAGCTCGCCGACCAATTTTCCAAATTATTTCCTTCCTGCGGTAATCTTCTTCGCGGATAACTCGAACCGCCAATTCTCGTATCTTTAACGCTCGTCTCACGATCCCTGGACTGTGCCACTGGGATCCTAGATTCTAATCTGTTTCCCGCGACCTCCTGAGATATTGGCGCGATGCCAGTCTGAACGACGAAAAAAAAGAAAGAAAAAACAAAATTGATATCCATTTTTTTTTTATCGATGATCCTCTCTGTGCGGATTCACCCCCCCGAGTTTAGTGCGGATTCACCCACGAGGTTATTGAAAGAAATGGCTAGTCGTTTCGGCTCTTCGAACGAGTTTTTATGAGCAAACATTTTTTTTTAATTAAAGAAGGGGTAAGGGTTTAAGCGTAAAAAAAACACTTTTTTTGCGATTTTTTTTCTCATATATGGATTGAGCAATTTTATTCGAACCTTTTGTACATTATTGAGCATACTTTTGACAATGTTGTGTAATTTTTTCATGCAGAAATATTGAAGCATAAGCACGTAACAGAGCTTCCCCCAGAACGTCTTGGAAAACATTTTTTCCTTTACTTTCTTACTTCATAAACTTTAGACGCGTTTTTCTCAAAACTACTTTTTCAAAGTCCGTGTTCACTGCCATTTAAAAACTACTTGACCGATTCATTTCAAACTTTGTACACATTTTCTACATATAAAATACCGCCCCCCAACGTTTAATAAAATTTTTTTTTTCTACCATTGAGGGTGTTTCCCACCCACAAAATGGCGGAATTTTTCGTGGGAAATAACAGTTCACACTTTAGATGGCCGGCAAAAATTTTTTAATGAAAAAAAAAAATCATCGGAGAACGTGGGGGGGAAGATTTGATTATAATTTGACTAAATTTTTATGGTTTTTCATTTTCAGATAATTTCCGGCCGAGTTATAGTGAACACCGCAAATTGTTTTTTTTTTCCAAGACGTTCCGGGGGAAGCTCTGTTACGGGCTTATGCTTCAATATTTCTGCATGAAAAAATTACACAACATTGTCAAAAGTATGCTCAATAATGTACAAAAGGTTCGAATAAAATTGCTCAATCCATATTTGAGAAAAAAAATCGCAAAAAAAGTGTTTTTGTTTACGCTGAAACCCTTACCCCTCCCTTAATTCAGAAAACAAAATTATCCCGTGCTTCACGCGGACGAATCTCAACGAAACGATTTGTTCGATGAAAATATCGAGTACTCCGCGATACTATGAAAAATCTGCACAATAATAAATAATCGCAAAAACGTCAATAACAAAATAGTAAAAAGAAATTGCTTAACAAATCGTCAGTAAAGTTTTGTATCATTTGTACATTTTTTGTTTTAGAAAATGTTGTTATGTGCGTTGTTTTTTTTTTCTAGATTCCTATCACACAACGAAGTAATCGAAATTCTTATCGAATCTCACATTTGGCTTACGCGAGACACCCTTAAAATTGAGATCCAAAATAGTTTTTTTTTTTTCAGCTCCACGGATCTACGTATTTTTTTCCGAAAATAATTACTATTCTCCGCTCTCGTCACAAATACTGCATGTAAAAAAGTGTAGGAACACACACGATGAATAAATCGATAAATCTGTTGCGGTGGAGTGAAAAATAAAAAAATTTTGATCCACAAATGAAAAATTAAGAAAAACATAATTAAATACAATGAAAATATCTTAATTTCTTTCTTTTTTTTTCTCACTCTGTCGGCATAAATCTCGTCCATACGCCTGTGAAAATTTTCCTCCGTCTTTCGTTGTTTCATTATAACGTCCTTGTCGTCGAGAATGAAAACCGGATTCCCGTCGTTGGAATCGAAAGAATCGTCAAGACGATCGGAGGCCGAACGGTATTGTCTCAGCGTTCCCGTTAATCGTGACTTTGTCTCAAGTTTTTTAACACCAAATTTTTCATCGCGATTATCCGCCGACCATTTGTCCTGACCACGATTGCTCTCGTTCTGGAAGACGAGAGTGAGAGACACATAAAAATGATTTGAACGAAAAAAAAGCACTGGAGCAATTTAGATTTTTCGGGGAAATTGGGAAAAATGTGGTTTTTTTTTTGACACAATTGTCAATTTGATTAACCTCGAAAAATTGAAGGAACCAAGGAGCGTTCAGTCCCGACATAATTGCAGCAATAAATTCTCAGAGTATAACATTTCTCCGAAGTCCCAAAAAAAAAAGGATAAATTGACAAAAAGATCGAGGGGTATAAAGTGCGATTTTATCAAAATTATTTTTGTCATAACCCAACTGAGCTAAGTGATGTATATACGAGTATATATATGTGTGTGTGTGTGTGTATAAAGACGAAAGTTTGAATACCGCGAGTATCGATTCGTTAGCAAATTGTTTTAGTAATCTTTTTTTTGTCTTCCTACCTGCGCCGAATGTTGAACGAGTTGCCAAGCGAGCGGTGTTTTCTGCTCGTTCTTCGTCTCAAGACCAACGCCCAGTGCAACAAAGTTTGGTCCATTGGAGCTCGAAGCGTTTTTCGTAGATGCGTTCCTGGAATACAAAGGAGGTCAATAAATGTTTTGCTTGTTACATTCTTTTGTCATTGTTTATTGCGTATCGAATTTTATCTATTTTGTGTTATTTTCTTTTTACTTGGCATTTTTCTCTTGCACCCCTTGTCGAGTGGTCGTGGCAATAATTTGGCCTCGTGTACGTCCCGTTCCCGGTGAGACAGAACCACTTCCGGCCACGATCCAGTCGACGTCGGGTCCTGAAAAAAATGTGTCATTTAAATTTTGTCCGAGAACGAGATAAAACAAACGATCGAAAAATGACAATGGAATTTCTATCAGAACGACGGAAAAGAGAAATTTCAATCACCGTTCATTATTAATTATTTTCACGTATCTTAAGGGCGGGGTAAGGGTTTTCACTTTCGAAAAATCGAATTTTTTTTTTGTTTTATCTTATTGTTTAACATTTCAAGAATATGTCCTTAAAATTTTAAACCGATCTAAGCAATATTCTTGAAGTTATTGTCTTATTAATCTCCTGGCCTTTAACGCTATACCTCTAACAGTTGCGGGCGGTCGGGCTAGCAGTGCAGCTGTCGAACAGGTATACAGTTTATTCATTGCTATTGTGTATATAGTATATAGTGTGTACTATACACTACAATATTTTAAAAGAAGAAACGAGCTGGAATCGATGATTCTGTGTAAGTTGGAAAAAAAAAAATGTCTTCACTTTTTTACTTCATAAACTTTAGACGCGTTTTTCTCAAAACTACTTTTTCAAAGTCCGTGTTCACTGCCATTTAAAAACTACTTGACCGATTCATTTCAAACTTTGTACACATTTTCTACACATAAAATACCTGCCCCCAACGTTTAGTTAAATTTTTTTTTTTTACATTAAGGGTGTTTCCCACCCACAAAATGGCGGAATTTTTCGTGGAAAATAACAGTTCACACTTTAGATGGCCGCGAAAAATTTTTTAATGAAAAAAAAAATTATCAGAGAACGTTGGGGGGAAGATTTGATTATAATTTGACTAAATTTTCATGGTTTTTCATTTTCAGATAATTTCCGGCCGAGTTATAGTGAACACCGCAAATTGTTTTTTTTCCAAAACGTTCTGGAGGGAGCTCTGTTACGGGCTTATGCTTCAATATTTCTGCGTGAAAAAATTACACAACATTGTCAAAAGTATGCTCAATAATGTACAAAAGGTTCGAATAAAATAGCTCAATCCATATTTGAGAAAAAAAATCGCAAAAAAAGTGTTTTTTTTAACGCTAAAACCCTTACCCCTCCCTTAATTAGTGAGTAAATTAATTGTAGAAATTTGAGGATACGTTGCATTTAATGACTATAAAAATGTAATGAAAATTATGTAAATTGTAATATCGATTGAAATTCTCTATTTAATAACGAACATTTTATTTAATTAGAGATCTTTTTTTTTTCAAGACAAATGAAAAACTCTAGATTTTTCTAATTTCGATCTAAATTTTTCTCTTCATTCCCTTCGGAGAATCAGATGAATGATATGAAAGATAATAGGAATATACTTGCCGGTGGTTATCTGTACGGTCGGTGAAATTTGTAATCCATAGAGTACGAGACCATCGGCGGAAACCATCGGCAGTGATTTTCGTGCTAAACGAGCCCTTATCGCGGCAACCATCGAGTCCCCATCCTGCTGACCTTTGGCAGCCAGTTTGCCAGCTTTCGTAACTTCCTGTAAATCCGTAAATGCCCGATTAGTCAGTGGTCGAAGTCATTCGGTAAAACCCAAAATCGATACTTATATATATATATATGCACGTCACCCCAAAAATTATCTCGCTTTGTTATCGGCATTTATGATTCACCTCGGGCTCGTAGATCTGTGCCAAAACCGCGAGTGTATCGAGGGCAGCCTGTCGAACTCTTCGTCGTCTATCCCCGACCATTGTGGCAACTTTGTAAGCCACATTCTCGACTTTGAATTCGGTGCTCGGAAACGTTACCAAAGAGAAGATTAACAGTTGCAACGCGTTCTCTCGTGTCTGATTTGAGAAAACAAAATTATCATTATTTTCCGATATTTTATCACTTATTCAATTATCATTATATTCATCCATTGTTTTATATAATTTTTTTGTTTCATTGAAAACATTAGGGATTGCTCGGTAGCTCATTTCAAGGTTAAACTGATTTTAGTCGTACAAAATTACTAACAGATCGTTGCGTCGTGTTGAACTAAAAAAAAAAAAACAAATCTCTGCAACGAATATGTTAAATTTCAAGTTGATGTTCGTATTAACTACGATACATTAGGGGGGGGGTAGGGTTTTTAAATTATTTTTTTTGCATTTTTTTTTAATTTTTTTTCTGAATGAACAATATGTCGAGAATATTGTGTATAAATTTTAAGTCAATCGGAGTAAAACTAACGGAGTTACAGCGTTTCAAGCGACCGGCCGTGATACCTGATTTTTATACCTGCTCGGTAGCCGCTCGGTACGTATAAAAAACTTTAAATCGATTTTCCCGAAAACGTCATTTTTTATGTTTGTGAACATTAGAACTCAAAATCTACTGAACCGATCCTTTTGAAAATTTAAAAATTACTTCTTCACATAAATCAACAGGTAATCATGAGGAGTTTTTTTTTTTTTTTTCAATTTTTTCAATTTTTTAATAACAAATTAAGCGCGATTTTTTTAGCTAAAATTGCGTTTTTCACTTCCAAGTGCTGCAAAAACTAGGAAAAAAAAAAAAAAAAAAACTCTTCCTGATTACCTCGAGAAATACATCACCTTTAAAATGCATATCAATTTTTTTGTTTCGGATGATCCGGTAACGAGCTATAATGTTCACCACAAAACCACTTTTTTTCAAGGCGCCTTTGGAGATTCAACGTCACCGGCTTATTTATCAATATTTTTCATTGAAAATTATTTCTGAGATACTTCAATAGTTTTACAATAATATGTAATTCTATTTAATAAAATTATATTACTCATTTCGCCGCAAAAAAATCAAAAAAATATGCTTTTTTTTCGCCTTTAAAACCCTACCCCCTCCCCTTAACAGGGATATTGTTAGATTTATTTTAAAAAGATTGAAATATCTACGTAACGAAATAATCGATCGTTGAAAAAAAAAACCATTTCGTAAAAATGAGATACGACAGAGGTGATCGTTCACCTTAGCATTTCGCGCTTTGATACAATGGGGCTGCAGAAGTTGTTCAAGGAGTAGAGACGGTCGGAGCCTGAGCATAGCGACTCGCGCGAGTTGAGCAGCATTCGGACCACCCTGACGAGCGAGGCCCCACGCCACTTGGGGTAATCTTCGCTTGAGAGCCTCCTCGGACACTCCGGCAACTACCACCTTTGCATAAAATTACATTTTCATACGAGCTCCACTATTCAACCTCACTATTTACTTCACATTTCATCCTCTCATATCTTATACCCTCTCGTTCTCTCTCTCTTGCTAAAATTACACTAAACGATTATAATTTCATTGCAATTTTACCCTCGCAACTGCCATTCCAGCCGCAGCGACTCGGCAACTTCTCTCACCGCCTAAAACAGCCTGAAGAAGCGAGCCGAGTCGGGACTCGATTGCTATCAGCGCCGAGGAAGTTCTCAGTGCGGATGCAACTCTCTCCAAACCTCGCACCCTCGCGCGCCAATCCTCCTGAAAAATTTGCGAATTATCAACTCGCGTGAATTAATTATTATTTTTTTTTATCCACTACGATAAAATCAACGAATAAATCAAGGCTCGACCTCTTTGACCTTTTTTAATCGCCCAAAAGCTTATCACCATTATACGTCGTTATATGTCGTTAAAAAAAATAATAGCAACGAATTATTCAACAGACCCTAATAGCCCAAGCACGTGAAATAGCGCTAAAAGAAAAATACAACCCCGAATCGTGGAATTTCCTCTTCGCCAATTCCGTCAGAAACCTCAATAAACTCTGGTCGAAAAAAATCGCAATTTCTAAGTGTACGATGAAAAAAAAAAAAAATTACAAATTCCACTATATCGTTGATATTTATCATAAAACTTTTTTTTTTTTCTACTTTCGCGAACGTTATCCGAACGCGAATATATACATATATGAAGAGGCAGCGTTCTATGAATCAGATAAATGAAAGTGGACGTTGAACGGGTAGAGAAGGCACAGAGTGAATTATGGTGGTAATGTAGCGTCATATTTGCATACTGAACATACACTATCGTGTACTATCGTGAGAGAGAAAGACAGAGAGAGAGAAGACAGATATATAACACACAGAGGTGCCTGGATAGTCCAATGTGGCACGCAACACGTGCCTAATTATTTTCTTGCAACTTCCCTCCTACGTCCCACAATTCGCGTTTAACTCCCCCAACAATAGTCGGTTTACTACCATGGATATACGTGAATATAAAGGGATAAGTGTACTTGTATGTGCGTTTTCTCTCCTACATCGCATAATTTAAGGATATGGAAAAAAAAGGGCCACGCAGCTTCGTTTGGAATGCATAATCATGTGGTAGAAAAACATCTTATGTCCCTGTAGCTCGTCATCGAGATTCAACGAAAAAAATAAAATCAATGTTCCTCGGAAAATTAGCCACAAAACGGCCAGCGGCTCTGTCGTAAGATTAATATCGAACGAGTATTGGGAAAAAAAAGAACTTTTCTATCGTGAATGAAACAGCAAGAAAAACGGGAAGATAGTCTTGCGAAAGGATTTTTATGTTTTACTCTTGAATAGCTCGATGATCGTGCGCACACACCTCATTTGGTTCGATTAAATCGTATCCTTTTTGCCCTACCGCGGTTGTCTCGAGAGACACGTCTAACCATCTCGTCGTAACGTTCAATGATATTACCTCGTGATCTGATGTTCTTTTAATGGAACTTTGATGGTACGGAAAACGAAATGGCGATGATAGATTTGAATATAGGGGGAAGTGATAGAACGATTAGTAACTCTCCATTTACTCATTGTCACACGAGACGTGAAGAAAAAAATAAAATAAATTCCAATAGAGAAATTTTTAAGTGAAAAAGAAGGGTTAGATGGCAATTAATTGAGTACGAATAGTCACGGATGATTGATATAAATAAAAAGATTTTAAATCCTTTCTTTAAACATTAAATTTGTCGATTAATATTTTTCAATGAAAATTATCAAAGTTATGATAAAATAAATAATTAAAATACGAAAAATTAAAAAATTCATTAAAAAATAAATGCTTCATTCGTAATTTCAAAAATTTTAACGTTTGATTAAATTGATTAATTAGAATAGAAGTTTAATTAAATGAGTAATTAAAATACCAATCGTCAAAGATTTAAGGTAGTAGTCTGGTAAATTAAGCCGATTTTCATGTCTTTTTTAGAGGGCGTTTTTTTATAGGAAAATAAAAATGAATCGTTTTGAATATTTAGGATGTTTTTATTTACATATTAAAGATACAAAAAAAACTTGTTTGAAAAAATTTAATAGTTTGTTATTATTATTATTATTGATCGAAGTTTGGCACCTCGAAGTTGGCAGCCCGGGTCCTAACATTTTTTCTACCGAACCGATTGCTTTCAAATTTTAACAGGCTACTCTACACACTTATAGTTCTCGTCGGAACTACCGAGAAATTTTTTCACCCCTAACTTTTTATTTCACAACCCCTTCTTTGCTAAAATAAAAGGACTTTTACCAAAGTCCGCCATTTTGTTATTTATCCATGAAATTTAACTTCAGTAGTTCCGACCAGAATGACATGTCTATAGATTAAGAATTAACAAGAATTTTTTATTTCAGATAACATCAAGAGCCAAAATCACCGGTGCCAACTTCGATCAATAATAATAATAATAATAATAAACTATTAAATTTGTTCAAAAAAATTTTTGTTTGTATCTTTAAGGGCGGTATAAGGGTTTTCACTTTCGGAAAATCGATTTTTTTTTGTCTTATCTTATTGTTTAACATTTCAAGAATATGTCCTTAAAATTTTAAACCGATCTAAGCAATATTCTTGAAGTTATTGTCTTATTAATCTCCTGGCCTTTAACGCTATACCTCTAACAGCTGGGGCGGTCGGGCTAGCAGTGCAGCTGTCGAACAGGTATACAGTTTATTCATTGCTATTGTGTATATAGTATATAGTGTATACTATACACTACAATATTTTAAAAGAAGAAACGAGCGTGAATCGATGATTCTGTGTAAGTTGGAAAAAATAAAAATTTTCCTCACTTTTTTACTTCATAAACTTTAGACGCGTTTTTCTCAAAACTACTTTTTCAAAGTCCGTGTTCACTGCCATTTAAAAACTACTTGACCGATTCATTTCAAACTTTGTACACATTTTGTACATATAAAATACCTCCCCCCAACGTTTAGTTGAATTTTTTTTTTTTTACATTAAAGGTATTTCCCACCCACAAAATGGCGGAATTTTTCGTGGAAAATAACAGTTCACACTTTAGATGGCCGCCAAAAATTTTTAAATGAAAAAAAAAATTATCAGAGAACGTTGGGGGGAAGATTTGATTATAATTCGACTAAATTTTCATGGTTTTTTATTTTCAGATAATTTCCGGCCGAGTTATAGTGAACACCGCAAATTGTTTTTTTTCCAAGACGTTCTGGGGGAAGCTCTGTTACGGGCTTATGCATCAATATTTGTGCATGAAAAAATTACACAACATTGTCAAAAGTATGCTCAATAATGTACAAAAGGTTCGAATGAAATTGCTCAATCCATATTTGAGAAAAAAAATCGCAAAAAAAGTGTTTTTTTTACGCTGAAACCCTTACCCCTCCCTTAATATGTAAATAAAAACATCCTAAATATTCAAAACGATTCATTTTTATTTTCCTACAAAAAAACGCCCTCCAATAAAGACATGAAAATCGGCTTAAGTTACCAGACTACTACCTTAAGTGTAGAGTGAATGAAAATTAGAAAAACGACTCGTCTCGAGTACGATGTTCCAAATATTAATCAGACTATATTGACAAATGGCACAGATCCTTCGACGAGTCATACTATTCGAGTGAAATTACATAATATTCCAACGAAGCATGTGCCCGTGGAAACCTTCTATCTCTTTGTGTCCTGATTAAGAAACGCGATCGATTACAACGTAATAATTAACGTTTTCGGTAAATGTGCTCGCGTCAATCTCCTGTCTAACGGTACTGTTTCGACACGAAAGCCGAGAATATAAAACGAACAAAGAGAATTCACAAACACTGAGTGGAAAAAAGCAGAGCCAATACGAAATATTTCACGAGGATCCATTACCAAAAATCGATTTTCAATTATCGATCATATATCTGACGGAATAAATTTATTAATCATTCGCGATGTAAATACATTGTAAGGGAAAAAAATATGCATGCGAAGGGATAATTGTGAAAGCGTGAAAAGGGCGTACATGCAATCAAGATACGTACTACTAATCATTCGCTGACCAATTCAATAACCAATTAAATTCGTCGGCCATCGTTTAATTTTTGAATATCAGTTAATCGACTCAATGCGTAAAAGGCAAATATCAATTTATAATTTGATACGATCAATCTATGATTTGATTAAGGATTATCAAATTTTCATTTCATTAAGTGTCCGTTTTACGATACAAGTGGTTATCGATGATTCGGTATAATTTGTGATGTCACTCGTTTAATCAATGAATAAACGAGGCGAGAAGGAAAAAATCGAACATTTTGAATAATGAAACTGATTTATCTCGGTCTCTAACGACTGATAAGCTCGTCGAAACTTCAAGATCTAATGTTAAGAAACAATTAACGGAATCAAGAAAATAAAAAATCTCGTCGCAAAGGGAGTGGGATGTAATTATTGGTGGGGGTGGAGAGGCAAATATCAATTTATAATTTGATACGATCAATTTATGATTTGATTAAGGATTATCAAATTTTCATTTCATTAAGTGTCCGTTTTACGATACAAGTGTTTATCGATGATTCGTTATAATTTGTGCTGTCGCTCGTTTAATCAATGAATAAACGAGGCGAGAAGGAAAAAAATCGAACATTTTGAAAAATGAAACTGATTTATCTCGCTCTCTAACGACTGATAAGCTCGTCGAAACTTCAAGATCTAATGTTAAGAAACAATTAACGTAATTAAGAAAATAAAAAATCTCGTCGCAAAGGGAGTGGGATGTAATTATTGGTGGGGGGGTGGAGAGGGGTAGTTAAGTTAGATCCGTGCAGGTAAGTTTTCAACCGAAGCAAAATCGATCGACCCACTTTCCACGAGAGCGGGCATTGTATCAAAGCGAGATCTCTCGCGGACTGTGAACTCCTTCTGGTGAATGAAATAGTCGGGGGAAGGAGATACGATATTTCGAACGTCAGTCCTCTCCCCCCACTGCCCCTGTGCTTTCTATGCATATACAACCTACGTCTCGGCTGTCATCGTAACGAATGCAGCGATTTATTTCACCCACCCAGTACTATGCGGTCATGCACGAACAATTATATATTCCTTGGCAAATACTTTCCTCCAGTTACCCTCCCTGTCGACGCGAGACTTTTATTAGGTTTTTTTTTTCTCTTCCCCTCGAGTTACATCGAGTAGAAAATTTTATTTATTTTTTCTTCTCTCGTTACGACTATATATTGAAACGAATTTGACACGCACCGAGGCACATAAAGTTTGACAAATGTCACGGAAAATTGGACGAAGAAAAAAATGAAGCAATTCGGAAAGTTGTTAATTCAAAAATTCAGCGGGGCTTCCACGACCCTTTTCAAGTTGTCGAGAAAAAAAAATTGTAACGACAATCCACACGAGATATTGTTGGAAATGTTTCTACGATCGTGTGATTATTCAGACGTAAATAACACAAAATCGTAGGGGATGAATTTTACTCCGAAATGTAAATTTTTAGTTTTTTTTTAAATCAGTACTCGCTTTATAATTTTTATATACCGATCTGAATGTTTTTTGGTGCCATAAATTAGGTTTTTTTTTCTCTTCCCCTCGAGTTACATCGAGTGGAAAATTTTTTTTATTTTTTCTTCTTTCGTTACGACTATATATCGAAACGAATTTGACACCCACTGAGGCACATAAAGTTTGACAAATGTCACGGAAAATCGGACGAAGAAAAAAATGAAGCAATTCGAAAAGTTGAATATTTACGTCTGAATAATCACACGATTATTCAGACGTAAATAAAACAAAATCGTAGGGGATGAATTTTATTCCGAAATGTAAATTTTTAGTTTTTTTTTTTAAATCAGTACTAGCTTTATAATTTTTATATACCGATCTGAATGTTTTTTGGTGCCATAAATTAGGTTTTTTTTTTTTTCTTCCCCTCGAGTTACATCGAGTAGAAAATTTTATTTATTTTTTCTTCTTTCGTTACGACTATATATCGAAACGAATTTGACACGCACTGAGGCACATAAAGTTTGACAAATGTCACGGAAAATCGGACGAAGAAAAAATGAAGCAATTCGGAAAGTTGTTAATTCAAAAATTCAGCGGGGCTCCCACGACCCTTTTCAAGTTGCCGAGAAAAAAAAATTGTAACGACAATCCACACGAGATATTGTTGGAAATGTTTCTACGATCGTGTGATTATTCAGACGTAAATAAAGCAAAATCGTAGGGGATGAATTTTATTCCGAAATGTAAATTTTTAGTTTTTTTTTTTAAATCAGTACTAGCTTCATAAATTTTATATACCAGATCTGAATGTTTTTTGGTGCCATTAATTGAATTAATAATTTTGTTTTAATGTAATAAATTTCGTGCAACTCCAATAAAATATGAATAAAATTTTGTTTTCTTTTGTTTTTTTTTTCAAGGTGTGTAACTAACCAGTAGAATTTATAATTTTTTTTGTTTACCTTGTTATGAAGATCGTTGAGCACTTCCTGATCCACAAGACCGAGCTCCTCCCAATTTGATTCCCGAAATTTCGTAGTTTCCGTAATGACAATATCGTTCAAATGATTCTCTTCTACGTCGAAACTCTCGTTTTTCTTCACATTCGCGATCTCTTCGGGCGCCACTTTCTTTTCGTCACTTTTTTTCTCTTTTAAGTCGTCCGATTTTCCCGAAATGGCGTTACGTACGGTCAAATTGTTGGAAAATTTGTGATTATCAATTTTCTGGTTTTTCGCCTCGTTACGATCGACGAACAAGTGATTTACCGAAGAACCCATTGGCGAATTATCGCGCGACAATGATGAATTCTCGTTCATTATTAATTCGACATTATTTTTGTCATCAATCGTCTCGTTCTCGTGACTCTCGTTGCTCCCACGGGAATTCGTTTTTACGGGACTCGAGAGTTCCATGAGAATGTAATTTCTCTCTTTTCGCGGAAACGTCTCGAAAACGAGTTTTTTCGGTGAACGAGGTGACGTACGATGCGGCAAATCCATCGACAAAGATTTAACGTTATTCCCGTTTGTGGATTCAAACTTTTCCGTAACTTCTCGCGTCTCCGGCAATGCGAATTGCTCCCTCTCGCACGAATTGCCCGAGGCTCTCGTCCCACGGTCGCTTTCCTGTTTTTCTTGAGGAGTTTGCCCCGAACTTTCGAGCATTATCCTTGATCCCTTGACCAATTCGACACTCTCAACTTTAACACTCTCGTTCGCTTCGATCTTGCTGATTTCGTTGTTTCTCGTAAGTTGGCTGTTTGTTTTGGCTGAACTGAGTTTTCTCTTTGGCAATTCACGATTGTCGTTGGGCACGTTGAAATTATTCGTCGAGGCAATTTTTTCGTCTTTCCACGTTACGATATAATCGCTGGAGTTTTTTTTAAGATTTTCCGAATTTTCAATTTCAACAATCTCGCTTTTTTCGACGTTGGTGTTTTCATTGTTTTTCGCGTTTTCATTCTTTGCCCTCGCCGAATTACGTTTTTTCCTTGGGCTCGCGGATTTTTTCAGTTGATCAACTTTTTCGAGAGTGAAATCTGGAAAAAAATCGATGGAACTTTCATCGTTAATTCCCGTAGTCTCGTTAGTTTCGATCGTGAGAATTTTATTGTTTCCTTTCGCCGATCGAGGTTTTTGCTTCGAACTTTCACGATTTATCACGGAGGCTGATGATTTTTTCGTGAAATCGATTTTCTCATTGCCGGAATCCACAAAATCATCGTTATCGTATATCTCGAATGCCCAACCGTTATCGCTCTCCTGTCGTCCAAAAAGCGTGTCTACCCTGTCCGACATTTTTTTGTTACTCTCCTCGATCGGGCGAACCGTCGTTCCCGCTGAATTATTGCTACTTCTCGTGAGTATACTCTTTTTTGGACTGAGACTCGCGTCGTGAATGTAAAATTCTCTCTTGGGACTGTTCGATACCGATTTTGATTTTCTCGAGCGTGATCTAACGACATTGGGACTGCAGGGATTTGAACGCGATCTTCGCGGACGTATAGCCGTTATTTTGGTCGTTGGTGATATGGGTATTGGTATTCTAGTTTGTATAATGTCCGTCTGTAAGAGCTCAGAATCGTCGCTATCGGGAGTACGAAGTTTCACGATTTCACCGCCAAAATGTACTCTCCTCGGTGTTTTTCTTCTCTCGATCCATTCGTCCTTGATCTCGTTCGTTTCTTCAGCGTCATTTTCATCCTCCGGACCAATTTTTTCTTCGAGTTTTTTCGATAATTCACGATTATCCTCAAAGATCAATTCCTCCTCGCTATCCTCCTCTTTTTGCTCGATAATCGTCATTGTTATAGCCGTTTCCTCGTTAAACTTTATTTCCGTCTCTAAAACTATTCTCGACGGTGGCGTCAGTAAGTTTATCGATTTCTCATCTTTTTCCTCAATCCCCGAAACTTCATGTTCACACTGTAAATTTTTATTACTATTTTCATTGGATCCTTCAGATACGCGATCGTCGATCTTAGGCTCGGCAGACACGTCGCTCTGGCATTTTTTCGTTTTACCACTTTTTTTTCGCGACATCTTCTCACTCGCTTTTATCTTGTAAACGTCACATAAAATTTCATAATCACGTTTGGCATTAATGTCGAATGCATTGAGATAAAAATCAAATTCTTCGTTACCGAGCAACTCGTTAATTTTCACTAATGATCTTAAAGAGGCTTCCTGATGGGTCACTTGGACCAGACGATTAACAAGACCACCGATCGCTTCTCGAAGAATCTTCCCGGAGGGACGCGAAGTGCTCGAGGATGGAAACAGGAGTGACGGTGTACTTAGAATTACACCGAGTGTCAAGTTTGTCTGAAAATTATCGAGGGTATCCTGTTGAATCAGACCCTCGTTCAATATCTGTAAAATTTATGAAATACTTTTTTTAAACAATTCAACGAAGTTAAAATTTTTTTTATTCGTCACTTGCCTAATTGAGTGAAAAATAAAAGTTTCAGTATGAATACAGAAAAAATATAATGAAAATTACGGTTTTCTGGTTAATTAATCTTTTTATAAATTGATCGGCATTTAGAATTAGTGATTGTACGATCGTTTAGCGTGAAATTGTAATAAAAAATAGGTAATTAAATGATCAAAGTGAAAAATGATTTTTTTTTTTTTTCGTATATTCAGTGACTTCAAATTAATTTCATTTCATGCTTTAGTTAACTTGAGAATACGTTAAAAATATCAGTGTATAAATTAAGGGGGGGTAGGGTTTTTAAATTATTTTTTAAAATTTTTTTTCTGAATGAACAATATGTCGAGAATATTGTGTATAAATTTTAAGTAAATCGGAGTAAAACTAACGGAGTTACAGCGCTTCAAACGACCGGCCGTGATACCTGATTTTTCACGTATAAAAAACTTTAAATCGATTTTCCCGAAAACGTCATTTTTTAAGTTTGTGAACATTAGAACTCAAAATCTACTGAACCGATCCTTTTGAAAATTTAAACATTACTTCTTCATATAAATCAACAGGTAATCAGGAGGAGTTTTTTTTTTTTCAATTTTTTAATAACAAATTAAGCGCGATTTTTTGAGCTAAAATTGCGTTTTTCACTTCCAAGTGCTGCAAAAAATAGAAAAAAAAAAAAAAAAAAAAAACTTCCTGATTACCTCGAGAAATACATCACCTTTAAAATGCATATAAATTTTTTTGATTCAGATGATCCGGTAACGAGTTATAATATTCACCGCAAAACCACTTTTTTTCAAGGCGCCTCTGGAGATTCAACGTCATCGGCTTATTTATCAATATTTTTCATTGAAAATTTTTTCTGAGATACTTCAATAGTTGTACAATAATATGTAATTCTATTTAATAAAATTATATTACTCATGTCGCCGCAAAAAAATCATAAAAATATGCTTTTTTTCGCCTTTAAAACCCTACCACGCCGTTAAACAACATACTTATCGATCACTGATGACAAAATGACGAGAAAAAAAAAACTCATCCCCTAAACATTCGTCACTCACCCCCCTGACGATATCTTCTCTATTCCGGCTGCAAACGAGATAAACTCTGAGGGTGTCGAGAGCACCCTTTCTCACAGCCGGTGCAGGATGTCCGAGATTGTTCACGAGTTCCGGAAGTACGGTCGTCATGGCGTCGTCGATTATCGTGAAATCGAGAGTCGGCAAAACATCGACGAGAACACGAAGAGCATGCTGACGTACCTCCCATTCGGGATCCCGCAATCTCATCGTTATCTCGTCGAAGGTCTCGCGCGTGTCCACCTCAGATGGAAATCGTCGGGTACGTACCTATACATATACACATGTATCTATAGGTGGGGATTTTTTTTTTTAGATTTTTCGTGCAATCGATTTCGCGAAAGTGACGAATTGAAATATCGTTCAACGACGACGACAACGGCGGCGACGAAACTGTCAATCGATCGTATAGAGTTCACGTCTAAATATTCATATATGTAGTCACTAAGTTGAGAGAACACGCCCGACGACAGTACAGAAAAAAAAAACTGTTGATTGACCGATTTCTTTGTGACCTTTTGCATTGAACTATAGACACGTGCACTTGAACTAGTCGAGAAATATTACCGCACTTTTGTTTATACGCTTCGCAATTATAATTTGCATGCTAATGTTTTTCTTTTAACTTTTTTTTACTTCGACGTCAAAACATAAAGGCGAGGCGCGCCACGATTGAAAGTTGCAAAAAAAAAACGTGAAATTTAATTTTTATTTAATTTCATCCGCGCACAAAAAATAAAAAATTATCGGATTCCACATGATAAAATCCCAAATAACTAATAATAAATTTCATCTGGAATTTGGAAGCTGGAAACCTGGAAAACTGGAAAGTGGAAAATCGAAAAGGCAATCGGGAAACTGGACATCTGGGAAATCGGGAGAGCGAAAATTTGGAAATTGGTAAGTGGGAAACCTGCAAATTTGGAAGTTTGTAAGCTGGAGATTTGGAAACTTTGGAAAGTGGACATTTTTGAGAACTGGAAATGTAAAATGGGGAAATCTGGAAACTGAAAAATCTAAGAGGGGGAAATCGGGAAACCTGAAAGTGTGGAAGTTTGGAGTGTGAAAATAGGAAGAACCTTGGAAATTCGGAAACTGGAAACTTGGAAAGAGGTGATTCGGTAATTGGAAACCCTGGAAACTGGAAATGGGAAAGGTGAAAATTTGGAAACTGGAAACTGGAAATCTGAGAAGGATAAAAGAAGGGAAAAAAGACAACAATACGGCGGACAATGACACACAGGTGGAAAAGGACGAATAGAACAGCGGAAAAGGAGAGGAAGATCGACCGAAGCTACGCGAGAAAGAAACGGAAAATGAAAAATGAAAATATTGATAGAGGGAATAAATGTGAGGGAAGGGATTGTAAAAACTCGAAAAGTGTATACAAAGAAATAAACAACAATTACTACTACTAATAAATTTGAAATATGATAAAAAATAAAACATCCAGAGAAAATAGAAACCTTTCAATTACGTTTTCCTGAAAATTTCCTGAAATCATTACTCTTTTATGCGTTATTTTTAAATGAATAACCATTAAATCGAACGGAAATGTGGAATTAATTGAATTTAATCGTATAGAGTCGAAAATTTATATGCCCAGTGCAATTAAATCAGCGATGACCTCCATTCTACGGAAATTTTCAATGAATCTACCACCATTGAACATTTGTTAAAAGCGAAAATCGCTCGTAATACCGGAGAGAGAGAGAGAGAGAGGAATTCGATCAAATGAAAATATCATTACAACCCCGCGTGTATTGGAGATCGCCGAGAGTAAAGCTAATGCATCTCGAATGAGCCACCTCACATTATAACGTATATCCGCGGGTAATCTACCTGATAAAAGTTTGTTGTATTACCGCGATATTGTAGTGCGTAATATAATCCACCATTCGCGAAATTATGAATGTACAAAGCGCCCTGGTAAGCCGATTTTAAATATGATTTCATAAAATCGCGATATTGTGATTACAGAGTACATTTTCTATTTAAAAATGCACCTGTATAAAGGGATATAAATATCTACTACTAACATATGTACAGTGTATTTATATCGAAAGGGCATTATCCAGAACTTTGCTATGATTTAATGATAGTTTCAAGAGCTTTGAAATAAAAATTGTTGCATCACGTGTTCTTGCACCAGAAAAGCTCAATTAAAGTGGGGTTTTTTTTCCCCCATGCAATTTATTTTAATAGCAAAATAAATTCGCCATGCGAAAAATTTATAAGCCGCCCCTTAAGGTGGTAGTCTGGTAACTTGAGCGGATTTTCATGTCTTTTTTGGAGGGCGTTTTTTTGTAGGAAAATAAAAATGAATCGTTTTGGATATTTAGGATGTTTTTATTTACATATTAAAGATACAAAAAAAAAAATGTTTGAAAAAATTTAATAGTTTATTATTATTATTATTATTATTTATCGAAGTTGGCACCTCGAAGTTGGCAGCCCGGGTCCTAACTTTTTTTCTACCGAACCGATTGCTTTCGAATTTTAACAGGCTACTCTACACACTAATAGTTGTCGTCGGAATTACCGAGAAATTTGTTCACCCCTAACTTTTTATTTTACAACCCCTTCTTTGCTAAAATAAAAGGACTTTAGCTTCAAGGGCTTTGAAATAAAACTTGTTGCATCACGTATTCTTGTACCAGAAAAGCTCAATTAAAGTGGGGTTTTTTTCCCCCATAAAATTAATTTTAACAGCAAAATAAATTCGCCATGCGAAAAATTTATAAGCAACCGCCTCTTAAGGTGGCGGTCTGGTAACTTAAGCGGATTTTCATGTCTTTTTTGGAGGGCGTTTTTTTGTAGGAAAATAAAAATGAATCGTTTTGGATATTTAGGATGTTTTTATTTACATATTAAAGATACAAAGAAAAAATTTTTTGAAAAAATTTAATATTTTATTATTATTATTATTATTATTGATCGAAGTTGGCACCTCGAAGTTGGCAGCCCGGGTCCTAACTTTTGTTCTACCGAACCGATTGCTTTCGAATTTTAACAGGCTACTCTACACACTAATAGTTGTCGTCGGAATTACCGAGAAATTTTTGCACCCCTAACTTTTTATTTTACAACCCTTTCTTTGCTAAAATAAAAGGACTTTAGCAAAGAAGGGGTTGTAAAATAAAAAGTTAGGGGTGAAAAAATTTCTCGGTGGTTCCGACGAGAACTATAAGTGTGTAGAGTAGCTTGTTAAAATTTGAAAGCCGGATTAAAATATGATTTCATAAAATCGCGATATTGTGATTACAGAGTTCATTTTCTATTTAAAAATGCACCTGTATAAAGGGATATAAATATCTACTACTAACATATGTACAGTGTATGTATATCGAAAGGGCATTAACCAGAATTTTGCTACAATTTAATGATAGTTCCAAGGGCTTTGAAATAAAAATTGTTGTATCACGTGTTCTTGTACCAGAAAAGCTCAAAATTAGAGTGGGGTTTTTTCCCCCATGAAATTAATTTTAACAGCAAAATAAATTCGCCATGCGAAAAATTTATAAGCAACCGCCCCTTAAGGTGGTAGTCTGGTAACTTAAGCGGATTTTCATGTCTTTTTTGGAGGGCGTTTTTTTGTCGGAAAATAAAAATGAATCGTTTTGGATATTTAGGATATTTTTATTTACATATTAAAGATACAAAAAAAAAATTTGTGGAAAAATTTAATACTTTATTATTATTATTATTATTATTATTGATCGAAGTTAGCACCTCGAAGTTGGCAGCCCGGGTCCTAACTTTTGTTCTACCGAACCGATTGCTTTCAAATTTTAACAGGCTACTCGACACACTAATAGTTATGATCGGAATTACCGAAAAAAATTTTCACCCCTAACTTTTTATTTTACAACCCCTTCTTTGCCAAAATAGAAGGACTTTAGCAAAGAAGGGGTTGTAAAATAAAAAGTTAGGGGTGAAAAAATTTCTCGGTGGTTCCGACGAGAACTATAAGTGTGTAGAGTAGCCTGTTAAAATTTGAAAGCAATCGGTTCGGTAGAAAAAAAGTTAGGACCCGGGCTGTCAACTTCGAGGTGCCAACTTCTATCAATAATAATAATAATAATAAACTATTAAATTTTTTCAAAAAATTTTTTTTTTGTATCCTTAATATGTAAATAAAAACATCCTAAATATCCAAAACGATTCATTTTTATTTTCCTACAAAAAAACGCCCTCCAAAAAAGACATGAAAATCGGCTTAAGTTACCAGACTACTACCTCAAAGTGATAAAGTAATTTTGAAAAATATTAATAAACTTCGTTTTACTGTGTAATTGATGAAATGCAGAGAGGATACGTGGTGTAGGGCTTGGAGAGCAACAATTGGTATAATATCGATGCTCACCACGTGCTCCCAAAGTGGGGTGAGTTGTATGGGCTGGCCGGACGGGGGTCGAACAGGTGTCATCTTGTGGCGCATTGGTGTTTCCTCCTGACGACCGGGCGATTGCAAAACTGTCGTTTCGTTATCCAATCGGGCTTGACCGGATGACGATAATTTATTAATTGTATTAAGGGGCGCGGAGTCCACCGGGGGCTTCAACGGCCCCGTTCTCGTCGATCCTGTCATCGAGGATTCGAACTCCACGCACCCGAACATAACTCGTCACGTTTCATCTCTCGGAAAAGCCGAGTTCTTCATGATGACGGACACGATGACGCGGATGAGAGCGCCATTGACATTAAGGATTTGTTTTCGCGGTTCGATTGATCGAGGGTTGTACGTCAAACTGATCTGTATATAGACAGATCGTTATTACACTTCCGGTTAATTCGAACGATTGTCTTCGATTGATTGCAGAAAAGAAATTTGCAAATTTACTGCAAAATATAAGATATCAATTGTAGAAACTGTATGGTTTCTGATAATTTCAATGTCTTCAAGATCGATTCGTTGAATTTTCCGATTCTCTAACACCTTTTGGCCATTATTAAGATTGGCGTTGCTCAAATTTCACAACGAAATGTTCAGTTTTAAGAGAAATCAAAAAATGGTTATTAGAAGAAAAAAAACGTGACGGATAAAAACGACAACAAAAAAACGTTATGCTTGAAAAAACGTCCTAAATTCGCGATAAAGTGAAGGTTATATCGAGCTGATAAATGTAACGTAAACTTTATAGTTGGAAGGTTAACGCAAATATTGCTATGTATACAAATATGCACGATAAAAGCTATCCATCTCTTTTCATCGGGCATATAGAACAAGAGTAAAGCTCAGTAATAAACACAGGGCTAAAGCAACAAAACCTTTCTATAGACCAAGAGAGAAAGATAGAGAGAGAGAGAGAGAGAGAATGAAGGAGGGGATGAAAGAAGGCACTAACCGGAAGACATCGTGCCTGGCGTTCAAGGTACGTGTGAATAAGTAAATCGCGAATGCGAGGTCTTTTATATATGAATTTCTAGAGCAATGCTTTTTCATCGCGTATACGCGAATTGCTAGGATAAACAAGACAAAGGTTTCAATGCTAAACAATATAAATATACATACATTACGAGACTATACACGTGCATATTTTTGTTTATTTTTATATGACTGAAAGTTTTCAAGATAAATTGAAAAATCATATTGAAGATGGTTCAAGACGCTAAAATAGGGTTTTCAAACTCGACACTCCATTCGTCGATGATTATTCATTGCAAGCCAATATTCAGTCCAATTTCAAGGATTAAATAGAAGATTTTAGTGTAAAAAAGTATTTTACGGAGAATTTTAATGGTAGCGTTGATTATCTAGGGAATTTTTACGACTTGGTAGTCTTTAAGAACTTTTAGTCCCAATTTCAATTATAAAGAGTACCAAATTGTTAAAATTAAAATTCTCCGTAAAATACTGATTTACACTAAAATCTATATAATCCCTGAAAAAGGGTTAAAAAAAATTATGCAAATTGACAATTTCCAGAGTTCTGATGTCTCTAATAACTTTTAGTTGCATTTTCAGTTTTAGAGACATTAGAACTCTGGAAATTCTCAATTGGCACAATTTTGTTTTTTTACATTAAGCAAACAACAACTCGAAATTCTCTATCTAGGGAGTTTTTAACCTGCCTAGTCCCTTAACCGGAATTTAACGTTGCCCTACAGCAATAAATTATAAAAGTTGATAATTTGTAGTATTAATACCCGATTTTAATCTTCCATTTGAGACTATTGAGTTCCAAAAATTGTGAATAATAATTTTTTATTAAAAGATCTATTCGTAATGTTCAGCAGCGATGAAAATTTTATATTTCTATAAAAAAAGAAATGATTTTTTCGTCGGTTATTGATCGCGTAGTCGAGTAACACCGATCGCTGTGAGAGAATCAAATTTAACAACGTACGATAATGAGAAAAGTGGTAACGGTCGTGTGACGCATATACATAAGTAAGGGTGAGAGGGAGAGAGCTTTTTTTTATCTATCCCCACGGATCTCCCACGACACGAACAACCCTCATGCGCGAGTCACCGGTAGTTCGAAAGTGGTACACACGAAAGGTGCCGTCGAGACGATCGAGAAAGATCGGGAAAAAAAATAAGAAAATATTAACGATAATAAGACGCTTTGTAATCTCCGCGTTTGTAAAGTTTTAATTTTTTTTATTCTACAAGATTATCAAAGATCTCGTTTCTGAGGAACGAAATTCAAAAGCACTAGAGTCAGTATAAGTGGTGAATGATAAATGATTAAATAATGAATTATTTTCAAGTTTAATTATATGCAATATTTGAAAAAAATAATAAAAAATGTAAAAGTCGTTATTAATAAAAAAATTTAATGTTAAAATCGTCACCTCTTATGTCAATGACAAATTTTTCAGTGATTTTCAAATTTTTACCAAACTTGCTCATAAATAATAATTATATTTCGCTGATAAATAATGAATGATTAAATAATTAATTATTTTCAAGTTTAATTATATGCGATATTGAAAAAAATTATAAACAATGAAAAAGTCGTGATTAATAAAAAAAAATTCATGTTAAAATCGTCACCTCTTATATCAATAACAAATTTTTCAATGATTTTCAAATTTTTACCAATCTTACTCATAAATAATAATTATATTTTGCTTATTTATTATTTTTGTATTAATTGAATATTAAAATAATTATTTAAAAAAATCGCGTTATTCTTACGACGGTAAACGAAACGCGTCTGACCAAAGCCGGCATGTGACTACTGGCACTCTACTCTCGTGGCGAGTTTGTAAGCTCTCTCTTTCTCTCTTTCTCTCTTTCTCTCTCTCTCTCTCTCTCTCTACCTGGGTATGGATATCGACCATCAACCGACGTCCCCCACTTTCGACCTGGGGCCAGTTCTTGACGACGACGACGACGTCGTCGACCAAGTCACCACGGTTTTTTTTCTACATATCTATGTATATGGGGGTGTGTACGTAGATAGGTATGTAATGTACTAGAACGTCCTGGCTCTGTTGCAATAAACAGCGAGAGAATCATTGCCGCTGAGACTTCTGCGGACTGCGGCTGAACGATACTCTCTGTTTCCCCTTCGAGTTGTCTCTATTTCTCTTCGTGACACTATGGGAACAACCTGACTCCACTAATACACTCGTTGTGTCGGTGAGATCGACTCTCGGAGATTCTTATTGAAAACAATCGAAATGAGATCGTTAATACTACCAGAAATCGATTTATCGATTTATTAATTTTTTAATATACAAATACTTTGAACGTTAAAATGCCGCAGGGATAAAATTATTACTTTGTGAGTACGTTCGTCGAGTGTATGAGTTGAAAAAAAAATTAATGACAATTCCTCTGTTCGATCAAAAGTTAATTTATCTAAATGTATAATTACTCGGAATGAGTCGAAAGATTAATCCGCAGAATGCCACGTAAATCGACTTTCACAACGCCAATTCGACTTTTCGATCTGATCGCTAATTTTTTTCAAGCTGGCGGCGAAGGTGTCGAATTTTCATGAGCAACATATTTATTTTATACATAGATCGATCGATCTATCATCAATAATCATTACTTATTCTTCAGACATGTCACAGAACGCATCGATCGAGTTATCGAGACAGCCGAACAATGTTAAGGATCGATTTGCTTGGAACAGGTACGAGGAATACCTAAGGACACGTCGATCACTTTATAATTGATGGATCGATCGAGGGATTTTCATTATTCAAGTATTCAAGTATTATCGAGTTGTAGAGAAGAAGAGAGAGTAGAGTAATATCGTTTGGAGTTTTATATATATATATATATATAGTGAAAGTACTCACCCAGTTAGCCCTCTCGTTACGGTGATAATGAAGTTTGGTTACGTACTTCTCGCTCAACACTAATTGTATATATATATATATATATATATTAGGGCGATTTTTTTCGATTATTTTTTTTTTTAGTCTCCACCCGAAATTTTATTGGATATGTCGAAAGAGAAATTCCCTGAAAGTTACAGCCCTTAATATTAATTCTAAGTACTTTCCCAAAGCGTGAGAAGATTTTCCATCTAAAGTACACGTAAATCGAATTTTTTTTTTTTCAAATTTCTATAACTCAGCCGTATTTTATGCTATCATATTATTCTTGGTTTCGACTTACTCAGAATAAAACAATCTAAAAAAGTGCCTTTTGCGGCGAAAGTCTAAATTGTACTGGTGAGTTGGTACGGGTCACTGATGATTTTTACCCAAAATTCTCGTTTTTTTGCTGTTATCTCCGAAACAAGTAACTTTACGAAAAAAATGTAGAAGAAAAATTTGTTGGAAATTTAATTTCCAACAAAAAAGGTCCTATCGACCCAATTGCTTAGATTAATATTTCTTGAAATATTGAACTTTAACTTATGAGTAGTCTAAAATTTATAAAATATGAAATATTAAATAATAAAAAAAATAAAAAATAAAAAAAGTTCAATATCTCGAGAAATATCAATCTAAGCAATTGGGTCGATAGGACCTTTTTTGTAGGAAATTAAATTTCCAACAAATTTTTCATTTACATTTTTTTCGTAAAGTTAATTGTTTTGGAGATAACAGCAAAAAAACAAGAATTTTGGGTAAAAATCAACTTCAGTGACCCGTACCTACTCACCAGTACAATTTACACTTTCGCCGCAAAAGGCACTTTTTTAGATTGTTTTATTCCAAGTATATCGAAACCAAGAACAATATGATAGCATAAAATGGGCTGAGTTATAGAAATTTGAAAAAAAAAAAAAATTCGATTTACGTGTATTTTAGATGGAAAATCTTCTCACGCTTTGGGAAAGTACTTAGAATTAATATTAAGGGCTGTAACTTTCAGGGAATTTCTTTTTCGACATATCCAACAAAATTTCGGGTGGACTGAAAAAGAAAATAGTCGAAAAAAAAAATCGGCCTAATATATATATATAGTGAAAGTACTCACCCAGTTAGCCCTCTCGTTACGGTGATAATGAAGTTTGGTTACGTATTTCTCGCTCAACACTAATTGTGTATATATATATATATATATATATACGTGCACAAAAATACACACAAATTCTATACCTACTTGTATACAATTATTCTGGCTGAATTATCAGAGTAATTGCATTACACTGTTCTTTGAACTGCAGCAAATTCGGGACGTGGCAAATAATGTAGCTACGTCCCGAATTATATATGATTGTCAATATCCTGCGGCTATGTATCAGCTGCCGGCAGTTATTAATAAGCAAATATTGTACTAACTGCTAGTTCACTAATCTAGTTTCATGGTACTTGAAAGATATATATATATATATATATATATATATATATATATATGTGTGTACCCGGTTAACGGTAGGCCCGCATGTCGCATTTAACTTTTGAAATGCTATAAACGATAAGATATTTGCATTCGTACTAATAAGTAGTATTCTCGTAACGATTATCGGATTCAAAAAGAAATATCGATAGCGTGAAACTGCAATGAAAGTAATGAACAAAACTTTTGTTTTATTATTCGTAAGTTACGATGAAAAAAAAAAATGAGAATAAATGTAATTTCATTGACATTAAATAACGTCTCTTTCGTAAACAAAAAGCTGTAATCATCACTTTCACCTAAAATATCTTGAAAATTCTATATCATAGATCATAACAATTGAACGATCATGGCAGCTTATTAAACATGGAAAAACGTGATCTGCTAACTTACCTTTAATCTCTACTGCTGGCTCATAAGTAGACGAAAATGGATAAATTCAACAGTAATAACATGAACCAACCTTTCGAACCGTAGGGATTTTTTTTTTCCTCATCGCTGATTTGACGGGAAAGTTATATAGTTCTGGTATCTTAATCAAAATGAAACGATAAATTGTATTAATTGTTTCGTAACTTCTAACTTAATCGTGCTTAGTCGGGCCAAGAGCAGTGTCCAAAGACAAATTATTGAGGGTGATGCCCCATGGCCAAGAAGTGTAACAAGTAGGTCAAGCCATGCGAGAATTTAGGGAATGATAATTTAACCAGAGCCCTCACGATTCGTTACTTCCGGTTTGCCGGTGTAAATACACGAATAAAGGTCTCACGCAACACATTAATGGGATATTGTATTCTCCCCCTTCGAACAGACGATGTAATAAATTCCCAAACTGGAGGTTTATTCGTACTGTTAAACATCAGAGACGCAATTAACACCGAGGATATATGACATTTTGGCAGGAAAATCCAGGGCGGAAATGATTGATGGAGGAAAAAAAAAACGCACAAGGCATAATTGATTGCGAGGAAAACGGACAGATCTTCTTAATAGTAATCATATAATGTCATCCAATTAAAAACCCTATTAATAATAATAATAAAATTCTCTTCTTAAAATCTCCTCTTTTTTTTCATTCTTTACAATAATAATTAATAATTCTTGGCAGCAGTCAGCCTTTAATAACGATAAATTTAGTTTTTTTGTTGTTGCAAACACAGCCCCACAAGTTAACACAGTTTACGCTTGGTGGCGCTACCATCGTTGAGCGTCATGGCTGCGTTTACATCTAATTTTCAGGTCAAAGTGTTTACAAAAGTTTATAGTGCCGGTACGAAAATTGTATCTTTAATGAAATTGTATTATTTTATTGGAAAAATGTACGCAAATGTACGTATCACCTAATCACAACACTTCGGCGTTGAAGAAAAAGGTTGGAACATAGAAAATTTTATAATTCATGATAACCAACTTTTTCTGTCACAAACTGTATTTTCTATGCACTTTGGCCCATTTCATACATCGAAATATCGCGACTTTAGATCTTCGAATAGTGATGATCACTATTATAGCAATTACAAATCATAGTAACGCGTGTAAATTTTAATATTTCGAAACATAGAATATGGCAAGTATAACTACAAACAAAAAAGTCATTATTTAAAATTTTGTTGTAACAAAATTGTAATGCTAACCTCTCTATACGATTATCGATAAATCAATTCCCTTTTAGCGTTCTACACCTTAGATTTATAGTATACAGATTTTTTTTTATCATCACTACGTATTTGTATACAGTATGCTACATTTTCATCACATGTTCTGAATTTTTGGTCTTGCGCCATTAACATATGTCATAATACTTGAATTTTTTCGTTCGCCCTGTCCGAAGTTATATAAACAAGAAATGCTATCTAGATATATGTGTATAAATATATACATAAGTGCATTATAGTTCCCTGCTAGACTAATTGAGTTTTGCTGTTCGACGCAGAAAGCATCATTTCCTCCTCTTTCTCGTTTGAGTGACTCCTTGGTTTGGAATTTTGTACAGGATTTTGGGAGTATAATATAACCGCGTAACTCACCATAGCTATTGCAATAATTGTATTGAGATATATCGGTATGTCGAATATCAACCAACACAGTACAGCAGTGAACATTAGCTCGAGCGCGCTAGCGAACGTCTTTAAAATTGAATTCAAGTTTTTGAGAAAGAAACTTGTTATAATACCTATAGCGGCGTTGTTTATCATAATGGTCACTACTTTGGGCTGAAGGATAATGTTTGAAACAACATTTTCAAACGCCGTCAATGGATTTCCCCGAATAGCAAGGACCATAAGATTACAGAGTATACTGTCGATGTACATGAATACGTTTTGTACAAAAATGTTTATGTTAGCTCCCTGTCCCTTCAGCAGATATTCGTTGTAGACACCGGCCAGACACGAGCATATCGTCTGAAACAAAATTTTTATTGCCTAAAAAAATCAAGATTTTTGTATAAATACAATCTCTCTTTTTAAATTTCACTTATAGTCGGATGAGTGGTCAATTTTTTCAATCATTTCTACTAATTTTTCGTGAAAAGATAGACGATACTGCCATACGTGTCGGTAAGATGAAAAAATATTTGTACTACTGAATTAATAAAAAAATGGAATAGTTTATATCAATTCGAGTTATTCTTCGATTACATGCTTATAATTATTGAAATTTCCAAAACAGTCAACCAGTTGATTTTCAAATTGCGTTAAAAGATGGAAAATATAAATTTTTGTTTATCGGGTCCACGTCATCTTCCCCAAATCGGATAATACTATTTGTAACAAAACAATATTTGTTTTTTTGATTCTTTACCTGTACGAAGATGAACAGAACGTTGATATTGAGATGAAAATTGGAGAGCAACGAATTATTTCCAAAATCCAGATTCAGATGTTTCATCATACATCCAAGTGTCAACATCACCAGCGATATCCATTGCTTCGAAGATAATTGTTTGTTAAAAACCACCTACGGAAAATGTGAAACAAGTTGCTCCGTTGATAAGTAAGTTCTGGACGATAGAATACCGGAGCAACACTACAGTTTTATTGATTATATTTACCTGAAATATTATACCGGTGATAACGACGCGAAATTGTAGCAATAAATAGTATGTTGTCGGATCGAAAACAGCTAAATTAACAAAAGCGAGATTGTTGTAGAGACAGTAGAGAAATGACGGTACCATATACAGCACCAAAACTGTAAAATCATAAAAATATCACATTATCCATTTGTCAAAGTTCGAAAATACAGTTTTTTAAATAAATCCTGAAAGACGCCTCACCCTGTTTGTGTTTCACTATCTCGCGAAAGAGAAGCGAAATTTTGTTTCTAGAAGAGATTGAAAAATTTAATACAACAATATTAAATAATACAGGCTGTTTTTTTTTAGTCAAAGATTAATTTACTCACTCCCAACAGTACAGGCCTACCGATACGATCAGTTTAAGGACCTCGGTCATGAGTACCACAGTCACAATATTGTACGCGTACTCTCCTTTGCTCTGTGACCAAGTGACAATGATTCCTTGACACACAAAAAACTATAACATTACTTGGTACATAATTTAATTTCATGAGTATTCCAGGGCAAGTTAATACAATAACAAATTTTTCAGCCGCTACATCAAATTGTATCAAAATTGCATTGTATTATTTTATTCATTCTCTTTTAAATTTCTCCAAGTTCCAAATCCATAAATACATTATTTCCTACGTTATCTAGGAATGGTAAAGTAAAGAATAAAATTTCTGCTGCACTTTCTCCTGTACAATGAGACTGGAAATTTGAAATAACACAGATTGAGCCTTTGTATACAAATTTTATATACGATTTTTGTAATAACAAGTGTGAATGATTTTTCCATGTCTCTCTATTGGACATAACGAAACTTTTCAATATCTACAATATCAGTTTCAGCCTCAATCACAAATCGGCAAAGTGCCAAAAACTTTAGGAATATTTTAGCTAGAGCAAAACTGTGAACATTTAAAATATTTTCTGTAAATGAATTTTCATCGGATTTAACGAAAATTGAGAAAATCTATTTGAAAAATGATCCTCAACGATTCTGTAAATTGTGGCCATGTATCAATACCAAAAATGATTTATAAATAATAAAAAAGAAATTGTAATTGCGATATTAAAAAAAAAAATTCACTAGGTTCCCCTGAAAAAAATGCTTTTAATAAAACGTTTTTATATTTGATGAGACTTTTATAATGGAAACGAGTCCCGACACTATCGTGATCGGTCGAGATAATATCAAGAAAATTGTAACTAAACGAGTACAAGAAATGAACAAGGAATTCGAACATGAAACCGGCATAGATTCGTGAAATAAAAAAACACACCCATTACAAAATTGCCATAACACTTTAGAACGTTCGGACAATTTGAATAATCAAACAAAATGTGAATTAAATTCAATGCAAGATTAATTTTACCTTGATTCACGAAGAGTGCCATGTACGAGATAAAAATAACAGCGCTCCATTTTCCGGGAAACAGTTCCGACCAGTTTATCGTACCCATTGCACATCCATTCAGAATAACAATAATATATTTTCGTGAATTTCGTCAAACGTCATGTTTCAGAAGTGCCAAGTCGGATCTCTCGTTGTCTCCGGAAGTTCGTGTAAATTCGAGCAACCGACTCGACGAGCAGGACGTGAGCAGACGCCCACAGACGCCGCTCTACTAAACAACACTTAAACACCCTCTTCTCATGCATGCGACACGTGTAATTGTGTACGTGACACGGTTTGCGCAGAACCCCACGAAGGAGAGCAGGAGCGGCGCCGTACCAACAATCGCACGAACGCATTGTTCGATATCGACAAACACAGAAAAGTTATGACGGCTGTGACTTTATGTTTAAAAAAAAATAAGACAAAAAATATCTTATCTCGAGAATTCCTGATAAAAGCGTTTCAACTTGTACGCGGAAATATCATAGATAAGCGAAGGAGAAAAAAAAATCTGCCATTTGAGAAATACAAATTGAGAAAATGTGACGAACTAAAAAGTTTTAGTCCTTCGTGAATTTTACCTTCACTTCCGGTCTAACCGGAAGTAGATTTTTGTCAAATATTTATGGAGCGTCGGCGAAATGGATTAAAAAAAAATGTATACGCGAACAGACTTATTTTGTGTCAGGCCCGCACGAAATTCACGTGGCACAATTGAAACAAACCGACGATACGTTATCCGCTTTATCAGCTAAACACGGATACTCTTACGTGGTTTTACGAGTAGCGAGAATCGTTAAACTTCCCGATTGCGTTGCATACAGGAACAGCCGCAATGTTGGTCATTCGTTAGGCGTATCGACGTGCCGAAAAAAATGTCAGCAATACGTGGTCATTTTATTTTCAACGACAAACTCACGAGTTGCAAGTATTTATTCGACCGATCAAGATTCATTGCGAATCGATCGTTTATTATTGTTACTTTTTTTTTTTTTCTCGGTATGTCAGCTACTATATTACAGCTATTATAATATTTATCCGTTATGTACATAGTCCAAGGAATTATAGTTGTGTATAATTAATGTATAATCGTTATAATTATATATAATTAATTAATAAGTTAATTATTAATTATATATAATTAAGTTTCATATATATATATTTTTTTTTATACATTAACTTCGTCCCACGTAGCTATATCTATAATATGCTCGATGCATTCGAAGTAACGTACTTTTTGTTTTTTTTTTCTTTCATAAATTACTACGTCGATATCTTACAGGGATTTATAAAATTTCTTTCATAGCAAACACGGTCTCGCTACCTCTGCCCCGGACACATTTTTCTGTTCTTTATTCTTTTTTTTTTTTTTTTATTATTCAATTCCAAAGATAATAATTAATTTTGTATGTAATCAACATTTAAAAAGTAAATTCAAGATTTTACTTTTTAAACGTTTGTGTTCGTGTGTGTGTTTTTTTTTTAAACACCAGGAAATACAACGATCAATTGATCTAGAGCAGAGTTCACGGTACACATAAATATTATATCTATCATCATTTAACGCTGGAGAAACGCGCTATATATTATTTTCTTTTACTCACTCGTTACGATTCTTCGAAAATTCGATTTCGGAAGCACACAACCTTGACAAATAAAAGCTCGCTTTTACAATTGTTTCACGTTACTATTTCCATTTCGAGAATAGCGAGAAAATGAAGAAAAACTTGCAAATACGTCACTGAAGCAACACCGTGATTACGAATTGTGATGCAAAGTTGCTACTGACAACTCGACGAGGAAAACGACCGAGATCAATATATATCTATATACTTTTTTCTTCGTTTTTTTTTTCACGAGAACTTTCCGTAGGAAAAAAACGAAATTACGCTTAATTAGTATACTGTGGAACGAAAGAAAGAAAAAAAAATTGTAAATTCGTGCTAAATAGACGTAAAATGGCAACCACAACGATCGGAACTCCTCGCTTTGTTGTTTTCTTTTTATCAAGAGAATATCGAAGTTTTAGAAAATGTATTACAAAGATCGACGCGGTCCAACTCTCGCGCCCTTGTGATCTCGGATAAATTCCTTTCTTTTGAGTATCCGTAGACTCGATGGACGTGATGGTACTATTGAATGTTTTTTTTTTCTTCCGCATAGTTTTTCCACTCTTTTTGATTTTCATCGAGATATCCCTCGCTTCTGACGAGACGATAAGATGGTGTAGAGGTGAACGAGGTAAAAAAAAAAAAGAAAAGAAAATAAGGACAAACCACTCTTTGAACTTTTCTGCTATCCGTGTTAATTACTAACAGACGCGGCCACCTTTGGATTAATTAATTCTTCCCGACCAAACGTCATTTCCCGTTCTTCTCACGCGGCGAAATATTATTCGGAATTCTTCAATTGTTTCAGAATCTGTTGCGATATGAGTTTCGTGGCGTCGCTAGCGTTAGGAATAAGAAACCTGTCCATATCGGAGATGAGTACGGTGTCGTTGTACTGCGTTGTACCGTACTTGAAAGTTATGAGGTCCGGATGACGCTTTCTCGATGTTATCCTAACGATACTTGAGAGCGGACGTTTTACAATGACGTGGGCGGCACCTTTGCGGCCTTGAATTTCTCGTAACACGATCAGATGACTTTCGGTTACTAGAAGTTGACTGTAATGCGAAATAATCATTAATTAACGAAATAATTGAATAATCTACCGACAACAGTGGACGCGCGGTCGCGGTGCGCGGCCCAAGTTGACCAACTTTGGCCGCGATCACCAGTTGGATTGGTGACCGCTTAGCCGTGCTCTGGCTGACGCGCCTACTGTCGCAGTTTTATTGAATTTCTGATGTAGTAAATACAACTGAAACTCAATCAAAGAAACAAAAAGTTGTCTGTATCGATACAAGTTTTTCGCAGTTTCCCCGTGTCCATGGCAAATGCGATACAGTGTAGCTAAGCCGTCTCCGGGCGCAATGGAAGTTAGGTTAACTTAAGGTAGTAGTCTGGTAACTTGAGCCGATTTTCATATCTTTTTTGGAGGGCGTTTTTTTGTAGGAAAATAAAAATTAATCGTTTTGGATATTTAGGATGTTTTTATTTATATATTAAAGATACAAAAGAAAAATTTTTTGAAAAAATTTAATAGTTTATTATTATAACAAAATGTGGCGGACTTTGGGAAAAAGTTTTTTTTTTTCCAAAGTTCGCCATTTTGTTATTTATCCATGAAATTTAACTTCAGTAGTTCCGACCAGAATGACATGTCTATTAGGGTGGCCCTTAATATGGGTAAAAAAAAATTGATCGCGCCGCCCTTCAAAGCGGTTCCGAATACTAAAAAAAAAACCTACGCGAAGCCCCAGCTATGTCCGTTAAGAGGAAGACGTGGCTGTAAGCATGAACTTAAATTTAAATATCAATTTTTCTTCATGATTGGAGAAATTTTGATTTTTTCAATCTAGTTTATGTGTCAATTTTTTTTTTAACTTTCCGAAGCCATTGTATATTGGTATTCAATGTACAGATCAGATAATATGGTCCTCCATACTAGATTTGATGAGCGTTCAGGTCTGCCATCCTATTATTTTGGAACAATGGTTTGATTCAGCCACTGTCAAACGTTTTTAATCATATCAAAATCAAACGTTAAATTTGCATCTTGTCAGAAAAATCTATTAAGTAAGAAGAATATAAATTCACGATAAACCATTCACATCGAACTTGATATGAAAAAAATATTACGAAAAAAATATTATGTTTTTTCCGACCAATTGGATGACTTGTGCGAACAAATAATTTCTTTGTTTTCAATAAAACGAACAAGCTCGCCAAGTTTAAAATCCTGCCAAATTTAAAATGTCCTTATGCATTTTTGCGAGAGTAATTTGCAAATATATTTTTTATCCACATCACTGGAAGTCTGATCTCAGTGAAATATTAATATGTTTGCATCTCAGCACACAAGGAATATTTCTAACAAAATTGAAAAAAAAAAAAAAAACAATTCTGGCCGATCCGGAAGTTCGATGTGAATGGTTTATCGTGAATTTATATCCTTCTTACTTAATAGATTTTTCTGACAAGATGCAAATTTAACGTTTGATTTTGATACGATTAAAAGCGTTTGACAGCAGCTAAATCAAACCATTGTTCCAAAATAATAGGATGGCAGACCTGAACGCTCATCAAATCTAGTATGGAGGACCATATTATTTGATCTGTATATTGAATACCAATATACAATAGCTTCGGAAAGTTAAAAAAAAAATTGACACATAAACTTGATTAAAAAAATCAACATTTTTCCAATCATGAAGAAAAATAGATATTTAAATTTAAGTTCATGCCTACAGCCACGTCTTCCTCTTAACGAACATAGCTGGGGCTTCGCGTAGGTTTTTTTTTTAGTATTCGGAACCGCTTTGAAGGGCGGCGCGATCAATTTTTTTTTTACCCATATTAAGGGCCACCCTAATGTCTATAGATTAAGAATTATCAAGAATTTTTTATTTCAGATAACATCAAGAGCCAAAATCTCCGGGGCCACCCACGCGCTTTTTTTTCGAGGTGCCAACTTCGATCAATAATAATAATAATAATAAACTATTAAATTTTTTCAACAACATTTTTTTTGTATCTTTAATATGTAAATAAAAATATCCTAAATATCCAAAACGATTCATTTTTATTTTCCTACAAAAAAACGCCCTCCAAAAAAGACATGAAAATCGGCTTAACTTACCAGACTACTAACTTAACGAAGGGTCGTACGTAAAAACCCGAAAGGGTATACGTTTGAACAAAGAAAATAAAATAATAATTGAATAATCAATGACCAAGGGTATTTACTATTGAGATTTGAAGAAAATCGTGAAAAGAACAAAGATGTTATGGAAATGTCTCATTATACGCGAAATGACCGAAGGCTTTTGCTACAATGTTGATGATTTACTGTGCAAAACAAGAAAACCTTAATTTTTTTTGTGTTGCCCAATTCACGAAGAATCGTTCCACAAATCGTGATTACCTCTCGTAAACGTATCCGTTGACTTTAACCTCTTGACACTTGAAGGAATGTAACAAATTTGGATCTTTCAACCATTGCTGAATGGAAACGACTTCGACCGGTTCCTCGCTCTCGTGCTTGCACGTCATCATATCTATAAATTCAAGGCATATCGTCAAACGTACGCGAAACAACGTATTCTATTTTTCTGATCAAGTTATTACGAGTGACATTGGAAAAATTGTTCCAATTTTTTTTAAACTGCCATTTACCGCGTGAATTCTTACCGAGATCTTGATCGTCGTCTATGCTGAATACCGGCGGTGGATTTCTTCCTCGTCTATTGTGCTCGCCGTCTTTGCCATTTTTATTCTCGATCGCGCCGGTCGCGCTTGCCGAAGGATTTACAATATAATCAAAGAGCTTTCCTCTAACCTCTTGACTCTTCAGTCTCATTGCCATGCCAATTTTTCCGAAAAGATCGGTATTATTGTTCTTAAGTTTGGCTGGACTTGCCTCGTTCGAGTTTCCCCCGGAAATATTTGAATTACAAACGAGGCAATGTTGGGAATTGTGATCAATGAGATTCGAGACTACCTCGTCGCCAAAGTACTCGTGAATCGCTGTGGAAACGGTAACGAACTTGTTGGCGCTGGTATTTTAAAAATTAAAGTTGTTTCTTCTTTAATTCTAGATACCGAAAGGAACATACCTTGATATCCCGAGGCTATCATACTGACGTACTGAGTGTGTTTCTGTAGAAACGACGCAACGACCATGTGAGTGTAACGATCCTCCTCCTGACGTCCACTGCCCAAAAAGCAAAGATGCTCACCGCCCGCCTGAGAACCAACAGCGAGTGCTTGTCGTTGCGCTTGCAACAAACCTTGAACAGCTGTCGCGAATGCTGCGGGTTCTTGAAGCATCTGTAAATTTTTTTTTTATAATATCAATATTATAATAGAATCATTACCGCAAATTATTCGTAATTATTTATTTAAAAGTTGTTGTTTTTTTTTTTAAATTACCAAGTTACAATCGAGATGGAAAGCAGTCGGTAAATGACCAGCATTGTACTGCTCGGCTGGTCGGCAATCTACGAGAAAAAATCTGACCGATTCAACGGGTCCGTTGGGCGAAGCTGCCGGTGCTTCAACAGCGTTGTCCACTAATTCCTGTGCGGTAACGGGCAAACAGAGAGCGTGCGATATGAATTTTTCGTCGCCACCCTCGCCGAACATAATCGAATAGAGATCTTGTTTGAAAGAGGCGGGTGTCTTCATGGCGTAATATTGCGCGAGAGAACAAAAATCCGTAACGTCCTCGGCCTCGAGAGCGCACGGCATTGCGGCTAGAGCGTCGACAATATTTTGTTTGTCGTCCTCTTTCATACTGAGAATTTGCTCTCTGAAAATTTCGAGAGTTTGAAGAAAACGGGTCATTCATTTTTGGGAGAAGAAAAAAAGAGATTCTGGATCAAAGATGGTAAATGTCTTATTTTTCAATTCTATTTTTATCTAAATTTTCGAGAACAGTGATTTGTATTGTTAAACAACCATAAAAAGAAACCGCTAGGGATTGATAGAAATTTTACGAAACATCGAATGTACTTATAAAATTTATCTCCAATCAGCAGAATATATGGAATTGCTGTTATTTCGAATGTCAGTTAAAAAGCTTCACGAATGAATATCTTATATGTATCTTACCTCGCATTAATCACCATTATCAGCGACAAGAACATCATGAAGAAGGGATCTGCCTGCATAAAGTATAGATCCCACATCGTGCATACCGCCGGAAGTGAGCAAACACCAGCGAAAAGTGTATTTACCCATCCTTTGGTATAACGATCCGGTGAGACGCGTTTCGTATCGAGAAACGAACATAATTCGGGCTCGTGATAGAGAAGCAAGAGCCGAAGGACGGAACTGTGAGTATCGCCTCTGAAAAAT
The DNA here is from genome assembly GCA_958009045.1 of Oxytorus armatus. NCBI lineage: Eukaryota > Metazoa > Arthropoda > Insecta > Hymenoptera > Ichneumonidae > Oxytorus > Oxytorus armatus. The sequence continues at coordinate 4,427,615 of OY253746.1, read as the reverse complement.
TTTAAGGATTACTTCGAGCTTTATTTAAATGAAAAATTGTGAAAAAATTAGATCTAATGAAAATTCTAGTAGAAATACTGAGAACATCAACAATAATAATGACCAAAATATATGAATAGTCGTATAAACAAAAAGAATGTTTTTGTCTTTTGCTACCTTGGAATATAAACGTCTCTTATAGCCTCGAACAAATTGTAAGTCGCAGCTCTCGGTAGTTTAAGGGCAATGAGAGGTCCTAGCAATTCTAACCAACCGTTTCCCTGCTCGTAATGTTTTCCCCTGCTTTTGCAATAAAACGTTAGTATAGACTCTAGATCGGAAACAACGGAAACCTTGTCCTCGTCGTCGTTTCCAAGTTTTTCTGCAACATACACGGTGTCTCAATTGAACATATATAATTATTTCGTATCGTGGCAAAAGTGAAAGATCTTATTATTACTGAAGAGTCAAAGAGAGTGGCATTACCAACTAGCTGTTTGCAATCTTCCCTTATTAAATTTTGCTCCGGAAGATCAAAAACCTCGTTGAAATGTATTAGCTGATTTCCACGATCCGTTACGTCCAAACATGCCTGCCAAACGTCCGGTCTCAGATTCGCTGGCACGGGCTGACCCTTGCAAATTGCATAAATATCTGACGCCGACGGAGCTTCTGTGTCGAGTAAGGCTGCTTCTAGTTCCAGTACCCTGGAAGAATTAGTAAGGAAAAAAATGACGATTCTGTGATGGAGTAAATACTTTCAGAATAAATTATTCTGTCACATAACGTTAGAGTGTACTTTAGGACGCTTGTCATAGGGAAGAAAGGAAAAATGGTTTCCAAAAGATTTTAGAAGGAAAGTGTTATACCTGCAATGCTGTGCATTAGTCAAATGTCTTCTAAATTTGAAGGACTTCAGCAAATATACAAATATCATGTGTTAATGGTATTCAAAAGTAATTACAGTGATTTCTCATGAAATAGATAATCTGATTTACCAGAATTTCTATAAAGGTGCAGCGTCGTTGAATTTTTTCAAAGACTAAACATTAAAAATAGCTTTTACAAACTTTTATGCATCAACCAAGAGCAATAAAGACTCGGCTGTGCGTAACGTGTGTTTCGAACGTGTGGAGCTCATTAACGACAAATGATTTACAAAGTTCATAATTATCAATGCAAACAGTTAATGATTATGAATGTAAAGCGACTTGACCTAGTTCCTGGCAATCGGTATTATTAATGAAAAAGTTTGTATAAACTGTCGGAAAAATTCTGAAATTTCACGACTACCTTCCAAAGGCAAACAGAGCTCTACTCAAACCAGTTTATATTTTGAATGAATACAAAAAAAAAAAATTAAACAATCTACAATTTTCTTGATTTTCATAAGTTTTATCTCAGGGACTTTGACTTTATTTAATCCGTCATGACCACCTAATCCCATTCGCCTAGTTCAGAGAGTGACTGATAAGCTATCAATTATCCGTTATCCATACTGACTATGAATCAGCACCAAGTACATACAATTTTACGTGTACTTCTAAAACTACGCTTCAAAATGTCCCTTAAGCTTTTCCAATCCCCCGGCAACATGCGCACAGTTATTACCGAGGTATTAAAAAAAAACACATGTATGTAAATGAACAAATAAGAGATTTAGCGTTCCTACATGGGAACAGCTAGTAATCACACTCACACGCTAATGAATAAGGCCAAATAAGTTAGCGCAATAGTATATATTGTAATACATAAATTCCTACAGACACAATTAATTCGATCTACTGTTAGAAAACTTTTGACGATAAATCAAGAAATAACAGGATAACATACTGAAATGTTGAGCTAATAATACGGAATCGTGTAAACTCGTACGTGACACGTAGATAACGTGATCCTGATGATTCACGTGTTGTTTCAAATAACAAACGATTGAAATGACAAAATTAACGTCTTACCATGTGTTTTCCTCGTCCTTTAGAGCCATTTTGATAAAGACGGTCAAGTCAAACTTGATGTTTGAAAAGTAAGTGTCAAAGAAAAAGTAGAGAAAAAAATTCGCTTTAAAACTCGTGATCACGGGCTACGTAGAAACTTCGTGAGCTTCGCATCCTCCAGTAGAGCTTACGACTTCGACGTATTATCCTGGCATTTGTCATAATACGACAAAGAAATATCAACGAACGAACAAACACAATTTTATCACGTTTTTGAGGGGGGCAACAAAAAACATTACACGAGTGACAAAAATCTTACGAAACATGGCCCATGTTGACAGACAGTTTCTAGGCTGACGTTTTTTTTTTTTTTTTTTTCACTTCCACCTCGACGTGCTCAACCCCTACCCAGCACGGAAAGTCAGAAAGCCCTGGAAATGGGCGAATTTCAATGAAATTTTTGTATCCCTGTCGTTCGACGCTCGATGACGTTTTTTCTCTCACAAAAGTAAGGTTAGTTTATCGTACCACGTCGCCGAATTCATGAAAATTCGCCCTAAAGTCGCTCTCCGTCACCTTTTCCGAACGCTCTTATTCACACTCGATGACGGTTCTTCGCCTTTTTTTTCTTTTTTCCATTCACAAAGTGAGGTTAGTTTTGCGTGACACAACTGGACACAACGGACATGATAGACAAGTGAAGAGCCACAAAAGTTTTACAATTATGTATTATTGAATAACGGGATGGGGAAAAAAAAAATGGAGCGATAAAACTATTCACAGGATTAGCCGGTAATTCTATCGAGATTACGAAGATTGTCAACGCGGGAAAAATAAGTTTTACGTGGCTGTGATAACCGGTGACAATTCTTATTCGTAAATTCGCGTGACGAACCTTCTTTTCCGTCAATTGACAGTAGCCACATCATCTGGCCTTGGAAGGGGGGGAGGACACTAAAAAACATGTAATCAGCTCAAATCAGCTGTATATTATCGTGATGCGTGTTTCTTTTTTCGCTACCTCTCTACGACGTGCATATGTTTCCATCGATTTCCCCCTTAATCTATTCTTACTTGTTCCTATGATTTTTTTTTACTCCGATTCGTATCTAAATCAACAAATTCTTGATAAACACATGTTTCTGTAGTACCTGAACGAAAATCAGCACATTCCACTCGAGATCAGCTCAGTTATTTCTTTTTTTTTATTTTTACAATCGTTCGCTAGACACGATTTGTGCGTAAACTCTTAAACAACGCAGTGCGCGAGAGGTAATGAAAAATATAATTGATAAGAGGTAGATAGTATAGCGAAGAACGTTGTGAATAATGCACGATAGTCGAGAATCTTGACAAAACTTGAAAATGACGAGAAAAACAATAATTTGGGGAATGATGGTGCTCGGTTGTACGGTACAAGCGATGTCCGGCACAACGGAGGATAATCCTCCTGAATATATGAGCAAAGAGCACAGAGAATCGCTCAAGTTAGTACAAAAAGACAATGAATTACGAAGAATTTTTTTGTTAGACTGTTTTATTTGGTTTCTTTTTGTTTAAATAGGGAAGAAGCCAGAGATATGTTCTATCATGCGTACAACGCTTATATGGATAACGCTTATCCCGCCGATGAATTAATGCCTCTGAGCTGCAAAGGCAGATACAGAAAATCAGAACCCGATAGGGGAGACATTGATTCAACGCTTGGCAAGTAAGTTGACGTAGAGTATTCACTAGGGTAGGTCAAATAAAATGACTAATTTTTTTTTTCCTCCATATAATGAAAAATCTATTGTTTGGCATCGCAAAAAAACCCTCTGCAAGTATGAGCCCTTCATATTCAAATTAAGAGGTCCCTCATCGCGAATTTTCATTTCCCATTTAAATAACATGGAAACATTTTTTTTTTAACTTTGGAATTTTATTGGACTCAAACCGTTGATGTTACGAGAGTTTTTTAGCACATTTTTCTGGAACATTTGATGCTCTACAAAAAAGCTCTCTTGTGTCGAATCGATAAAAGTAACTGTACAAAAAATAATTGGTGATAATTAGCTCTGGATTCTCTCATATTTGTTTGAAAACAATTAGTAATATATTAGTATATTAGTAATATATTAGTAGTATATATTAATAGTATATATTAGTAGTATATTTATTCATATTGATAACTAATATGTTAAAAAATTTGAAATTTATGTACTAATAAACGAGATAAGTAGAATCCAGAGCTAATTATCGCCGATTATTTGTCGTACGGTTACTTTTATCGATTAGACACAAAAGAGCTTTTTTCTAGAGCATCAAATGTTCTACAAAAAGGTGCCAAAAGACTAACATCAACGGTTTACGTCTAATAAAATTCCAAAGTAAAAAAAAAAAATGTTTCCATGTTATTTAAATGGGAAATGAAAATTCGCGATGAGGGACCACTTAATTTAAACACGAAGGGCTCATACTTGCAGAGGGTTTTTTTGAGATGCCAAACAATACATTTTTCATTATATCGAGGAAAAAGAAAATTAGTCATTTTATTTGACCCACCCTAGTATTCGCGCAATAATGTGAATTCTAAAGTTTTGAGAAAATCACGAACTCCCGACTAGTTAGAATGTGTGACAAATTTTTTAAAAAGGTTTCACAAACTTTTATTTATTAACTGACTAATTTGTGATTAGCTATTGCGGAATATGTGTTTTTGACATTGAAAAACTATTATAATGATTTGTTATTAAAGAATAAGATTGATTTACATCAATTGATCCAATACTCTCATAAAATCATGAATTTTTAATATGCTTTCTATGGAATTATTAAAGCGTACTTTAGATGCTCGCCAATGAATTTAAATTGCTAATAAATCGACAATTATTTCAGCTTTTCTCTGACTCTTGTCGATACTCTGGACACTCTCGTGGTAAGTAATTCTCGCTGAAGCACTTGTACCCAAAGTTTCAGCGATCTTTACACGAACGTGAAATTTCTCATTGAATTTTGATCTCTAGGTGCTGGGAGATTTGGGAGAATTTGAAACTGCAGTTCGTCTAGTCGTTAAGGACGTTACGTTCGATACGGACGTCATTGTTTCTCTATTCGAGACGAATATACGAATGCTCGGGTAAATTTTGCCAATTGTCGTTCGTCGATAAAAATTAAAAAAAAAAAAAAACAATCCGTATAGTTGATGTTAATGAATTTTCCATTGCCAGCGGATTATTGAGCGGTCATATACTCGCCGAATATTTACAATCGAGAGCCGACATAATGCCCTGGTACAGAGGTGAACTTTTGAATCTCGCAAAAGACTTGGGATACAGATTTTTGCCAGCTTTCAATACTACTACAGGAATTCCATTTGGCAGGGTATATATTAAATCATTCGACAATTTGTCGGACAAATCACAAAATATTGATGCATTTTTTTTTCTCGTCGCACAGATTAATCTGAGACACGGTATGAAAGGCGTGCCAGCGGACATGTGCCGAGAAACATGCACAGCGTGTGCGGGTAGCATGATACTCGAAATGGCTGCCCTTTCGAGATTAACCGGTGAATCGATTTTCGAGGTGAGTTTCTCAAAATTAAACGATTTCGAACATCTTCAAAACATCCGGAAACTTGATTTATGACGAAGTTAAAAAAAAAAGTAATACATTCAACAGTAATTTAATTTTCATTGAAAGAAAAAAAATCAAATGTAATTTTTTGAAACAGGATAAAGCGCAAAAGGCCATGGATGCTCTGTGGAAGATGCGTCATCGAGGAACGGATTTGATGGGTTCTGTATTGAACGTTCATTCCGGTGATTGGGTTAGACGAGATTCGGGCGTTGGAGCCGGTATAGATTCCTACTACGAGTACTGTCTCAAAGCTTATATTTTATTAGGTAAAAATTGTTTTTTTTTTTTAATTTTTAACGGTAGATAAGGTTGAACGATTAAAAAAATCTGATTGAGATCCTTTCCTTAAGAAATACAGCTGCAATTTGACAAATAATTTTTTTTACGGATGCTCAATGCATTTCCAGAAAAAAAATTGTTTTCAACAGCTTTAAAAAAATTTCCTCACATTTGCTCAAAAGATTTGTGTCCGTTAAAAATTATTTTAGGCGATGAAAAATATTTGGGCCGTTTCAACAAGCACTATCACGCCGTGATGAAGTATGTTAGTCAGGGCCCAATGTTGTTGGATGTACATATGCACAGACCGAATACAAATTCGAAAAACTTTATGGACGCTCTTCTGGCTTTCTGGCCGGGATTGCAGGTAAGTCGTCAAACCGAAAAAATCCCAAATTCTCGTAGTGTTATCAATTCAAGGATTATTATATTGAATTATTATTAAAAACAAAATAATAACCATGTTCTTGGGTGAATTTGTTTAGGTCCTGAAAGGCGATATCAAGCCCGCTGTCGAAACGCACGAAATGTTGTATCAAGTGATGCAGAGACATAATTTTATACCGGAAGCTTTCACTACGGATTTTCAAGTACGTTACTTCGGTGGAAAAGTGAAAATATTATATCGCCTCCTCACTCGGAAAGCTTTATTTTCGTGAAAAAAAAAAAACACCAAAATTCCGAGATGTTCATGCCGCAATAATGAAAATCTTCGAAAAAGACGAAAAATAATATTTACGGAACCGCGAAATTTGAAATTAGTATTAATTTTTCAATCAATTTATCAATGAATTAATTGATCAATCAGGTTCACTGGGGTCATCATCCGCTGCGTCCCGAATTTTTGGAATCAACATATTTCCTCTATCGCGCTACCGGTGATCATTATTATCTGGGCGTAGGACGTAAAGTACTGAAGAGTCTACAGACGTACGCGAGAGTACCTTGCGGCTATGCCGCTGTTTCCGACGTTCGTACGAACAAGCACGACGACACAATGGACAGCTTTGTACTCTCGGAAACGTTGAAATATCTCTATTTACTTTTTGCCGAACCCCACGATCTCGTTCTCGATCTTGACGAATTTATCTTCACGACGGAGGGACATTTGTTGCCGCTGACACTGGCCGCTGTACGAACTAACGTCACTTCGGTGTGTACTACCCTTTTTGAATCTTAATTCTAAGCACTGGAGTTTTTTTTCAGTCATTTTTAGATTGACATTTCGAAAAAGTAGCGCGGAGAGAGGATGTTGCGTCCTTCGGGACCTAATGAAAATAATTTTCTTTTTTTTCATTCGAACAAACATCGATTTTTCAATAATTTCCGTAGGATTTGGATCGAGAAATCGTGCAAGTTGACGAGCTCGGTCGTACTTGTCCCAACAGTTTACATCTCTTTCCCGCCTCGGTTCGACAACCATTGAGGAATATGGTCGAGGACGTTTGTCCAAGAAGAAGTCTCAAACGTCGTCTCAATGCCTCGCAATTTCAGGTATATACAATTAATGAATAGAAACAACAACAAAAGTACATTTGAAATTTTCATTAGGATTAAATAATTGTACGAACTTTCTCAATTTCATCAGGCAAACAATCTGGAACATTTGAAAATTCTGAGCAACATGGGTATAACTATTTTAACTACGACAGCGGGACAAGTACAAGTACTTCATACATTTTCCAACGTAATTACTAAATTCAAATTGCCGTATTAAATTTAATTACGTTAATACCGTTATTACATTAAAATTGGACGTGTAAAACGAATAAAGTTTCGTACAACAGGCAAGAACAGCGCAGGACGCCGAAGAGGGTCTTCTGTTTATGCAAGAAATGGTCGAAATAAGTAAAAAACAATCTGAACAATCGGAAAAACGAGCCCAAGCGGTGACGTACATTAGAAATGAGGGGAATCAACCGCGGGAGGTTACACTTTTGGCTGGTCCGGCGGACTTTGGGCCGGGACTCAAGGACGTCAAGAGGATAACCGGTATGATCGAAATCGCTACTCCGTCCGAGGCGTGCGATGAATTGAACGAACCGGAAAAACTGGTCGGAAGAGTGGTCATGGTGTCGCGTGGAAATTGCATGTTCGTTGAAAAGGTCAGTACCACGATTAACATTAATTATTTTTAAATAAACATTTTCCGTGCTTATTGGAAACACACGTCCTATCGGAGTAACTTTGAAAATCCATAACTTCAACTAAAATTGATCAAGCCGACTTGCCCTCGTTTCAAAGATCCAATATACTCCAACTGTAAAAAAAAAATTGCCACGATCGAATATCCGCTAGAAAAATGTCGTAAACGTTAATTGAATCAATAATTAATATAAATTATCATTATTGCAAAAAAAAAACAGGCAAGAAGAATTCAAAAGGCCGGTGCAATAGCCGGAATAGTACTCGATACGGTGGTCGGTTCGAGCGCCGCGGTATCGCCAATGTTTGCAATGTCAGGAGACGGTAAAGATCCCGACGACGTTACTATACCAATAGTATTTTTGTTCAACACCGAAGCCACTGAACTTCTCGTTGATCATATCGCCAATGATGGCTCGCTCACCGTTACGATAGGTATGTTTATAATTTCTAAGACCATCCCATCTGTTAAATATATTCTATAGAAATATCTTTGAAAGGACGAATAGTGAAAAGTGATAAAATGTTATCGTTCTCCGATCAATTGGGATCGCGTTATTTATCTTAATTCCATTAAGGGAGGGGGTAAGGGTTTCAGCGTAAAAAAAACACTTTTTTTGCGATTTTTTTTCTCAAATATGGATTGAGCAATTTTATTCGAACCTTTTGTACATTATTGAGCATACTTTTGACAATGTTGCGTAATTTTTTCATGCAGAAATATTGAAGCATAAGCCCGTAACAGAGCTTCCTCCCCCGGAACGTCTTGGAAAAAAAAACAATTTGCGGTGTTCACTATAACTCGGCCGGAAATTATCTGAAAATGAAAAACCATGAAAATTTCGTCAAATTATAATCAAATCTTCCCCCCAACGTTCTCTGATAATTTTTTTTTTTCATTTAAAAATTTTTGCCGGCCATCTAAAGTGTGAACTGTTATTTTCCACGAAAAATTCCGCCATTTTATGGGTGGGAAACACCCTTAATGTAAAAAAAAACAAAATTTAACTAAACGTTGGGGGGAGGTATTTTATATTTAGAAAATGTGTACAAAGTTTGAAATGAATCGGTCAAGTAGTTTTTAAATGGCAGTGAAAACGGACTTTGAAAAAGTAGTTTTGAGAAAAACGCGTCTAAAGTGCACTGCTAGCCCGACCGCCCGCAGCTGTTAGAGGTATAGCGTTAAAGGCCAGGAGATTAATAAGACAATAACTTCAAGAATATTGCTTAGATCGGTTGAAAATTTTAAGGACATATTCTTCAAATGTTAAACAATAAGATAAGACAAAAAAAAATTCGACTTTTCGAAAGTGAAAACCCTTACCCCGCCCTTAATTCCATTAAATGATTGCAGGAGATTATTTACCGCACGACGAGATACAGCTCAATGCTCCCGGTGATACATCGGTTTACGAGCGACTAAAAAGCTCGCTGAAGGATTTTCTAGATCGACAAGTCACACAGCAGGTCTGTATTCGTTGGTGTTTAATATTAATATTCGCAAAGTATTTTGCTCTTTGGCTCGTAGACAGGCTCAACAAGTATCGATAGAAAGCACAATGCATCTCGCGCGCATGTTACGCGTTCTTTTATCGTTGTTATTTCTCATCGATCTTTATCCTATTTTTTTCGCTCGATTGATTTGTTACAACAATAAATGAACAAAATATTATCCTTGGTTTGTTTTTTCGCGCGCGTGTGTGTGTGTGTGTTTGTGTGCGCGCGCGCGCGCTTGAAGAAGAAAAGAAAAAGAGAAAATTATCATGGATAACTGTTATCGTGAACCAACGAGCATTTTTATATTAATACACAGAATACGGGAAGTACAAGTCGACCAACGGAGCGCTCAGAGATCTTCAGTATCAACGAAGAATACTTGTCCATCGAGTATAAAATCAATGATTTCCATTTGAAGGCAATGTTCTTTCAAAGTACTGGTATAATTGTAATCACCAAGACGCAATCGACCCCACCGCCCACGGGACGTACGCAATTTTCCAAAAATTTCGAAATAAAATGGCACGCGATGAAGCAAGATCTCGTTAATGAGGTTTGTACGTCCGAGCACGGAATGTTCAGTATACCGATTGCGAAGATCCGTTTGCAATATAAAATAGTGCATAAATTGCGCCGTCTGGAGATCGACGGCTCGATAGAAAATGTATCATTTAGTACTTTGATAAAGTGGCTTTTCAATGAACTCGCTGACGTTTCGCCGGACGTTACCAGACTAAAAATAACAAAAACATATGAGGAAAATACCCCGTCTCTCGAAGACTTATTTAATCAAATGAAAAATGCCGAGACACGGGATAACGAGATTAAAGATTGTACCGAAGGTTGTACCGTTGATTCTGACATTCTTGGGGATAGCAAGAGAATGACCCTCGTCAGAAAATTTTCTACGGAATATCTCAATTTCAAAATGTCCCTGCTGGAGGGTATCGAGAAGGCAGCGGAAAAGGTTTTACCACGCGAACACGTGACCTCTCAGTCTATCCTAAACATCGACGAGGAGGATCAATTGACGAGTATTTCGTACGGACAACTGGTTGCGTATATTTCACGCGACAGAATCACTGTCAGAATAAAAATCGACGAAAATCTTGAGAAATTGTCAATCGCAAAAACCATCGATCCGAAATATCTTCAACTTTCCGAGCATACATGGTACAATTTGAGGCAAATTCTCGTGGATGTTATGCACTCTTATGACGAGAAAGCCGTTACAGTTTCCGCCGAAGCGTTGGAGACACATTATCACGCTGTTTATGCATTCCGCGGTTATCCGAAAACAAACGATGATCTCATGGTTATAATGATGTGGTATTTGAAAGAGCTCAGTGAAGTTAGTCCCGATCCGGTAACTGTCGCTTATTTGAGTTCAAAGGTTCATCGTCCGGAGGCGAAAGCAAAAGCCGAATTATTGAAAAATATTGCCGAACAGGGAGGAACGAAAGATTCTCAAACGCGACAAAACGATGTGGTCGAGAATTTGGCTAATCCCGGCGTTTCGAGCACTCTCGAGGATAAAATTCATCGAATTGAGGATGATCGAGTGAGAGGAATGGAGATGGTAAATGGTGATAGTACGAGGAACAAAGAGGATATTGCGGGGACGAAGAATCATAGCTCCAAAGACGATAATTCGAGACTTTTAGTACAAACAGAGAATGAAGAACGGTCTGTGGGTGTTAATGAGAAAATTGTGAACAATGATCCGTTGGAGGAATTTAAAAAACCTGTATGGGCACCTGACGATAGTAGAGATGCGAAATTGCCCAATGATAATTACGAATATCAGGCGGAATATTCGACGAAGAACGATCAGACAAAAACGAGACGAGATGGTAAACGCATCGAGGATGAGCTATAACAGCTCGATCACTCGTAGACACAGATTATATCGTTAAGAAGAGGAGAAAGTTGAAAAAATATTGATAATAACGATAATGATGACAAAACTCAATTGACCATGGGAAACTATCGTACAATAGGGATATCACACGAGGGCAAAAGTGATTTTGAACTTGGTGCACGAATTCGTTTTACGATGGACCGTTAAACACCTTTTTTATACATAAAAAAATAATTGTTATTGTACACACAGAATGCTAATACATATATATATATATATATATATAGTTGACCTACTGCAAAACAGGGATGGCAGTAATTCGAATGAAAAACGATTAAAAATCATTTCATCGCAAAATAATTATAGATAATTATTGTGAAAACGTAAAAATGATCTTTTCGTTGTGAATAATTAAGAATCATTTACAATAGTTTTTGTTTTCCGACGCCTATTCGTTTATTTTTCGCACAATTAGTTATAATTATTTTGTCAAAAAAGTAGAACGGTTTGTTTGTTTTTTTTCTTCGTTCGAACATGCCCATCTATGCTGTGAAACAAAAAAAAATCCAACATTGCGCAAAAAATCTACAACATGGTGCTCGATTAGATAGGCTTTATAAATTGCTTTCGACGAAGGCAAATGTGGTTGTGGAGCTGACCATTGTGCATTGTCACGAGTTAATGAGAAAAACATGAGGAAAAAATGTTAAAACAAAAAAAAATTGCATTTGAAAGATCTATCTGAAACTGTTACTGCACTCCTGAAATAAATGAGCCTTGTTACGAAGAGAAAATACCGTACTAAATGAAAAACAAACAAAGAGAATAATTATTCGGTGAAAACTTTGTCTCAATGATTTTCTCCTGCCAACTTCTCGATGTTTAAATCTCAATTTTGTTTTTCATCAAGGAGAAACGAAGCGCGCGTATGTACAAAGAAAGTAGATAAGTGATAAAGATATGAAACGATGATATTGTGTATATATATCACTGAAATCGATAATCTGTGAGAAGATGAGAAAAAAAAGACCCTGAGAATGAAATACAATAGTTATATTTATATTTTCCACTCTACACGAATGAGAATTGCCCTTAGCTTTTATCGTCACTGTACTCTGTATCTTTCTTTCGTTTTTTTTTTTTTTTTTTTTTTTTCTACGTGAGAAGTACCGAAACATTTCCGTTTGCAATTGTGTAAATAATTATAAAGCGTGATACGTATGGTGTACGGAAAAATGTATCCCCAATGTAAAATTCATAACGCGAGAAAAAAAAAATGCGCATCCAAAGTTATACATTTGCCAAAATATATACGGAATGGATTTCTATTTTTTTTTTTTTTTTTTTTTTTTCGTTTTTTCGTGCATTCAATGATTCAAGATTGTAAAATTGAATTGTGTAGAAAATAATGTAATTGTGTATATATACAGTGTATGTATGCGTATTTTTTCCAAATACGTGCGTTGTCATTGTATCATAGTACGACAGAGAATTTAAATATGGGAAAAAAAGAAAACAAAGATATGTTGAGTGTAATTTTTGGTATGAGGCAAAATATAAATTATAATATATGAGAAATATTAAAGAATATTGTGTCTGGATTAATGTTTTTGTTGTACAGAGACGTTATTTTATCGATTATTCATTAAAAGGCTATTTGTTAAAAATCTTACAATTGTCATCATATATGATTAAGAATGTTCTTCACGTACACGTGAGTCTGAGAAATTACGAGAACAATTGTACAAAGGCACTTCGTAATCAACGTGTACATCATTTTATAGTTCTTTGACGAACCGTGCATTTCGAAATGTTCAAATAAACCGCGCTACAAATTGCCTTTAGCGCCATCTATACGATGCGCTCAACTTCCGTTTATAGAAGTTGGCGACATTGTGGCGTCACTTTCCTTCCTTCTTGTGCGAGACCTCGAGTAGTCAACAAGTGTTCTATTTCGTTTGTTCCTTTCGCGAATATAATTATATGTTTTGTTTAAACCTTTTGGTCAAATGAACGAGTTTAATGTCGACGAAACGCGCGGGTGGTCGGAAAATTCGTTTTCCCTACAGTCACTGGCGCAGCCGTGATGCGGCGATGGTAAATATGAAAAATGTTGCATGTTTGTTAATGGTAAAAGAAAGTAAAAAAACTTCGCAGTCTTTTTGCGACATTACTTGTTATTCGTTATCTTTTTTTCATTCATTGACTTTTGTGCTACACAAAGAGAAATTCGTAAAACGCGTCAAGTACGAAGAAAATTTTTTGCAGGCGATAAAAAAATTATCCCGTCAATAAAAATGTTATTAATTCTAGAAAGCAGAAATAAAAACGTACGTACACCCCTGCTGCTGCGATGAATCTTTCGTTATATTTTCAAATCTCCGTTGGCGTCTCGCAAACTTCGCGACTGCAGCGCCACTCTGCATCCTTTTCCGTTTCCCGGCGTCAGGGGCGGTCGGGAGTCAGTACTTCGGGACTCTTCCGCGCGTCTACGAGTGTTTCCCTCGTGTAATTTCCAATGCCTTTTCTCCACCGCATTATCGTGTTAGTTAAATCTGTGTTAAACTGTTACAAATCCTAATTTCTTAGCGTAATTTTTGTTCCCACGATCGTGAGATGCTAAACAGAGACTTCCGGTGCGTCCGAAAAGCCATCGAAATGCCACGCGAGCTATGGTAAATATGAATATTTTCACGCAATTTTTTCTTACCACGATGCTAGAAGATAGTACGAGAGAAAAAAGAATGAAACGGAAATGATTTTTTCTGATACAAGCACGCAAACTCGTGTTTTCCATGCTGTTATCGTATTACTCAACATTTTCGTCGTCTTTGAAGAGAATAAAAATCGCAAATCCCTAATTAATGAGAAACAAAAAACTGAGTACAAAGTTAATTGCCCGCTTTATCTTTGTCGCTTTCCTACCGCGGACAGTGAAAAAACCGTTATTTTCAAAATTTTCGCATCCACTCGCGGCGCAGTGCTGCCACGCGCTCAGCCCCGACGGTTTATGGAACTTTTGTTTTTCCAAAGTTCACAACACTGTAGCGTCGTTTCCTTTACTACGTTCACGCGTCCGCCATTTAATTTAATTAGAAAAATAATTTCTCGTCGATTGTTTACACGACGTTATTACAGTTTGTTATTATTTTCGGCGTTAATTGACTGAAATGTAAACGAGACGCCCCAATGAAAAGAAATTTTTTTGTTATATCGTCGTTTATCGTAATCCGGCAGTTCAGCGGCGTTAAACGTATAACCGAGATTTTAAGGTTATGCGGTCGGTGAAATTAGCGGCACGTACGAGATTTTTCAATTTTTTTTCTCGTTTAGACGTTAAAATCATTGTTTTTTTTTTTTCTATTCGTAATTTTAAAAAAATCACTGGGTTATGTTATCAGGTTTGGGGAGCGGAAAGTTCTTAATCCGAATCAACAAAATGCCAAAATGATTTTTGGCCCGATGATGACATAGAGTTACGAGTCTCTTCGAAGTTTTTACGATATTGGAAGGGAGATTTGTCGGCCGTTCGTCGTTCTTGCCGTAAGAATTGAGATAAAAATTTTCACAAAATGGATCAAATGCTACCGAGTCCGGGATTCAGTATCCCAAGCATCGGCACTCCGTTACATCAGCCGGAGGAGGATCAACAGATTTTGCCGAATGCTTTGCAACAACAACAGCAGCAACAGACGTCGCAACAATATCAGCTGCAACAACTTCATTCTATCAGTCCAAATATGCAGGGTAACTCTATGATGATGTTATCGACGCAACAAAGGTCTATGCATACTTACGCTCCGACGCCGGCTTTTGCTACGCCACAGAGTCTCATGCAACCTCAGACACCGGTGAGTCGTAGCAAAGAAATTTGTGGAAATTTTTTTACTCTATCCATTGAAACATTTCATTATTACAACAAAATCAAACGATTCACATTGTAATGATGCCTTTGAAATTTTTATTACATCACGAAAAAATGTATTTTATCCATAAATTTCGTAAAAACAAAATTACTTACTGTTCTTTCTCCTTTTATAATATTTTGGCCTTGTGGTGACGGCGTCGCCACCACTCTCTGGTCGCATATAAATACGCATTTATTTTATTTCATTTTATTTCATTTCCAATATGCATTTTCTTCTATACAGTCATTTCTTTGTAAGGACTCGATTCTTTGTCACGCGTTTATTTCTTTGACTCCTTTCATTCCTTCGTCTACAAAATAGAACAACCATCTCTCAGTTTTCCCCGTCATAAAACTCGAGTGCTTACGGGTCCCAGTCGAGTCTCTCCCGAGACGAGGCTGTTTTACGGGGAGTCTCTTCTGGCGGCCAAAAGGGCCCACACGCGCTCTTGCATTTTCTAAACCTTTGGTGTCTCGCAAAAACTTTCCTACCCTCTCTTCGATATTTTCTCTCTGTCAACAAGCAGACTATCAGGAATTCTCTGGTTGACGAGGGAGTTCCTAACGAACAAGCGCAGCGACAACAACTCAACCGACTCTCTGTCAAGTCACAAATTCATTCACTGCGCCAACTAATTTTTACTAATTAATTTTGTAATTGGTTATGAATAAATACTGTGCCTTACTCTTATAATATATCCGTCTTTTCGTACCACAACCAGCACCGAATCACCACCCCCTCAGCCTTATCGTAGATATCTCAAAAGTTATAATTTTTCTCAGAATAAATCGTCATGTTGCAATGGCAATTCTTTTAATTGTTAATTTTTCAGCAAAACATGATGTCTCCCATAGTCCAGCCGACGAGTCAAATTGCTCCTCCTTCTATCGGTCCGTCGACTCCTGGACCGATGACACCTATGACTCCGGCGTCCGCCGATCCTGGAATACTCCCGCAACTACAGTGAGTTAACCGAGTGGCAATTTTAAAGAAATCTTGAAAATCGGAACGGGAATAACATTTTCTAATTTATCAATTATATTATATTTTGTATTCTCAATTTACAGAAATATTGTTTCAACCGTTAATCTCACTTGCAAGTTAGACTTGAAAAAAATAGCTCTACACGCGCGCAACGCAGAGTACAATCCAAAACGTTTCGCTGCTGTTATAATGAGAATACGAGAACCAAGAACGACGGCTCTCATCTTTAGTAGCGGTAAAATGGTGTGTACGGGTGCAAAGAGCGAGGAAGATTCGCGGCTCGCCGCTCGAAAGTACGCTCGTATAATTCAGAAACTTGGTTTTCCGGTTAGTATGCGTTATTGTCATTGTTATTTGTTTTACCAATTCATCGTTTCGAACGTTGCGATGTTATTGTGGTGCTCTTCTCTGTTCCCGACGAACAGGCGAAGTTTCTCGACTTTAAAATTCAAAATATGGTCGGAAGCTGCGACGTCAAGTTTCCAATTAGATTGGAGGGTCTCGTTCTCACTCACGGGCAATTCTCGTCGTACGAGCCCGAATTGTTTCCGGGCTTGATTTACCGAATGGTCAAACCACGTATCGTTCTTCTTATATTCGTTTCCGGAAAAGTCGTACTTACCGGTGAATAATTGTTATTCGTTTTAAACCAAACACCTTCTCAACGTATTGGAAAAAAAAAATGTATTTTCATTATTTTTTTCTCTCATTTAAGGTGCCAAAGTTCGCCAAGAAATTTACGAGGCGTTCGACAACATCTATCCGATTCTGAAGAGTTTTAAAAAACAATGACACAATCCTTGTTTATCGTTATCGACGGATGGTGCTTCGATGGTTCAAAAATATTCGTCGGTCTTGGAAGGGATTCGCGATCGCGTGGAATTTTCGTGCTTTTTCTTTCGTCGAAAGAGCATGAATTCGGAAATCCGCGATGTCTATGGTACTCGGAGGAAATCCTTACGTGAGTCCTCATTTCCATTTCCCCGATCCTTTAAATATTTAACGTTCTCTCTGTTTCTATTTCGTTTAATTTCGTCACGTCTCCCGAAAACGTTTGACCGGGTTTTAGGTTGATTTTTTCTTTTTTTTCTTTTAAATTCGATTTTCCAAAAATCCGGGAAGTGCCTTATTGAAAGTTTGATCCTCACTCAAAACTTTCTGATCTCGCCTTCCTTTGAAAAGAAAATAAATAAATTTAAAAAATTCAACAAAATATCCGTCGACCGCGCGATGTCGCACGGATATGTAGTGAAAATACATTTTTTTTTCTTCTTTTTGATGATGGTAAATTTATTTATTTCGTCAAATCTTAAATTCGGCTTACGAACGCGAAACATTGCAAAGGGCAGTCTTTGCTCTCGCGAGAGGGCATTATATTTAATATGACGCAGGTCTATCTACGATAGAAAAATGTACAAATATATATTTATGATTAAACATATTGGGTTACGACTAGAATGCATTTTTGGTGATAAACAAAATATTATTCGAGTATCTTAGGTGCCTTGACTTGTCTTTTTTTTTTTCCTACCGTTTAACCGTACTGATGAATGAAAATGCTGTTGAATAAATGAGCTCGACTGATGAGAATCTCGTTGAAATTAGTTTGAGATATCCTCGATACGTTATTGGCGATTCGTAACGCTCGTTCGTTCATCCGGCGAAATATCCAACGTAGTTTCCTCACTGACAATCCGAGCAGGGCATGGGCAAAAGCAAATTTTCGAGAATTAACATTTGAAAAATACTCAAATTTCACGTTATCTGCTAATAGTGCAGTTTTTTTTAACGACGTTGGCAGATGAAACTTCCAGAAATTTGAAGTTTTAGTTTTACGAACTACTGGGATTGGAAAATAAGATTTTGCATAAAAAAATGTTAAGTATCTTTTCTCAGAGTCCTAACTCGGCGACGAGTGGACTTTTTTTTTGCTTCGAAGCTTTACTTTAAGTCTCTTGTAACTGGATTCCTTAGGATATTTTTTCTTCGAGACCTAACTGACCGAAATTTTATCTTCTACCTGTGTCGTAATTTCTTCCTCGTTATTATCCATTTCTTCTTTGATTTCCGTGAGTGTACGAAAAGCATGTTCCCTCAGGGCTGTTACAGTCTCAACGTCGGAAATTGTTTGTACGCTTCGCGATAGATAATCCATTGCCGTCTCGATACCGTCGTCCGTTTTCAAAAGTTTCATCAGAGTATTCTCGATCGTGCTTTCGCGCTTTATTCCCATACTCTCGAGCAGATCGTCAATTTTTTGCTTCATATTCCAGCCAATTTCCGTCCCACTTGCGCCGATATCTCGCGATTCTTCTTCGAAACTGAAGAAAAATCAATAAATTTTCGAAATGCTTCGCGAAGAAAATGAGAGAAAAGGAAAATTGATCGATAACGGCGAATTGCTCAAATTTTATGGCTAAACGTTGTAGCCTGATAGCCGAAACTATTCGCAAATCATAAAATACAAATAATCATAATGATACGAGTTGTCATTGATTTTTGGGATCTAAATATGATTTTTCAACTTTATTTAAAAAATAACTTGTGTAATGTCGATTTGAGCAATTTTTTGTGCAAATAATTTCGAACCAACCGCGATACGATATCGTGCAAGCTTTCTTTAACAGCCTCTCTCATCGCTTCCGTCGTTTCCTCGTCTTGCTGCGGTAGAGTCGCGATAATTTGATCGACCGAACGTTCTATACCCTCGCGCATTTCCTCTATTCCTCCGTCAATCGGTAAATTTTCTATGACCCGTTTCAATATTTCACGAGTAGCTCCTTCAGCCTCTTTGTCCTCGATCGGAGCTTCCATCACTCTCGAGAATAGACGATGCACCTGAACAGTGATATTGTATGAAATAAATTAATTTAATGCTGTTGAGAACATACAATTCCATTTAAAAAAAATTTAAAGGAAGTCACGTTCTTTGTTCTGAATAAAAAAATTAAGACGGTCATTTTCTTAGCTTCAATATTGTCGATTACTTAATTTACGTTTTATCGCTGATTCGGTCATTTTCAGCGAATTTGATTCTCGAACGTTCCTTAACTCGTAAAGTTTGGTTGGGCTTGTTACAAAAATAAATAAATCTCATCTAACGTAATTTTTTAAATTTATTTCTAAACATTCACGTACCATTGTGGCTGTGCGAGAATCATTCTCTTCTTTTTCCTCCTCGTTAACTTTTGACTCGTTATCACTGTTCTTGTTATCTTCGATCTTTTCGCTATCCTCGCTGTCTAAAGGTGTCGCGTCCTTTGCCACTTCTTCCTCCAATTTAACGTTCAAACTTTCGAACGAACTCGCGTCCCTTTCGTCTTGTGATTTTTCCATTTTCTCCAACAATTTGTTCCTCCTGTCGGCGCATATCGGCGGCAGTGGTCGCGATTTTAAACGTAAATTTCCAATATCGTTGCGAAAAAGTTCCTTCTGTTGTCTCTGATTTTTCAGTATACTCTCCAAACGTTTTAAATCCTCCCGATACTCGGACTCGATCGTCAAAATCTTGTCCTTGTAATTGAAGAATTATTCATCGATTTTAGTCCATTAATGGGGCAGGTTAAAATTATCGGAGTAAGAGAGATGGGAAAAATTGGATTGTTTTTTTTTTTACAACATTTGAAGACAAATGCAATTTGCAGATTTTTGATTAATGCATCATTTGGTGAAAAAATAGTTATCAGATGATTAAAATGTTGATTTTAGGTCTTCAAATGTACAATTTAATTTTATCGATCTCCGTGACGCAATAGATCATTACTTCCGTTTCCGGTGCGTGTCTCAGGATTTTTTTTAATTTCAATTGTTCCCCTTCCAGAACCGCGAGAAAACTCAACTTCTCCGTGTTGTCCTGAATAAGAGTCTCGAGAACGTCAATTTGCTCGTGATATTTGTCTTTTACGCCTTGAAAAGAGAAAAGCAAACGAATGCGAGAGTTTTCCCGATCATGCTTGAAAAAATAAAAAATAAAATGAACAAAATTGCTTTTGCCTCGAATCTCACATTTAATTTGCTTGTCAAATTCCCGAGTCATTTCTTTCGATTCGGCTCTAACGTCGTAAATCATTCTCCGCAGTACGGCCTCGTACAAGGAATCCAGCGAAACTTCGCGTCCAAATTTTTCTATCATTTCCTGTTTTATCCTGTCCTTAAGACTCTTTATCTCGGCCTCCATGTGCTTACAATCGACTTTCATTCTGTGCAGATGTGTGCGATTTTTCCTGTAGATAAAAATTAACTTTTCAGCCTTTCAATCCGGCAAAATAATAACGTTTCAATAAATATTTCTAAATCAATATTTCAGTGGACGCGAGTAAATTAATTTCCCGGGAAGGTCAAATTGAAAGATAATTCGCCGGTTAAATTTTTTTTTCTCTTATTCAAATCAACAAAAAAATTAAACATCAGCGACTCACTTGTGTTTTTCTTTTTGTTCCAACGTTTCCTGTTGCAATTCGCCGACTCTCGTGTACAAACGAGAAAGCTTCGTTCTATCGAATACAACACAGTCGCGAATTTTCGCGACTTTATTCTCGTCGACGAAGTGTTGAAGCTGATGAAATTTGAGAATTACAGTAACATCGATGTCGTTGAGCTTTCTCTGTTTTTCACGCTGTGAAAATGATGAAAAAAAATAATATTTTTACAGATCGTTTAAAAGTTTTAGTTTACAATACTATTTTTTTGTTTTTGCTTTTAAGTAAGAAATTCATTGTTCTACCATAAAATCCTCGAGATCCTTCTGATTACTCGTTAATTCGTTATCGACGAGTTTCAATTTTTTCGAATCAACGTCGGCCTCCTTGCGCAATAGTTCAATAACTTTTTGTCCCTCTTTGATGCGATTCTCGTACTCGTAACGTTTTTCTCGCATCGCAAATGCCGAATTGTACAATTCTTGATCGCAACCAACGGGACAAATATTTTCATCCAAATGAAGAGGTCCGAGATCACGACTATCGATACTCGCACCGTCGTCCTCGGTACTCGAGTCTGAACTCGACGAGGACGATGAATCTGCGACGAAACAAAAAATTAACTGACCGTTGAAAATTCGTTACCAAATTCGCACTTGACACAATAAAAAAATTATTCAAAATGACTTTGCAACAATTTTGAATATCATTAATAATTCGAAATTCGGGTTTTGTTTATTCAATTTGTTAACTAATTATTTTAAGCGAGAACAGAAAAAAAACAATATTTCTCCTACCGTCGTCCTCGTTCCTCGGTGGTTTGAATTTTTTCTTAAAAATTCGTCGTAAAAAATCAACAAATTTATTATCACTGGTCATACTGTTGAATTGTCCTTGAAGATCTTTAATTTTTTCTTGCATCTTCGCAATTTCCCTGTTAATTTGATCGATCTTCGTGCTCATAGCTTGAATCTTACGACTCGCTCTGTCGCGTTCGGACAATTTTTCCGTTACCTTGTTCGTGAGAAGATTTTCCATTGACTCAAAATCCTTGAGTATAATCAATTCTTGATGAAGAGTTAGGAGAAAAAGATTTGAATGAACGGTGTCAGCGGTAATGTCCAATCTTTCACGTTCGAGCTCGTCCAATTCTTTGTCCAAATTTTCGTAACTTTTTTTTATATGCTTCAGGATGGTATCTTGTTCGTAAATTTTTCTCGTCGCTCTCAGACGTTTCATCTCTCGTTCCCACGTTGTTTCAGTTCGGTCATTGACGCTCAGAGCTTTTAGCACATCGCTCGGCACACTCGTCCGAGCTTTGAACACTTTGTCGGGCATCGTTGCTTCGAGACTCTTTATCGACGCATCGAGCTCCGAATCGATCAATTTTTCATCCAACAAAAGTACCTCGTACTCCTCGTCCATTGGATTTATTATTATTTCCTCGCTTATTGTCGTTTTTTTACGTTTTGTCGCTTTCACTCGTTCGGCCATCGTAGTGTATTTCTCTAACTGGTAATAAAAAGAGAAATTTGCACGTTTCTCACCTGATAAATCAATAATATGCGACCATTACCTTATTTAAGGTAGTAGTCTGGTAACTTAAGCCGATTTTCATGTCTTTTTTGGAGAGCGTTTTTATGTAGGAAAATAAAAGTGAATCGTTTTGGATATTTAGGACGTTTTATTTACATATTAAAGATACAAAAAAAAATTGTTTGAAAAAATTTAATAGTTTATTATTATTATTATTGATCGAAGTTGGCACCTCGGAAAAAAAAGCGCGTGGGTGGCCCCGGTGATTTTGGCTCTTGATGTTATCTGAAGTCAAAAATGTTGATAATTCTTAATGACATGCCTATGACATGTCTGTAGATTAAGAATTATCAAGAAATTTTGATTTCAGATAACATCAAGAGCCAAAATCACCGGGGCCACCCACGCGCTTTTTTTCGAGGTGCCAACTTCAATCAACAATAATAATAATAAACTATTAAATTTTTTCAACATTTTTTTTTATTGTATCTTTAATATGTAAATAAAAACATCCTAAATATCCAAAACGATTAATTTTTATTTTCCTACAAAAAAACGCCCTCCAAAAAAAACATGAAAATCGGCTTAAGTTACCAGACTACTACCTTAAGATAACTACTGTGAGATCCAGACGAGGTGAAATCAGTACGGAATTCGAAAAATTATAATTTATCGACATCCAATTTTTGAAAAATCATTTCTAACAGATTTAGCATTGATTTTAATTGGATCGCAACAATTGTGATAAAAAAATTTACGATAAAGATTTTTTTTATGTATTTATTTTTTCGTAATGTGAAAAATAATGCCGTACCTCCAAATTTTTCTCCGGAAACTCGACGTTATAATCGATCTCGGGAATGACTGGTAATGGTTTAATTCTTTTTTCCGGTATCTCATTGTGTATCTCTTTCAATTTTTCGATCAAGCTCGAAACCTCATTCTGAAGAGAAAATTTTCTGTCTCGCACGGCTCTCAATCGATTATTAAAGTCTTCGCGAAGATAATGAATCTAAAAATGTATGTTTGAGGAAATCATTTCGAAAGGTTGTATGAAAAAAAGTTAGAACGAAAAATTAAGAAAATTAGTTATGCCTCTGATCAATTGTTTTTTGTAAATATAATTTCCTTAGTTATTATTTTCCTTCAAATTGCGTATACCTTTTTTCTACAATCCAAAAGTTGCTTGTACTTCGTGAGAGTCGTTTCACGTTCATCCTGAGGTTGGCTAAAATTTGGGTATGTTTTTAACTTGTAATCACCGATCGTATTTTTTGCTCGTTCTATCGCGTCAATGTCATCCGGATGATTAATATCGGGATCTGGTTTTGAGGCGTACATAATTTTCCACTGAAACGATTGCACAATCGCGCTGTATACTCTTGTGCTGTTTCGAAGGGAAAAAAATTGGGTATATTTTTTTTTTCTTTACCAACCTCTTTGGCTCTTTCTTCCATTTTTTCCTTTCGCGCTCTGTACTTTCGTAACATCTGATTGATCTGTACTCCCAATCGATACTCGACCGTCTGAGGACTCAGATCTTTTATAAAACTCTCGATTCCTTGAATTTGTTTCTTCTCCTCTTCCTCCTCGACCGATTCGAGGATTTTAACGTCGGGAATCCTAAGAGACAAACGAATTTATGACTCACGGAATTAAGGGAATGGACATTTTTTTTTAATCAGAATAATGTTCAAATCTCATCTCGTGCAATTTGAGGTTGAAATTTTGGTGAAAAAACTTGTAATTCCAATTTTACAAAATATGTGCACTAATTCAGTCAAAGTTTGTACATACTCCTCTGTACTCTCTTTCTCAGATTGGCCAGCATCCTCGTTGCTTATCAAGAGACACAAATTACGGAAATTGGTTTTAACAAATAGCGATGGAGTCTTTAATTGATTTATAATCATTACGTTGATCCGGAAATATATATTATTTGTTAATAACAATTTTTCGGAGTATTTTAACGATCTTTTGAATCTGTTGAGGGAGGAGGAGATCCAAGAATCTTTACAATTCGCGCAAAAAAAAAAAAGGTTTAATTTATATCGAAATTCCGAAACGAATGATTGTCGTAAATGTTTTAACGATAATGTAAACCAATACTCAGATCAGAATGTAAAAAAATGTAGGCTATACGTTTTTTTTTATTCAAAACAAAATGAATTTTTTAACTCGAATCCTTACAATTTCTGATACACCGACCTGAATATTTTTCTATATGACGAGAAAGTCATTTCGAACAATCTCTCGTTGGGGATTTTTCGCAAGATTTTTTTTTTGCACAATTACAAAAATTTAACATATTTTTTTTACTCATAATCGGCGGAGCCCACGATTAAATTTCCCTTGAAGTGGAAAAAAATGACAAGACTCAAGAATCAAGTTATAAAAATATATATATCGCTGGAATAAGGAAAACGACGAATATTCGAAATGATTGAAGTTTCTCAATTTTCTTATTTCACGCGACAATTTACCTGCCCGCTTTCTTTCGATCGTCAATGCGTTTCAGAAGGTCGGCATAAGTCGCGGAAAAATCGGCGTCCAATTTTCTCTCTCGCAGCGAGTGAACCATGGTATTTGGTTTACTGAACGAACGGAACAATCGAATTATTAATAACGTGCGAAAAGTAACACGATCGTTGACAAAAAAACAACAACATTAAATTATTTATGACGTAAAAAAAAAAGTCATTTTATCATGACGTCGATTTATTCATGACAAAATGAACGAAACTAAAGACAAATTTCAACTCACGATATTCTACAGACAGCGAATGGTAAACAAGTGATGGGTTCGATAAAATGATCCAAAAGTTTTTGTAGACCTAATCGACTCTTTTCCACTTTGTAAGACAATTTTTTTCGTACAAGATCCATTTCTTCCTTTAATTGATTATTCAAGTCCGCTGTTATCCTCGCGTCTAGCTCGAAATCTTCCCGCGGTATTTGCTGAGATTTCAAAAGTTTCGAATTTCTCTCGACAATTTTGCCATATTCACCGGCCAAATTTTGCAGTATTTTGAGGGTCGTGTCTTTCTTTCGTTTCGCCACAGCGACAACACGATCGTTTTCCGATTTAACAATCACTTCCTCGAGAGTCAAATGATCGGGTTCGTCGATATCTTCGACGTTTGTCTTCGGCTATTAAAATTCATAATTTTCACAATCGTTACCCAAATATTTCGGATTATTCGTTGAGTTTTGTGATTTTATTGAAATTTTCGTGTGAATCACCAATTGACAAGGACTTTTAGGCTTTTCAATGTCCTTCCTCGAGCGCACCGTCTCGTCGTTGATATTGTAGGAAAATAAATTTCCATCGTGTCCGCAGCTGAGTAAAATTTTTTCATCGCAACTCAATAATATTTTGGGTATAAAGCCATTTTCATTATCGTGCATCGATAATAACCAGTAGTCCGAAAAATCCGTATGATCCTTTCGATTAATTCGACAAACGCGAATCACGCCACATTCCATTCCAAGAATGAGATACTCGCTTTCCTTGCTGGAAAAAAAAATTTAGCAATCGGAATAAAAGAAGAACAGAGTAGGGAGCATTTTTTTTCTTCTTCTTTAGTTTCACAAGGCTCGATAATTGGGAGGAAAAAATGAAGTTTTAAAAAAACAAACAAACATTGAAATTTGAGAAATTATGATCTTACTAGAACAAGCAACTCGTTATCTCAGTGTCATCGGCGTCGTAAACCATCGCGCTTTTAATTGGCTCGAGAGGTAAGTTGCCTTCGGTTAGTTTTGGTATTGGGTACTCGTAGATGTAGCCCGCGTCGTATCCTCCCATTGATAACCATACTGTTCCACCTGGTGTGTAATTTGCCATTAATACTCGATTTGGTATTTCGGGTATGTAAATCTCGGGTAACGGAGGATCCTCCTCGTTGTCCACTAGAAACAAAAATTAATTGCCACTGTCAAACAGCTGAATGAACGAGAAATTCATTTGTTTCATTTTAATTAGTTGTATTTGAGTTGAAAAAAAAAAAAATTAACTTTAAAAAAATGATCTTAGGAGAAGAACATTTGTTTTAATCAAATTAGATTTTCATTGGCCAAAACATATTTATTTAAAGTGATGATTTTATTTAAATGAAATTTTTCTCATTCATTTTTCATACTCATTTCCCATCGTTATAATAATATTTGATATACGTACTAAGAAATTCTTCCTCGTCGATCTCTATTCCCGGATTTTCCATTTTAAGTTTTTCCATTTTTTCTCGCATTACCGCTCTTTTTCCTTGTTTCCCCTCCTCAATCGCCAAACGCGCCAATTCCCGTCGTATCTTCGATTTGACAGATTGAAATTTGAAATATTTTACCTCGCATTTAACCAGCTCGTACGTAACTTTTGTGTACTCTTGAGGCTCATCGGGCAGTACAATTTCGGCACAATCTCCGCGACAACAGCCCACGAGAATTGTATTTGCCTGGGAAAGCCAAAGAAAATTGTTTAAAATGGGATCTTTGCGAAAAAGTCGCTGACAAATCGACGCTAGATTATTTATATTTTATCTCATACTCGTTCGGGTTTCCAGGTCATGCAGGAAACTCCGGAATATAATTTGACGTAGCCAATTGGCACGAGTTTTGGATATGTGTTTGTGATTTTTATGAAAAATACGAATACCGTACAATCCTCGCTTCCCGTTATTAACAAACTGAAACATTTATTTTTTAAAGACATTTTACAAGTAAAATCATTTCGGTGATACTGTCCAAAAAAATATTCCAATATTAAGGTAGTAGTCTCGTAACTTAAGCCGATTTTCATGTCTTTTTTGGAAGGCGTTTTTTTGTAGGAAAATAAAAATGAATCGTTTTGAATATTTAGGATGTTTTTATTTACATATTAAAGATACAAAAAAAAAATTGTTTGAAAAAATTTAATAGTTCACTATTATTATTATTATTATTATTAATCGAAGTTGGCACCTCGAAAAAAAAGCGCGTGGGTGGCCCCGGTGATTTTGGCTCTTGATGTTATGTGAAATAAAAAATTCTTGATAATTCTTAATCTATAGACATGTCATTCTGGTCGGAACTACTGAAGTTAAATTTCATGGATAAATAACAAAATGGCGGACTTTGGAAGAAAAAACTTTTTTCCAAAGTCCGCCATTTTGTTATTTATTCATGAAATTTAACTTCAGTAGTTCCGACCTGAATGACATGTCTATAGATTAAGAATTATCAAGAATTTTCGATTTCAGATAACATCAGGAGCCAAAATCACCGGGACCACCCACGCGCCTTTTTTTCGAGGTGCCAACTTCGATCAATAATAATAATAATAAAAAACAATTAAATTTTTTCAAAAAATTTTTTTTTTGTATATTTAATATGTAAATAAAAACATCCTAAACATCCAAAACGATTTATTTTTATTTTCCTACAAAAAAAAACGCCCTCCAAAAAAGACATGAAAATCGGCTTAAGCTACCAGACTACTACCTTAAGCAGCGCTTGAATTAAAAAATAAATAAAAAATTATTAACATTTGTCAAAAATTAACATTTCCGTTATTAACAAACATTAATATACTTTGGAATGATTATACTAATTTTAATAATTTTTTTTTTTCAATTCGAAGGTTATTCATTTCGTAAAATATAGCATACCTATTTGATGGATTCAGTGACATTACTGTAATCGATAATTTATGTGGCTTAATTGCCTGAATCAAACGCGAATAATCCCCATGAATATTGTCAGATTCGTTGGCTTTTAAAATATCTAGAGTAACGACTCTGACGATTCCACTCTCGAAAGCGCAAGAGATCGTCGATCCGGTAGCTTCGACCTTTAAAAAAGACAAAATTATGGAAGAAAAACGATCGAGTAGATGAGGTAATAAATTTGAACGTACGAAATATCGTCAGTATAATATTTTTTACCGTGCAAGGAAACCAAACGACGCTGCTAGCCTTGTCGCGAAATTTTTTCACCAATATCAGTCTTTTTGTCGAATAATTGTAGACATGTAGATGACCATCTCGACCGCAGGTAGTCACGAAAGGTCCCCAAGTTGAAACGTCCATGGATGCGATTGGACCAGCGTGACAAGTCAAAAGTTTTCGTGGATTTTGTTTCGGTGACTCGAATGTACCGAGTTCTATCGACCATAAACCTCCATTTCCATCCTAAACCGTCAATTATTCGCGTGAGAAAGTCATATCCGAATTGTACATTCGAAAAATCAAACAACATAGACTGGATTTTGTTTTCCGAATATTCGAAATATTTGGAGAAAAAAAAATGTAAGAAACGAATCCTTAATTCATACAGAGAAGAAAAAATCGTTGCGATACGAAAAATTTCATCCTCATTGTCCCTCGGGGACTATACTCACTTGAGCGTACCACAAATTGTGCTCAGGATCATCGGGATATTGTTTTTTAATGCACATAAGCATCGAGCCCTCTTCGCTCTCGTCTTCCTTAATTTGAAATTCGTATATCGGCTCGATCTCGAGAAAACGATCCTCATCAGGTGGATCAGCCTGATCAATTGTCTCGTAATACCATACGCGAATCCAACCGTCCATTCCTATAGTAAATATAACTTTAAGGTAGAAAAAAAAAAGGTTTTTCGGAGAGATTTTGAATTTTGACACCGACTCACCAACTGACACGAGTTCTCCATTTACATATTCAAACTGAGCGATACATTTGCCATGACAGGGTTTTCGATTTTTTTTACAAACTTCCAATTTTATCAAATCCTCGTCCCACAATAAAATATTGCCCCATTCACAGCCCGACACAACTTTTTCATCGGGCATCGAGTAAACACCGATTATATCGGATATCTCAGTTTTGCCGAATTTTCCAAGCTGACCTTTCAGCTTGAGACCGGTAAACGTGCGTGCCATTTTCCAAAATTTTATGTGTCCCGCCCCGCTAGACGTCAAGTGTCCCGGAACGGTCGGTGAAAATGCGGCATTATAAATATCCTGACCGTGCGATTTGCAATGTAGTAGAATTTTCGATTTTTTCCAATTCCACACGGTTATCATGTAATCGGGATCGCCCCCTTGCGAGAGCAATAACGTTCCATCTGGACTGAATGAAAAATTGTTTTTCGAATTCGTTTTTTTCTGTCTTCGTGACTTTAAATATAATATCATGCGTATCTCTTACCTGTAAGCCAAGTGTGAATAAGTTCGCGTTGTTCCTTGTTCCAGAATCGTAATAATTCTCATACTCGGCCATTCGTAAATTATTATAGGCGGATCAATTCCATTCTCCCCAATCGCAATATGATTTATCGATGGATTTTTCTAACAGAACCGTGTTTTTTTTTTCTTCTATTACATTTAAAATTAATTCAAAATTCTCGTCGAATAGCAATTTTGGCCGGGACAAAATTATTTCGTAAAAATATCAGAAATTAAGGGGGGGGTAAGGTTAATTCGTACAAAAAAAGGCATGTTTTTGTGATTTTTTTGTGACGACGCAGTTAAAATGTCTTTATTAAAGCTAATGATACAGTAAAATATGACATTCGAAGAATATTATATAAAATTTTCACGAAGAAATATTAAAAAATACGGCAATGGCAGCAATTATTCGGACGTGTCTCGGAAAAAAGTAGAATTGCGGTGTCCCTCATAACTTGGTGCTGGATCATCTGAAATGAAAAAATGAAAGTTCATTTGTTAGATAATAGTTTTCCCCAGGTAACGCTGGGAGGGTTTTTCGAAATTTCAATTCTTCAATTTTTTGGAACATTTTGAAATTTCGAAAAACCCTCCCAGCGTTACCTGGGGAAAACTATTATCTAACAAATAAACTTTCATTTTTTCATTTCAGATGATCCAGCACAAAGTTATGAGGGACACCGCAATTCTACTTTTTTCCGAGACACCTCCGAATAATTGCTGCCATTGCCGTATTTTTTAATATTTCTTCGTGAAAATTTTGTATAATATTCTTCGAATGTCATATTTTACTGTACCATTAGTTTTAATAAAGAGATTTTAACTGCGTCGTCACAAAAAAATCACAAAAACATACCTTTTTTGTACGAATTAACCTTACCCCCCTAACGCTGGTCTAATAAAGTTTTGTCAAATTTTACACGCAATCCTTTAATAAATTTGACGAATATTTGACGAGCCATCAAAACGAAAAGTTGAACCTCTCTTCAATGTTTCAAAATATTAATTCGCGAATTATTTAATTATCGGAGTTAAATGAAACAAAAGGATTTAAAAAATCACTCACAGTGATGTGTCCTATACCACCACCCGTGGAACATCTTCTGAACCATATATTACCATTGGATGTGTTTAAAAAATGTATGAAATTTCCCGATGAAAAAATAATTGTCTCAGGATCGGCGACACAAAGATTGAAATATCTTTGACAGTCGTAAGCATAAGAATGACTGAATATCGATAGGAAATATGTTTATCGTTGCGACTGAGAGTTTCCGAAATTTGAGCAGTTATAAAGGATACGAAAATTCCAGAATATTCGTAGGGACCGTTCCGTCCTTGACGCGAATTGGCCCGGAGATATAATCGTTCGCGTTGTAAGACTTGGAATTATTTGAATCTTCGTTTTCCGAATCATCCTCGAACCATCCCTCGTAACCGGGCTTTGATGAACCAGAATCATTTTCTGGATCGTCCATGATTAATTAACGTAAAACTCGGAGTTACGATGGAAAATCCTTGCAGAGTAGAAAAAGATAACTCGCAATCTGAATCACGACTTTACTTGGTCGCTATGGTTACTCGATACAATTGAATTTACGACATAGGGAAATAAACAATGTTTTCCTAATCGATATTGGCGTTTTTTTTTTCTTCAAATTTTTACATCAATTTTATTTACAATTTCCTCACTCAAAACATCTTTGATTCCCGTAAAAACTTCCGTTGTTACATCGTCCAATAGCCGCACGACTTTTTCTTCCGACAGATTTTTGTACTCCTCTTCGGCTGGAAAATATAAACCGATATAAATTCTCCTAGTTCGTAACTTAACTTGATTTTTCTCGACTCACATCTCACAGACAAGTGTCCAAAAAGTTCACAAACTGCCGGAACAAAAGCTCGCGTATCTTTGACTCCACTGCTGGGTTTTCTCGCCCAAATATAAACTCTGATATCGTCGTATATTCGTTCACGAGCATTGCTTTTAGCTCTCGTTATATAAACATTGTGGGCAATGTTCTTTTCTTGGAGATAATTCATCACGAAAAAGGCCCATGAACCGAGATTTTCAATATTACGATCCGAGAACGAAGATAATTTCAGGCAAAAACCTTTTGCAGGATAATCTTTTAGTACGAAAATAGGACCCTTTAGTTCTTCCAATACCTGGGAACAGTTAATTATTTATTATTTCATTACTAAGGAAATGCTAAAATTATTGAAATATCGAAACTTACAATATCCTCGAGCAACATTTCATGCTTTAGATAGTACAAGTGCCAGTGTAGATGATTTACCGAGGCGTGAGCGCACAGACTGTTGAAAACTATCCTGAAATATCTGATACGGTATATTGTTCAGTAAAATATGAGAATCATCAGGAATTTCTTTGATATACACAAAATATTGCTTAAGAATATACTGGCTGTCAACAAATGTGTTAAAGAATTCGAATTCATACAATTTTTATATTCTATTCATAAAAATATTGTTTTTAAGGCTCCTGCGTTAATTACACATTTGTCGGAACGATAAAAGCAATAATTAATACAGTGTGTTCCATGAAAATGATGGTAGATTCAATTTTTTTTCAATTAAATATTTTTTCAGTATATTCTTAATAATAGAGATATTTACCGTGTATCGCTCAATAAGATTAGCTCGAGAGCTTTAAGAAGACTGGATTCAGTGATTTTTTGTGGCAGGCATTTGAGTCGATCCGGCAACAATAAACAATGTCCCCATTCGATAGGACTAACGTTAGCAGCTATTACATCGTTCTGGGTTCCATCTCCTATGTCAAGAAATATCTCATTAGTCGGCAGCTTTGTGAAGTTGAATCGATTGGCATCGAAGGGCTGCGACATCGATGAAATATCTTCTGGCGTACGTCTGTTTGAGGCTCGATCAAGATTGAGCTAAAAATCCAAAGAATTTAAAAATAGCAATACATTTGAAAGAGTTTACAAATTATTAATTTTTTGCTCAATCAAAAAGACATTAATAGCTTATTAGGAAACAGAAAAATGTGCAAACCTGAGCCAAAAATTTGTAGGGACCTTCTAATATTTTCCATTCTTTTATTCTCAACTTATATCTGAGAATTCCTTGCTCTTCGGCCACTTTCCACTTTTCCTTAATAATTTTATCCAATTTCGATTCGGTGTCAACGTTTTTTATTTCATAATGAAAATCCGTCGATTCATAACGAAATATCGCTATGTTAGAAGTTTTTTCAACCATAATAACGTCTCTCGTAAGTCACCTGTCAGATTGCCACGTGGTTTATTAATTTTTCACACAGCACTATTTGCCTCGCATATTCGGATCGCTCGAGATCAGCTGAGAGCAGGCCAACAAACTGGGCCGATAAAAAAACATGGCGATCAATGCTTTAGTCAACAGAGAAATTTTTTGCAGGAAAAATTATATCCTTAGTCCCTGAATTGACCAAAAGAGCGATCCAATGATGTAGCGAGCAATTTCGTACCGCGCGATTCAAGAACGTTATAAGCACTCGTCGAAAAAATTGAAAGTAGCGAATTTCCGATATGTTTTTTTGTTTTATAGATGGATCTACATTTCAGATAGTTTTATTCGCTGAGTTGTTGAAGGAAAAATATAAAAATACGTTAAAAATGTATAAAAGTTAGACGTTGGAAATTGTTCAAAGTTTGGGGAAGAGGAACGAGGCGATGAATATTAAATTTAAATTTCGTAGATTTTTATGTAAAGCTTTATTATAAAATATCGTATTCGTCCTATCGTGTATAAATTTCTCTGCATAAAAATTCGTATGCATACGCAATTCTTAAGATTATAAACAAATTGCCAGCTATAAATGTATATATATATATATATATATATATTCCTGATTTTGTTTTTCTTCCAACTATATTTACAACGATCGATATTGAAAAGTTTTCGTACTTTTTCGTTCAACAATCATATACAGCGCAGAGTACGAAAAAAAAAAGATCCTCGAAGTTTATCATTCTCATCCAATGCTTTTTAATTATTTCAAAGATTTATTTCCTGCGCCCTAATGGAAGATTCATTAAGTTTTGTTTTATATTCAATAGACAGATGCGTATTGTTGATAAACTACCGCATCGGGTAGACTCAGTTCGTGGGTGAAAAATATTTTAATCTCAGTTGCTAAGGAATCGAGTAAAAAAATCTCGTACAGCAACGAGCAGTAATACCAATGGAAATTCATTCAAAAGGAATCCAAAATAATAAATAATTACTGTAAACGAAAAAAAAATTACAAACTTTATCGAATAAATGATTTAAAATAATTATTCTTTTATATTGAATATCTTCTTTTTTTTTTTTCAACAATTGGTCGTAATTATTTTGTGAAATGTTGAATGATTTTCCACTCGTGCCTCGATCTCCGGCTCTCTCTCTCTCTCTCTCGTTATTACATATTGGGATATAAAGTGTAATAAGAATTTTTGTAAGATTTCGAATTAACGTTACAAAAATTTGGATCTTCGACGGTAAATTGCGGA
Organism: Oxytorus armatus; assembly: GCA_958009045.1. NCBI lineage: Eukaryota > Metazoa > Arthropoda > Insecta > Hymenoptera > Ichneumonidae > Oxytorus > Oxytorus armatus. The sequence goes on along the minus strand of OY253746.1, from coordinate 4,393,744 downwards.
ATAATATTATTGGGCAGAGTTTTTAACGAGGGATTGTGAACGTTCGAGATCATAAATTGTGAGGTTTGTTCGATTTGTTCGACCGTTTGATCGTCGGATAATTTTCTCTGCGAGTAAATTATCATTTGCGAGGCTGAACTACCATTTTGATGAACCTCATTTTCAATGGGTAGCGCGTAATTCGTCGTTGTACCGGACAATTGTTGAGCTTTGCATTTTTTCGTATGAGCATAGAGCGAACCGGCGTTATTGTATCTTTTCGTGCATATTTTACAGGCATAAGGCCTCTGTCCCGTGTGAGTATATGTATGCTCGTTAAGTGAGGTCAAACGTCGAAAAGATTTCATACAAATTTGACAATGATATTTCGCTTCACCGGTGTGCATCGTAATGTGTCGGGCAAGAGTATTCGCACGAGCGAATGCGCGACTACAGTACTGGCATATGTACGGTTTTTCGCCACTGTGAGTCCTCAGATGTAACTGTAGATAAGTGCTTTTTGTAAAAGCTCTACTGCATACGTTACAAACGTACGGTTTTACACCGGTGTGAGTGCGCATGTGAGCGACCAATGAGCCACTCTGAGCGAAACACTTGCTGCACACCTCGCAGAGAAAACGCTTTTGCGTATCTTTGACGCGTTTGTGACGCTCCATGTGATTCGTTAGAGATTGCTCTTGGGCAAATGCCTTTGGACACATTGGACACTGATGAGGTCTGTTGTGCTTCTCCTGAAAGAGTAAAGGGGGGTTTTTTTTTCTGAATTTGTAATTCTGTTTTTTTTTAACAAGGTGTCGAACCTGTCAAAACACTGTTTAGAGTTTCTAGCGTTAATATGCTGATTTAAGGTAGTAGTCTGCTAACTTAAGCCGATTTTCATGTCTTTTTTGGAGGGCGTTCTTTTGTAAGAAAATAAAAATGAATCGTTTTGGATATTTAGGATGTTTTTATTTACATATTAAAGATACAAAGAAAACATTTTTAAAAAAAATTTAATAGTTTATTATTATTATTATTATTGATCGAAGTTGGCACCTCCAAGTTGGCAGCCCGGGTCCTAACTTTTTTTCTACCGAACCGATTGCTTTCAAATTTTAACAGGCTACTCTACACACTTATAGTTCTCGTCGGAACTACCGAAAATTCTTTTCACCCCTAACTTTTTATTTTACAACCCCTTCTTTGCTAAAGTCCTTTTATTTTAGCAAAGAAGGGCTTGTAAAATAAAAAGTTAGGGGTGAAAAAATTTCTCGGTAGTTCCAACGAGAACTATAAGTGTGTAGAGTAGCCTGTTAAGGGGGGATAGGGTTTTAAAATTATTTTTTTTTGCATTTTTAAAAAATTTTTTTCTAAATGAACAATATGTCGAGAATATTGTGTATACATTTTAAGTCAATCGGAGTAAAACTAACGGAGTTACAGCGTTTCAAACGACCGGCCGTGATACGTGATACGTGAAAACTTTAAATCGATTTTCCCGAAAACGTCATTTTTGAAGTTTGTGAACATTATAACTCAAAATCTACTGAACCGATCCTTTTGAAAATTTAAACATTACTTCTTCACATAAATCAACAGGTAATCAGGAGTTTTCTTTTTTTTCAATTTTTTCAATTTTTTAATAACAAATTAAGCGCGATTTTTTGAGCTAAAATTGCGTTTTTCACAAGTGCTGCAAAAAATAGAAAAAAAAACTCTTCCTGATTACCTCGAGAAATACATCACCTTTAAAATGCATATCAATTTTTTTGTTTCGGATGATCCGGTAACGAGTTATAATGTTCACCGCAAAACCACTTTTTTTCAAGGCGCCTCTGGAGATTCAACGTCACCGGCTTATTTATCAATATTTTTCATTGAAAATTTTTTTTTGAGATACTTCAATAGTTGTACAATAATATGTAATTCTATTTAATAAAATTATATTACTCATGTCGCCGCAAAAAAATCATAAAAATATGCTTTTTTTCGCCTTTAAAATCCTACCCCCCCCCTAAAATTTGAAAGCAATCGGTTCGGTAGAAAAACCGGGCTGCCAACTTCGATCAATAATAATAATAATAATAAACTATTAAATTTTTTTTTAATCTTTAATATGTAAATAAAAACATCCTAAATATCCAAAACGATTCATTTTTATTTTCCTACAAAAAAACGCCCTCCAAAAAAGGCATAAAAATCGACTTAAATTACCAGACTACTACCTTAATTTAAAAAAATTTCCTACTTTATTAAAAAAAACATTTGGTATTGTTATTATATAAAATCAATGTTCTTAGTATCTCCAATATCGTTAATTTTTCGCCGATAATTATCGTACAGTGAATTACTGAAAATCCTCATCGAACGTGACTTTTCGCTGGTGTATGTATAAATTAAAGAATCATACCTTTTTTCTACTCTCGCTACCATCATGATTTTTGTTCTCGTTATCGGTATCGTCGTCCGTGTCCGTGTCCGAAGAGGCAAAAAATTCTTCCTTGTGCTTCGACTGTTCGTGCTCTTTGAGTTTGTCGATACGCGAGAATTCTTTGTTACACGTCGAGCAATGAAATTTCAAGCCGCTGTGGGTCGATATGTGCCTCTTGAGGTTTCTCTGTGTGGCGAATAATTTGCCGCACTGGGTGCATTGCAGGCCCTCGAGTGGCATGTCATCGTCGTCCTCGGTTTCCACATGCTCGTGTCCACGCTCAGTTGATTCTTCCGAAACAGCAACAACATTATCGTCCTTCTCGTTTATCGTCTCGGGCTCGTAGCCCGGATGACTCTTGGCATGAGTCAAAAATGACTTTTGATAGGTGAACTTTTTGCCACAAATGTTGCAACAAAATTTCATACTCTTCTTAGCGTCCGCGCGCAACAACGGTTTCTCCGTTCTCGTTCTGTCGACCTGAGTCTCGTCAATATTTTTATCATCATTTCGCGAACTCTCGTGACTGTTTAGTACGTGATTCTTTAATTTCGTAATATTACCAAATTGCTTGTCGCACATGTAACAAACATAGCGTAAATTTGTTTTTTTCTTGTGCTGCTCGGCGTGCCTATCGAGAGAAGTTTTTGTGGCAAATGTTTTTATACAGTTGGGGCATTTTAGCCTCGTGGTTCTTGATATCGGTGGTCTTTCCTCCTCGTCAGTCTCGCAACGTCCGTTCAAATTATCCTCGACGCGATTTTCCTCCTCGATTAGATTTTCGTCGATATTTTCATTTTCCAACATCTCGCACACGATATTTTTATTATCTTCCATGTTACACTCGAGATTTTCATTCTCTTCGGTGTTACACTCGATATTTTCGTTGCCTCGAACATTATCAACGTTGCAATCGGTATTATCGTCGTCCGTTAATTCACTGTCGGACGTGACCATTGGTTCCGCTTTAAATCGTACTCTGGTAGTACGAGAATCAACGAGCTCGTCGTATTTCTCTATGAGAACGTCAACGACACGATCATTATCGTCGTCGTTCGCGCAATCGTTCAATACAATGTGTTTTTCATCGACAACAGTGCAAACTTCATTCTCCATAGACATTGTTTGTTCCAAAACGCATTGTTCGTGGTCGGTGGGTGGTTCAATGCGAAATATAATTGGTTCGTGATGCGTTACGTAATGATGCTCGTTAAGCCCGTCAACTATGTGATGACTCGTTTGCTCAGTCAGCGCTCCCACCAAATTTGTACACTCCTCGGAAACATTATTTTCCAAACGTTCGTGAGCTATTTCGTCCGCTATAGCCTCGGTTATCGCAGCGTTAACCGTGTGCGACAGTGACAAAATTTTCGTATCTTCCTCCGGTCCGTCTTTCATCATGAGAATCTCTCGGAATTTCGCGTCTGATTTTTCTACCTGACACTTGAACTCGTAGGCAAGATCGAGAAGACGACGACAATTGTGACATATTGTTGATGGTAAACCGTCGCCCTCTTCCACCTGTTAACGGCAAAAAGAAAGATTGGTCTGAGCTCAAAACGGTGCTCTAAGATTGGAAACATATTCGATACTTATTGGTCATATTTATTTGAAATAATAGACATCGATAAATAACTAATGTACAAATTTTGTTTATGAAAATTTGTGGAAAAATCTCTTTTTCATTCGTGGACAAATTTTCTAGGATTAAATTAAGAGAATCGTTAAAAAAATCATGTAACAATACTCGATCCACTGAAATCTTAAAGTACGAAGACTCCAATTCTTTGCTTCATAAAAATAACATGTGTAATTATGTCGTCAGTTTCATGAAATAATTGACATTGAATCGGTAATGAAGCTCAATAAACAACTAATGAATAATAGATATTTAATACATTTGATAAGATAAAATTGCACAATCCCGTGAGATTGTTAATCAATTAATTATATTTATTAGCCATAAATATAATAAATTGATGAACAACTTTTGATAAGATAAAATTGCACAATTCCGTGAGATTGTTGATCAATTAATTATATTTATTAGCCATAAATATAATTAATTGATCAACAATCTCACGGAATTGTGCAATTTTATCTTATCAAATGTTGTATTAAATATCGATTATTCATCTATATATATAAAAATGAATCCTTATTTCCCTTGGTCACGCCATAACTTGAGAACGACTTTATCGATTTCATTCATCTTTTTTTTTTAAGTTCTCTAATACTTCGTAGAAGGTTCTTACGGAAAGAAAAAATTAAGAAAATTGCGCAGAAAATTGGAAAATTTCAGAAAACTTAACGACTATTTAACCTTCGCGCGAAGCAAATGTGATTTAACAGATGCGTCGGTCGCCATCTATCGACCAAAAAACTCATTGTGTAAGCGATAAATTCAAAATGAAACATTCAGACAGGACAGCGTCTGTCGGGTAGTTCTTTATAAAAATAACAATGCCAGCCTAACTATTGCTCATGGATGAGGCAGGCTCTAAGGAGAGATTTTTATAAATTTTTGAGGTCACGTAAACTTATCCCTGTTAAATCTAACTTTCGGAAACTCGTTTTTTCTATCTCAAAAAAGTGAAAAAACACAACTGTAAAGAATTGACAATACATAAAGCAGCAATCAAGGGCCTGAAATAACTTCAAGCTCAGAGTTTTCATTGCCCGACGGTCCATCTATTTTTCTGTGCGCTTGTAACGTATCTCAGGGAAATAAATCATAGATCTGTTTCACGAAATGTTAATTTTTCATTGAGAATTTTTTTTCTGTTTACAAAAATATTATTTTATTTGATGGTAATGAATCTTCGATCACCAATATCTTTGCATAATTGTGAAATTTTTTTTTCTTCCGTCCTCTATGCTTTTAGCTAAACTGATTATATTTTTGCGGACAAAAAAAAATTCTAAATAAAAAATAAACATTCCATAAATCAGATTTACAACTTATTTTCCGAGGGTACTGTGATTGTAGAGAAAAAAACAGCGATAACATATTAATATGTTAAAATTCATGTTGATGACGAAAAGAACAAAAGAACAATGAAAAATTGAGGTTAGGTCGTTGTAGTTCGTCTGTTTTCTTCATTATTATGATGAATTTTCAAATTCGAATACCGTAACAATGCAACACAGTGGAAGAGACGAAAAAAAGGCGAGGATAGTGTTTCGAAAAAATTCGAATTTATAAAAAATAACAAATTGTGGAGTGGTCAATGGTTTTCCAATCGAACAAGCATGAACTCATTGTTATCATCACTGGGATTTTTTCATAATTTTATTATATTTTATGCCCGTTTTTTTTATATATTTTTATAATTATTTAAGCAAGAGCGATAATTTCGAATCAATCGATGAATAAAAAATAAAAATTCAAGTAAATACGTGAATGTAAAAAAAAAAAATACAACGCAAAATTCCTAACCTGTACGGCAGCAAACGCCATTAATTTTCTCGGTATCTCCTCGTCGGTGGGATGAAATATTTGCCAAACTTGATTGCATTTTTCCAAACAAATACGACACTCGTCCGCTATTGGCAATCTATCGACGAAATTCACGACCGTCTTATTATCGTCATTCGTAACATCCATTTCTTTCGGAATAGAAAAAAACACCGCTCCGGTACCGAGAGAGACACCGAGAAATCTCTTCTCCCGAAGAGCGAAGGAGAAAACTTCTTTTCTATCTCGTTGTGTGTGGTATGCGTTGAATGAGCGGGGACGCTGGCGCCCTCACGCATATTGGCGGCAGATGGTACATTTTAGTTTTCTTCTTAGGGGATCCACCCCGCTATTTAGCGTCTGCCAGAACGACTCGGTCGGCAACAAAAACTACAATCAAGAGCATTCAGGGAAGGTCGAGTTTTTGAGTAAAAGCAAATTATTACTTGATCTGTGAAAAAAAAGCCTTGACTTTCCATGTTATTTGTTTAATCAACAAATACATTCAATTAACAATATTCATTTTAATCAAAACTTTCGTTAATTATTTCGTACAATTGGTAAGGATGATTTCTCGTACATAAAGAATTGGCGAGAAAAATAAAATCACGTTGGCGAAGTTGTATTCTGCAAAAGAGTTTTGATTATAATATCAATTTCTCGCAAATTTTTCTCCGCCTGTTTCGCTATTTTACCCTCCGGCAGTATCTCGGGCTCGTGACGCAGCAATTGATACGAATCGGCCAATACCTTCTTTGATTCCTGTGTAAAAATAATATCCTAAAATTATTCGTCGTTTGTCATTTAATTTTTCACAATATTAAAAATAAAATATCAAGTTCACCATCAGCAAGCCGCGTAATGCATCGGGTCCTTGCCTCCTTCCGAATTCCGCAATTCCTGCGTGCATCTCGAACAATAGTACTCCTCTTATACGATTTTCGGCTGGAAAATTTCATTTATGAATTGACAACTCGATTACGAATTAAGGAAAAAAAATTTTTTCAAACGATTTCATGGTGATAGAATTATGAAAAATTATCGTGAAAAAAATTGAGATCACTACTTATACAATATTTTACATTGCATATCAGGCTTTTTTTAAATTTACGTCAATTGTGCATTGGGAGAGTACGCGAAAATCTATTTATTACAGGAGCATCGATCAGTCATCTGAATTACACGAGTATCGCCCGTTCACCTGGATTATTAAACTTAAAAAATTCCCAGAATTTATTCTAAAATTTCTAAAACTCCCAAAATTTATTCTCAAATTTCTAAAACTCCCAAAATTTATTTAAAAAATTCTAAAACCCCTAAAATTTATTCTAAAATTTCTAAAAAAAACCGCCAAAATTTATTCTAAAATTTCTAAAATCTCACGTATTGGTTCTAAAATATTAAAAAATATTCTGCGACTAACCGAGGGCGCACGGATTATCTTAGAGGACGCGGAATTTTCTTTATAAATGGTTGGTTTTGAGATTTTCCAATTTTCCGTCACATTGGAGGGTTGTCAGTTTTCTTCGAGGAATAAAATAAATTCTTATATATATATAGATTGTTTTACCTGGTACAAGGGTCTCGAGAAGCGCACCGAGTTTTTTACAAATAATTATCTTCTCGGTCAGCAGGTCGTTCGAAACGGCAGGTAGACCGCCCTCTTGTTGGCCAATTATTTGCGCCAGTGCCAATTTAACGTCGACATTGTAAAAATGATTTTCATGAAGTTTACTCGATTGATCGTTGATAAATTTTCTACAAGTGTCCACGTCGTCCTTCTTCATAATCGACAATTCCATACCGATCTTCTCGAGCATCTCCTCGACCGTGTCCGACGATTTTGTTGCATTGCATTTCGCGCAAACGTAATCCGGCAGTTTCTCGTCGGAAATTAGAAACGTTGGCGGTAGCATATATCCGTTGCATTCGCTTGAATAAAAATCAAAGATATATACGCGAATGTAGATTTTGTCAATAGGAGGAAAAAAATTTAATTATGACCCGACATCGCTTTTCGATGAAAATATTACTTTTTTATGCATTTTATTGCGTTAAACATCGTTCCAAACTCCGTGGGATCGCTGCAACGTTCGCACGAGCAATTGAAGAATTTTGTTCGCGCAAGATGATGCCTTCGATTCGTTACTCCCCAGAGAGGATCGGTATAGCAGATCGTTACGTGATCACCTAAGGCGTTAAAAAGAATCGTTAAATCGTTATTTTTCATTTAAAAATCATATAACCTCGATTATGGAAATTCTCTCTTAATCGCCAGAATTCTAACTCTCACAAATTTTCTTACTACACTTATTTTTTACACAATAACTTCGATCATGGAAATTCTTTGCTAATCGCCAGAATTCTAACTCTCGCAAATTTTCTATACTTATTTTTTACACAATAACCTCGATTATGGAAATTCTTTGTTAATCACCAGAATTCTAACTCTCGTAAATTTTCGTACTATATTTATTTTTTACCCAATAACCTCGATTATGGAAATTCTTTGTTAATCGCCAGAATTCTAACTCTCGCAAATTTTCTTACTGTTACTCTTACTGTTACCAAATATTAGTTATAATTAACAACTATGATGATGTAGGTTCACCATAATCGTAAGTGTATGAATACTTTTTTTGCCCGAAAATTTTCGTTTTTTTGTCATAATTCGTCTATTATTCCTGGGAAAAAATTCTCCATTTGCAGTGTATCTCTGCACCTGATGTACTATTAAATAAAATTGGCTTTCTTTGCGTATCGCTTATGTCTATAAACTTATCGCAAAAAAACAAGGTGTATGAATACTTTTTTGACCCACTTTATATACGAGGTCTGTTAAAAAAGTATCGCGAATTTTGAATTTCCGCGGGCTACGTATATTCGATTTTCGATTTTTTGTGGCGTTAGGTTGGTACTCGTGTCCCTCACTTATGCTGAAAAAATCGTCCATTTTGAATGTTTAGTTAATTGTTGACAGCTGTTTTGGTTAGACGTGTTTTGGCTTGTCTTCGATTTTTGCCTTTTCCAAAAAAAGCAGCTTCCATTGCGACGATTGATCACTGGTTTCCACGTCATAACCATAAACCCATGATTCGTCACCAGTTATGATCCTCTCGAGCAAATTTGGATCGTCGCGGACCGAGTCCAACGGCTCCTTAACAATGTTAACGCGACACTGTTTTTCAGCGATTTTGGGTTTTGACGAGCGGTTTCAAAACGTCTCGAGTAGACTTAGAGAATGCATTTTGGATCATCCCGATATCTCAATTATTGTAGCCGTGAGAGCAGGTTGAAAATCGGCGAAAAAAATGAGAAGGGGTATGTATGGAGAAATTCGCAAAAATCGATGGTCTGATTTTTAAAATCTGTGAAAAATCGAAAAATAATGATAGCACAATGATTCAAGTGCCATTTTAAAGGATTTTCAATCACGAAAAGAATGAGTACAGAGTGGGGTTCCAACTCCATCGGGAAGCAACGTTACAGCGATTTTAGTGAAGCCACTTCTTTTTCGCCGAAATGCAAAAAAATTTTGAATTCTTTAAATTTTCTTTTGGGACGCTATATCGATGTATTTTGACTCGCTGATTACTAATTCAGCACCCGTTTCTGTATGAATACTTTTTTGACCCACTTTATATACGAGGTCTGTTCAAAAAGTATCGCGAATTTTGAATTTCCGCGGGCTACGTATATTCGATTTTCGATTTTTTGTGGCGTTAGGTTGGTACTCGTGTCCCTCACTTATGCTGAAAAAATCGTCCATTTTGAATGTTTAGTTAATTGTTGACAGCTGTTTTGGTTAGACGTGTTTTGGCTTGTCTTCGATTTTTGCCTATTCCAAAAAAAGCAGCTTCCATTGCGACGATTGATCTCTGGTTTCCACGTCATAACCATAAACCCATGATTCGTCACCAGTTATGATCCTCTCATCCGTCCGGAACGCATTTCGTTGTTCGTATCTTCTCGGCCCTCTGAGAACATTTTGTGCCATCGATAAACGTTGCTTTAATTTTGTTTTTCACACAAAATTTGATACAGATTCTTTGAGCCATTTTTTGGAATAGGCAAAAATCGAAGACAAGCCAAAACACGTCTAACCAAAACAGCCGTCAACAATTAACTAAACATTCAAAATGGCCATTTTTTTCAGCATAAGTGAGGGACACGAGTACCAACCTAACGCCACAAAAAAATCGAAAATCGAATATACTTAGCCCGCGGAAATTCAAAATTCGCGATACTTTTTGAACAGACCTCGTACTTATTTTTTACTCAATAGCCTCGGTCATGGAAATTCTAACTCTCGCAGATTTTCTTACTATTTTTCTTCTTTACACAATAATCTCGATTATGGAAATGCTTTAATACCAGAATCCAAGTTCTACTGTAAAAAAAAAAAAAAAAACATCTTTCACCTTTCGCTATTGGCACTGCCGCTCTGACAACGATACCACCGTTCTCGGTGAAGCTCTTCGAACAATTGGCACGGCAATTGTGCTCGAGATACGACGCTTCGTCGTAAATCGCAACGTGCGGAGTCTCTGTTGTCGGAACTTCGTGACCGTTGATCTAAGTACGGATCAGGGATTGTATGAAAACAAAAAAAAACAGAAATAAATTTGGTAAAAAGTCTAAAACTCTCTCGACAGTAATATATTTTTTTTTTCAATCTCCTCAAGATTGTAAACTAATAAAACAAACACGTTATCTCCTTTTTTTTCATAATAATTAAGGGAGAACACCACTGTGACCCCCTGTTTTTTTTCACATTTTTCAAGAATTTTTGTTTGTGGGAAAAAAAAGAGATATTCGAAAAACTTTTTTGGCTTTTGTTCCTTGTTCATTAATGTATAAAAAAACATTTTTTTCACATTTTTCACACCGCATGGTGGCGCTGAGAAAGCTCTCGCATCAGGTGCTGTCATTTCCGCGGCACGCAGCAGAACTCTCTTCAATGTCGATCTGAAAAAAAATACCGAGTGTTTTTGTTAATAATATGATATTTTGAAGAGAAGTACATAGGGATTTGGAAAAATATTGTTTTAAAAAAAATAGGCACGCTTTTGAAATTAACTTTAATTTCAAAAGCGTGCCTATTTTTTTTAAAACAATATTTTTCCAAATCCCTATGTACTTCTCTTCAAAATATCATATTATTAACGAAAACACTCGGTATTTTTTTTCAGATCGACGTTGAAGAGAGTTCTGCTGCGTGCCGCGGAAATGACAGCACCTGACGCGAGAGTTTCCCCAGCGCCACCATGCGGCGTGAAAAATGTGAAAAAAATGTTTTTTGATACATTAATAAACAAGGAACAAAACCCAAAAAAATTTTTCGAATATCTCTTTTATTTCCCACAAAAAAAAATTTTTGAAAAATGTGAAAAAAAACAGGGGGTCACAGTGGTGTTCTCCCTTAATCCCACACGTAAATTATTTCCATTATTTGTGTTTGATTCTAATTTTGTACATTCCCCGTTTGTACATTCGACAAAATAACAACGCGACAATTTCAATACGGCGGGAACGAAAAATCAACAATGCAAAAATTACCTGAATAATTCCGACAATTTTAGCGATTTCGTCCTCAGCAACATCGTCGACGTTAAAAAATCTCTTCACAAAATTCGCCACGTCACGTGGCATTTCAAGAGCGTTGCCGCGTTGCTTCGAAGCCTCGAGGCAATGATCCTCGAGACTGAGAAGTCGTTGATAAGCTTCCGGTTGTTTGTCTCGAATAGCGAGCGCTCTTAACACACCGATCGAACGATAAGTCGGATGTGGCAATTCAAATTCGGTTATCGCGACTTTTTGACCACGTTTTTTCATCGTAAATTCACATTCACCGGTAGCCTCGTGATTCCGACAATCGTGACACAATGGCCATCCGCAATTTTCGCAAGATCGTGAATTATCGGCTCGCAGCAAGGCGTAACAAACGAGACAAATCGGCGGTGTGCCGTGCGGCGGTGACGCTAATAACGCGACTTTTTCTCTTATCACGATCTCGCCGATCTCGATTTTTCGTATTGCCACGTAATGTCGGCCGACTCGCGTGTCAACGGCGAGTTTAAAACACCGACATACTCTCGAATGTTTTTTCCAATCGGACTTTTGATGCTCGCGACTGCAGTAATAAACGCTTTTGCACGCGCTACATTTTTGTATCGCGATGCCTCGGCATACCGCACAAATTTCCTCGTTGTCTCCTTGCGTTTCTCGCATAACTGACAAATTTTGTTTTCTTTACCGCGCGGATTCGCAATTTTTTGCGAAAGAATTTTTTTTTCCGAAAATTTCGCTTCCTTTAATTGCGTGTAATTTTGCAAAAGTAAAAGATAGTGATCTTCAATCTTCGAGAAATTGTCGACTTTTTTAAATATATTTATTCAGGGAAAAATTGCCAATTTGCTAAATGAATGTTTAAACGAAAGAGAAAGGTTTTTTGGGAGCTCAACTTGTGCCGATATTTCGACGAGCACTGAAGAAACACCACAGACGTTTTGTCGTGCATACCACGTACTCCTCTTTGGTCTTCTGGTTATATTGTGTTTATATATATATATACACATAAACACACATACACACGTAGAATAGTACGTTTAGAAGCATCAAGAAACTATTAATAGTTTTAACCGAGATGCTTCTCGATCTTTCACTTCATATATAAAGCGCTTTCTTGTTCCCGGCGTCTCGCACCATTTTCAAGCTGTTCGTGAGTAAATTTGAGAAATGAAAAGAAAACACAAAATAGCCAATTGAAAAAGTTACGTTTTCTTTATGGACATTAAAAAGTATCGAGATTAAAAGTTGATGCCGAAAAGTTGGAATCAATGAAAATTGTTAGAATCATGCATTTTTATCGACGCATTTAATAAATTCATTTGGAATGAATTTATTATGAAAAAAAAATTTACAATCATCAACACTCTTTTTACATTGAGGACTTACATACCGCTGCGCGCACTGAAAACCGAGTAAATTTGAAAAATGATTATAAAGGTTATATGGTGAAAGAAAAATTAAATAGTTGATTTCACATTTTTAATTAACAGTTGAAAACTGTTAAACAGTTTAACACTGCTGCTTTTAACACAGCTGCAGCTGCTGCAGTTTAACACAGCTGTTTTTTTATTAACGGTCAACAGTTGTTTTTGCTAGCAGTTTTTTTTTTTTTCACAGTTGGAAACAACTGTAGGAAAAATTCGCAAAAATCGATGGTCCAACTCTGAGTAGTAGTAGTAGTAAAATGTGTTTATTGACATAATGTTATATAACACGGTTACAAATATAAACATGGTTACAAACATAAAATGCCAATAGGCCATCGACCGTAGTCCTTCAGCCTATGATTTTCTTAGGAGTGGTTCGGAATTTTTATTGTCCAAAGTGTATAAAAGTTTGGTTTTTGTATTATACTTTGAATAAGCGTATTATCGATTGACGTTGTGCATGTGTTGTAGGTTTTGGAGAATAGTCCAGATCTGAAAATCTATGAAAAATCGAAAAAAAATCGTAGCTCAATGAACGAAGCGGCATTTTAAAGGTCGAACGGTTACGAAAAGAATGAGCACAGAGTGGGGTTCCAACTCCATCGGGAAGCAACGTTACAGCGATTTTAGTGAAGCCACTTCTGTTTGGCTGGAATGCAAAAAAATATTGAATTTTTAAATTTTCTTTTAGGACTCTACATCGATGTATTTTGACTCGCTGATTATTAACTCAGTACCCGTTTCCTTGAGAAACTCGAAATTTCATTGAAAGTCCTCCAAAAAGTGATTTTTTTCGTTTTTCGCCTTTTTCACATTGATATTTTGAGATTTCGACTAAAACTCAGTGTTATTCGTAATCAGCGGAAAATTTCCGATCGAATAGGGTATCGAAACATTGAAAAAAGAGAAAAAAATTTTTTTGTAATTTTTTGCCCACCTTTTCGAAAACCTAAAAATCTCGAAATTTCAAATGGTCATAACTTGGCTCCCGTTTCATCGATTTTGGGTTTTGACGAGCGGTTTCAAAACGTCTCGAGTAGACTTAGAGAATGCATTTTGGATTATCCCGATATCTCAATTATTGTAGCCGTGAGAGCAGGTTGAAAATCGGCGAAAAAAATGAGAAGGGGTATGTATGGAGAAATTCGCAAAAATCGATGGTCCGATTTTTAAAATCTGTGAAAAATCGAAAAATAATGATAGCACAATGATTCAAGTGCCATTTTAAAGGGTTTTCAATCACGAAAAGAATGAGTACAGAGTGGGGTTCCAACTCCATCGGGAAGCAACGTTACAACGATTTTAGTGAAGCCACTTCTTTTTCGCTGAAATGCAAAAAAATATTGAATTTTTAAATTTTCTTTTAGGACTCTACATCGATGTATTTTGACTCGCTGATTACTAACTCAGTACCCGTTTCCTTGAGAAACTCGAAATTTCATTGAAAGTCGTCCAAAAAGTGATTTTTTTCGTTTTTCGCCTTTTTCACATTGATATTTTGAGATTTCGACTAAAACTCAGTGTTATTCGTAATCAGCGGAAAATTTCCGATCGAATAGGGTATCGAAACATTGAAAAAAGAGAAAAAAATTTTTTTGTAATTTTTTGCCCACCTTTTCGAAAACCTAAAAATCTCGAAATTTCAAATGGTCATAACTTGGCTCCCGTTTCATCGATTTTGGGTTTTGACGGGGATTTTCAAAATGTCTCTAGTAGACTTATTGTGAGTTATCGTGCTGACACTGTCTAAAAACATAGTTTCGAGAAAAACGCGTTTAAAGTTTCTAGTAGGTACAAGGTGAATCCGATGTCCGGTCGCATCTATTGCTATAACTTTGTAACGGAGTGGAATTTCCTTAAAAGATTTTTTTTTTTTAATTCTTAAAAGTGCAAAGAATAAAAAACTGTAAAAAAAAAAATTGATGTTTTAAAAATTTCAGGGGTATGCCGAGCCGTTAATTTATTATAGCTGCTGGTACAATCTCGTAATTGTATTGATATATGTTCCGCTTCGTCTGAAAATGGCACCTATTTCTCGTGCGGTATTCGCTTTACAATCCTCGGCGCAATAAGGGATGGAATTTACGTTGTACTTAACGGTTGTACTTACAAAGGAGAGAGAGTGCGAGAGAGAAATAGAAGAGTATACGAGGTAGCAAGTGCACGAGAGACTTGGACCGAGCAATTCCCTAGTAAAACGTAATGGTAGAAGTTTCGAACGGATTTTAAGGGGCAATTTGTAGATACGTACACGCGTGAACGTACAATTGAATATATGGGATGTTTCACGCTAATTCGATCGTCGTTTGTTCGTCAGGCTATGAATTTTGATTCACGATTGTTTTTCAAAAATATTATTAACGCTCCAAAAAGCATTGAATTGTTGTAAAACCATTTGTTTCCCCTAACCACAATTTAACGATCGTTTTTTTTCAAGTTTTTTCTACATTGAAAAATATAAAAAATTGTTAATAGTCCCGCAATAGATTTTGTCAGTGAAAAAGGTTATTACGATTCTTTCGAGGATTTTAGAGCTTTCCCAAAGTGCAAACAGCGTGCGAAAGTGCTGAACCAGAAGACACTGCGAGCGATACCGCGAATAGGGGGTTGAAAAGAGGTGCGAGAGAGAAAAAAAGCTCTTAAATCTTCGCCAGTGTAAGAACGGCCAGTTTATACCATTGCGACATAAACTGGCAAACCCAAGAGTCTATATATCGTACCGCTGGTGGTTACCACCGAGAGAGAGGGTTGCGGATGAAGAGAAACAGCGTTTAGAAGCTCTTATATATATATGAGTATAAAAAGAGAGAGAGAGAAATAACACGACTATAATCGTAATACGCGGCGGGAAACAGAGTTAGAGAAGCACAGCGAAGTTTATATCCTCTCAAGCAAACTCGTCCCTCGTTCCGTCCGGAAATCTCTGCTCGGCTATAAGAAAGGCTCGCGAGTGGGGATTAGTTTCTCGTAACAACGGACTGATAACGCTAATAGAACACCGAGCGCTCAATGGCTTCGCGTTATCGGTACCTAACGCGTATATATCACACGAACGTATATGTATATTCTTTTAACAAAGAGTAAAGCTATTTGTAAAGACCCTAGTTATTAGACACTCGTGTTTCCCAGCGGATCGATCACTCGTGAAAGAAAATAATCAACGAAACATATCTTTGTGGTATTTTTTTGAATGGCAATTTGCTCTCAATCACTTGTAAAGGATTCAAATTTAGGAAATTCAAGTCCAGGACCGGTTTTTGCCCGGGAGGGAATTTTAGTCCGAGGGCGATTTTAACCAGGGAATTTTGTCCGGGGAAATTTTGTTCAGGAAGAATTGGGGGGGGGGATAGGGTTAGGACAGCGTTTTCTTAATAATTTTCATGAATTTTTTTATAGTATAAAAAATGAATATAATTTATTGAGACTTTGAGAATATTTTATACATATATTTAAGTATACACGATAAAATTTTTATACATATATTTAAGTATATACTATAAAATATTAGCGACCCCATATTGCAGGTCACAATCAGACTCAGCCTTTTTGCGTACATTCTAGAAGCCGCAATTTTCATCTGAAATCAAACGAGGTTGGAATTTACTTTCATTATATGTCTCTCTTCTATATGAACCTAAATGCTGTCAAAAAAAATAGGAAATTGAATTTTTTACAAGGGTCAAAACAAAAAAGCATGATTTTTTTCCATTTTTTATAATTTTATTTGCAAAAAAAAATGATTTTAAATAATGATAATATTCCGATTTTAGGTTCATATAGAGCGCAATACTATGAAGAAAGTAACTGCCAATTTTCAAAACGATCGGTTGAAAACTTTTCAAACTAGCGTGTACGCAAGTTAAAAAAAAGTCGTTTTCAGAAAAACGCGTTTGAAAAAATAATACCAACAAAAACAAGCAATATGGGGTCGCTAATATTTTATAGTATATACTTAAATATATGTATAAAATATTCTCAAAGTTTCAATAAATTGTATTCATTTTTTATACTATAAAAAAATTCATTAAGAATATTGAGAAAACGCTGTCCTAACCCTATTTACTCCCTCAATGGCTTATAACAATAGAACGAGTCGGAATTTTCATTTAAAATTTTGGGAACATTTTTTTCAATAGTTTTACTAACAATTTATGAAATTAAAAAAAAATCGATTTCTTGAACCGTCTAACCCTATTTCTCCCCTTAAGCCGGACACTCGTGTAAAACGAATTTTCCCGAAAAATCAAAAATTTCATGTGAGAATGAAAATAAAAATTGTTAAATCGTATTTTTTCTCGTTTCGCGATATTGCCAGGCAATAATCTGCTACTATATTTTATTCGTGTATGTACACACGATTGTAGATAAAAATATGAACGATATATAAGCAATCCCATGTATAATACAATATAATACGTCGAGCGTCTCTAGTGCGCGATAATGGCATCCCCTGGGAATCTTATATACCCTTGGATAGAACGAAGAAAACGAGCTTTCGCGGGGGAAAAAAAACTCAGACAACCCTGTTTTATATATAAAGTTGACTTTTGCACGAATCCGCGCACAGGAGTAGAATATAAATTTTCACGGAGTGTATACACGTACATATATACCATAAATGTGACTTGGTACAGAATATAGTAGAGAGAAAGGAAAGCAGTAGTTTTGTGGACCATTGCCTCCTCTCTTTCACTCCTTAGGACCCCATTATCGTGATGTGGTATGACAGATATATACTAGGTCTGTTCAAAAAGTATCGCGAATTTTGAATTTTCGCGGGCTACGTATATTCGATTTTCGATTTTTTTGTGGCGTTAGGTTGGCACTGATGTCCCTAATGTATCGGCCATTTTGAATGTTTAGTTAATTGTTGACAGCTGTTTTGGTTAGACGTGTTTTGGCTTGTCTTCGATTTTTGCCTATTCCAAAAAATCGATCAAAGAATCTGTATGAAATTTTGTGTGAAAAACAAAATTAAGTGCGCGGACGCATTCCGAATGTTGACTGTGGCATATGGTCAAGCTACCTTGGACCAAAGCAACGTTTATCGGTGGTAGAAAATGTTCTCAGAGGGCCGAGAAGATGCGAACAACGAAATGCGTTCCGGACGCACGAGCACATAAACAACAGACGAAAACATTGACGAAGCGAAGAAAATAATATTGGCCAATCGTCGAATTACCGTTAGAGAAGTTGCTGAGAAACTAAACATATCGATTGGCTCGTGCTATTCGATTTTTACCAATGATTTGGGCATGAGACGGGTCGCCGCGAAATTTGTGACAAAATTGCTCAATTTCGAACATAAACAGTGTCGCGTTAACATTGCTAAGGAGCTGTTGGTCTCGGTCCGCGACGACCCAAATTTGCTCCAGAGGGTCATAACTGGTGACGAATCATGGGTTTACGGTTATGACGTGGAAACCAAAACTGAATCGTCGCAATGGAAACTGCTTTTTTGGAATAGGCAAAAATCGAAGACGAGCCAAAACACGTCTAACCAAAACAGCTGTCAACAATTAACTAAACATTCAAAATGGCCGATTTTTTCAGCATAAGTGAGGGACACGAGTACCAACTTAACGCCACAAAAAAATCGAAAATCGAATATACGTAGCCCGCGGAAATTCAAAATTCGCGACACTTTTTGAACAGACCTCGTATCTTTCCACTGTATACACTTTTAACTCGCATCTCCTCTCTCAATATTATTACACAATCATATAAGGGATCATTATCGTGAATTGGGGTTTTTTTTTGTACGTAGACATTTTATTGGAAATTTTGGAAACCGCGAAATATGTCTACGAACGATAAATCTTACTACTATAATAAAGCTGGAGAGTTCGTTTGTTTGAACGCGCTAATCTCAGTAAATACTTATCCGATTTGAAAAATTCTTTTTGCATTTGATAGCCCGTTTATTCGGGAAGGCTTTACGCCATATAACTTTATGCTATGACCCCAAGGAGCGGCGGCGAAGCGTTAAATCGAGGAACGAAAATTTAACTCGGGTAAAACCGCGGGACACAGCTAGTGAACAAAGGTTGAAAAATATCCTTTATAACCATGCTTCGCGCATGCCAGGTTAAAGGGAGAAAAATTTCGAGCGCTTCGTTGTTCGATAAAAATTTTAATTAACGATATCGAAGGTACGAAAAACATTGATTTTTAAATAATAACAATTTCAAAAAAGTTATTAGGATTAGAATCTGAATATTTGTTTAACGTGATCGTAGAAATATTTTCGACGCTCGCACGTTTAGGAATTCCGACACGATTTATTTATCTTTTCAACAAGTTGAATAAAATCCTTATGAGTTACATTGGATGAAGTGGAAAAAAAAAAGAAAAATTGAAGCAATTTTTATTTTTCTAGAAAATAATCTCACCCCATTTTCACTCGAATGTCTTTCGTTGTTTCCTGTATTGTATCCATTCGCATATACAGAAAGTAAGCGTCACGCTAAAATTCACGAGCGGGGAAAAAAATGAAAAACGAGCGAAACATCTTTTCCTCGCGTTAAATCCTCAATGGGGTGTGTGTCTGCCCTTTCTTCTCAACCCCCTTATCGTAACATCTATCCGTTCGCGGCTTCTCTCTATATATATTTTTTCCCGCCGACTCTCTTCTCTCGCATATACGCGAATAAAGCAGAAATTTTCCTCGCCAAGAGTATAACAGGATTACGGAAGCCATCCGTGAGACAAGTGCAGTGCTCGCTCGTTTGCGTCACTAATCGGCTGATCGCTCGTTCCCTGGGATTCCCCTACCAAATTCCCGCGCGCGTTTCTCTCCGTCGTTCGAGAATTATCTCCTTCTTTTTTTTTTTCCTGCTCCCTCTTCTTTTTCTGGTTTACACACACTTTTTCATTTTTAGAACACGTTCCCGCTACGTATCCCCTCTATCTTCCGGTGCATCGGACTTTACTGCTAATACTATCACAGTTTCGCCACCCTTCCGTCCCTCATTTTTCCCGCCATTCGTTCCCGTCTCTTTGCCACGATGGTCAATCTTGTTACGTCTGATATATCATTCCTCAGTGGAAAAAGGTCGTAATTCACGTGACTTTATACGCTCATACTTATTGGTTAATCCCTTTTTGCTTCTGAGTAGTCGATTTACGTGAATAGTGAGGGAGAAAGCCGGGGAAGGGATTATTTCGCGTTAGGAACATTGCGAGAGCTTGTAACGTGGGGTTATCGGACGAGAGTACAAAATTTTCCGATAAGATTCGATCGTGTACAACCCTTCACCTTTTTTTTTTATTCAAATATTTTTTCACCCACGTAGAAATTGAAATTTTCATTTTAAACTATTTCATGAGAATATTTTATTACTTAAAGAAAATATTACTGATGAACGACAATTTTTCTTTATTAAATTAGAAATTGAACGTTAGAATTTTGCAAAAGAATTACGCAAAATACGATTGAAAAAAGAGAATTGTTGCAAAATTAAAAAAAAAATTAATCGATAATTTTTTTTCTTCTATTCCTTCTTTCTTGCCGATTCGTTCGTTAAATGTATTATTACAGTTCGGTTATTAGTCGAAAAAAATGCCAAGTGGAAGAAGTATGATACACCGAGCAACGATATAAAACGAAGTTTAAACCTCCACCCTTTTCGTTGCAACCGGAAACGAGTGTACGAGCTTTTCTGGTGTATGCCCATCGGGAGAAAATTTCTCTCGCACGTTCTATGTATTCGTGATGTTCTTACCGATGCGAAGAGGCTTTTATTGCACTTGCGAGAGAGCGAAACGATACGACCAACGTTAATTGCTAACGATTCTTTTTCGAATGAGAAAGAAAAGCGAAATGCTCGCAATTGCGAAGCTATGTATATGTATAGATTTATATCGGACATCCCGTTCGAAAAACGAAACAGACTCGAATCCAAGGAAATCTTTCATTGATTTTAAGGGGGGAAATAGGGTTAGGACAGCGTTTTCTCAATGATTTTCATGAATTTTTTTATAGTATAAAAAATGAATGTAATTTATTGAAACTTTGAGAATATTTTATACATATATTTAAGTATATACTATAAAATTTTTGTAGAATTTCCTTGAAAAACACCGACGATATTAGCGACCCCATATTGCAGGTCACAATCAGACTCAGCATTTTGCGTACATTCTGGAAGCCGCAATTTTCATCTGAAATCAAACGAGGTTGGAATTTACTTTTATTATATGTCTCTCTTCTATATGAACCTAAATGCTATCAAAAAAATAGAAAATTGAATTTTTTACAGGGGTCAACACAAAAAAGGGTGATTTTTTGCCATTTTTTACAATATTATTTGCAAAAACAAAATATTTTAAATAATGATAATAGTACGATTTTAGGTTCATATAGAGCGCAATACTATGAAGAAAGTAACTGCCAATTTTCAAAACGATTGGTTGAAAACTTTTCAAACTAGCGTGTACGCAAGTTAAAACAAAGTCTCTTTCAGAAAAACGCGTTTGAAAAAATAGTACCAAGAAATACAAGCAATATGGGGTCGCCAATATCTTCGGTGTTTTTCAAGGAAATTCTTCAAAAAATTCTTCAAAATTTTATAGTATATACTTAAATATATGTATAAAATATTCTCAATGTTTCAATAAATTATATTCATTTTTTATACTATAAAAAAATTCATGAAAATCATTGAGAAAACGCTGTCCTAACCCTATTTCCTCCCTTAATGGCTTATAACAATAGAACGAGTCGGAATTTTCATAAAAAATTTTGGGAACATATTTTTCAATAGTTTTACTAACAATTTATGAAATAAAAAAAAAATTGATTTTTTGAACCGTCTAATCCAATTTCCCCCCTTAATTGAAACGAAATAGCGACAATGAAAATTGCCAAAATGAAAAAAATAACTGACCTTATTCATCTGCTTCGATTAGACGAGATGAGGTTTTCGATACGATTTTTTTTTTCGCAAAATAACAAATTAAAAAAATATATTTTCCGACTTTAAATCGTCCAGTTCTGTCCCCTCCCTTAAAACGATTTAACAAAATTCTTTCAGACAAAAATACGGTCACACTTCGTGCGGGATACTCCGTATATGGTAGGTGTTTATTTTCTATCGTCTTTTATAGTAATA
The DNA here is from genome assembly GCA_958009045.1 of Oxytorus armatus. Classification (NCBI taxonomy): domain Eukaryota; kingdom Metazoa; phylum Arthropoda; class Insecta; order Hymenoptera; family Ichneumonidae; genus Oxytorus; species Oxytorus armatus. The sequence continues at coordinate 4,371,766 of OY253746.1, read as the reverse complement.
CAGAAATGGATGTTTGTGGAGAACGCGTCCCAAGTGAATGGAGCAAAGTACACCGAAGGATGGAAACGAAATCGGCAATTAGCGAACTCTCGTACGTATCCATGAGGAAAACTAGCGACGAGACTGTTTACCCCAATAATATACGAAATGCTAACTCTATCGCATTGCGTTATGATAGGCGCCTAGAGAACTCTGCGAAGTTTCTTCCTCTGTCTCCTTCTCTATCTCTCTTCTAGGTACTTCTCGATATTTCCCTTAATACTGACGACGTACGCATTAAACTTCATTACCATACCAACAGGAAGTTGCTTCTCTACTGCTCGTATTTACAGATAGTTATATTTCACACGGTGTAATAAACTTTTATTGAAATACAGTTCCGACAGTAAATTATCAACATTTGGAAAAATTAAAAAAGTTAAACCGTTTAACTTTTGTACTTTTTCCGAATCTTGATAATTTACTGTTGGAACTGTATTAGAAAAGTTAAACCGTTTAACTTCTTTAATTTTTGACAATCTTGATAACTTACTGTCGGAACTGTGTCTCAATAAAATTTATTACACAATGTGAAATATAACTATTTGTAAATACGAGCAGTAGAGGAGCAACTTTCTATTGGCATCGTAATGAAATTTAATGCGTACGTCGACAGTATTAAGGTAGTAGTCTGATAACTTAAGCCGATTTTCATGTCTTTTTTGGAGGGCATTTTTTTGTAGGAAAATAAAAACGAATCGTTTTGGATATTTAGGATGTTTTTATTTACATATTAAAGATACAAAAAAAAATTTTTTTGAAAAACTTTAATAGTGTATCATTATTATTATTATTGATCGAAGTTGGCACCTCGAAAAAAAAGGGCGTGGGTGGCCCCGGTGATTTTGGCTCTTAATGTTATCTGAAATCAAAAATTCTTCATAATTCTTAATCTATAGACATGTCATTCTGGTCGGAACTACTGAAGTTAAATTTCATGGATAAATAACAAAATGGCGGACTTTGGAAAAAAAAAACCTTTTATTTTAGCAAAGAAGGGGTTGTAAAATAAAAAGAAATTTAACTTCAGCAGTTCCGACCAGAATGACATGTCTATAGATTAAGAATTATCAAGAATTTTTTATTTCAGATAACATCAAGAGCCAAAATCACCGGGGCCACCCACGCGCTTTTCTTTCGAGGTGCCAACTTCGATCAATAATCATAATAATAATAAACTATAAAATTTTTGCAAAAAAATTTTTTTTTGTATCTTTAATATGTAAGTAAAAACATCCCAAATATCCAAAACGATTCATTTTTATTTTCCTACAAAAAAACGCCCTCCAAAAAAGACATGAAAGAGAGATAACGATTTTTCCGATTTTTCAACGCGGAGCCACTTTTCATTAAAAAGAACATTCCTTTATCGATTTTATCTGAATCCAAATTTTCAATTGTATTACGGTACAGCGTTATTACATTTTGCTACTGCTACTACACGAAAACAAATTCATAAATTGAACTTTACGGTGTTCAATTTACCGTGACGCAAAGAAAGAGAGAGAGAGGCTGGTTTATACATTGGATTGTACCTCGTAAAGAGTATATATATGTATATATATCTATGTGTATAAGCCTTGGGCACTCGTAACGTAGGCATCAAGAGAATAGGCATTCGTGCGCATTGGAGGGTTGGCAATACTCTCGCGCGGTAGCTTTAATGGGATTCCCCGAGTAATTTAGATGCGGTTGTACTACGATAGAGAATGCGAGATCTCGCGGAGCTCATACGGAACTTGGCGTTAAGCTCTCCGCCTGGTATACGTATAATATGAATACCAAACGCGTTACACACAAGTTCTCGATCTCGTTTCCGTTACACGCTTATTGTGCATTTCGCGCTAAATCGACAGGGTCTCAAACATTTTTCACTTCTTTTTAGTATTTACTAAGGAGCAACACCAAAAATACATTTCCCTTAGGTTTTAAGGGTTGCTTTTAGGGTTGGTTAAGTTTTTATAGAAAAAAAAGTGATGTACTAAAGCTTGGTTGGCGATTTTCAAATTTTTATAATATTTTTACCAGCTAATTGTTAGTTTAAAAACCAATTCGTCAAGCTTTTCGAGTGTATCATCAAATATTTCAATGTAAATCATTCAAAAATCAATTTTTCTAGAAATTATGAATTTTAAAAGTCACCGAGACATATTGTTTCTCAAGAGGCACGAAAGGGCTAATCTATTTTACTATAAAAATATTAATTCAACTTACCCGAAAATTTGTCGTTCATAATATCGCATTTGTAACGAACAATAGTTTTTCAGCATGGTTTCCGGTAGTTCCACGTGATGTAAGACGATTTCTCCGTGTAAATCGTTGACTGCTGATAAACAGTTTCGTGAAATGGTTGTAGGATGAATTTCAACCGATTTTACGATGCCGAATAATTATTCGATGTGTCGTAAAGAGTCGTAAGAGGATTTTGGATTTTCCTCGCGGAAATGGATAGAGTCTATCAAGAGCGAGAGAGAGAGAGAGAGAGATAGAGGAAGATGCACTTTAGGGGGGGATTTTACGTCTCTTCGAGAACAGTTTAATTACCCGCGGATAGAGAGCAACGATCCGAGACGTTGGATTTAAGAGAGAGGGATCGTCGAGCAATGCCGGACGAGTTGCGGGCTTAATAACTCGATGACACGGAAGTTACGACGCCGATTACTGGCTCGACGAGATAACGGGCTACGGAAATGTCTCTCCTCGTTTCTCTCTCCTCCGTTTCTCGATTTCCGTATCTCATGCTAATGATATATACCTATCCTTCTCTCTCTTTCTCTCTCTCTCTCCATTTTCCTGAAACGATCTATCGTAACGTGTAGCGTCGTGGGAGTTCTCCTGGATTTGCAAAGGATACACGATAGCGACACCGGATATGCAATAATGAATTACAAGAACAGTTGCGAATTGTACAGGCACTTGAGTGTGTGCCTTTGAATGAAAAATAACTCAAAAACTTTTGGACCACAGAGACATTAAGGGAGAACACCACTGTGACCTCCTGTTTTTTTTCACGTTTTTCACGAATTTTTTTTTGTGGGAAAAAAAGGGATATTCGAAAAATTTTTTTGGGTTTTGTTCCTTGTTTATTAATGTATCAAAAAACATTTTTTTCACATTTTTCACGCCGCATCGTGGCGCTGGGGAAGCTCTCGCGTCAGGTGCTGTCATTTCCGCGGCACGCAGCAGAACTCTCTTCAACGTCGATCTGAAAAAAAAATACCGAGTGTTTTCGTTAATAATATGATATTTTGAAGAGAAGTACACAGGGATTTGGAAAAATATTGTTTAAAAAAAAATAGGCACGCCTTTGAAATTAACTTTAGTTTCAAAGGCGTGCATATTTTTTTTTATTAAAATTTTTCGAATATCTCTTTTTTTTCCCACAAAAAAAAATTCTTGAAAAATGTAAAAAAAAACAGGGGGTCTCAGTGGTGTTCTCCCTTAAAAAATACTTGCACTCAAAGGCACTTGAAACGCTCGACACTAAAAAAATTGAGAAATTTACTTTCCCGGACGAGCAAACAATTCAGTCATTTAAGGTAGTAGTGTGTTACCACACTAAGCCGATTTTCATGTTCTTTTTGGAGGGCGTTTTTTTGTAGGAAACTAAAAATGAATCGTTTTGGATATTTAGGATGTTTTTATTTACATATTAAAGATACAAAAAAAAATTAGATTGAAAAAATTTAATAGTTTATTATTATTATCATTGATCGAAGTTGGCACCTCGAAAAAAAAGCGCGTGGGTGGCCCCGGTGATTTTGGCTCTTGATATTATCTGAAATAAAAAATTCTTGATAATTCTTAATCTATAGACATATCATTCTGGTCGGAACTACTGAAGTTAAATTTCATGGATAAATAACAAAATGGCGGACTTTGGAAAAAAAAGTCCTTTTATTTTAGCGAAGAAGGGGTTGTAAAATAAAAAGTTAGGGGTGAAAAAATTTCTCGGTAGTTCCGACGAGAACTACAAGTGTGTAGAGTAGCCTGTTAAAATTTGAAAGCAATCGGTTCGGTAGAAAAAAAGTTAGGACCCGGGCTGACCAGAAAAACACTGTTTTGAAAAAAACGCGTTTAAAATTCAACAACAGATTTTCATAAGTAAACTTACCTTCAATGTGCGACTTCGAGACGCTCTCGAAAACTCATTATAACTCCGGAAGTATTTCGAATTTCGGTTTGAAATTTTCACAGTATATTCTCAAGACATTGTACTTTCAAATTGAGGAAAAAAAAATTTTTCGATTTTTTGAACCCAAGTTACCAGACTGCCACCTTAAAACGCTCAATGAAACTCGTAATTTCTTTTAAACACTCGGAAAAGGGATTAATGATACATTTAAATGCCGTACAAACAGCACAGAAGAAGAAAAAACAAGAGGTACCATATACTTTTCCATATACTCCCTTTATTCTCACATGCACGGTGAATGTCCTTTCTGACTTCATTTCACGATATTCCACGTCAATCTTCTCTCGAGTCTCTTACACAGATTAACATCGCTCTCCGCTCAACGCTCGATATAAATGTCCTTTCGCGCGACGATATTCTCGAGGTTTTATTTATTTTTTTCCTTTCTTCCATTTTTAGTTTTTCATCGTGACAATCCGTGCGAGATTTCACAGGGGACAATAATACGGCAAAAAAGAAAAAAAAACGCGCGCGAGACACGGGACAACCCTGCGAGAGTTTTCATACAATATAATTACAAATTCGCATTAGCGACAAGGTACCTCACTCGCGTCGTCATCGAACTCTCCATTAAACCTGCTGGTTTTAATAATTAATCTTAAATCCTAACGCCGCAATCTCGGCGTAAATAAGATTACACTTTCGGCTATTATTAATATTATTATTATTACAATTATTATTATTTTGTTCTTTCTTTCTCGTGTGTATACAATCGGTACGCAAACGAGTGTCCTCCTCGACTCTGTGAAAACTTTGTTTTTTTTCTTTCTTCTTTATCTTTGTTCTGTTTGAGAAAACCTGATGTTTCTCCCGTAGATTTTTGATGATTTCCTTTTTTTTCTGTCGTTTTGTTGCCGTTGTTGTTTAATTCTATATCACTGGTAAATGGTAGCTGTAGTGGTATAGTAAAATAGTATGTTATGCACGATGGTGTCTGTCCCTTGTGACAATAATTGAGGTTTTTGTTTGCGGTGTAGTTTCGTTCATTTTTTTTCTTCTTCTTCTTCGTTCTTGTCACAGTTTACAGGCAAAATTTTTTTTTTTACGATTACTTAATAGTTTCGGTAGTACACGTGGGGAATTGTTTTTTTTTTGTTGCTTTATTGAATTTTTGCGTTTTTTTTTCCTTCTTTTCTTCTTTTAAATAATTAATTAGTAGAGTAGTAAAAGTATGGTATCGACGTACTGATGTATTGTATTGGTAGTTAGTTGTATCGTATGTAATGCATTTTATAGTATTTTTTTAAATTATTTCTTTTTTTTTTCTTTCATCGGCTTGAAGCACAGTGGTCCATTGGATTTTTCTTCTTCTTCATCTCCCACCTCCTCCTCGTGACTGTGAGAGATCTTTAAATTTTTATTTTAATATTTTTTGTCACCATCTCGTGAGCCCGTTGTTCGTTTTCTTTCCTTTTCTTTTTTAAATCGAATTTATTTGAGAGACTCGGAGAGCTTTCGATGGAAATTCGGTGGGACGTTGATGCAAAGGGACAGGAATGAGGGAGCTTTGTTTTTCTCGTAGATTCAGTGAATCTATGATTAGACCGCTTAATCATAGTTCATCGATCCTACATCGATATAAATCGGCCCGTGTGTATGTGTGTGTGTGTGTACGTTAGATTATACAAATTGCGCTTTGAAATCCGGTGTATGTTGCGAGAGAGAGAGAGACAAATGCTTTTTTTTTCTTCCATCGACACTTAATGATTTATGATACATCAATGTCTCTACGTATGTATATATATATATATACCAACTACATACAATCGACTAGCCACACGCTCCAAGCACACAATCCTCCTTTCTGCTAGTTAATGACGTTTCGCGTTCACATTTCCAGCCAAATGTGAGATTCGATGAGAATTTTCGGTAGCAAAAAAAAAAATATCGACACCAATGATACTAAGAACATTGATGTTAAAGAATAACAGTTTCAAAAAGGTATTTATTGAGTACTTGAAAAAGAAAATTGTCCAACAGATCGTCCGTTTAATGAGAAAATGGGAAAAAAAGTTTTTTTCATTTTCTTATTAAACGAATTCGTTCTATTTTTTTTCAATGCATACGAATTGTTCAAAGAATTTTCGCCCATTTTCGCGAAATTCACGATTTTTCGTCAATTCCTTAAGATAAAACGAAAGCAATTTGAGATTGTACAGAGGAAATTCGTTACAAAATGCAAAAGCACTCGGAAAACTTAGAGAATTTATTTCATAGGAATAAATAAAAACAATTAATAACTTATTGGCATTATTATTATGGAAAATCAATCTTTGATATGAGGAAGTATTGAAATTCCGATCGGGTACAAATTTTAGCTGGTCGTTATGCATGCGAAGCATCGTCAAAGAGATCCGGAAAATCGATTCATTCGATCTTCATAAAATTTACTTCGAACGGAAAATAATGTTTTTCGATTGACGAACGGTTTATTTTAATGAAAAGAAAAATTGTTTCATTTCAAAAGAAATTGCATTTAAATCGAACGAACGAATACTCTTTTTCCTCTCATCCGGCACGACCGGAAAAACTTTTTTCTTCCCCGCGCTTCAATCTCAACTTTACGATCGAACTCGAGACGTCTTCAACGATGATTACACAGGGCGAGCTTCCCCGGTTGTTTTTTTTTCTTCTTCACTCCAACACAACCCCAAAGTCCATACAATGACACTTTTCCTTTTCTCCCTCGCATTACACGTCAATTACTTCCAAACAGATTGACTTTCCGTAACATTCCCGATCGAGATAAATAATTAATACCCGATAAATGACCTCACGATTATTATTATTGTTATTATTATTATTACTATCTACAATTGTATAATTATAGATTTGTACATCCTAAGCGATATAACTGTTTTTTTTTTCTTCTTTCCTTCCATACATTCTCACAATTGAATAGAATCAGGTGGTAGAGAATAGCGAGAGGGTAGAATTGAGAAGCATCAGCTCTTTTCTTCCTTTCAATTCTAAAGACGTGACGTTTAGGTATATACACGACAGGTACACACGGTATTTACGGAGAATACATTCGAACTTGGACATTTGGACGCAACACGTTCGTTTCGTTTGTACGATAGAACGAGAGAAATGAAAGTGTATGATAACGGAATATTTCGAAATTTGTCTGGGCAGCTTGAAATGATTGGAACGATAATAATTAGCGACGAGGATTTTGTCATTTATACAATGATTTAAGGCCTTACATACGTCGAGAATTTTCAAAAAATCGATTTTTTTTTTGTTCACAGATTATTATTCCTTATAGTCTTAGGCGTATTTCTGTGTAAGCCGATTGTAAAAATTCCCCATAGTTCAAAAGTTATTGTAGATAATGTGACTGCCCGACGAAAGGACAAAGGTCTGACGCGCGCCTACCTGAGTTGAGTTGTTTGAGTTATTCGAACAATTCGTCGATTAGAAAAAAATAAACAACAACAATTTTTTACTGACAAGGAAGGCGTACAATATGAAGCTGGAATGGGAGATTAGACGTAAGTTAACTAAATAAATTTAAAAAATTCATAAAGTTCTTGCTCCAGCCGCGCGCGACTTCGAGCGAAACGCGCTTGAAACTTTAAACGCGTTTTTCTCAAAACTACTTTTTCTGACACGGTCGGCATGATAACTCGTACGGTTTTTAATATTTTTGGATGATTTTTTTTTTTAAATATTCGGAATTGTTTTTTCTATAGTCTGTCGAGCCGGATTTTTAAGATTATAATTAGAAAATTTTATAAAAACAATTAAAGTGTGACTTTTTTGACACAAACTTAACATTTTTTTTTAAATTACCGTAAATTGTTTAATTTTTCGAATTTCAAAAATCCGGCTCGACAGACTATAACTACTACCTTATTTTACAAGAATTTCTCTACATTTTGCAGATCCGTCAACATTTGAGGAAGAAATACTGCCGACCGTGGAGCAACTTTTTTTTTACAGTGCTTCAAAAATGTGATTTTTCATGTTGTAATTTTTGAAAAAAAAAATTGAAATAAATTTTTTTACAAACTTAACACAGTAATAAACAATGTGTAAGAATTTTTTTATCAATTTCTATTTCTATCCCTCCTAAAAACAGTTTTTCTTTTGGTACGTTTTCGGTACCGCTGGACGTATGGAAGGCCTTAAATGGGCGAGGGTGAAAAAATCAGAAGTAATGGAACAAAAAAAAAATCGAGAGAAATAGAGGATAGATTAGAGATATAGAAAGGCTACTTATTCTCGATAATAAATGGTCCTATCACAGTGGGGTGATGAGACTCGTTTGTGAAATACCTAGAATATCCTAGTCAGACATTCGTGGCAAACGCTCGTGCGATCGTGCCTCACTAAGATTTATATCTTTTCGAAGATCACGAATTTCGTATCCTTTTTGTTTTTTATTTTGTCCTTTTTTTTTTTCCTTCATTTTTCTCTGCCCACGAATTAACGCACTAGCGTGTCCCTTTTTTAACGCACACGCACTTACGTTCATTCTACCGATATTCTATGTGTCATGGTCACGTGTTAATATCTGTTCTATATACGGACAAAAATGTCGAATCGTCCAACGGATTGTGATATAGTAACAAAGAGACGGTTTCATTATTTTCCTTCTTGGTTTTTTTTTTTTTTCCACCAGTTCGAACCGGTGCAAAGACCCTACGAGAGAAGCCCTATATGCCAATCTCTCGCTTCTCCTTTTTTTTCGCTCCATCTCTCGTTAGCGTTTGGTAATCCTACGGGTAAGGTAAGATAACGACATCGAAAGCGTAATTGGAATATCGAGCGACGACACCGGTCAGCTTTTTCTTTCTTCTTTCAATAAATGGAAAAAAAAAATCGTGAAGCTCCTCACTCTCAAATTGACGAGCATTCAGCAGCAAACGCACACACACACACACTCACACACAAAACGAGGGATATGGGGATTCGTGAATTAAAAAGTGACGATCAAATGAAAATTTGATTTTCAAATCGTTTTATCATTTTCACAGTAAACACAGAATTGTTCGCGCTAATGTCTCTCTCGGATCTTCGAAATGAGAGAGAAGCACAGAGAATACAGTTAATCTACGAATCGAGTCCAGATTGGATACTCATAAAATGCAATGATCGAAAAGGAGGGGGCAGGGAGGGAGGAAGAGGAGGAAAAATCTCGACTCTCAAATATCCACGATTTATGATATATATGCCACGATTTATGTCTATATTTACAATTTGACGAAAACGAGCCCCCGAAAAAAAAAGACGCATTTTTTTCTCTCGTCATCGCTCGTGCAATTTCACTCGTTCCATTTCGATAACCCTCTCGTTAACCATCACTCGTTCGGATTATCGATATTTTCATATACGTATCGTTATAACGCGCAACGTACATCAGCAGTATTGTTATTTATTAATTATGAATTATTATATATATCGTATATATATATATATAATATATATATATATATAGTCATCATAACCGCATTAATATGATTCGTATATTTCAATTTTACATAATTGCTTACATCCCCGCGCATCATATATAATCATATATGCACGTTTACGTATTTTATGTACAAAATGGCGAAGGACACACGAGAATCGTGCTCTCTCTCTCGTCCCTTTTTTTCCACCTTTGTTTTTTTTTTGTTTTTCGAAATTTTTTATTATTTTCCTTTCACCCCTCTCGCTGAAAATCCAGCGGACGCCGGTGTTCGATTAATCTCTCGTTACAAACACGACGTCAATGAAAATTATCCACACGAACCCGGACGTACGTAACATTTATGAAAAATTGTTTTTATCTTTTATTTTATTCAACTAGATTTTCATCTTTCTTTCGTTCATTGTATTATGCTCGAGTCGTGTTTTATTTAAGCTTCCTCCTTTTGAAATACCATATATACATATATATAGTATATATTAATCGGTGGATTCGTGATTGATTGATTCTTTTTTAGGACGTTTCACGTCTCCCTGGAAATTTCTGTTTTTTTTTTTGCTGAGTGTGGAAATTGGTCGTCGTATTTTTTGTGTGTGGATTCCTCCTCTTGCTCCGATTTCGTGCTTTTTTGTTTCTCGTTGATAAAATTCAGGTAGAAAAAAATGACTCCAGAGGGATTTTCGTGTTTTTTGTTTTACAAAGTCGTTTCTTTGTTTTTTTCTGTCTCTTACGATTTTTTCTTCAGTTCATTTTCCATCGTATTTTCACGCTACTTTCTCTCTGTCTCACATCTTTTTCTTTTCGCCCCTCTCGCTCGAGAAGTACCGCGAGGCGAGATATAGCTCCCGAATGTCGCACGAATCTCGCCGCCCGACGATTATTAGTTCCGATAACCGATCATCAAAGATCACAAATTTGATTCACGATCCTCGGCTCACGGCTCACCATTCTCACCAGCAAAATACCGAGAGCTCGTTCCCGTGCTCGCCGCTGTGCCTCCAGGCTGTAACGGCTCTTGCTTTCAACTGCAATCAGAGAAGAAAAAACAAGAGAGAAAAAAATAGATTAATAATTAATGATTATTATTTTTTTCATATTTTAATTCATTCGCTGTTAACGATTAATTTTAACGGAAAGAAAAAAAACGCGAGGCTCCGATAAGTATTATGATAGTGGTAATTTTTAGAAACTATCAAAGTATTTATACGTATAAAGTGGAAATAAACTAGGGCGATTTAAAAAATTCATTAAGGGATAACACCACTGTGACCCCCTGTTTTTTTTCACATTTTTCAAGAATTTTTTTTTGTGGGAAAAAAAAGAGATATTCGAAAAATTTTTTTGGGTTTTGTTCCTTGTTTATTAATGTATCAAAAAACATTTTTTTCACATTTTTCACGCCGCATGGTGGCGCTGGGGAAGCTCTCGCGTCAGGTGCTGTCATCTCCGCGGTACGCAGCAGAACTCTCTTAAACGTCGATCTGAAAAAAAATACCGAGTGTTTTCGTTAATAATATGATATTTTGAAGAGAAGTACATAGGGATTTGGGAAAATATTGTTTTAAAAAAAATAGGCACGCCTTTGAAATTAACTTTAATTTCAAAGGCGTGCCTATTTTTTTTAAAACAATATTTTTCCAAATCCCTATGTACTTCTCTTCAAAATATCATATTATTATAAAAATATTGTTTTAAAAAAAATAGGCACGCCTTTGAAATTAAAGTTAATTTCAAAGGCGTGCCTATTTTTTTTAAAACAATATTTTCCCAAATCCCTATGTACTTCTCTTCAAAATATCATATTATTAACGAAAACACTCGGTATTTTTTTTCAGATCGACGTTGAAGAGAGTTCTGCTGCGTGCCGCGGAGATGACAGCACCTGACGCGAGAGCTTCCCCAGCGCCACCATGCGGCGTGATAAATGTGAAAAAAATGTTTTTTGATACATTAATAAACAAGGAACAAAACCCAAAAAATTTTTTCGAATATCTCTTTTTTTTCGCACAAAAAAAAATTCTTGAAAAATGTGAAAAAAAACAGGGGGTCACAGTGATGTTATCCAATAAAGTTTCATCCTTGAACGCTTAAAAATATGTTGAAACTATTTTTTAAATTCACTTAAATTGAGCCTGTTTTTTTAGTTGTTTTTTTTTGGGGTTTTGTTTGTCAGGAATTCTACGTCGATGTCGGTTATTATTGATTTTTTCGTCCGAGACAGAGAATTTGGAGCTTCTCGTCTCTTTTGGCCTTTTCCGTTGATACGAGGGCAGTATGAAATTACCGCGATATTGAAATTCCACGAGGATATAGAATGTTGTATATGGTAGAGTCAGAACGCTTGAGAATGTCGTCTATCGTCTCGTCATCGTCCTCTCCCTCTCTATCTCTCTCTCTTTTTCCATCACTCTCCGAATCCACAACATCGAAATTTCCAAGCAGGTCGTTTACCGCAGTTATACTCCGAGAATCTCTACCCTCTCTTTCTCTCTCCTCGCACAACCATTATACATCATTATTTTTATTCATCAATCAGACTCTATACAAAATCGTTCATCTCTCATGTGTGTGTTCTCGTTCTATTTGCAGAAATTGCAACTCTCGTTTCTACATGAAGTGTCTCTGATGGAATATTTGTTACTCGCATCCACCGTACTCCCCAGAGACTCTGATTTTGATACGAGAGATATTTCTCTGAACCACTGAATTTCCAAGAGATTGCGACACTAAGGCGAATCGCTGAATGTAATTTCTTCGTAAATTGCTTTCGGGATATTTCGAAAATTCTATGACAATTTCTCACTCGAATGTATAGCTGTGTTATAGAGGAAAATTAGGACTGACGACACGTTCGAGTTGAATTATACGAGCAACGTTAATTTGATTAAAAAGCTTAATTACTAATTTCATTAAGAATTGAATTCGTGAATTAGATTTTGAAAAGATTAAACAGAAAATTTGATTAAAAGTTCAATTTCCGTACTACAATTGTTTGCATGTAACATTTTTTTATTACACCGTAATATTTGTTGAAGCTCGTAATTCTTTCTTTTTTTTTTGTAGCTATAGACAGACTCGATTAATAACGAACGATTTTTCACTTTAATCGTGCCGATTTTTTGCTCGCGGCCGCTGTAGAGAGGCTGGAGCAAAGGGAACACTGAGAATTTCGTGATATTTCATATATACAGTAAAACAAGAGGCACAAAGGGGTAGATGTGAGGAGAGGCCGTTGGTCGAACAAAAGAACAGGAAACGGAGATGATGGAGAGTAAAGCGGACTGCTGACCATTCAGGACATACAAGTTGCACGGCCGGAAGTTCAGAGATATCGCTCGTTCTCGCTCGGTCAGCTCCGAGACCGGAACTTCCGAGCTGATTTACAGTACGCGAAGTACGTATACCAACGTACAAAATACGTGTATACAGGACCGTTCCGCTAAACTCATCCAAAATGTCCGGTAAATAAATGTCGCGAAATATAATACACGAAACGACGAAGCAAAGATTTTATTTTTTTCATTATTTAAATGGCTCGTCGACGCCCTGCGAATAAAAAATTTACTAAAATAATCATAAACGTCGGATAATTATTGAATCAAATGAAATCAATTTTGTTTAAATCAAATTTCATCGTCATCGATCGAAAGCCACTCGAAGTAAATTTATTCGACGAACGATTGCCCATTTTGTAATACCATCAAACAGAGATTAACGATCGTGAAATATTAATGCAATTAAATCCATTTACCGAACTCGTAATTCCCGTTATCGCGCAACAGTCGTCCCCACTTGCGTCATTATCGTGATATCGATCAGTCAGAAATTACCAGATATGAGAATTAATAAGAAAAATAATGGTAAATCAACGGGAAAGAAAAATATTCGAGAAATATCAGTAGTACGTGACGATGTGTGCTCGGACATGGTGAAAAAAATTGAAAAAAAATTAGCGAGACGCCGATATTACGGAAGTAGTAGTGGAAGTATGTACTAGTATGGCAAATCCAACATTACACGTGCAGTGCAGTTTGTAACGTAAAAAAAGTCGAATTCAAGCAGCAGTAGGACTAGCGAAGAGGTCGGAGGAAAAAGAGAAAAGAAAGTTTGAAAAGAGCTCAAAAGTTAAAAATATGAAATAATCTCGCACGGGGCCAAATCTAGTTTAAACATTTTCGACGTTTAAAAACCAAATCTATTTTTCATGAGGATTAGAGTAAAAAAAATAAATTAAAATAAACGATTCACGTTTTCCTTTCTCGCTTGGCCGACTCTCGCAGTGGCAGTGGTAATGGGTCCTAAAGGATCAGACAAGGAGTAACGAGGATACGAGAGACTCGGCGGAGTTTGCGCGTACCATAGTGGTTCGGAGTATACGCGAAAATAGTGAACCGGTCTGGGGTCTGGCGCAATGTATTATAGTACAGAGCGTGCGATGTAGAGGGCCGCGGGAGAGCTAGTAGTAGTGGAAGTAGTAACAGTAGTGCAACCGAGCATGCGGCGTCGTACAGTAGTGAGTACGCTAGGTTGCCAGAGGGGCGGCAGTGAGGAGAGAAAGGGGGGGGGGGCGCAGGAGATGTCCGTCGAGTTATCTATCTAAACCACTGCGTCGTGTACGACGATGCCGTTCGTGCTGAGCGAGCGTCGAGAAAAAGAGAACGACGCCAAGGGAAGTGGAGCAGAAAAAAACTGGGGTAACGAGAGTCAGTGGTTAATCAGGGTCATGCTTATAAAGGAAAATACGAATTGTAGAAAAATAACGAAAATTTCATGTTTTTCATGGCAATAGAAGCTTTTGGAACTTTGATCGAACAAAGAGAATTGACTAAAGATGATCAAGACATTATTTCAGTAAGCGGATTTGGTTTTAACCTACTTTCGATCTACAAACATTGTTTTTCGATCCTGTTCACAAATATGCACATTCCGGATATTTAAACATTCTAAACAGCTATAGCAATTGAATGATATATTATATAACGATTTTTGATAAAATTTATTTTAAAAAAATCAAGGACAATATGCTATAATGAAAATAAATATGATTTTCTCTACATTATTATCGTCCATCGTACAAAAAGAAAAATGGATAATTTTCATCATCTCCCATATATTTTTTTTCATTTAATTATAAAAAAAAAAAAAAAAATCGAACCCTCCGGCACTATAAATCTTCGAATATTTCATAAAAGCTGCGATAACATTTTTCCGGAGCTTAGTTTTACTTTAGTTTCTCCAAGACAGATATGTGCGAATTTTTGGCTTGGGTGACCCTCATTGCCTTCACGGTAATTTTTCCTATACAGTGAAGCAGATAGAGCGAAGCGAGAGACTGCGCTCTCTACGGTCGTTGCACACACACACACATACATACATACACAAACATACTATATATACTGTGAGCAGGAAACGTCGCGACATAGAGGGTGCAGTTTACATAACGTCCAAGATGGCCGCCGTGAGAGCAATGGGCGTGGCTTGAACGAGCTTGCAAGGATAAAGAGACAGAGAGAGAAGATACACACATTCAAACATATATATATATATATAGGTATAATGAGAGAGAGAGATGCGGGGGCGGTGTTCGAAGCCATTCAGGGGAAATGGTGCGAGGGTGAGGCGAAAGAGGGAAAGCACAGAATGAGGGGCGTCGGAGGGACGGGACGAGAGAGGATAAATGCTAGGGGACAAGAGAGGGAGGGAGAGAATACTACGGATACTACGGTAGCGTACTATGAGTTGTACTCCAGGCACACGACACACGACTCTCTCTCTCTCTCTCTCTATCTATCTCTCTCTTTCTCTCCTCGCCTGGTTTCGCTCTATACTCATTCGTTCGTTCTCTTACTCTCGTATATAGAACAACGATGTACCAGCAGCTGCAACTGCATATCCCACAGTGGCACAATGGCTGCCTCGTCTTTGTGTATAGTGTACAGAAAGAGATAGGAGGGAGTCAACGACGAATTGGCAATGTCGTACTTATGCAGGCACTTACGATTAATCGTATATACATAGAGGATAAAATTCCTGTTTAACTCAGATTTTTTGCCCAAAGTCGAAAAAAAATTAATAGTTACAATTTCAGGACATTTTTTGTACGACCCTTTTACTCTTTTTTTTTTTTCGAATTTTCAAAGTTCTCTCGGTGGTAAAAAAATTTAACGTTCAGGATGAAACAAATGATACTCTCGAAATTTATCAAGGAGCTTTTGAATTAATTAAAAAATTGACCTCATTCGACTTTATGTAATTATTTTCTTCGATTTTCTTCGATTTTATGTAATTATTTTGTTGTAAGAAATAATGTCACGATGAAAAGATAATATTTCCTAAATACAATCTGTATAATCTGTCGACAAAAATTAATAATTACAATTTGAGGACATTTTTCGTACGGTCCTTTTACTCATTTTTTTTTTTTCGAATTTTCAAAGTTTCGTCGATGGTCAAAAAGTTTAAAGTTCACGATGAAAAAAATTATACGTTCGAAATTTATCAAGGAGCTTTTGAATTAATTAAAAAATTGAACTCATTCGATGGAGCAAAAGCCATATTTAGTGCCACTTGGAAAAAAAGGGTCTTTCTTCGACTCTACGTAATGATTTTGTTGTGAGAAATAATATCACGATAAAAAGATAATATTTCCTAAATACAATCTGTATAATCTGTCGAAAAAAATTAATAGTTACAATTTGAGGACATTTTTTGTACGACCCTTTTACTCATTTTTTTTCTACGAATTTTCAAAGTTCCCTCGATGGTCAAAAAATTAAACGTTCAGGACGAAACAAATGATACTCTCGAAATTTATCAAGGAGCTTTTGAATTAATTAAAAAATTGACCTCATTCGATGGAGCAAAAGCCATATTTAGTGCCACTTGGAAAAAAGGGTCTTTCTTTGACTTTACGTACTTATTTTGTTGTGAGAAATAATATCACTATGAAAAGATAATATTTCCTAAATACAATCTGTATAATCTCTCGAAAAAAATTAATCGTTACAATTTTAGGACATTTTTTGTACGACCCTTTTACTCATTTTTTTTTTATTCGAATTTTCAAAGTTCGCTCGATGGTCAAAAAATTTAACGTTCAGGATGAAAAAAATGATACTTTCGAAATTTATCAAGGAGCTTTTGAATTAATTATAAAATTGACCTCATTCGATCGACCAAAAGCCATATTTAGTGCCACTTGGAAAAAAGGGTTTTTCTTCGACTTTATGTAATTATTTTGTTGTGAGAAATAGTGTCACGATGAAAAGATAATATTTCCTAAATACAATCTGTATAATCTCTTTTCTCCGAGTTTAGCATTCATTGTACAGAAATACATGAGGAGTCTGCCGCGATAAAAACTATGAAATTTGAAGGTTTTTTTTTAGTATTAATGATTTTTTTTCCTGCCTGAACGGTCCGGTTCGTTAAACAGGTTTCCATTGCTTTTTTCTTCATGTTATTTTTTTGTTCTAACTGTATTACAAGGCTAACACATGCATAAATCGACTGGCAGGAAACAAAATGGCGTAAACCGCATCGTTTTACGCGTTAAATCGCGTACGTATAAATCTACAGATATATTCTTCGTGTCGAGTATTGTCGCTCTCTCTCTTTCTCTGGTCCTTCCAGCATCACGTAGGGCAAGAGGCTATTACGTGGTATATTGCCCGTGGCTAGAACGACCGTAGGTACCTGTACCACTCGCTATCACCGTATATACAGACTCGTGTACAAGCATTTATACGTATAGAATACAAATCGTGGATTAACAAGCAAAAGGATTCCGGGCGATTTAATTCCAAGTGTTAAATCCTGTGAATTACGCCCTTTTACTCGTTAAGATTCGATGTAGCATTATGCACGTACTGCAAGAGTTCGGTTTTGTATATAGACATATTGAACATGGACAATATGCACTCGTGACCGAATATATGTATGTGTGTTTGTGTGTTGTGTTCTCTGCTCAGTTTTCCTCTAACGACGACCACACGGTAATGCGAGCTACGTGCACGGATCGGGTATACCCGGCAAAAGATTTTTCTCTCCGTAAGAGCAGATCGTTTCTACGAACAGGACATTTCGCGTCAAATTGTCACATATGAAACTTTTACACTTAAAATTTTTGTTTGTTTCTTTTCTTCTATTTTTTTTCCCCCTTTAATTTCGCGTAAGATTTTACGACTTTTGCGAAATTTTCGTTTCCTTATCGTTAAAAATTGCAAATTAAAATTGCTTTTTTTTCCCGATATTTTCGTTATCTAATAGTTAAAAAATAATTTCATTTGTCAACACTTGCAACGCACACTTATTAAAACGCGAATAATATTTTTCCATTATTACATATATTTGGTATAAATTGTTCTGTTTTGTTGCTCATTGGGAAATTAACGCCATCGCGAGGCATTCACGAGAATGAAATGTGTTTCGCGATATGAAGCAGCGGCGAGAGGGAAATATATTTTACCGGGGGGGGGGGGGGGGGGGGGGGGTATTCGGGTCTCGGGAGTGACGGGAAAACAAGATGTTTTTTGCGAAATGAATTTACGGCTAGAGGGGAAAACAAACGAGTGTATCTTACAAAGAGAGAGATAGGAATTATTAAACAGTCGTTTTGTCGTCTACTCGAATATATAACGCGGGAATTTTGCCGGACAAAGAATAAGAAGGGGGAAAGAGAGAGAGAGAAAGAGAGACCGAATGACGCAACGTATACTTTTGGTTACGATGAATTTCGGACGAGAGATACTAGCTGTTAATTTAAATGTACAAACTTGCCTGGCATTCATTGTGCCATTCTCTCGGTGGATGGGGGGGGGGGGGGGATATTACAACAACGGTGAGGCGTAAGCGTGGAACGGACAAACTTTTCGTCGTCATAACGAATTTCCTGCTGCGGGAGGAGAGGGGGGGGGGGGGGAGAGAAGGGACGTAAAAACAAGAGGAAAAGCGAGAAGGGTTTCCTTTCTGCCACTTCTTCACTTCTCCAACAGCTGAGAAACAAAGTGAAAATAACGCTGGAAGTTTGTGAGAAATGTCCGGATTCACATATATTTCCTATGTACATAAACATATAAATTTTATGCTCAGAAACAAGCGGGCGTAACTTCGATGATTTAACATTGAAAATGATCCGATTCTTCGCCCATTCCTTTCGCACAATATCAATTTAATGTCTCTGTATACCGAGAGAAAACTCGTTGACATTTATTTATTTGTACAAACTGTCGTGTTCGCTCGCTTTTTTACATTTGCACCTGCGCACCGAGAGGGACCGGGTGTAAACATTTTTCTCGGTCGTCAGGGGAAAGGGTAATACACGAACAGACAGGACGATATTCGCTTTATCGGACTTTTGTGCATTCGCACCTTTCACGAAAGAGACGAATTTTTCGTGCACGGTAAAAGGATCACGAATAATAATAATAATTATACTTCGGTGATTGCGTCACCGTAGCAACATTACATTCACAAAGTATGAAGCCAAAGCTGGTTGTAAAACTAAAGATTTTATCGAATTCACGAAAACCACCTGCTCAAAATATACCCGGTTCGGGTCTAACATCGGCGTCAATTAAATTTTTTCGTTCTCGTTTTAATTACTCGATGTTACTCGTTACTCGAGAGTACAGTGACTATTCTAATTGAAATCCATTTCAAAGTTTGTCGGAGAACGAAGCTTTTTGAACGAGGTATCGCGCGCGACCCAGATTAAGGAAATAGGGTTAGACGGTTCAAAAAATCGATTTTTTTTTTTAATTTCATAAATTGTTAGTAAAACTATTAAAAAATATGTTCCCAAAATTTTTAATGAAAATTCCGACTCGGTCTATTGTTATAAGCCATTAAGGGGGAAATAGGGTTAGGACAGCGTTTTCCCAATGATTTTCATGAATTTTTTTATAGTAAAAAAAATGAATATAATTTATTGAAACTTTGAGAATATTTTGTACATATATTTAAGTATATACTATAAAATTTTTATACAGATATTTAAGTATATACTGTAAAATATTAGCGACCCCATATTGCTTGTTTTTCTTGGTACTATTTTTTCAAACGCGTTTTTCTGAAAACGACTTTTTTTTAACTTGCGTACACGCTAGTTTGAAAAGTTTTCAACCAATCGTTTTGAAAATTGGCAATTACTTTCTTCATAGTATTGCGCTCTGTATGAACCTAAAATCGGAATATTATCATTACTTAAAATAATTTTTTTTTTGCAAATAAAGTTGTAAAAAATGGCCAAAAATCATGCTTTTTTGTTTTGACCCCTGTAAAAAGTTCAATTTTTTATTTTTTTGATAGCATTTAGGTTCATATAGAAGAGAGACATATAATAAAAGTAAATTCCGAGCTCGTTTGATTTCAGATGAAAATTGCGGCTTCCAGAATGTACGCAAAATGCTGAGTCTGATTGTGACCTGCAATATGGGGTCTCTAATATTTTATAGTATATACTTAAATATATGTATAAAATATTCTCAAAGTTTCAATAAATTATATTCGTTTTTTATACCATAAAAAAATTCATGAAAATCATTGAGAAAACGCTGTCCTAACCCTATTTCCCCCCTTAAATGAAATTTTCTGAAAATCCTTTATATTGTACTTCGCCTACCGATAAAACGCCGCGAATTGTATAAAGTTGATAGGAAAACTCGAGGATTTTCCGAGAATCAGTGTAACGTTGCACGAAAAAAAAAAAAAAAAGAAAAACGAGATCTCTTCCATGTAAATTTGTTCCCTGTATAGACTACACAGAGGCAACATACTTTTAGCGTATTTTTTTCCAACGAGAGTAAAGGAAATTACTTTTTACAACGGGAGAAGATCAGCAAGTCAAAACAGAACGAGACCAAGACTTCCAGGAAATATTCTCGAAACTATCCGTTAATAAAGTAGCAAAGAGCGTTCTTTGAATCGTTGCAATAAAGTGAGAATTCCAATTAGCAAAGTGTTTTCACCGAACGACGATTGTAGAAACGGTGATTTTCAAAAAAAAAAAATCCTCTTTGACGTGATTTTATCAGACGTGCACGTCGGAAAAATTCGTGAAAGGACGAAGAAGATTTTTCTTTATATATTTGCTACAATTAATTACTCGGTAATTGAAAGCGCGGAATTTCGCTTCAATGTTATGCGATACGATGAAAATTTTATGATTTTTTTTTACCCTAGCAGGTATATTATTTAATAATTCCTTTTGTCATTATTGAATTTTTTCACTCAGCACATTCCAACAGATTCAAGAAAATCTTCGTACTGATCAAATCATTACGGAATTAACTTAATGACAATATTAAATTTTGTGTATTATCATTTTTATAATTAATAATTAATAACTCATTCGTTAATTAAATTCGCAAATCTGTCATCAATTTTATCAATCGGCAAAACGTAAAATTTCAAGTGTTAAGGGTGAACACCACTGTGACCCCCTGTTTTTTTTCACATTTTTCAAGAATTTTTTTTTGTGGGAAAAAAAAGAGATATTCGGAAAATTTTTTTGGGTTTTGTTCCTTGTTTATTAATGTATCAAAAAACATTTTTTTC
Organism: Oxytorus armatus; assembly: GCA_958009045.1. NCBI lineage: Eukaryota > Metazoa > Arthropoda > Insecta > Hymenoptera > Ichneumonidae > Oxytorus > Oxytorus armatus. Next base: position 4,350,560 of record OY253746.1, on the reverse strand, counting down.
ACATTTTTCACGCCCCATGGTGGCGCTGGGGAAGCTCTCGCGTCAGGTGCTGTCATCTCCGCGGTACGCAGCAGAACTCTCTTAAACGTCGATCTGAAAAAAAATACCGAGTGTTTTCGTTAATAATATGATATTTTGAAGAGAAGTACATAGGGATTTGGAAAAATATTGTTTTAAAAAAAATAGGCACGCCTTTGAAATTAAAGTTAATTTCAAAGGCGTGCCTATTTTTTTTTAAACAATATTTTTCCAAATCCCTATGTACTTCTCTTCAAAATATCATATTATTAACGAAAACACTCGGTATTTTTTTTCAGATCGACGTTGAAGAGAGTTCTGCTGCGTGCCGCGGAGATGACAGCACCTGACGCGAGAGCTTCCCCAGCGCCACCATGGGGCGTGAAAGATGTGAAAAAAATGTTTTTTGATACATTAATAAACAAGGAACAAAACCCAAAAAATTTTTTCGAATATCTCTTTTTTTTCCCACAAAAAAAAATTCTTGAAAAATGTGAAAAAAAACAGGGGGTCACAGTGGTGTTCACCCTTAAATAAGCACTTTTTCTGATTAGTTTTTGAAATTGTCCCACTTTGCACCAGACACGAGGAAATCTTTCTTTCAATCAACTTTTCTCTGACGCCGCGCGCTCCCAAGGATCGAATCTCGTGACAAAAGTTGAAAAACTCGTTCGTCGTTACGTTACCGGCAAATAGGTAGTTTACGCGCGGGACATGACGAAAAAATCGAAAAAATAAAATCGAAAGAAGTTCGACGAGCGAGTTCAACGTCAGAGCCGGCCACTAGTGTAACGAATGATTCGGTCCCCGGTAAAACGGTAGTTAAGCAGCTCTCGCAACTTGGCAAACTGGTCGACAAGGACTAAAAAGTATTTACTGTAAATTCCGGAATAAAAAAATGTACCACTGTAGATTCAAGATCTTTTTGTTTATCTATAAAATTCATCGTCTTAATATTCCGGTAATACTGTTATTGGTATAAAAAAAACATGTGTTGAAGGTTTCTGAAAATTCGTAACCAAAATTTTTCTATGAGCTGCAAAAATAACGATTTCAATGAATAAATTCTTGATAGTCTCAATAATTTTGCTATTTACGAATTTTTTTTTCTAAATATTTTAAATAGTACAATACTAAAAATAACGATAATCGAATGTTTGAATGATTATTTTCTTCATAAAATCCATCTGCCTTCGAGCATCATGTCTAACGAGATTTTCATTTTTCCGTAAAACTCTCACCGACCAGTTCCAGCAATTATTTCCTCGTATAATCACAATAATTTCTTCGTAGAATAACTTTTCATGTTGCCCATTTGCACGACGGTCGCGTCTGTTTCGGAAAAATCCTGAATAGCCCGAGCTCTCCCGGGTTCTACCAGCACGATATCAGCTTGCACTTGTTTTTCACGAAATTTCGTTCTTCCCGTTGGCGTCAAAAAAAAAGAAGGTATTCCGAGTTGGATGAAAAAAAAAATAGCAAAAAAACCCTCGAGTAAATTTCGTTGAACCAGAAAAAAAGCAACTCGGAGTAAAAAAAAGCAAGAAAGAAAAGTGTCGGCCGTATGTATCTCTTGGCTTCGCTGCTGTACGTGGGAGAATTTGCGAGAGATACCCGGAAAACGGATGCGTTAGTTTGCCAAGTGAGGAGAGTGTTACAGTGACGTTTGAAATTCGATCGGAACATCCCGTGCGTACAAACGCACACGTTGATCGTCGACTCGCGAATTACCGGACTCGACTTTTTTCGCTCCCCGTTCGTCATATACACGATACGTCGCGATTCCCCAGAAAGCAAAAGGACTCAAAACCACGTAAATTAATAGAAATTACTCCTTTTTGTCTCTAAACAGTCGATAAATTACTACAGGCTCGTAAAGAAAAACGTGTCCGCCATTTATTAATTTCGCGATTAATTTACATCATCAACTGAGTAATTATTTAAACGGTCGCCAATTAGAGACTCGCGCACGCGTATCAAATTTCATTTTCCCCGAGTGAACGAGCTGGAGAAAAGGAAAATCATCGTGATAATAGGGAATAAAAAGGGTTTTGTTGATGGCGGAAGGAAAAGAGGGGGAGAGAGAAGAGGAAGAAGAAAAAATGAAGAAAGGAGCGGACGAGCTTCGAGGTGCTCCTTTAGGAGAGTTGGGTTAGTACGGTTGACGATTTTGCACAGACACACACACGCATACAGATATATACACATACAGAAAAGTAGAAGGGAAAACCTCCCTCTTTTCTCGTTCTCGTTGCTACCCGTCGGCGCCGAGATTTGCTTTTCAAGGGTCTCATTAAACGCTAATTGGGAGAGGCTAATTAGTCACGAGCTAACATCATCTGCTTGTGCTCTCTCTCTCTCACTCTCTCTCTCTCTCTCTACTCTAGACCTGGTCCTCTTACTCTCGGAGTCTCCTGATGTGACGGTCGTTTGAGCTTGATCCTCTATATAAAGAGAGATAGGGGACAGAAAGAGAGGATAGAGAGAGAGAGAAAGAGAGCGGGTAGCAGCAGAGATACGACCCTCTTGAGTCGTCGTCTCGTCGTCGTAGGATAGTTAGTGTTTCTCGTCGTCAAATACATTTTCATCGTATTAATTTTGTATCAGGTGTCTCGACATCTCTCATGCTCCTGTCCCACCCGGCTGGACGGACTTCTCGTATTTTCTCATCGTTATATAACGCGTTAAAGTTTGAGAAGACGAGAGAGCGACCATTGGATACCGTTGTGTCGGAACGACGAGATTTTTAATAACTTTTTTCCCAACTCAAAAATCCTGAACGTGCCGATTTTTTGTTCAAAACGATTTTTTTCTTTTAATATATACGTTGCCCCATTTACAATTACGTGATTATCACGTAGGATTTAAGGTAGTAGTCTGGTAACTTAAACCGATTTTCATGTCTTTTTTGGAGGGCGTTTTTTTGTAGAAAAATAAAAATGAATCGTTTTGGATATTTAGGATGTTCTTATTTACATATTGAAGATACAAAAAAAAAATTTTTGAAAAAATTTAATAGTTTATTATTATTATTATTATTGATCGAAGTTGGCACCTCGAAAAAAAAGCGCGTGGCTGGCCCCGGTGATTTTGGCTCTAGATGTTATCTGAAATCAAAAATTCTTGATAATTCTTAATCTATAGACATGTCATTCTGGTCGGAACTACTGAAGTTAAATTTCATGGATAAATAACAAAATGGCGGACTTTGGAAAAAAACGTCCTTTTCCATTTGGTTATTTATCCATGAAATTTAACTTCGGTAGTTCCGGCCAGAATGACATGTCTATAGATTAAGAATTATCAAAAATTTTTGATTTCAGATAACATCAAGAGCCAAAATCACCGGGGCCACCCACGCCCTTTTTTTCGAAGTGCCAACTTCGATCGATAATAATAATAATAATAAACTATTAAATTTTTTCAAACAAATTTTCTTTTATATCTTCAATATGTAAATAAAAACATCCTAAATATCCAAAACGATTCATTTTTATTTTCTTACAAAAAAACGCCCTCGAAAAAAGACATGAAAATCGGCTTAAGTTACCAGACGACTACCTCAAGGTCGGTGATTTATAAAAACGAGAAAGTAGAATTTTCCAATTCGTTCGAAGCACTTGTAGTGCAGCTCGGCAATACTGATACCGCCATTTTGAATTTCCGAATTTGGATGTTGAATTCATACTGAAAAATTCGTTTTAACGAGCCTGTCATTGAAAAATCCGACGTGGATAACGTTTTAGTCTCTGGGATAACAGTGTCAATATTCAAACATTGTACAAATTCCATAAAAAGTATATTTGACAGATTGGAAATTGTCTTTAGGATATCTGAGCTTTAGAAAAATTGACCTTACAACCGTTGTTAATTTTTATTTTTTTCCAATTTCGTTTTATCCTCAAAACTTCGATTTCATCGTTATCTACGAAATGAATAGAGAACTTCACTGACCTGCTGCATCTTTTCAAAATCGAGACACGGCCTGGGCTGACGATGAGGTGGCCTGTGCCTCTTTCTCGGACTGCAAGCGCTCAAAGAGTCCACGTCCGTTTCCGCTGGATGATTATGATGATGTTGCTGATGATGATGATGATGATGGTGATGATGATGATGATGATGATCCAAGTGTGTGTGAAGATGGGGATGAGGCCTCGGTCTCGATCGTGGCCTTGGCAGAGGTCTCGGATCTCTGGACGAAGCGTGAAATAATTTGGGCGGCGGTGACAACGAACGTCCGGGTTTGTGCGCATCGACCGGTGGCGAAGTACGAAATTGTACTGGCTGTGATATTACACTTCCGCTTCCGCTACGTCCGCCGAGCAAACCCTGAACCTGCGAACAAAAAGTCCCAGAGTTCGAAGGACAAGTTTTCCGATTCTTCCGGAAATACTGGAGAGGGAATGCGAAAAATTGCTAGTCAGGAATATTTGATCAGGGTAGTGAAGCTCGTCCTTTAAACCAAATTCGTTAATTCTTCTTGAAATCAATCAATATTACGGGAACTTGTTCCGTAAGAAATAAGGAATTTCTAGAACTAATGGAAAAAAAACGTAAAACGAGTCTACGAAATTTCACAGAGGGGGTGGGTTAATCGGAATAGTTAGTTACCCCGATAATACTGATTGTGAGAGAGTTGTCAATTTTTATTTGTACAATTGGCACTCTAATGCAATGCCATACAACCCTGAACCAATAAAAATTTCTTAAGGGTGTTCAATTTTTTTTTTTCTAACTCAACAATATTCAAAATATTCAAAATCCCAAACTCTTGATTTTTATGATGTTGAAGTTTGCATCGTTGGAACACAACGCAAATAGGTTTTTTAAATTTTCATTTTCGATATTGCTCTCGCCTCTCTTGTCCATTTAAGTCCAGGTCCTTAAGGGGGAAATAGGGTTAGACGGTTCAAAAAATCGATTTTTTTTTTATTTCATAAATTGTTAGCAAAACTATTGAAAAATATGTTCCCAAAATTTTAAATGAAAATTCCGACTCGTTCTATTGTTATACGCCATTAAAGTGTATGACCGAGCGGTCACTATTTTTTCAAACGCGTTTTTCTCAAAGCGACTTTTTTTAAACTTGCGTACACGCTAGTTTGAAAAGTTTTCAATCAATCGTTTTGAAAATTGGCAGTTACTTTCTTCATAATATTGCGCTCTATATGAACCTAAAATCGGAATATTATCATTATTTTAAATAATTTTTTTTTGCAACTAAAGTTGTAAAAAATGGCAAAAAATCATGCTTTTGTTGTTTTGACCCCTGTAAAAAATTCAATTTTCTATTTTTTTGATAGCATTTAGGTTCATATAGAAGAGAGACATATAATAAAAGTAAATTCCAACCTCGTTTGATTTTAGATAAAAATTGCGGCTTCGAGAATGTACGCAAAATGCTGAGTCTGATTGTGACCTGCAATATGGGGTCGCTAATATCCCCGGTGTTTTTCAAGAAAATTCTTCAAAAATTTTATAGTATATACTTAAATATATGTATAAAATATTCTTAAAGTTTCAATAAATTATATTCATTTTTTATACTATAAAAAAATTCATGAAAATCATTGAGAAAACGCTGTCCTAACCGTATTTGCCCCTTCAAAGGGGACCCCAAAAAAACGTTTTAACGATCTTTGTTTCAGAAAATTCAACCCTGAGGGGGATGGATGGTATAAAAAAAATATATTTTCGTTGCATTCCAACGATGCAAACTTCAACATCATTGAATTTTTAGAATAGTCGAGAGACTAAAAAGTTAAATAAATATCCGCAATCGCAATATTTTTGTTCTAAAATTTTGATCTTCCACTCGGTTCACCAGTCACCCTTAAAAAACACCCTTAACAAAGTGGTCTTGTTCTGGGATTATATGGTATCGTGCACGAGCATCAATTTGATAATTAAACAAAAATGTACAACCCTCAATGAGTATTATTATCACTAGCAATTTCGATCGTCCCTTTCCTCTCTCGTCTTTAAACACTCCACGTATCAACCCCTCATGAAAAATTGATTGAGAAGTTTTTTTTTTTAAATAAAAATTCTTACTCGATTAATCGTCCATTCATGCCGTGTCTATACACACCGGACAAAGTCTCAACGGGTTTCTCGGGCATGACGAGAATAATTGAGTCTCACCTCTTCGTCACTGGAGCCAGAACCAGCGGGATCTCTTCCGGCTCTGCTGACCGGTGCGGAACACGAGGCTGCAACAGCCCCCGCATCACCGCCAATAGCAGCTTGCTGATGTTTTTGTTGTTGCTGTTGTTGTTGCTGTTGCGGCGGTTGATTCTGCCTGCTGCAGTGTGCCTGAGCTCCACCGCTGCTCACCTCCGACCACTTTCTCTTTTCCGGTGCGGTGGCCGGTCTGCAACCTTGCGACGCCACCACCTTCGGGCTATTTATCACCTCGAGTTCCTCCTCCGAGCTATGCTGATCGTTACCATAATTCAATAGACCATGCTGATGATGATGATGATGATGATGATGCGAGAGTTCTTGATCTCGCGATTGACACGTTTGCTGCTGCTGTATTCTCATCGACGAATTTTGCTTCTTTTTTTGCTCGCTCTTATCGATATCAACGCTCTCGTCGTCATCATCGTCGTGGCGTCTGTTCGCGCTCGTGAAACCGAATGGCGGCGGTGGAGCACCGAAATCCGTGTCCGATGGCAATGCACTGTCGTTCGGACCTGGACTCTCCGGTATCTCGATCGCTGTTAGGACAGACGGGAATAGAGAATATTGTTTGAAATAAAATGGTTTATTTTTCTTTTCTTTTTTAATGTGAATAACATTTTCCTTAATATTTTTCTAACGCTGGTGGAATATCGTTAATAATGTTGATGGAGAAATGTCTTAATTGTAAATTACTAGATTTCCAACGTTGTTACAATAATTATTTCTCTTTGAAGAAAAATTAACCGTCAGAATTGCTGGATGAACGTTAAATCGTATAAAACCCGCTCTCCTGTAAACAGTTTGAGATTATAAATGCCCTGGCGTTTGTAGCGTTAATTTTGACATTAACGATGTAACGTCTGTTGATTCGAAGGGAAAATTCAATTGACTACGTAATGAATTTTAATTTCGCACTGAGATGGAATATGCTCCTTTAAGAATTAGGTAAAAATCCTGAAAATTAAGCACGAGTTAACAAACGTTAAAAGCTTACGGTTAATTAATTTCGTGTCCAGCGACAAAACTTGTAAATTTCCATAACAAATGTCCCTTGAGGGGTATGGCCACGATATCGGATATAAAATCATGTGCACATTTAACAATTTTTTTTTGTATGAAAAAGTGATTTATTCATAAAACTAATTACACATCTATTTTGTATAAACATCGAGCTAATAAAAAAAAAAAATTTTCGTTTTTTTGTTATACAAAATGACCGACTACTGCTATTTGCTTTTGGTATCCTTTTTTTTTTTTTGAGGCGCTCCGCGGCGTGACATTTGGCATCCACAATTTTTTACCTAGAATGGAAAAAAAAAAAAATTCTCGTTAATCTACATCAGAATACCTAGAGAAGTACGTACGGAATTTATAATTAATTAAAAACTTTCCATTTTATCAGCAGTTTTATACGAAATTTTTCACTGGAAATTCACCTTTTAAGTTCATATGCCAACAATATTCGAATAAAACAATATTTTTCAAATTCCATACGTACTTCTCTAGGTATTCTCATGTAGATTAACGAGAATTTTTTTTTTTTGTTCTGGGTCAAAAATTGTGAATGCCAAATGTCACGCCCGGAAAAAAAGATACCAAAATCAAATAGCAGCAGTCGGCCATTTTGTATAACAAGAAAACAAAGAAAAATATTTTTTACTAGCTTGATATTTATACTAAATGGATGTATAATTAGTTTTATAAATAAATCGCTTTTTCATACAAAAAAAAATTGTTAAATGTGCACATGATTTTATACCCGCTACCGTAACGCCCTTGAGGAAGTAGTCTGGTAACTTAAGCCGATTTTCATGTCTTTTTTGGAGGGCGTTTTTTTGTAGGAAAATAAAAATGAATCGTTTTGGATATTTAGGATGTTTTTATTTACATATTAAAGATACAAAAAAAAAATGTTTGAAAAAATTCAATAGTTTATTATTATTATTATTATTGATTTTGGCTCTTGATGTTATCTGAAATAAAAAATACTTGATAATTCTTAATCTGTAGACATGTCATTCTGGTCGGAACTATTGAAGTTAAATTTCTTTTTATTTTACAACCCCTTCTTCGCTAAAATAAAAGGACTTTTTTTTCCAAAGTCCGCCATTTTGTTATTTATCCATGAAATTTAACTTCAGTAGTTCCGACCAGCATGACATGTCTATAGATTAAGAATTATCAAGAATTTTTTATTTCAGATAACATCAAGAGCCAAAATCACCGGGGCCACCCACGCGCTTTTTTTTCGAGGTGCCAACTTTGGTCAATAATAATAATAATAATAAACTATAAAAATTTTTCAAAAATTTTTTTTTTTGTATCTTTAACGGAGAACACCACTGTGACCCCCTGTTTTTTTTTCACATTTTTCAAGAATTTTTTTTTGTGGGAAAAAAAAGAGATATTCGAAACATTTTTTTGGGTTTTGTTCCTTGTTTATTAATGTATCAAAAAACATTTTTCACGCCGCATGGTGGCACTGGGGAAGCTCTCGCGTCAGGTACTGTCATTTCCGCGGCACGCAGCAGAACTCTCTTCAACGTCGGTCTGAAAAAAAATACCGAGTGTTTTCGTTACTAATATGATATTTTGAAGAGAAGTACACAGGGATTTGGAAAAATATTTTTTTTAAAACAATATTTTTCCAAATCCCTGTGTACTTCTCTTCAAAATATCATATTATTAACGAAAACACTCGGTATTTTTTTTCAGATCGACGTTGAAGAGAGTTCTGCTGCGTGCCGCGGAAATGACAGCATCTGACGCGAGAACTTCCCCAGCGCCACCCTGCGGCGTGAAAAATGTGAAAAAAATGTTTTTTGATAGATTAATAAACAAGGAACAAAACCCAAAAATTTTTTTCGAATATCTCTTTTTTTTCCCACAAAAAAAAATTCTTGAAAAATGTGAAAAAAACAGGGGGTCACAGTGGGTGTTCTCCCTTAATATGTAAATAAAAACATCCTAAATATCCAAACGATTCATTTTAATTTTCCTACAAAAAAACGCCCTCCAAAAACGACATGAAAATCGGCTTAAATTACCAGACTACTACCTTAAAAAATGTGTTTTACCTATTTATCAGATAGATAGATCTATCATAAGCGCGAAAAAAAAAATGCAACTCGTATTATCTACTCGATATTAGTACGTAGGAATGACGTCACATATGACGAAAATCGATAATCGTGTCACTTTCGCCTCGTTCTCGCGCTTTCAACTTGATTGCGGAGGAACGTCGCGGAGGCTCGTCGTCGCTCCCCGCGATCTACCAACGCATACGAGGTGTGTAAATTAAGTAATGAGACTGGCAACGTAGCGTTCGATCTGGCAACACTTGAGGTGCTGGGTTTGGAGGGGCGGCAGGGAAACATGTGATACGCCTTCAGTACGGGTTTGAACTCGCTCGAGTCATTTGGTTGTCCGTAACGAATTTTTTTTGTCAAACAGTTTTTTCTATTGTGTTCTAAAAATGAGTGACATCAATTTCGAGCAACGGTGTGCTATCAGGTTTTGCTTCAGACTTGGGCACGGTGCAACGGAAACTCTTGCTAAACTTCAGCAGGCCTACGGAGACAATGTTCTGTCAAGAGCCCAGGTTTTTCGGTGGTTTAAGGCATTTTCAGAAGGAAGAAAGTCGATCGAAGATGAACCACGAAGCGGAAGGCCTTCGTCTTCAAGAACCGATGAAAATGTCGACAGAATCCGGGATCTTGTGCGTTCAGATCGTCGGTTGACAGTCAGAATGATCGGGGAAGAGTTGAATTTGACTCACACCACCGTTCATCAGATTTTCACCAATGAATTGGGGATGAGAAAAATCTGCGCAAAAATGGTTCGAAAAAACCTTTTGCAAGAGCAAAAGGATATCAGGAGGGAAAGATGCCTTGACTTTTTGTGGATTCGATTGAAAATGACCCCCATTTTCTGGAATGTGTCATTACCGGTGACGAGTCTTGGGTGTTTGAGTACGACCCAGAAACCAAGCGCCACAGCATGGAGTGGCACACTTCGACCTCTCCAAGGCCCAAAAAAGCAAGAATGAGCAAGTCGAAGATCAAATGCATGCTGTTTTGTTTTTTCGATACCCACGGAATCGTCCACAAAGAGTTTTTACCTCAAGGCCAAACGGTCAATCAACACTTTTACCGGGAGGTTCTTGAAAAACTTCGAAAAAGGGTCATTCGTGTGAGACCAAACATCAAGAACAACTGGGTGTCGCATCACGATAATGCTCCTTGTCACACAACAATTTCAATAAACGAGTTTTTGGCCAGTAAAAACATTCCTGTGGCTCCTCAGCCTAAGATTTTGAAGTTTGCATCGTTGGAATGCAACGAAAATAGATTGTTTTATACCATTCATCATCCTTAAGGTTCGATTTTCGAAGACAAAAATCGTTAAAACGTTTTTTGGGGTCTTCTTTAAAGGGCTGGGCCTAAATAGACAAAAGGAGCGAGAGCAGTAGTGAAAATTACAATAAAAAAAAACTATTTTCGTTGCGTTCCAACGATGCAAACTTCAGCATCATCTCAGCCTCCATATTCGCCTAACTTGAGTCCTTGTGACTTTTTTCTCTTCCCAAGATTGAAAAATCACCTCAAGGAAACTCATTTTGGGACACTCGAAAACATTCAAACGGCTGGATTGAAAGAACCGTCTCCAGCGCTGTGTGGCTTCGGAAGGAAGTTATTTTGAGGGTGACAATATAAAATTGTGATTCTATTTGAATAAAAAAAATGGGCGGGCCTTGAAGTTGCGAACCGTAAAAGCTTCGACGGTTCAAAACTCCGAATTTATGTGGGACGATCTTAAAACTTTTCGAAATTTTTAAAATCCGTCCTTTTTAAAATAGAAATGTCATTGCGAAGAATAGTTATACATCGAGGATTGAATGACAAGAATAATTATGGCACCAACTTGCAAAAGTATCGAAAATCAAAAATCCTACTACTTAAAAAATCGTATTTTAATGATTAGATAACGTAAAGTTCCGAAAAAATTGTGGTGTTAGAAACTCGAGTTGCCGAACGGTCAATTTTCATACCTGAAAAGGTTCAGAAAAAAAAAAGTTCGAAGCGCGAAATATATTAGAATTTGTATGTCCCGAAAAGGGTAAACAGACGACAGTGTATTAATTCGACGGGGCAAAATTCCGACAGGGCAAAATTTCGAAAGAGAGCAAAAGTAGCGCTACTATTGGGCTCTGACGCTCGCTCGTGAAAAAAGATCCATAGGACATGACACCAGTGGTGCTGCCATCTAAACGCACGAATTGGAAATTTTCGAAATTTTGCCCCTTCGGAACTTTTATTTTCGGAATACCGCATCGTCGACGCCGTAATTTTCGAAGTCCGAAACATTCGTATACCCGAGAATTCTTTTCTTCAATTTTATTACGTTCGCACCTTTCCGACAGTTTCTTGTTCGATAATAGAATTTTCGGAACTTTGCGGATCTCTAAAAATCACCAATCCGGAATTTTTCAAGTAGCACCACTGACCGTTCGACAAATTGATCTGTCGTCTGCGTAATCTTTCGAAAAAATATTTACTTGACGATATTAAATTCGTATCATTTTTGGTATCGATTCATACCCGTTCGATGTTTTTTACAGTCGATTATTCAAACTGTGGTCGGAATGAACCATGCAATTCGTACTATTAAAATTTGGAATTTTGCACCGTCGCAGCTTTTACGGTTCGAAACTTCGAGCCGGCCCCAAAAAAATGAAAAAAATTAGTCTCATTACTTAATTTACACACCTCGTATGTAGCATATAACAATTGAGAATCGCGTAAAGTACATCAACCACACGTGGCTCCGTCTCTTACACCCCTAAATCAATAATCCATCGATCGATTTACGTTTTGTCGTCGAAAGTATTTGTGATTTTCTATATAATATAGAAAATTGTCCTCCATAAACGTAATCTACGTGTGCGCCGTAAGCGTATATTCGAGATGTACGCACGTGCGTCACCTTGCAAAGACTCTCACACTTCTCTATATAATAGGCCTTATGCCTTTCTCTCTCGTCGTCAACGTGCGAGACCGAGAGAGAGTAAACATGCAGTACGTTCATGAATCGATAAAACGAGAGACCCGCAAACATCCATATACAGGGGCTGAAAGCTCTTAAAATGGCTGCGTCCTCTCATTTTATAATACCGAAACTTTAAGGATCCTTCGCTCAGACATTTTTAGCTAAAAGTGAGAATGACAATTTTCACCACTTTGCTGTACGATGAAAGATTGAAAAAATAACAACAAAATATCTCACGATATCGAAGAAACGAAAAACGTTAATTTTAGAATAATAATAATGCCAAAAAGTTGTTAATAAAGTAGTTGAAAAAATATAGCTAAAAATGTCCAATTGTTAACTTTTTTTTCGTATCGAATGAATTCGCTGTTTTTTCTAAAGAATTTTGTCTTCTTGAAACGCTCATTTTTTTTTCTCTCTGTATTGAAGAATTTTTAAGGGCTGTTTTCAACTGTCGTTACGATCAGTTCAAAATTTCAGTATAGCGCAAAATCTTCCTACAAAAAGATATCCAAAATTCGCGACGTTTACTCAATATCTTAGAGATTGAAGAAAAAAAAATGCCTTTACTCTCATTCCTATATACGCGGGCTATCACTTCCTTCTCGTAATACGTACGATCTATGTGTATATCTGTACTATAAAATGTCGTAGAGATCAATGAATTCATTCACGATATGGGCGCGTGTCCAACGTGAAAATATAACACCCACGATATTCCCGAAAAAAAAATAAAATAAAAAGATATCCTTTCGTTAAATTCTTCCCATTTGTTTTTATAGGCATGTAAAAAAAAAAGTGGTCGTGTGTGAAAGTACAGAGGAGAGAGAGACAGGCGAATTTACCGTAGATCTCGAGGTAGAGAATTTGGGACGATATGTATAGTTTATACGGAAGGTTGTACGCTCGCCAAACGATATATAGTACTAGTATTAGCACCACTACTACTACTACTACTCCTACTACGATTACTACTACTACTACTACTACTACTACTTCTACTTCTACTAATACTACACTACTACTACTACTACTACTACTACTGCCACTTCTTCTTCTACTTCCACTACTACTACTTCCACGAGGAAATGACGTACAACATATATGTATGATACTCTCTGTCTCTCTTTCTCTCTCTCTCTCTCTATGTCTCTCTGGGCTGGTACACCCGATTCTAGAGTATAGTAAAACTGAGCAAGGTCGCGGGCACACGGAGATGAGTTTTAGTATATAGAAGATCTGAGACACACTCCTTGGGACCTGCCCGAACTACCAAACGTAAGTGGTAAAGAGCCTGCGCTTCCTCGTCCTCCGTACCACGTCTTCCTCTTTCCTATCGTCCATACTCCCACTGGGTTATACGATCCATAAATGTGAGACACTCCACGTCGAATCAGCCCACTATTCATTTTACCAAAATCTCGCAAATTTTCCGTCGCAATTTTCCAGAATATATTTCACGGGTTAAATTATTTTTATTTTTAATCCCTCGCATCGTCGAAGTATGGTTCAAACAATGATCTTGAAAAATAAAATTATTCGCAGCGACGTCGTCGTCGAAATTTCAAAATTTTAAATGCGCGAAATCAATGGTGGCTGGAGTTGAGAAAAAGTCATGAGAATTTATTGAAAATTGGTACACGGCGAATTATCAATTCATCGACGAATGAATAAATAATTCATTTTTACGATAATTATCGAATAAAATATATAGTCGTATTTTTTAAATAATTATTCGAACAATTAGAATTCGCGATCCTGATTTTCCCCATTGGTAAATGCTGTTTTTTTGCGCTGATTCAAATTTTCAAACAGTGCGCTACTCGACAAATAGTGTCAGTTTCTCGTTGAAATGCATTAGCTGATTAGGGGCTTATGCAAGAGGGTGGGAAACGAATTTACTGATTGGCGACTACCCCCTCTATCTCTCTCTTTCTCTCTCCCGTACTGAATTCTCTCTAATCTTCGAAGGCTCTTAACTCGCCCGCTCGCCGAGTTGTAATTAATGACATTCTCTTATCCGAATTCTCGTGTTAACGATAGATTCGCGTTTGCAATAGTCTACCATCCATCCTGTTTTTTTTTTTATCTGTACGAGTAAGCTCGAAGGGTAAAAGGAATTAAACGTGATAATCAGAGATGGGCACTGTTGGGACGATGATTTTAAGTAATTTTTTTTTTTTTTCGAGTAACAATTAGTAGTCAGTGGGAAAAAACAGTCAGAGTTCATCGTAAAAGAAAATCATTGGTTCAATGTTTGTAAGTTTTATTTTTTGACAACCGTTTAATTGCGCCATCAATTATTGGGAATTGCTTTTCATAAATATAAATGTTCTTCAAGAATGATCATTTACATCGAAATATTTTTTATTATTCCAGAATTGTTATTTTTATGTTTTTTTTTTGTTCCCTCTCAAGAATTCGTAATTATTTTGTCACAAAATACATTTTAATAGTTTCACGTTGGAATCATGACCATATTCAGTGACACTGTCGCAATAACAATTTTACGATCTTTCAAATCACGCAATAAATTGCCTCGAAGAAATACACCGAATAACTGTGTTCTTCTTGTATGTATACAGGCTGTCCCAAAACTAGAACGTCAGAGTGACACGAGGGTTAGATTGGTTCTTCGGACCTATCAGAATAAACAAATATAACCTTAGTAAAAGTTTCATAGTTTTCGAGAAAGATCGTCTTTTATGATTTTTCGGAAAATTACTATCTAGTACTTGTTATTCCGCTAGCATTGCTATAAAAGTCCCAATCGTGCCAAATCCAAAGTCACAGCAAATCCTAAAGTGGTCAGAAACACAAACGAAAACAGGGAAACAACAAAAATAGCGATGTACAGAAAAAATTGTCTTTTTAATTTTTTTCCTACAATCGCTATTCTTGTTATCTCGCTGTTTTCATTTGTGTTTCTAACCACTTTAGGATTTGATGTGAATTAGGACTTTGCTTTCGTTACGTTTTGGACTTTCGTAGCAATGGCAGTGGTATAAGAAGTACTAGATAGCGATTTTTCGAGATATCAGAAAAGACAATTTTTTCTCGAAAACCATGAGACTTTTACTGAGATCATATTTGTTTATTTTGATAGGTTCGAAGCCAATCTAACCCCCGTGTCACTTTGACGTGTACAGTGAATCCTAAAGTGGTCAGAAACACAAACGAAAACAGGGAAATAACAAAAATAGCGATTTACAGAAACAATCGTCTTTTTAATTTTTTTCCTACAATCGCTATTCTTGTTATCTCGCTGTTTTCGTTTGTGTTTCTGACCACTTTAGAATTTGATGTAAATTTGGACTTTTCTTTCCTTGCGTTTTGGACTTTCATAGCAATGGTAGTAAAATAACAAGTACTAGATAGCGATTTTTCGAGATATCAGAAAAGACAATTTTTTCTCGAAAACCCTGAGACTTTTACTGAGATCATCTTTGTTTATTTTGATAGGTCCTGAGCCAATCTAACCCCCGTGTCACTCTGACGTGTACAGCGAATCCTAAACTGGTCAGAAACACAAACGAAAACAGGGAAATAACAAAAATAGCGATTTACAGATAAAATTGTCTTTTTAATTTTTTTCCTACAACCGCTATTCTTGTTATCTCACTGTTTTGGTTTGTTGTTTCTGACCACTTTAGGATTTGATGTAAATTTGGACTTTTCTTCACTTACGTTTTGGACTTTCATAGCAATGGTAGTAAAATAACAAGTACTTGGTAGCGATTTTCCGAGATATCAGAAAAGACAATTTTTTATCGAAAACCATGAGACTTTTACTGAGATCATATTTGTTTATTTTGATAGGTCCTGAGCCAATCTAACCCCCGTGTCACTCTGACGTGTACATCAAATCCTAAAGTGGTCAGAAACACAAACGAAAACAGGGAAATAACAAAAGTAGCGATTTGCAGAAAAAATCGTCTTTTTAATTTTGTTCCTACAATCGCTATTCTTGTTATCTCGCTGTTTTCGTTTGTGTTTCTTACCACGTTAGGATTTGATGTGAATTTGGACTTTTCTTTCCTTGCGTTTTGGACTTTCATAGCAATGGTAGTAAAATAACAAGTACTTGGTAGTGATTTTCCGAGATATCAGAAATGACAATTTTTTCTCGAAAATCATGAGACTTTTATTGAGATCATATTTGTTTATTTTGTTAGGTCCGGAGCCAATTTAACCCTCGTTTCACTCTGACGTGCTAGTTTTGCGCCACCCTGTATAAATATCTATATTCGAAGCTGGCAAAAGCTATTACTAGTAGCTTACAGTGTATTACACGCTGGAAAATCTTCTCGGTATTCTCGCACAAAGTCCGCAAATAATTATCCGCTCCGCGCTTCGACGAACGCGTGGGCTCGACTTAACCTTCAGTCGTGAAACACGTAACAACTTAAAGTGTATTACTTCACGAGAATTTCTCAATCTCATTAGTCACTTGAGCAAAGCGAAATACAATTATCATTCGTAAGGATTTATTAATTGACATATTTATTAAGTGTCACTATTATATTTCTAACAATCCCAAAAATATTCTGGCGTTTAATTTTTTGTCACGTCTATACCAAGATTTGTAAATTGCTAATATGTTTCACGAATGGAAAATCGCCGCGACTAATGTAGTGTCAGCGTTCATGATGTGCAATGAGAGACGAGAGTTTATGATTTTAACCTACATTTTTGTTGGCTATGAAGAAATAAACGATCAATCATTGCTACATAGATTTAAGCACAGCCAATTAAGTTTTATTAATAAAGATTAAATGCTATTTAGCTGAACGTAAATTTCGTAATAAATGAAACATTTATTTCGCAATGTCTAACTAAAAATTGAACATCGATTAAACTCTTTTGTCAGTGTCGGACGTTGTTTCTTTTTTTTTTGGGGAGTTTATTGAATTAAGAATAAATTCGTTCGTTCGGAATTTCTGATAGGAAACTTTTGTTCCCGCAAGTCAAATTTTGTCATAAAGTTCATCCCTTAAATGACGAAAGAAAATAAATTCATTTCCAACCGCGTTAAAAATGCTGCAAGTCACGTCCTGTATACGCTCGGAAATTTTGTTAATGCATCTCTTGATGGAATATGTTCGAATAACTAAGTAATATACAGTATAATATGATGGCGAACGATGTTGAGGATGGATGGTTTATGGGGAAACGACGGTAGGGAGTTAAGCGGGAGAGGGAAAACAGCCAGCATGTAGATCCGAGAGGGCTTTGTAAGGAGATCGGCTAATGTGACAGGTGATTTCTGACACCGGTTTCTACGTCACGTTTATAATGTAACCTGTTTGTCTGACACTTCCCCATGTCAGATGAGGGACTAGAGAGAGAGAGAAGAGAGACGGGAGCAATGTTGAATTGAAACGAGGCGAGATAATGGATTCTTGTGGAGGAAAATTCGCACAGGGCCAGAAATTGAATACCCGGGAGAGATGGAAGGCATTTGGTTTTTAGTAAGGGAAAACGGAGTAATGGCGCAAATATTTAACGGCAATGGTCATTTTTGTTTTATCGATACAATTCAACGGAATTGAATCGCAAATCGGTGTAAAGATTCACGAGCAGAAAGTTATGATTTGGTAATTGTAAGTCGAGAAAATAGTCGAAAAACTATTAGCTCTTAAGGTAGTAGTCTGATAACTTAAGCCGATTTTCATGTCTTTTTTTGAGGGCGTTTTTTCGTAGGAAAATAAAAATGAATCGTTTTGGATATTTAGGATGTTTTTATTTACATATTAAAGATACAAAAAAAAAATTTTTTGAAGAAATTTAATAGTTTATTATTATTATTATTATTGATCGAAGTTGGCACCTCGAAAAAAAAGCGCGTGGGTGGCCCCGGTGATTTTGGCTCTTGATGTTGTCTGAAATAAAAAATTCTTGATAATTCTTAATCTATAGACATGTCATTCTTGTCGGAACTACTGAAGTTAAATTTCATGGATAAATAACAAAATGGCGGACTTTGGAAAAAACTTTTGTTTCCATGACATGTCTATAGATTAAGAATTATCAAGAATTTATGATTTCAGATAACATCAAGAGCCAAAATCACCGGGGCCACCCACGCGCTTTTTTTCGAGGTGCCAACTTCGATCAATGATAATAATAATAATAATAAACTATTAAATTTTGTCAACAAAATTTTTTTTATACCTTTAATACGTAAATAAAAACATCCTAAATATCCAAAACGATTCATTTTTATTTTCCTACAAAAAAACGCCCTTCAAAAAAGATATGAAAATCGGCTTAAGTTACCAGACTACCTTAACACTTATGAAACAACTTAAATGACAAGATTTAAGAAAATGTAGATAAAATAAAGGCTGTGGAATAATTTTCCCAATATTGGTTGCGTTATGCAATAAACGCGGATGTATTACTCGCTGTTCGCCATTCCTCTTTTCTCTCCTACAAGAAAGTGACTTTTTTTTTTTAACAGAAAAATCGAACAGAGTCTGAGAAAATTTTCGTCATAACTTGGCTTCCTACCACGAATAATATCGCTCATGTTTTTTTTTTGTTTTTTCTGCATTCTTATCACACAAAAAGGTTTTCACCCTCGTGGTACTCCCGTGCGATCCTCCTATCACAATAGTCTACCAACTGTGGGTACAATGTTTTCACAGACTCGATGATATGAGAGCAATGCACACACGACGAGAGAAACGTATCAGAGAAACCACACGTACAGTTCTCGAAAATTCTTCATTTCTAAGCAACGACCGTGGGGAATTACTATAACAGAATGGCACGACGTTCAACCCCTAACATATATGTGCATATATATATATATATATAGAATCCCCATTCGTGAGTTATAATAATACGAGTAGGAGTCTCAATAATCCTGACAATGGTGAAAGAACAAAGAAACGAGAAACGTGAGGTGTTTTTATTCCTTCAAATTCGATCAATTCTTTATCTCATTGAATTTTCGATAAGTAATATACGGTTTTGATATCGAAACTTTGTCGAAAATCTCAAAAACTCCTGTCTTCGACAGACACGTTGGCTCTTGGGATATTTCGTCGTGTTTAGTTTCGCCCTTCGGCTGATATAATATTGTCCGATGGAGTCGACAGAGGGGATAAATTGTCAGGTCCCTCGAGAGATTTTCAACAGAGATAACTTTGAGTGTATTTTAGTCATTGTCAAATACTGGAGGAGTAATCTGAGTACCGGGAAGGTTAAAAGGAAATTGAAAAAGTTAAGTCAACTGAGAGGAATTATTAAATTTTGAGGGGCTACAGAATAGTAAAATATAAATTTTTCAATGTTCAACCAAGCGTTACGTGCAATCAATTATTTTCACGAAACGTTTATCGATTAATTGTATTGAATCTAAATACACGGATTTGTATTAATTTTCGAGAAAAGTACGGAGTTCTACAACTTTTTCAAAGATGCTGTATCAATAATCGGTATTTAATTATATAGGAAATGCCTCGATGTATCAATTCCAGCTCTGTGAACCTGGAACCCGACTTAAGAAGATTAATTTTTTTTTTAATTGCATACGTTTGTACTCCGTATGTACCCGTTTGTGCCACCGAGCTTTTCGTTTGTACCTTAAGGGGGTTAGATATATGGCCGATTCAAAGTTTCAGGTAGCTGTACTTTGGCCATTTTTCGAGATAATCAAAATCTGTAAACGACATCCGTTTCCTCATTTTAGTACCCGTTCGTACCACCGAGCTTTTCGTTTGTACCATAAGGGGGTTAGACATACAGCCGATTCAAAGTTTCAGGTAGCTGCGCTTTGGCCATTTTTCAAGATAATCGAAATCTGTAAACGACGTCTGTTTCCTCATTGTTAGTGCCCGTTTGTACCACCGAGCTTTTCGTTTGTACCTTAAGGGGGTTAGATATATGGCCGATTCAAAGTTTCAGGTAGGTGTACTTTGGCTATTTTTCGAGATAATCGAAATCTGTAAACGACGTCTGTTTCCTCATTGTTAGTACCCGTTTGTACTACCGAGCTTTTCGTTTGTACCTTAAGGGGGTTAGATATATAGCCGATTCAAAGTTTCAGGTAGCTGTACTTTGGCCATTTTTCGAGATAATTGAAATCTGTAAACGACGTCTGTTTCCTCATTGTTAGTGCCCGTTTGTACCACCGAGCTTTTCGTTTGTACCTTAAGGGGGTTAGATATATGGCCGATTCAAAGTTTCAGGTAGCTGTACTTTGGTCATTTTTCGAGATAATCGAAATCTGTAAACGACGTCTATTTCCTCATTGTTAGTACCCGTTTGTACCTTAAGGGGGTTAGATATATAGCCGATTCAAAGTTTCAGGTAGCTGTACTTTGGCCATTTTTCGAGATAATCGAAATCTATAAACGACGTCTGTTTCCTCATTGTTAGTGCCCGTTTGTACCACCGAGCTTTTCGTTTGTACCTTAAGGGGGTTAGATATATGGCCGATTCAAAGTTTCAGGTAGCTGTACTTTGGTCATTTTTCGAGATAATCGAAATCTGTAAACGACGTCTGTTTCCTCATTGTTAGTACCCGTTTGTACCTTAAGGGGGTTAGATATATAGCCGATTCAAAGTTTCAGGTAGCTGTACTTTGGCCATTTTTCGAGATAATCGAAATCTGTAAACGACGTCTGTTTCCTCATTGTTAGTGCCCGTTTGTACCACCGAGCTTTTCGTTTGTACCTTAAGGGGGTTAGATATATGGCCGATTCAAAGTTTCAGGTAGCTGTACTTTGGTCATTTTTCGAGATAATCGAAATCTGTAAACGACGTCTATTTCCTCATTGTTAGTACCCGTTTGTACCTTAAGGGGGTTAGATATATAGCCGATTCAAAGTTTCAGGTAGCTGTACTTTGGCCATTTTTCGAGATAATCGAAATCTATAAACGACGTCTGTTTCCTCATTGTTAGTGCCCGTTTGTACCACCGAGCTTTTCGTTTGTACCGTAAGGGGGTTAGATATATGGCCGATTCAAAGTTTCAGGTAGCTGTACTTTGGTCATTTTTCGAGATAATCGAAATCTGTAAACGACGTCTGTTTCCTCATTGTTAGTACCCGTTTGTACCTTAAGGGGGTTAGATATATAGCCGATTCAAAGTTTCAGGTAGCTGTACTTTGGCCATTTTTCGAGATAATCGAAATCTGTAAACGACGTCTGTTTCCTCATTGTTAGTGCCCGTTTGTACCACCGAGCTTTTCGTTTGTACCTTAAGGGGGTTAGACATACAGCCGATTCAAAGTTTCAGGTAGCTGCGCTTTGGCCATTTTTCGAGATAATCGAAATCTGTAAACGACGTCTATTTCCATAGATACATCCAGTGATATATCTCTTAAGGTGCAAACGATTACTTGCAAAATCTTTCATTTCAACTCCCTTAAGATGTGCGTGAAAAGTATCGATGATGCAAACGATGAAAAATACGAATCCTTTTCCCTGGATTAAGTTTATTTTTAAAGATCTCCAGGTAACCGCATTCGCAAATTAAAAAAACTTTGTATTTTTTTACCCCTTAAGATTTCGAAGAAAAAAAACGAAAAAAAAAAGTGCTACAAACGGGTACAAACGATCTTCTAGAGAGTCGCGTTACAAAAAATGTTTAAACTTCAACTCGGGTTCCGAGTATTTTTTAACCCCCCCTTAATTCTGAACCCCTTAAAGTTCAAACGAAAAAAAAGGTGGTACAAACGAGTACATACGGAGTACAAACTTATGCAATTTTTACAAAATTAATTTTCTTAAGTCGGTTTCCGGGTTCACAGAGCTATCAATTCCAATATTAATTTCAATCATATTTTCCGCTGACTGAACGCGAGAACCCCTAAAATTCGCGATTCCAGCCTCGTTACTAAAATATATTTTCCCTTATCCCTTTTATAATGATCCCGGCGTCACGTAATTATAACGATAGCGACGAGTCTTGAGAAGAGAGGGAATACTCTATAATTATAAACACTTGAGTATCTCTGGGTCTTATCCAGTGTACGATCGTTTGGTCGGCGAAGAGTTACGGTAGAGAGGGATGCTCTGGATGTACCAGCGGCTTTTCAATATATATATATACATTTGAGCTTCCTCTTGCATTCGCGTCTCATGAATAAGCGAGTGTCGACGCCGCGCGACCGAAGGGTTTTGCAGAGCGCGCGCGCGCTCGTCTCTCGTTCATCCCCCTCTCTTCCCCGTTTGTACGCCGCACTACCCCGAAGAAAAGTGAAGAAGGGTGAAAATGTTGGCGTTCTCTGCCATGGGGAAGCATGACGCCGTGCCAGTTTTCCCAGCAACGTGGTAACCGAACGGCAAAGGAGAGAAAGAGGGAAGGAGGAAAAGCATAACGGTAGAGAGACTTGGTTAGGGAGGGGGTGGGTGCCAGCGACCTTCTCTCTACCCATAATCCACCCTCTCGCGTCACGTCTCGAGTGTAACGGTACGACGTCACGAATCTACCCCTCACGGCATACGCTTTCATCCCCTCTTAAACTCTCTATCTATATATCTATAGTTAATTTGCTAACAAACAGAAAGGCTCCATTTCGTATTATTTTACATTCTAAATCGTTAAAGTTACGGCCTTTTTTTGTCATTAATATTAAATTTATCTATATTATTCCTTAGCCCGTTACACGTGTAACGGACTAAGGAACTTTGTCTCCTTCGTCTCCTCTCTATTACGTCTATGCAGCTTTGACGAACCAGCGAAAGATGCTAGTTTATTGCATCACGTTACTTTTCATCTTTTCGATTTCTTTCTTCTTTTTTTTTTATCTATTCCTCTTCTCCTACTCTTTATAGGTCTATTGACGCTCTTAGGCGAGATGACTTTCGCTCCGAATCATAAATTGAAAAAATTATTGTTTATCAATTTTTTTTTTACTATTCTTGAATAAAGTACTTTACTGTTTTTTTCATTTTTTTTTTCTTCAAATAGTCAAATAGTAACAGTGCAGTTTTGTAATACGTTTTTTTGTTTTATTAGACTTTACGAGACCATGAAATTTTTATTGAATCCACGGTGAAATTGGATTGACCATGTGTCAGACATTTAAAAAAAAAATCTTTCCCTATGACCGAATTATATTTTCATTCGTTAAAAAAAAATTAATTATTCAACTGGAGAAATTTCATTGTGTGAGCATCTCGGATAAAAAACAAAAATCAGCCAACAATAATAATATTAATAACAATGAAAATAAGGGCTCTCTTAAAACTTCTCCGCAATCTTATAAAACGTCTTGTCAAATTCTTATCACATTCTCCCCTGGAATTCTAACAAAATTCATTAACGCAAACATGAAAAATAGAAGGTAATAAGAAGAAAAAAAACTAAATGCTGGAAAACCTTGAATTTAATGAAAGGCTCCATTTCGTATTATTTTACATTCTAAATCGTTAAAGTTAAGGCCTTCTTTGTCATTAATATTAAATTTATCTATATTATTCCTTAGCCCGTTGCACGTGTAACGGACTAAGGAACTTCGTCTCCTTTGTCTCCTCTCTATTACGTCTATGCAGCTTCGACGAACGAGCGAAAGATGCTAGTTTATTGCATCACGTTACTTTTCACCTTTTCGATTTCTTTCTTCTTTTTTTTTTCTTCTATTCCTCTTCTCCTACTCTTGATAGATCTATTGACGCTCTTAGGCGAGATGACTTTCACTCCAAATCATAAATTGAAAAAATTCTTGTTTTTCAATTTTTTTTTACTATTCTTGAATAAAGTACTTTACTGTTTTTTTCTTTTTTTTTTCTTCAAATAGTCAAATTGTAACAGTGCAGTTTTGTAATACGTTTTTTTGTATTATTAGACTTTACGAGACCATGAAATTTTGATTGAATCCACGGTGAAATTGGATTGACCATGTGTCAGACATTTAAAAAAAATCTTTCCGTATGAACGAATTATATTTTCATTCGTTAAAAAAAAATTAATTATTCAACTGGAGAAATTTCATAGTGTGAGCATCTCGGATAAAAATCAAAAATCAGCCAACAATAATAATATTAATAACAATGAAAATAAGGGCTCTCTTAAAACTTCTCCGCAATCTTATAAAACGTCTTGTCAATTTCTTATCACATTCTCCCCTGGAATTCTAACAAAATTCATTAACGCAAACATGAAAAATAGAAGGTAGTAAGAAGAAAAAAAAACTAAAAGCTGGAAAACCTTCAATTTAATGAAAATTTCAATACAATTTTCTGCGTTATTAAAAATTTCGTGTATTCCTACCGTAGTCCGGTCTAGAGCGAGATTTTTGACGTCATTTCTAATGTGCAATAACGTTTAAGCCATTGAAGTTGTCTTGATGAAAATTTACACGTGCATTTATTGATCCTTAGAGAATACTTGTACATTAAAAAAAAATTATTTTAAATATTTTCATGTAGTTTTTTGCCTTGTTGCAACATAGTGCGCCGAAATCACTCTGTACGATGTTGTATGCATCTGAAAAAAAAAATATATATATATTTTCAATCTGTATGAGTATTCTGAGCACTGGTAGCAGAATTGGTACTTACAAACATTTTTTATTGAGTCGAACAATAATTATGCCGACATTTAATAACTCGTCGAATAATGAAATATCATTAATGAAAGTTCAACAGGCCGCCATTTTGTCAAAATTTTTTTTTAAGTACCAATTCTGCTACCAGTGCTCAGAATACTCATACAGATTGAGAATATATATATATTTTTTTTTTCAGATGCATACAACATCGTCCAGAGTGGGCGCCGATTTCGGCGCACCATGTTGCAATAAGGCAAAAAACTACATGAAAATATTTAAAATAATTTTTTTTTTTAATGTACAAGTATTCTGTAAGGATCAATAAATGCACGTGTAAATTTTCATTATGACAACTTCAACGGTTTAAACGTTATTGCACATTAGAAATGACGTCAAAAATCTCGCTCTAGACCAGACTACGGCCTTAAAAAAAAAATCAAAAAATCTTCATAAAATTCTCTCATCCCCCGAATACGTAGTAAATGGAACTTCGTCGTCTTTCACTTTTCGGTACATAACCACCTGCACATAAAAGAGGTTTGTACTCTCGCTCATAAGGATCCCTTTACATTTTAGCCAACAGTGAGGCCACGGGCAAGAAGTTGAAGAAATATCGCGAGTAACCTAAAAAGATAGAGATCTCACTGTAAAACATTTCGCAGGTAGAGGTAGACCCAGAGGGCCTCACCTTCGGTAGGGTAAAACGTTTTTTCACCAGCCGAGTATACGCGATTCATCGTGCATTCGTAGCAGTATTATAAGTCACACGCGTATACGAATAACTAACGAACAAAAGGTCGTAAAACCGTTCGAATTAAGACGTAGATTAAAGTCAGTCAGGACCGTCTGTTTGTGAGCGTTTAATTCGTATGTCTGTGGATATTTTACGTTTTGTGGAAAAGGAAGAAACGGCATAATGGAACTTAAGCACGAATTTTCATGTATACATCGGCGTGTGTGTGTGTGTGCGGAAGTACTCTAAGGTACTCAATTGCATATATGCACACGCGGAGTACGAATGGGGGAGTAAAATTTCGTTGAGTTTCTCACCGATCCCTCGTGCACGAAGAGGGGCCAAAAACCAACGAATTTTCATGCCTTACAGCTTCGATGCGCTAGTATTAACAGAGGCAACTTGATATCAGTTATATAGAAACGAAAGGTAGAACGGCCTCACGATCCTGAGAGAAAGAGAGAGAGAGAGAGAAGGAGATAGCCACACAGGAGATTGATAGGTGCAAGCTCTCTCATCCCCTATTGCCCTATATCTCGACGATTTCGAAGCACGGACTTATATGTATATTTGTGTGCCAGAGTAGAATGCGTTAGCACTAGAAAGTAGGGATTATTTCACATGGAAAATTGTAAAAAAAAAAAATTTTCAATTACGTTAAAGAGTTTCTTTTCTTATTTTAATATTTTGACCCTCATTGCCCCACCGATATTCCACGAAATATCGTGGATCGAGAATGCGAGTTATGTGAGCGTAGTCATTGAATCGTTACGTAATAATGTTCAGAAGGAAGGGCTGTAGAGCTTGCGGGCATCGACCGCCACGTTGCGAAACACACATATATATATACATTTTCCTCGTCGTCAAAGCTCGATGGGTACGCATTTCACATAGAGCAGTGTATACTATAGAAAAACAGTTTTTTTTCTGTACGCGCGTCCCGAGCTGTCTCTCGCTACTTTTGACGTCCAAACGTCTGTACAGACTCCCTTTTAGTTCATCTTTTCTTTATCCAACGTCCCAGGATACGCGCTCATACACCTTTTTTCCACGGATGAAACGAGCTTTTATTTTTTTTTTTTTTAATCTCGTGCATACACCCTTCTATCATAGAAATCGAAGTCTCGTAGCGAAAAGAGTATTAAACTGAGATAAAAAATTGTTTCAATATGAAAATCTTATTTCAATGAAAATACATCTTGTTCAAGCCTTCAATAAGTATTTGAAAAAGTCAAGCTTTTATTCGCGATACATTTTCTATATGGAAATATTTATTTCAAATATATTAGCGCAAAAAGTTAATTGGAAAAAAAAAATTTTGAATTCTTTAATTTTAATACCCAACTCCTGTTATGATAAAATCGCTAGAAATTCTTCTTTTTTTTTGCACATTAAATTTAAATTTTTCATCGTTACGAAAAACCGTCGAAATTAAGTCAATGACGAAACAAAAATAAAACGTAAAAATAAGCATAAATATCATTCGTTTAAAGGGGGAAATAGAGTTAGACGGTTCAAAAAATCGATTTTTTTTTAATTTCATTAATTATGAGTAAAACTATTGAAAAATATGTTCCCAAAATTTTAAGGTAGTAGTCTGGTAACTTAAGCCGATTTTCATGTCTTTTTGGAGGGCGTTTTTTTGTAGGAAAATAAAAGGATGTTTTATTTACATATTAAAGATACGAAAAAAAAAATTTTTGAACAAATTTAATAGTTTATTATTATTATTATTATTGATCGAAGTTGGCACCTCGAAAAAAAAGCGCGTGGGTGGCCCCGGGGATTTTGGCTCTTGATGTTATCTGAAATAAAAAATTCTTGATAATTCTTAATCTATTGACATGTCATTCTGGTCGGAACTACTGAAGTTAAATTTCATGGATAAATAACAATATGGCGGACTTTGGAAAATAAAACTTTTTTCCAAAGTCCGCCATTTCCAAAACGCCCTCCAAAAAAGACATGAAAATCGGTTTAAGTTACCAGACTACTACCTTAAATGAAAATTCCGACTCGTTCTATTGTTATAAGCCATTAAGGTGGGAAATAGGGTTAGGACAGCGTTTTCTCAATGATTTTCAGGAATTTTTTTATCGTATAAAAAATGAATATAATTTATTGAAACTTTAAGAATATTTTATACATATATTTAAGTATATACTATAAAATATTAGCGACCCCATATTGCTTGTTTTTCTTGGTACTATTTTTTCAAACGCGTTTTTCTGAAAACGACTTTTTTTTATCTTGCGTACACGCTAGTTTGAAAAGTTTTCAACCAATCGTTTTGAAAATTGGCAGTTACTTTCTTCATAGTATTGCGCTCTATATGAATCTAAAATCGGAATATCATCATTATTTAAAATAACTTTTTTTTTGCAAATAAAGTTGTAAAAAATAGCAAAAAATTATGCTTTTTTGTTTTGACCCCTGTAAAAAATTCAATTTTCTATTTTTTTGATAGTATTTAGGTTCATACAGAAGAGAGACATATAACAAAAGTAAATTCCAACCGCGTTTGATATCAGATGAAAATTGTGGCTTCCAGAATGTACGCAAAATGCTGAGTCTGATTGTGAATAGCAATCCCTGCAATATGGGGTCGCTAATATTTTATAGTATATACTTAAATATATGTATAAAATATTCTCAAAGTTTCAATAAATTATATTCATTTTTTATACTATAAAAAAATTCATGAAAATCATTGAGAAAACGCTGTCCTAACCCTATTTCTCCCCCTTAAATGTACCATAATCATTTATTTGAGTGAAATAAATTTTACTTTGCCCCCAATAAACTTTCGTCTACTGCATTCGATTTAAATAAATTTTTTTCCGAATGCCATCCATTCTGTTTATTATACGGGCCATTTCTATATATATATATATATATATATATATATATATGCATATTGAATCGTTATACATATTCGAATGTGAGCGTTAGAGAAAGAGATCACCGGAGGTCGTTTAGCCGAGAGGGAAAAACCGTGTGCGTGGCTAACCGTCAGTGTCTAACGATCACGATAAATTGTCCACCGATCTCTCGACTATATACGAACGGACGATTGATGAAATAGAAAGAACGTAGTACGTTCATACAGGTAGAATATTATTTCCTACCTTTTACATCTCTACCGAGTTTTTGACCGTGATTTTCATTTAAAAAATAAATAACAAAAACTGAACAACCTAATGAACAGCTTTTTTATATAGTCGCTGGGATAGACGTGCCTTATCGCGAGAATTAAATTGACCAATTCGAAAATAGAGCAGCCGGGGAGAACGCTTTTATCGATATAAATAGAAACATATATACGTGAAAAAAATATATATATAAAAAACAAAAAAAATGCGAAATCAAAACGAGAATGAGAGAAAGAGTTTTCTGGTTGCTTTCTGATGCCTCTCGGGAGCCCGCAGCTCGCTTCGTGACCCAGCCATCAGCTGATCGATACACGTCACCTCACTCTCTCTCTCTCTCTTTCTCTCTTTTACAACCCCTCTTTCTCCTGCTCGCACACACGTACTTTTAGCTCGTGCCTATACTGGCATTCCTAAAAACATTGGGATAGGCCAATGGCAGCGAGTACAAGAGAGAGAAATGTGCAGCGAGGAAATCAAGGGAGAGAAAGAAGAAAAAAAAGTCACCCAGACTGCTGTTTCTCGTCGTTAGAAGCGAAACGCCCGAGCCCGGCTGCGTGTCTGACCAAGAACGTTGCGTCAGGCTTTTACTACTTTGGCGAACGACCCCACCGCTAGTGGATACGCCGCAATGATCGGGAAAACTTTACCACCAATTGTTTATTTTTATTTTTTTATATTCTTTCGCATGCTAGAATGTTTTTCGTCATAAAAATGTTATTGTCGGCCGAGGATGTTTTGCCAGTACATTTTCAATTGAAAGTAAAGATAAATGAAAATTTTGGGAAATAGGGTTAGACGGTTCAAAAAATCGATTTTTTTTTAATTTCATAAATTGTTAGTAAAACTATTGAAAAATATGTTCCCAGAATTATAAATGAAAATTCCGACTCGATCTATCGTTATAAGCCATTAAGAGGGGAAATAGGGTTAGGACAGCGTTTTCTCAATGATTTTCATGAGTTTTTTTATAGTATAAAAAATGAATATAATTTATTGAAACTTTGAGAATATTTTATACATATATTTAAGTATATACTATAAAATTTTTATACATATATTTAAGTATATACTATAAAATATTACCGACCCCATATTGCTTGTTTTTCTTGGTACTATTTTTTCAAACGCGTTTTTCTGAAAACGACTTTATTTCAACTTGCGTACACGCTAGTTTGAAAAGTTTTCAACCAATCGTTTTGAAAATTGGCAGTTACTTTCTTCATAGTATTGCGCTCTATATGAACCTAAAATCGGAATATTATCATTATTTGAAATAATTTTTTTTTGCACATAAAGTTGTAAAAAATGGCAAAAAATCATGCTTTTTTGTTTTGACCCCTGTAAAAAATTCAATTTTCTATTTTTTTTGTTAGCATTTAGGTTTATACAGAAGAGAGACATATAATAAAAGTAAATTCCAACCTCGTTTAATTTCAGATGAAAATTGGGGCTTCCAGAATGTACGCAAAATGCTGAGTCTAATTGTGACCTGCAATATGGGGTCGCTAATATCTTCGGTGTTTTTCAAGGAAATTTTTCAAAAATTTTATAGTATATACTTAAATATATGTATAAAATATTCTCAAAGTTTCAATATATTATATTCATTTTTTATACTATAAAAAAATTCATGAAAATCATTGAGAAAACGCTGTCCTAACCCTATTTCCCCCCTTAAGGTAAATTCGTAATTTTTACCGCAATTAATAAAAATGCACTTTCTAACGGTTCAGAAACAGTTTTTTTTTTTTTTTGAGTTTCGGTTATTCCATTAGTACGAAAGGTAGACTCGGTTTGTTTTTTCTAGCTCGTTTCTGATCGGAGATAAGAATTTACGATAAGGACTTATGATTGCGTTTGGAGATAAGACGTTATTTTTCACGTCGGTTGATTTTTTAATTTCGACTGTCAGTGTCGGTGTAGTGTCGATTTTTTTTTTTTTTTCACGAGATAATTGAAGTTCTTGAGACGAGTCGCACAAAATTTTTGTAGAACGCTGACGAAATCACGAGCGACGTTTCCCGAAGCTTCTAAAGTTTCCTAGCTTCAGCATCCCTTAGTTTTTCCTCGATAGACGCCTCTGATCATTTACTGGTGTTTTAGACAAAATTAAGGAATGGACCCGACGATCAAAGGTTGTAAAAAATTTGTTTTATTTTTTCATTTCGCAAAAATAAAATCAAATCTAAAATACCAAACGAGATAATGTACGAAATGTATTTTCGATCGTGTAAAAAAATATTCACATCGATATGTAAAAAATTGTAAAAAGAGTTTTGTCGTTTTGATGTTAGTTTGATTTTGAAAAAAAAATGCATCTGCTCTTACAAATTTTCAGATACTGAATTTTTGTTTACACAATCTGAGAGACATTTCGAAAAATTCCAACTATTGGGATTATGATTGAGATTTTTTTTCGCAGGATAAAAAAATGGAACACATTTTTTTCGACCTCTGATCGTAGATTCACCCGATTCCCGGCCCCTAATTCACGAAGGCTTATGAAATGCCGGATAAGCGAGTAAAGTTTTTGTCGGGCATATAGGCCGGTAAATGTTTTACGAAACGTGATATTAGATAGAAGGACAAATCCCGCGAGGGGTTGTAGGGGAGGAACTACAAGGTTCGTCCTGCTAAGGCCCGACAGAGCGATAATCCGCATGTTAGCCACTCTACCGTATATATAGTTGCTGCGCCCTTTTTTTGCCCGTACTCGTGTTTTCCGGTATGGGTCGTCGACGCAGAGGACGACGAGAAGGAGCAAAACCAGAAACGACGACGGCAAATACAATCTAATTCTCCGAGCGAATCACGTGTAATTTCCGACGCGAGGGGTTAAACAAGATTAACCTTTGGTGTGTCGTAAGAGTGCCCTTTTTTCCTCGTCTTCCTCTCTCTCTCTCTCTCTCTCTCTCTCTCTCTCTCCCTTTCCGTTGAAAGACCCGAGGGAAAAGGGCCTTCCTCATCCGGTAAACTCTATTTACTTGTAACTCGATGGTGGCAAAAAGATGGACTCAACGCGAAAGCCTGTATCTTTTTGACTCCGCACATACAAATATACGATCAAAGTTTAAAAAAAAAAATTATCACCGGTCCCGCTTATTGATTCATGAACAAGTTCTCGTTTGGAATTTTCGATACGATTTTTTGTTTCGCGAAATAAAAAAATTACACGCTTTCTCTGACTTTCAATCTTGAAACCCTTAACGAAAAAAAAAGAACGATTTTAATTACCGGTTTAAGAACAAAAATCTTTTTTGTTTCTCAGTCAAGATCGAGCCTCTGTACAAATGGTGACCGCAAAGAGTTTACCCTCACCCTTATACAAATTTTATCTCAAGCAGACGGCATCCCAAGAGTTTTCGATGTTAACGATTCCTGGAGACACTGTCTGCTCTCCTCGTTCGAGCACGAGGACGCGCAAACATTTTACGATTCCCAGCAGGAATCCTCGTGAAATAAAGTCAGTGCGGACCTTGCCAAACTTAGAGCAGGTCTCGTGAATACTGCATAACTATATATATATATATATATATATATATATATATATATATATATATATGTGGATGTATGTACGAGAGTTACTCTTTTGAAAGTAGAAGTGAACGCTCGTCGGCCTCGAAGATTTATAG
Source organism: Oxytorus armatus (assembly GCA_958009045.1). Taxonomy (NCBI): domain Eukaryota; kingdom Metazoa; phylum Arthropoda; class Insecta; order Hymenoptera; family Ichneumonidae; genus Oxytorus; species Oxytorus armatus. Next base: position 4,318,282 of record OY253746.1, on the reverse strand, counting down.
TCATCGAGAATTGCAATTTAAAATTTAACAGAAGATTCATCGAGAAGAATTTCCAAAAGACGTCATTTTTTTTTGCTTCAATCGCCTGATTTTTTGCATTCTACAAAATACTGTTTTTTTTTTAATGACAATTATTAATTTATTAATTATTCGAATATAAAATATTCATTAGATACCGAAAAAAATTGATGAAAAAAAAAAAACATTGAACCAATTTTAACCTCGCGAAAAAATGCCTTTATCTTCGTCACATCTTTTCCCAATCTATTTATAATCCAATATAAATTATCAGAGACACGAACGACACGCGTTAATTATTATTTTCAGCTGAGTAACGAAAAAAACGATGTTGATTGGGAGGGAGGGGACAGCAATTTAAAATTTAACAGGAAATTCATCAAGAAGACTTTTCGAAATTCGTCATTTTTCTTTGTTTCAATCGCCCGGTTAAAATTGGAGATCGGTCAACTGGGCAAAGACACATTTTTGTTTAAAACTTTTTAATGGACATTTTTTTAATTATTGGGAAAATTCTACACTTAGCTCGATACTCGCGCAATAATTGCGACAATAGCAACGACAACAAAATGCTATTGCGATAATTAAACAGAGTGACGTAAACGAAAAAATATTGGAAAATCTAACACGATTCGTACGATCGTCTGAGAGAATGTGACAAAATTACCATTTTTATTTTATTCGTGCGTGATCAAATAAGACGGTGCGGTACCGAGGGGATAACTATGGGGCGCGAAAAAAAAAAAAGTACCGAACGAATCAAATGCGACAGCGTAGAGAAGCTCGGAGGAGGAACGGGAGGTATATGAGCGCGGGGGCATGAGAAGTTCATCATTCATGGAGTGCTTAGATGTGCTCTGATTTCCCGGGAGAATCCAATCCAACGTATCGGCTATTCGCATAGTACGCTCATATATATATAGACATCTAATATATGCATATGGTGCATTACAGGCCAAATCAAAAGATCTAGAATCCCCTTTTTTGTTGTTTAAATTTATTGTAACACTTCTCACAATGCTCAAAACTGTTGAAAATAATTTTATTACAAAGAATCACGATTTTTTACACAACCAAAAGTACAGAGAACATTGTTCTTTCAAGTTCAAGGGAAAATGAATAACAATCCCTCCGCAACAGCTAGCTCTTTGATGAAAGTATAAAAATGTTATTCTTTCTTTTAAACAAAGATATTTGCAAAGTAAACAAAAAAAAAATCAACTTCCAGCTGGAAAAATCCGTTAAAAACCGTCAACAAAATTTTGTTTTTTTCCCTCAGAAATACAACAAAAAGTAATTAATTTTTTTTATTAACCTTCATTTCCAATAAACCACAATTGAATTTAAAAAAGGACTTACTTACAGCTGGAAAAATCCGTTAAAAATCGTCAAAAAAATGTTTTTTTTTTTCCTCAGAAATACAACATAAAGTAATTAATTTTTTTTATTAACCTTCATTTCCAATAATACACAATTGAATTTAAATAAGGAGCGAATAAAATGTTAGGCCGTAGACTCTGATCGTATCTAAAAACTGTTAAAAATAGTTTTATTACAAAGAATCACGATTTTTTACACATTCAGAAGTATAGAGAACATTTTTCTTTCAAGTTCAATGAAAAATGAATAACGATTCCTCCGCAACCGTTCGCTCTTTGATGAAAGTATAAAAATTTTCTTTTTTCTTTTAAACAAAAACATGTGCAAAGTAAAAAAAAAATATCTACTTCCAGCTGGAAAAATCCGTTAAAAGTAGTCAAAAAATTTTTTTTTTCCCTCAGAAATACAACAAAAAGTAATTAATTTTTTTTATCGACCTTTATTTCCAATAAACCACAATTGAATTTAAATAAGGAGCGAATAAAATGTTAGGCCGGAGACTCTGATCGTATCTAAAAACTGTTAAAAATAATTTTATTACAAAGAATCACAATTTTTTACACATTCAGAAGTACAGAGAACATTTTTTTTTCAAGTTCAAGGGAAAATGAATAAAGATTCCTCCGCAACAGCTCGCTCTTTGATGAAAGTATAAAAATGTTATTTTTTCTTTCAACCAAAAACATTTGCAAAGTAAAAAAAAAAAATCAACTTACAGCTGAAAAAATTCGTTAAAAATCGTCAACAAAATTTTTTTTTTTCCCTCAGAAATACAACAAAAAGTAATTAATTTATTTTATTAACCTTTATTTCCAATAAACCACAATTGAATTTAAAAAAGGAGCGAATAAAATGTTAGACCGGAGACTCTGATCGTATCTAAAAACTGTTAAAAATAATTTTGATACAAAGAATCACGATTTTTTACACATTCAGAAGTACAGAGAACATTTTTCTTTCAAGTTCAAGGGAAAATGATAAAAGATTCCTCCGCAACAGCTCGCTCTTTGATGAAAGTATAAAAATGTTATTTTTTCTTCTAACCAAAAACATTTGCAAAGTAAAAAAAACATATCAACTTACAGCTGAAAAAATCCGTTAAAAATCGTAAAAAAAAAATTTTTTTTTCCCTCAGAAATACAACAAAAAGTAATTAATTTTTTTTAACCTTTATTTCCAATAAACCACAATTGAATTTAAAAAAGGAGCGAATAAAATGTTAGACCGGAGACTCTGATCGTATCTAAAAACTGTTAAAAATAATTTTGATACAAAGAATCACGATTCTTTACACATTCAGAAGTACAGAGAACATTTTTCTTTCAAGTTCAAGGGAAAATGAATAAAGATTCCTCCGCAACAGCTCGCTCTTTGATGAAAGTATAAAAATGTTATTTTTTCTTTTAACCAAAAACATTTGCAAAGTAAAAAAAAAATACTAACTTACAGCTGAAAAAGTACGTTAAGAATCGTAAAAAAAAATTTTTTTTTTCCCTCAGAAATACAACAAAAAGTAATTAATTTTTTTTATTAACCTTTATTTCCAATAAACCACAATTGAATTTAAAAAAGGAGCGAATAAAATGTTAGACCGGAGACTGTGATCGTATTTGTGGCGAACAGACGTTGCCGTTGCCAGTGAACTCTCGGTTCGTTCCGTTCAGGGTATTCATATATACATGCAGTTAGTATATAGACAAAAACCAGCAAGAGCAAACCGCGGTGTTACTATAGTTCGTCTCGATAATACAGCCTCTCCTCCTGCAGATTGTAGATAGGAGAGTATGCTGGCAACGTATACGCTCCTCGCTCGTCCAACGTATTCATATATATGGGAAATTTAACGTCAAATCAACCCTCACTTTGAAGCCTCGTAATTTCCATTATTCCATTACAATATTTCCATGTCGCTGATGGACGGGAAAAACTAAATTGGAATTTTTGAACAATTTATTTTTCGATTATCAACAAAAGTCTTCATTTAACAATCTAAAAGGGTTCATTGAAAAATTTAAAAAAATTGCAACAGCATTAAAATTTTTTTGAATTTACGTTGAATTGGAAAAAAAAAAAATTAAACACTCTTGTTCATAAGTTTCCAATTATTTTTTCAGCATCAATATTTTTCTGGACTTTTGTCTATGATGTAAAATAACAATGAGAAGTGAATGAATATTAAATTATGAATAAAATGGTTCTCTTATGGCCTTAAGGGATAATACGCAGTCAGGAAATCGAAAAAAAGCGATTTTTCAAGTATTTTTCGTGGAAAGACATTTTAATCAATTGACGTAAAAATGTATACACATATTGTGGTAACTTTGACATTCATTTTCATATTTTTAATTTGTAAAAATAATCATTTTTATAGCTGCTATAGCCGATCTCCGGGAGTTCCTCTAAAACAAAAAAGCGTCTTGCGATGAGCACGATATCTCTGAATTTAATCAGGCAAAATGAAAAAAACAAAAAAAATTTTTATTAATATAAGGTATTATCTAGTATATAATCGGAGAAGTAAGCAAAATATTAATTTTTAACAGAATGGCGGCTTGAGAAAAAAAAAAAATTTCGATTTTCGATAAAAATGGTGGCCTTAAATTGTTTTTAAAATGGAAAATATTTATCGGCGAGAAGAAACCTTCGCAATTCACTAAAAATATATATTTTTAAAGCTTGTGTAAAAATTTGAGACTGATCGGTTTAGCCGTTTCCGGGGGATCTTGCTCAGCGCCTTTGAAAACACAGTTTTGCGAAAAACTACATTCAAACTTTCAAAATCGTGCTCAGACGCTCCGAGACGTCTTTACAAATATGCGTGTATCTTCGAGAATTATTTGTCGGATTGACATGACATTTTTTGTATATATACTTAAATATATGTACATTACGAAAATGGAATGAAAAAAAACATTTTTGTTGGAAAATCCTGACTGCGTATGACCCCTTAAACTCCCCGTACATGGTCGGTAGATAAACGGCGCTGCTGCTGCCATAGTATGGAGAACGGCGAGTTCTGCCAGAAGGCTCTATAGCATCGGTTAGTGCATATGTACAAGCACGGAGAAGGGACTACGAAAAGGCGGATGCCAGCTTGACGCGAGACTGCGGTATAGTAGGGAATATAGTACAACTATAATGACGGCGAGCTCGTAGAGTCAACTTTTACCTATATATATTTCTCTCTCTCTCTCCCTTTCCATTCTACGAGAGAGAAATAATGTACTATTCAGCAAACGCACACTACACTTTGCGCCCCCCCCCCCCCCCCGAACACAGCGAACGATAAATGACCGGGTATAGTAATAAGCGTACATTCACTGACTCGCGAGACTCCAATCTGCAACAGCATATGTTTTATAATATTGTATATTTATATATATATATCAACACTTATCCTTAGGATTGAAGCGAAAGTACAGGTTTTCTACACAACGAACTACTACGAAGTACGAAACAAAAAAAACAACGTCCTAATGGCGCGAACACCAATGTTATGTGGGAAACGTTGAATCATTCCGTTACAATTCAACTGTTCGAACACGTACTCAAGCACAAAATGACGATTTGACAAATCTCGCACAACGTCATTAGCCACAATCGTGGAAAAAAAATTGAATTATCTCTTTCTCTTCTTAATGACACTACAATCAATGAAATAAAAATTCTTGCTTCATTGAGCGACGAATTTTAGATTTTAAAAAATCGTTGTCGGGCTCGAAGCTCGATGACATTTGTGAAATAAGTGAAGTTAGCCAAGCTTCGACAATGTCTAATGAAAAATACTACAAAGAAATGATTTTTTCGTAATAAAAACTTTTCTATATCCCAATTACTCCTGTCGAGGCTGGAGTTTGTGATTTTTTTTTTAACTCCCTTGATCTCTCGTTATATTGATCTGCTAAATGTTTCTAATCGCGCACGAAATCCGTTTGACTATAGTATCTATTATTAATTCGATCTATTATCAGGGAATTCATTTTATCGCATTGTCGCAGTGGTGGTATTTTATAAATGCTAAAGTGCGCGTGCGAAAGGACTCGTTTTCTTTTTGTTTTGCATTTATTATATGATATGGCTGTAAATGTGGAACGCATGAGCGGTGGAGCTAATCGAATATAAACCTTTCTCCCTCTCTCGCTCTTTCTCTTCGGGTAATAGTAGCCGTACGATACATAGTCACTCGAACGATTAGTTTCTTCCTCGTGTTCGCGGACCGACTATATAAGCAAATAGTACACAGTGCAATTTCAACCGTATGCATAATATACACGTATGTGTATATATATGAAAATGGGGACTCGAGTATCGAATTATCGTTCGCGACAGATAATACGGTAGTACCCGCTGAGCTCTGGCTCGATTCACACGTGCAATCAAACCAACTCAAGGAATATTAGATGTACACGTAATATATATATATATATATATATAAATAAAAAGGTTGAATTATAGTCATTTTAGGGATAATCAGGAGGTGTTTTTTTTTGTTTTAGATGGGAATATTTTTTTAAGCTTCATCAGAAATACTTGTACGAATTTTGATTAATTATTGAAAACAAATTTCGTTCGTTCTAGATAATCCATTATCTAGATAACCTATTGCCCAGATAACTTATTATTGAGATAATTTACTATCTGGATAATGTATCTAGATAATTTACTGCCCAGATAACAAATTACTTATATGATTGAGGAAATTGTCTGGATAATAAATTATCTAGATAATAAATTTTCTAGCTAATAAATTATCTAGACAATACATTATCTAGATAATAAATTGTCTAGATAATAAATTATCTAGATAATAAATTGTCTATATAATAAATTATCTAGATAGTGGCACGTCTAGATGATATCATCTAGATAATTTGCTAAATTATCTATATAATAAATTATCTAGGTGATGCATTATCTGGATAATTTAGCAAATTGTCTAGATGATATCATCTAGATAATTTATTATCTATTTTTTTCTAATTGCCATCTTATCATTTTTTCGTTGCCAGTATCGGATATCATAATAATTTCGTTTTTGAAGTTGTTGCAATAAATTCATTATTAGTCAACAATTGTACAGACCCCCTCGGAGGATGAGCCTTATTTTTGTATAAGTACTACGAGAAGAAATGAAGATTCATTTTATTCCATATTTTAAATGATTTTATTTCATAAAAAAAAAAATTAAATTGGTAATTCCGCCAATTTAACCCTTTGGCTGACACGAAGCGGTATTTTTGTCGCATCATTCACAAATATATTGAAATAAAAGAACAAATTAAAAATGCTGAATTGTATTAACACTAAACCCTACCGCTACCAGTCAAATTGATCGTTTTGGAACAGCCAAGAAGTGTTGGTAGGTTTAGTGTGGAACGTCTGTAATGCCCCATATACCATACAGTGTCGCTGGGCATTCGAATTAAATAACGTATGATAAACACGCACGCACGAGTCACTCTCTCTCTCTCTTTCTCTCTCCTCCTTAATATTATACTATATATAACCGTTCGTCGGTTTGTATCAGTGCGAAATTTCGCATAGAGAGAAAGAGGGAGATTGTAATATCAGGGTGATACGACACACGCCAGCCACTTTAGGCTTTCGCTCTCGATCTCCGCCCGCGAACATTAATGTCCTCCAGATGCCACTCCTCTGCTTTATCCATTTGTATATATATATATATCTACCCTACATGCAATGAGTCATCTCTGTCCCCTCGTGAAATATCCCTCGCAATTCTCTCGCGACACAGTGCTTCAAGAATATACAAATTGTAAACGAGAAATATTACATTATCGATGAAGATTCAAGGATAAATAAACGAGAAACAAAATGTCGATTGCTTACAGATTTCCGTTAAAAATACGAAAATCACATGAATTACAATTTGAGAAAGTTCCGAAAAAAAAGTCTACTTTAAGGTTTCTGTGATTTCGTTTTTTAAAAAACAAAAAAATCCTCAATTTTCATTATCGGCCGGACAAAATTTTTCACTACAAATTCAACCCAATAAAATCTTTCAACAATAATCAATAAACGAACAAGGAATCGTCGCTACTTGACGAGAAAAAATCATAAAAAAAAATTTTAATCAATCTTACTGCTATAATAAAGCTGGAGACTTTGTACGTTTGTTTGAACGCGCTAATCTAAGGAAATACTAATCCAATTTGAAAAATTCTTTTTGCATTAGACAGCCCGTGTATTCGGGAAGGCTCTAGCCCATATAACTTTATGCTATGACCCTAAGGAGCGACGGCGGCGTCGGTTTATTTTTTAGTGATTAGTCCATTTATTTTTCCACATAATTTCCGGATGGTATTTATAGTTAATGAGATGCACTTAGTTATGTACTTATAATGCGTATGAAACAGATATATAATAAAAATTAACCGCACGTGAAACCGCGGAGCACAGCTAGTTAATAAATTCGTATATCCGATAGCTTTCTTTTCTCGCTTTTCCACCGGGTGAATCATTCGGCAAAGAATGAAAAAAAAAAACAAAAAAATAACCTCTCAGCCTCCCCCTTTACAATCAAAGTGCTATAAATGCGTAATGCTTGCTTAATGAGTACGATTATACCTTGGAGCATCATTCTATATCACTATCGTTCAACACGGACCAGCGATTGTTTATACAGATATATATATACAGTTATATATATATATATGTATATGTGAAAATTATAGCAGAAACGAGAACCATATGCCGTTCGGGACAACGGCATTAGGATCCAAGGCACGCCGAGGCATAAATTCATTAGCGGTATGTGACGACCATTGTAATATCGACAATGAGACAGTCGCGGACAATAGAATTTGTTGCGCCGTAGCAAAATCCGATGACAATGACACGCGACGCATGTCCATATATATTTATATGAATATTATTCTGAGACTAGAACGATCGAGAGTTTAGAACGCTGTCACGATTACGCTGTATCTCGTAAAGTAAAAAAGGAAAATTGTCTAACGCTGTAAATTATCACTAAAAAAAAAATGGATAAATGAAAAACAAAACAAAAATGACTTATGAGAATTGAACAGAAATTCATTAAGCAATCTAAACATTTTTGTCATTAAATCACCAAAATATATGTCATGGAAAAAGAATAAAGTTGTTTGAATTTAAGGCGAGAATAAAATGTGTTGCGTTAGATCTCAAGAAAATAATGGTTTGAGTGTTGAAAAAAAAAAAAGAATTATTAAGGTAGTAGTCTGGTAACTTAAGCCGATTTTCATGTCTTTTTTGGAGGGCGTTTTTTTGTAGGAAAATAAAAATGAATCGTTTTGGATATTTAGGATGTTTTTATTTACATATTAAAGATACAAAAAAATTTTTTTTTGAAAAAGCTTAATAGTTTATTATCATTATTATTATTGATCGAAGTTGGCACCTCGAAAAAAAGCGCGTGGGTGGCCCCGGTGATTTTGGCTCTTGATGTTATCTGAAATCTAAAATTCTTGATAACTCTTAATCTATAGACATGTCATTCTGGTCGGAACTACTCAAGTTAAATTTCATGGATAAATAACAAAATGGCGGACTTTGGAAGAAAAAAAACTTTTTTTTCCAAAATCCGCCAGAATGACATGTCTATAGATTAAGAATTATCAAGAATTTTTGATTTCAGATAACATCAAGAGCCAAAATCACCGGGGCCACCCACGCGCTTTTTTTTCGAGGTGCCAACTTCGATCAATAATAATAATAATAATAAACTATTAAATTTTTTCGAAATATTTTTTTTTTGTATCTTTAATATGTAAATAGAAACATCCTAAATATCCAAAACGATTCATTTTTATTTTCCTACAAAAAATAGCCCTCCAAAAAAGACATGAAAATCGGCTTAAGTTACCAGACTACTACCTTAAATAATATCGATGCGGTTTAATAAATAATTTAACTTAAAAACGACGGTAATAGAAACAAATGGCTTTCAGCTTTTAACAATGAATATTTTTTTGATATTTTTAACATATATTTTTCCGGTGAATATTTCAACGAACATAATGTTATTTTCTGTGAAATAACTTATTGAATAACAAGATTGAACGTACTTCTTGATATTCGCTATAATTTATTTCAAAGTAGACGTTATTCGACATTAGCTGTACGAACCTTAACGAACGAAATTTGTTGGATGTCAATTGAAACTCGTGTGTCAAACTGAAAAATCGAGTCTGGCTAATTACTTTTTTTTTTTACCTTTAATCAACGTTTCTGTAGCTAAAATGGAGTGAGCAAAAAAAAATAAAGCGAAGAGAGAGAATTAACGATTATATATACGTGGCTCGCGACTCATTCGACGCGAATAATCGTATTCGGTGTCTGGCGAACGGTTGAAGGGGCTAAGGGGACGGTGAAACTCTGCGAGAGTTGCGAGAGGATGCAAGAGAGAGAGAGAGAGAGAGAGGAATTATATAACGCACCGAGGGCGACCCTGAACTTGAATGAGGAACGCGTACACGAAAGTACGTCTGCTCTACAGCACGTGGCTCATCGTCTCATATATATATATATATATTCGTATTATCTAATCGTATCGCTTGAAACATTTTACTTGTGCATATTTCCTTTTTTTTTTCTTCTCATTTCTTCAACAAACTCCTTTTTTACTCTCTCTCTCTCTCTCACTCTCACCATTTTCTATTTTTAATGACGTGCCACTCGAGTTTACCTCTTATCGCATTATTCGTCAATGTGGAACGAGAGAGAAAGAGAAAGAGGGGAAAGTGGCGGTAGAAAGAGAGGAAACGAGAAAAAGGTGGTAGGTAGATATAGATACGTATGTAGGTAACTCTCCGGCTCGGGTATTGATCAGGTCGCGTTTGCGCTTCGCCGTACCAACAAAGAATTCGTACTCTCGTCCACCACCGACCGACGACGACGACGACGACGTCGTTTCGGTGCATGCTCTCTCAAATATGTATATATTCCTGTGTAATTGATGTTTATGGAACTGTAGGGTATTAAAAAAGAAAAGTCTTTTATATTCGTAAATTTCTCACTTATAACAGTGTTTTCAATTTTCTATATAATCAATTTTTAATTAAATTCCCTAAATTACAATTTGAATTAAATTCCCTAAATACCATAAATTACAATTTTTTTTACAATTTTTAAATCCTCTAAAATAAAAATGTCGAGCTCGAAAAAATTATTACAGAAATAGTTCAAGAATATTTCTGAAATTTAACGAAACTACTTCAATTATTAAATAAACATCTTTCGGACAATGACCCGTGATATAAAATATCGCTGTGTATATATACATATACATTTAGATATCGTATGTATTGTATTGCAGCCAGCTGACCATCGAGACTACAGACTCTATGAAAAATTGTACGAGGCATTACGCGCCAACTCGATAATTCAATGATTGCGGGAATTTACAGTTTCTTGAAATCAACATGCAAATATTATCGTCGTAAGAGGATGAAGGATTTTTTTAAGGAATTATTCCTCAAATATTCCATGTGAAAACCGACAAATTTTAACGAGATCACGTTTTTTTTTACCCGTAAAAAGTTACGGGCAATGAAAATAATTTCTCATCGGTAAAGTGTCTCGATGTGAGAGGGAAAAAAAATTATATCTTCAAAATTACTTGAGATAAAATTCGAAAAAAAATATCGAGTACTCGTGGCATCGTGATTGATGTATAAAAAAAATTATCAAGTTAATCGAAAGATCACCGCGGGGCCCATTGAGCGATTTGACGCGAAATGCTTTGTATAATTTAACGCCGCAAGCTCGGGACTGCTTCGATGGCTATAGTCATCAGTAGATACGGCTCGTTGATATATATACTATATACATATATTTTCTGTAGTAGCGTGAGGCACACTGGACGAGAGAGAGCACAGAGAGGAGACCCCGAGAACCTGCGTAATGCACCGCGCACACACACACACACGGACTGTATTCCCGCACGAGCGCGATTAATCCTAATTAATAGTACACCATAAATTATTGAAGAGAATTTATGGCGAGCACCTGCTGTGCCGGGGTCAATGCATAGACATTACTCTATAGTAACACACTCGTTACTACACACAGTACTTATATGTAACATCGTAATGTTATATTTTACGATATGTATCGTGTGATCGAACGAAAATTAAACGAACAAACGATTTTCCGACGAAATATCTCGGAAATATAACGATTTATCGACGACCGACAGGCAGTGAAACCGAGGTCCGTCCTCGGTTTCAGCGATCTCCCATGTTAAACGGCATTGACCGCGGTTCAATGCTGGGATGGGTGACCGCTTAGCCGTGCACTCGATTCCACGCCGACTACTGAGGGGGATGCAGCTTTTTTTAGTTTCCGATGGTAAGACTAATGAAACTCGGTAAAAAATAAGGTAAATATGGAGCAAAGGGGACCCACTTCCGATTGACTTGCCTTTAATATATGTTGTCTAGGGACCCTTTCTGAACAACTTTTTCCTCCGACACAATTGGGGATCGTTATTTATTAAAAAGTTATTAACAAATAAAGTTAATAATTCATATAGCTATTTTCCTTGTAGCAGCCAGTCCCAATCATCTTGTCCTTCACATGTGTTGTTAAGAATACCCCCCTGAGTAACATACCAAAAGTTTTATCCGTCCTCATTGTTTGTTAAAAAGTTATTAACAAAAGAAAATTCATAAATAGAATATGAAATACTTGCATGGTGGCCAGTACACGTATGACCGGAGGGGCTGCGGCCCCACTTCCAAATGACTTGCCTTTAATATATGTTGTCCAGGGACCCTTTCTGAAAAACTTTTTCCTCCGACACAATTGGGGATCGTTATTTATTAAAAAGTTATTAACAAATAAAGTTAATAATTCATATAGCTATTTTCCTTGTAGCAGCCAGTCCCAATCATCTTGTCCTTCACATGTGTTGTTAAGAATACCCCCCTGAGTAACATACCAAAAGTTTTATCCGTCCTCATTGTTTGTTAAAAAGTTATTAACGAAAGAAAATTCATAAATAGAATATGAAATACTTGCATGTTGGCTAGTACACGTATGAGCGGAGGGGCTGCGGCCCCACTTCCAAATGACTTGCCTTTAATATATGTTGTCTAGGGACCCTTTCTGAACAACTTTTTCCTCCGACACAATTGGGGATCGTTATTTATTAAAAAGTTATTAACAAATAAAGTTAATAATTCATATAGCTATTTTCCTTGTAGCAGCCAGTCCCAATCATCTTGTCCTTCACATGTGTTGTTAAGAATACCCCCCTGAGTAACATACCAAAAGTTTTATCCGTCCTCATTGTTTTCTAAAAAGTTATTAACAAAAGAAAATTCATAAATAAAATATGAAATACTCGCATGGTGGCCAGTACACGTATGACCGGAGGGGCTGCGCCCCCCCTGCCCCCGCCGCATACCAGCCCATAGACAAACCAAAAACAACCCAAAACAACCCCAGTAACCCTAAAGAAACAAACAGACAAACCCAGCAAACAAAATACGATTTCGACCAGCGTATGGACAGTTTCTTCGACATTATGAGTACCATGTATCCGCTTCATAATATAAATAATGAATAAAACAAATAATTTTTTGTTTATATGTTTGTTTGCGTTGTTTTTGGGCTGTTTTTGGGTTGTTTTTGGTTTGTCTTTGGACTGGTGAGTGGAGGATTGCAGGGGGGCGCAGCGCCCCCTCTCATGCGTGTGCTGTTCACCATACACTAGAACAAGTAGTTCATGTTTGATTTATGAAAATTTTTGTTAATAACTTTTTAACAAACAATGAGCGACGGATAAAACTTTTTGTATGCTACTCAGGGGTGTATTCGTAACAACAAATGTGAAGGACAAGATGATTAGGACTGGCTGGTATAAGGAAAATAGCTGTATGAACTATTAACTTTATTTGTTAATAACTTTTTAATAAATAACGACCCCCAATTGAGTCAGAGGAAAAAGTTGTTCGGGAAGGGTCCCTACACAACATATATTAAAGGCAAGTCAATCGGAAGTGGGTCCCCTTTGCTCCATATTTACCAAAAATAAAAGTCTGTATCGGCACGGGTTTTCCGCAGTTTCCCTGTGCCCATGGCAAACGCGACACAGTGTAATTGAGACGTCTGCAAGCGCAATTCAAATTAGGTTAGCTAAGTGCTAGGGGAAAAGTAGGGAGTGATAGGGGGGAAAATGGAAATACTGGAATTGGGAAGGGTCGTTTACGTAAAAATCCAAAAAGGATATCCGTTGGAATAAAAATAAAATATTTTCCAATTATTTCTGTAATAATTCGTTGAAGCTGGAAATTTTTATTTTAGGGATTTTAAAATATTGTCATCTATCGAATAGGGAATTTAATTGTAAACATTGATTATATAGGTAATTCAAGTGTAAAAATTCTTTATTGATATAGAGAATTTAAAGATTATTATAAGTGAGAATTTTACGAATATAAAGGACTTTTTTTTTTTTAGGACAAATTATTACAATTGGAGAAAACCTTTTATCGAAAGTTTCATATGAAATTCAATCATTTTTCGGGTTTCGATTGTTCTACAAGCAAAAATTCTTTATCTTTATTTATTCGAACCGTAAAAGCTTCGATGGTGCAAAACTCCGAATTTTAATAGTACGAATTGCATGGTTCATTCCGACGACAGTTTGAATAATCGCCTGTAAATAACATCGAACGGGTATGAATCGATACCAAAAATGATACGAATTTAATATCGTCAAGTAAATATTTTTTTCGAAAGATTACGCAGACGACAGAGCAATTTGTCGAACGGTCAGTAGTGCTACTTGAAAAATTCCGAATTGGTGATTTTTAGAGATCCGCAAAGTTCCGAAAATTATATTATCGAACAAGAAACTATCGGAAAGGTGCGAACGTAATAAAATTGAAGAAAAGAATTCTCGGGTATACGAATTTTTCGGACTCCGAAAATTACGGCGTCGACGATGCGGTATTCCGAAAATAAAAGTTCCGAAGGGGCAAAATTCCGAAAATTTGCAATTTGTGCGTTTAGATGGCAGCACCACTGGTGTTATGGATCTTTTTTCACGAGCGAGCGTCAGAGCCCAATAGTAGCGCTACTTTTGCTTTCGTTCGAAATTTCGCCCTGTCGGAATTTTGCCGCGTCGAATTAATGCACTGTCGTCTGTTAACCCTTTTCGGGACATACAAATTCTCATATATATTTTGCTTCGAACTTTTTTTTTTCTGAACCTTTTCAGGTATAAAACTTGACCGTTCGGCAACTCGACTTTCTAACACGACAATTTTTTCGGAACTGTACGTTATTTAATCATTAAAATACGATTTTTTAAATAGTAGGATTTTTGATTTTCGATACTTATGCAGGTCGATGCCATAATTATTCTTGTCGTTTAATCCTCGATGTATAACTATTCTTCGCAATGACATTTCTGTTTTTAAAAAAGACGGATTTTAAAAATTTCGAAAAGTTTTAAGATCGTCCCACATAAATTCGGAGTCTTGAACCGTCGAAGCTTTTACGGTTCGAAACTTCGACCCCCGCCCCTAAACAACGTATTAATTATTCTAAAAGTACAGATATTATTTAAGAACATTAAAGATCGTTTTCAAATTATTCTAAATGAGCGAACATAACGTTATTTTTATTTTCATTTTCTACTTTATTGTACGCCCACAACATGAACTTTTATTGTCGTTACGGTCGACCCCCTGTGCAATTCTATTTTACCCATTTCTGTTCGATTTTTTACGATCGACGCAAATTTCTAAATTTACATAGTGAACGAGATAAAAAAAAAAGGTACTACGTAAGGTAACGCGTGGCGTATATATATTATTGATACTTTGAGTATAACATATACCCTCACTACACATCTATATATATATATATATATATAGTAAGGCCTCCTGAGAGAGGGGTGAATTCCGTTTTCTTAATGAACCGAGCCAGTTTATTATAGTGTACCATTCATCGGTGAATAATCGGTGCATCGATTGGTCGGCTCGGTGACCGGGCAATGCAGTCTGTGTACGTGCAAGCACAACCTCTCTCTTCCTCTCTCTCTCTCTCTTTACGTTATGTCGACGAGTACGTACGGGTGCGCCTGAACTTGATTTTCTTTCGCGTCGATAACGGGGGGCGGGGGTTTGGTCACGCACGATTGAGTTACTTCGCTCCCTCGCCCCTTGTATTACGTATCGTCATAATCAATGTTTCTTTTTTTCAACTATTTTCACAAAAACTTTTACGAATTATCATAATGCAAAATCAATGTGCTTAAGGTAGTAGTCTGGTAACTTAAGCCGATTTTCATGTCTTTTTTGGAGGGCATTTTTTTGTAGGAAAATACAAATGAATCGTTTTGGATATTTAGGATGTTTTTATTTACATATTAAAGATACAAAAAAAAATTTTTTTGAAAAAATTTAATATTTTATTATTATTATTGTTATTGATCGAAGTTGGCACCTCGAAAAAAAACGCGTGGGTGGCCCCAGTGATTTTTGGAAAAAAGTCTTTTTTTCCAAAGTCCGCCATTTTGTTATTTATCCATGAAATTTAAGGTAGTAGTTTGGTAACTTAAGCCGATTTTCATGTCTTTTTTCGAGGGCGTTTTTTTGTAGGAAAATAAAAATGAATCGTTTTGGATATTTAGGATGTTTTTATTTACATATTAAAGATACAAAAAAAAAATTTTTTGAAAAAATTTAATGGTTTATTATTATTATTATTATTGATCGAAGTTGGCACCTCGAAAAAAAACGCGTGGGTGGCCCCAGTGATTTTTGGAAAAAAGTCTTTTTTTCCAAAGTCCGCCATTTTGTTATTTATCCATGAAATTTAAGGTAGTAGTTTGGTAACTTAAGCCGATTTTCATGTCTTTTTTCGAGGGCGTTTTTTTGTAGGAAAATAAAAATGAATCGTTTTGGATATTTAGGATGTTTTTATTTACATATTAAAGATACAAAAAAAAAATTTTTTGAAAAAATTTAATGGTTTATTATTATTATTATTATTGATCGAAGTTGGCACCTCGAAAAAAAAAGCGCGTGGGTGGCCCCGATGATTTTGGCTCTTGATGTTATCTGAAATAAAAAATTCTTGATAATTCTTTGGAAAAAAAAGTTTTTTTTTCCAAAGTCCGCCATTTTGTTATTTATCCATGAAATTTAACTTCAGTAGTTCCGACCAGAATGACATGTCTATAGATTAAGAATTATCAAGAATTTTTGATTTCGGATAACATCAAGAGCCAAAATCACCGGGGCCACCCAAGCGCTTTTTTTCTCGAGATGCCAACTTCGATCAATAATAATAATAATAATAAACTATTCAATTTTTTCCAAAAAATTTTTTTTTGTATCTTTAATATGTAAATAAAAACATCCTAAATATCCAACACGATTCATTTTTATTTTCCTGAGAAAAAACGCACCCCAAAAAAGACATGAAAATCGGCTTAAGTTACCAGACTACTACCTTAAAATCTTTTATACGTTTGTCTTTTTTTTTGCTCTACATTTTCATCGTATCGCACAAAGTACTCAAATTTTTGTTCGCCTAAAACTTTCGGCTGGGGAATTGTACGCGCGTAGAATTCTTAATTTACTTAGAAAATAAATAATAAAAATATCTAATAAAAATTCAATATGCAATGATTGATTATCGTCAAATTGACATTAATGGAAAATCGTCATTTTTGTTTCTTTTCGCGACACAACAATTGATAATTTTATATACGGCCACGGTAGCGGGCGTAAAATCGCATGTGCACGTTTAACAATTTTTTTTTTGTATGAAAAAGTGATTAATTTATTAAACTAATTACACATCTATTCAGTATAAATATCAAGCTAATAAAAAAAAATTTTTTTGTTTTTTTTTTCTTATACAAAATGGCCAACCACTACTATTTGCTTTTGGTATCTTTTTGTTGGAAACATTTTTCTCGCTATGAATCGAATGGTAACTTATTTTTATGATGATAATGCATCGTTTCGAACAACAGCAACAAAAAAAAAGACACAAGGGTCCCATTTCTAAGCGAACATTACGTCCACCTATCTCTCCTTCTCTCTTATCTTCTTTCTCGTACAGAACGGCCTGATCTTCTTTTATGTTTATACGCGTAAGCTTCTCGAGGTGTGGAGGAAGCACAAGAGACATGAATCCATCGACGTTGAAACTTTTGCGACGTTACATCGATGATTAATATCCACAATGTATTATAGGTAACGTACACAAGTATGTACGAGCGTAACACACACATGGCGTATATACCTCCTCCAAATATAGTGAATTCCAGACAAAATCGACGTTCTTACAATTTTTCTCTTTTCCTCTCAGTATGTTTTAGGACGAAAGTGGGAAAAAAAACAGAATACAAATTTTCAGATTTTTCATTATTTGTACATTAGTTTGCCCTCAATCTACTGAAACGATGGAAAATAATTTTAAACAACTGTTAAGATCCGATGCTCCGTTGCTTTGGCATGAAATTCCCCGTACACGTCCAGCCCTCGATCGCTTTCTCACGGAAACGTCACCGTATAGAATCCGAGGAAATGATTAATGCTCCTGTGAGATGATGAGCCTTTGCACAAGTAACCGAGCAAACTCCGGCACAAACTAAAATTCTCTGTAGATACAGCGCTCGTTTGTTTGACAAAATTCCGAAAAAAAAAAAAAAAAAAAAAACTACAATTCCAGCGCTGTGTCGAGAGAAAGAAAAAAAAATGGGTTTCCATTCTATTTTGGCAAGGCTTATCTCGAGTACAAAGACGCGTTATGATAAATTTAAAAACATCTACTGTGGCCATAACTCTTAAAATGTGAAATCGTCGAAGCCGCCCACCGACTACCCTTCCACTTACTGTCGGCGTTCAAATTCAATCAATTAAACATTATTTTTCGTCAATTTCATTTTATTTCGTAGACGAATGAAAATTAATCGAAAATCAAATGTTTTCTCGTTGCAACGAAGCCTCGAAACAATTACCAACGATATTATCGTATCGATGAAAAAATAAAAATAAAGTTAAAACGCCGGAAGATTTTGTTGTGCTTATTAAAGCAGAAGAGCGCAAAGAAATGTGTCGAAATCACGTTCCTCAAAGTTTTCTCACCGTAACGCACGATTCCTTTACAATGCACATACAGATACGAGGTCTGTTAAAAAAGTATCGCGAATTTTTTATTTTTGCGGGCTACGTATATTCGATTTTCGATTTTTTTGTGGGGTTAAGTTGATACTCGTGTCCCTCACTTATGCTGAAAAAATTGGCCATTTTGAATGTTTAGTTAAGTGGTGACAGCTGTTTTGGTTAGACGTGTTTTGGCTTGTCTTCGATTTTTGCCTATTCCAAAAAAGCAGCTTCCATTGCGATGATTGAGCTTTGGTTTCCACGTCATAACCATAAACCCATGATTAGTCACCAGTTAAGACCCTCTGGAGCAAATTTGGGTCGTCGCGGACCGAGTCCAACAGCTCCTTAGCAACGTTAACGCGAAACTGTTTTTGTTCGAAATTTGTCATTTCTAATGTGCAATAACGTTTAAACCGTTGAAGTTGTCTTGATGAAAATTTACACGTGCATTTATTGATCCTTAGAGAATACTTGTACATCAAAAAAAAAAATTATTTTAAATATTTTCATGTAGTTTTTTGCCTTGTTGCAACATGGTGCGCCGAAATCGGCGCCCACTCTGGACGATGTTGTATGCAACTGAAAAAAAAAATATATATATATTCTCAATCTGTATGAGTATTCTGAGCACTGGTAGCAGAATTGATACTTAAAAAAAATTTTAATGAGTCGAACAATAATTTTGACGACATTTTATAACTCGTCGAATAATGAAATATCATTAATGAAAGTTCAACAGGCCGATATTCTGTCAAAACATTTTTTTAAGTACCAATTCTGCTACCAGTGCTCAGAATACTCATACAGATTGAGAATTTTTTTTTTTTTTTTTTTTTTTTTTAAAGATGCATACAACATCGTCCAGAGTTGGCGCCGATTTCGGTGCATCATGTTGCAACAAGGCAAAAAACTACATGAAAATATTTAAAATAATTTTTTTTTTTTAATGTAAAAGTATTCTCTAAGAATCAATAAATGCACGTGTAAATTTTCATCAAGACAACTTCAACGGTTTAAACGTTACATTAGAAATGACGTCAAAAATCTCGCCCCAGACCAGACGACTGCCTTAATTTTGTTTTTCACATAAAATTTGATACAGATTCTTTGATCCATTTTTTGGAATAGGCAAAAATCGACGACAAGACCAAAACACGTCTAACCAAAAACAGCTGTCAACAATTAACTAAACATTCAAAATGGCCGATTTTTTCAGCATAAATGAGGGACATGAGTACCAGCCTAACGCCACAGAAAATTCAAAAATCGAATATACGTAGCCCGCGGAAATTCAAAATTCGCGATACTTTTTGAACAGACCTCGTACATATCTGTATGTGCATTGTTATGGATATATTATATATATATATCTATAATATATCGTGCTCTGATAGCTTCTCTGATGTAACTTTTCGCGCGCGAGAGATCCCGTTACTCCGCACAGAAAAAAAAGCAAGAGAGAACTATAAAACTAATTACATTGTTTGGGATTCTCGCACGCGACTTAATCTCTCCGCATGCGCTTTATGACGAGTTCAGAAATCGCACTATGGAATAAACATCATATAAAATAGTAGATATACGTATATTACAATTATTAAAGGTCAAAAAACGTCGCGTACTGCGTCAATTTAAAAAAAAACAATTGCCCTGATGCCATTGAGGCAAATGAGTAAAATTTTTGTTTTAAATCATTTGTAAAAATGTTTGAACATCAATTGACAATAACAATGAATGGTATTGCTATATATCTCGGTCGAATGGACAAATTTTTTTGGAGATGAATGTGTGAAAAAAAAATTGAGTAGTTTGTAAATTTCCGGTATATTTTTTATTCAGTTTTTTGTAAAATATAATCCTTAATACCAATCCGGAAATGACCGCTGTTAGTCATTTCGTTAATTGAAACACGTTTCATCAATTCGCCCATCAAGAATTTTTAATCGTCTGCATTTTACGTACGCACTAAACGCTCCAAGCGGAGGGTCAAATGAGCCCTTTCAAAACTTACTTTGAATTCGTACACTCATTGTTATTTCTTTCGCTCCTCTGACTTTCTGTAAAAATTTGTTTGATTATTTTATTAGAAATAAGAAATTACGTTTACGAATTATTTCCTTTAATAATTAAGAATTTCTTTCGAAAAATCAACGTTTATTTCATAAAGGGTCAAATGACCGCTTTGCCGGTACGTTTAGTGTTGATGTAAATTGTTAAAAAATTCAAGGCAACTCTTTCGTAACACAGCAATAATGACGATTAAAAAATATATACTAATAACAAAACGATTAATGATGACAAATAAATGATTGAACTTACGACTCGAGGGCTCGTCCGCGATTCCACCGCCATCCTGAAACTCGTCATCGGACTCGGTGCCCGAATCGTGATCGTCGTCCGCCTGTGAAATCGTAATTAATCGCGCGTTAATTGTCAAGCGTTTTTTTTTTGCGTGTCCCCTTATCTCGAGAATTTTATGATTAAAAAAATAGGGAGAATTTTACGACGAAGCTCGAACGGTGTTTTTACGGAAGAAAATTTCAAATGCATCGTTGAGCCGGAAATGTAATTGCAACTTGATGAATTCTCGTTTGTATGTGTTTGTGCACGCGAATAAAAAAAAATAAGAGAGAGAGAGAGAAGGAGAGCGGAAACAGGCGTCGGTTTCACGTCCAGGGTCATAAATAGAGCTCTTATCTCGTGGCGCAAATCTTGATAAGCGTGATGTGTACCCTATACATGTATATCGTGTATATAGTAAATGCTTGTACGGTTTGAACATATATACACGATAATCCACATAGTCCGCGATGTGTACTTTATCATTAAGCGAATAACGCTTCAAAGTTGTGGGTGTGGGTATGTATAAAACGAAAAAAGCCCCCAATGTCGTGGTGTACAGGTGAACAATTTTTTTTTTTTACAAAGAATTGTGGTTTACACGGTGCATCGTAGATATTTTTTTTTTTACACGAAATTAAGAGCCACGAGCGTAAAAATGTTAATTTAAATATTGCTAAAAGGAAAATCGTTAAGCAATTAATAATTCGAAGAAAAAAAAATCAAAAGAACTCTTCTTTTTTTTTTTTTTTCTAGTAATTGGAAACAAATTTGTTCAATAAATCAATTGGTTAATGAATTTTTGTTAATTTGTTTTCTTTTCTTTATAAGGCATTTAAGGTAGTAGTCTGGTAACTTAAGCCGATTTTCATGTCTTTTTTTGGAGGGCGTTTTTTTGTAGGAAAATAAAAATGAATCGTTTTGGATATTTAGGATGTTTTTATTTACATATTGAAGACACAAAAAAAATATTTTTTGAAAAAATTGAATAGTTTATTATTATTATTATTATTGATCGAAGTTGGCACCTCGAAAAAAAAAGCGCGTGGGTAGCCCCGGTGATTTTGGCTCTTGATGTTATCTGAAATCAAATATTCTTGATAATTCTTAATCTATAGACATGTCATTCTGGTCGGAACTACTGAAGTTAATTTTCATGGATAAATAACAAAATGAAAAAGGACGTTTTTTTCCAAAGTCCGACAGTTTGTCATTTATTCATGAAATATTACTTCAGTAGTTACGACCAGAATGACATGTCTATAGATTAAGAATTATCAAGAATTTTTGATTTCAGATAACATCAAGAGCCAAAATCACCGGGGCCACCCACGCGCTTTTTTTTTGAGTTGCCAACTTCGATCAATAATAATAATAATAATATACTATTAAATTTAAAAAAAAAATTGTTTTTGTATCTTTAATATGTAAATAAAAACATCCTAAATATCCAAAACGATTCATTTTTATTTTCCTACAAAAAAACGCCCTCCAAAAAAGACATGAAAAACGGCTTAAGTTACCAGACTACTACCTTAAAGTATTTGTTATTTGAGGGAAGAATTGAATGAAAAACGAACCGTCCGGCAATTGTCGAAAGTCAGTTAAATTTTCAAAAAACGAACGTTAATGATTTTGTGGATTAATTTCTAGGAAAAAAAAACCCAGGACAAAACGTTATGCAGGAGATGTGATGGTATGTAAGGGCTCATTTGTGCCACAAAAGGTGAACAAAAAGATTTCTCTCCCCCTCTTTCTCTCTCTCTCTCTCTCTCTCTCTCTTGCTCCTTCTGTATATGACGTGCGTCAGCGAGAAAGAAAGGTCGTCGTACTTTGGTGAATTAGGAACACCGGCGCAAGCTCGAATCCCTCTCCCGTCGCAAGCTCTATCCCTGAATCGAGAAAGGGACTCCACCACTTTTACAGAGAGCCCCCTTATCCGTTCCCTTTTTCTCTCCTCATCAGAATTTCCTGACGAGAGAAAGAGAGACGAAGGGTGACAAAAGCTTCAATCGCGTGAAAAGTATTCGGTATCAAAACAAAATGTGTACGCACGTTAAGGGGGGAAATAGGGTTAGACGGTTCAAAAAATCGATTTTTTTAAATTTCATAAATTGTTAGTAAAACTATTGAAAAATATGTTCCCAAAATTAAAAATGAAAATTCTGACTCGTTCTATTGTTATAAGCCATTAAGGGGGGAAATAGGGTTAGGACAGCGTTTTCTCAATGATTTTCATGAATTTTTTTATAGTATAAAAAATGAATATAATTTATTGAAACTTTGAGAATATTTTATACATATATTTAAGTATATACTATAAAATTTTTGAAGAATTTCCTTGAAAAACACCGAAGAAAATTTATGACCGCCTTGACTTTGTTTTTCTTGGTACTATTTTTTCAAACGCGTTTTTCTGAAAACGACTTTTTTTGAATTTCCGTACACGCTAGTTTGAAAAGTTTTCAACCAATCGTTTTGAAAATTGGCAGTTACTTTCTTCATAGTATTGCAGTTTATATGAACCTAAAATCGGAATATTATCATTATTTGAAATAATTTTTTTTGGCAAATAAAGTTGTAAAAAATGGCAAAAAATTATGCTTTTTTGTTTTGACCCCTGTAAAAAATTCATTTTTCTATTTTTTTGATAGCATTTAGGTTCATATAGAAGAGAGACATATAATAAAAGTAAATTCCAAACTCGTTTGATTTCAGATGAAAATTGCGGCTTCCAGAATGTACGCAAAATGCTGAGTCTGATTGTGACCAGCAATATGGGGTTGCTAATATCTTCGGTGTTTTTCAAGGAAATTCTTCAAAAATTTTATAGCATATACTTAAATATATGTACAAAATATTCTCAAAGTTTCAATAAATTATATTCATTTTTTATACTATAAAAAAATTCATGAAAATCATTGAGAAAACGCTGCCCTATTCTCCCCCTTAAACAACTTTCGATGAGATTTTTAACACTTAATCTCGTAAACTATGTTAACGATTGAACTATTAAAGCGAATTATTATTTTGTAAAAGGAAATTCCGAAAAAATAACTCGTCTCATTTTATTTTTGATCACCATTCTTTCGACTTAATAAATATTTCAATTTCATTTAATTAAAGGAAATTTATTTCACAAATAAATTTCGAAATAAATCTCTCTTCCGCGATGATCAATAAAAAGGTTATTATTATTGTGCGATAGAGTTTTTGTTTTGTCGGTATTCGTTTGAATCGTCATTTTATTCGCTATTCTCTCAACTTAATAAATATTTCAATTTCATTTAATTAAAGGAAATTTATTTCACGAATGAATTTCGAAATAAATATCTCTTCCGCGAGGATCAATAAAAAAGTCATTATTATTGTACGTTTGAGTTTTTTTTTTGGCATTCATTTGAATCGTTAATGACAGAGAATTAATAACTTGAGAGAATTAATATATTTTATTGCATTTCTCGATGATTTTATGCATCAAAGACTCGAGGAAAGAAAAAAAGATTCCCAGAATAGCTGGAATTCTCTCTATTTTTTTTTTCATTTTTTAGCGTACAGCTTTTGGTACAAGGGTTTCAAGCCCTTTGATGTCGAATTTTACACATCAGAACGAAAATATGTGGCAAAATTCTTGAATCAAAAAAAAAATGTAGCGCTGTTACATTTTTTTTTCTTTTGCCATTTAAACATCGAGCATTTAAAATCTGGAATCGAAATAATGAATTCGGTTCACGTTCGCAAATAACCGTGACAAACTTCAAAGGGTTAATTAAGGGAAAAACGAATAACGTAACGCAGGTTTTAATTAACGGACGGTATGGTGAAACGAAAAGGTACTAATTAAAAATTGTGCTCATTGATATTGTTTGTATATATAATTCGTTTCACCTTTGTGAAAATTCCGCGGAAAATTATAAGGCAAGAATTAAATGTGCAATTTTTTAATTTTCTGTTACAAACAGAATTTCCTTTGTTCTGATTTTTTTGTTTTCTCTTTCGTTTTGTTTAGAACTTTATAGATTTTTATTATAGACATTTAAAATCTTTCGATAAATTGATATTTAAAAATATTCAAAGAAAAAAATTTGTTTTTTTTTTCACCTTTTCGTGATTCGGATCCTCGTTCAGCGAGTGAGTCCTTAGCTTGTGCGTTAAAAACTTCAGCATAGTTCGTCGATCTTTTTTACACTTATTCCCGTTCTCGGACACTTTGTAATTTTGTTATTTTCACTTTTTGTAGAATCTTATTATTTTCTTTTTTTTTTTCGTTTTATTAGCCCGCACGAAATTATAATTTTTGGAAATTGAAATTCCACTTAAACTGCAAGCACCGCCGATGCTCTGGACAGCGAATATGTCCATTCACGAAATTGTACGTCGTAGACAATTTTTCTTTTTTTCTTCAACGATCCACAATTCACGGCGATCCGGTGAATTCCATGGGTCTGTCGTCAAAAGTTCATGTAAAAATTTCCTCTCTGCAAGGTGAATTACGATCGAAAAGAAAATGAAAAAATAAAAGGTCCATAAATTTTTTTTAAATTAAATTAATACTCTATAATGTATAAAAATCAAAAAAAGACTTCTGCGAATTAAACTAAAAACTGTAAATTATGTTTTCACGATTATCTTCGAAAAATCGTGACAATATGACTTCGCGTTATTTAATTCTTTCGAGATTTTCGCTCGTTAAAAAAAAACATTGAAATTTAAAAAAATAAAAAAATAAATAAAATGTCCATAAATTTGAAAAAAAAATTAAATTAATACTCTATAATTTATAAAAGTTCAAACCCCCCCCCCCCTCCTCCCCAAGACTCCCGCAAATTAAATTAAAAACTTGAAATTACGTTTCCACAATTATCTTCGAAAAATCGTGGCAATATGACTTCGCGTTATTTAATTCTTTCGAGATTTTCGCTCGTTAAAAAAAAAAACATTGAAATTAAAAAAAATAAAAAAATAAATAAAATGTCCATAAAATTGAAAAAAAAATTAAATTAATACTCTATAATTTATAAAAGTTCAAACAAAAACTTCCGCAAATTGAACTAAAAACTTGAAATTACATTTCCACAATCATCTTCGAAAAATCTTTTGAGATTTTTGCTCGTTAAAAAAAAACAGTAAAATTAAAAAAAAAATCGCAGAGAAGAAAAAAAGATGACCAAAATATATAAAAATAAATATGTATGTAGTATTTGTGCGATCGTGACCGTCGAAAGAACGAGAGAGAGAAAGAGAAAGAGAGAGAGAGAGAGAGATAGAGAAGAACCGGTGTGTGGTCTAGTAGTCACGGTCGTTGTTGGCCAGACCGGCGTCGGAAACCTTGTGCCTCTCTGTGTAACCTCTTCCTCCAAGCGTAATAACGACGAGAACGCGCAAGAGTAGCCCCAGCGAGGCTCGTATTCGCCGTAGTACGTTCTCGTATCTCGTTTTCATTCAATATATCTATTTTTTTTTTTTCCCTCTTGCCGTATACAAACGCAATTCGTGGGTGGATTATCGCCGGATTATCCGGACGGGAGAGTCCATCGAACTCTATTTAATATTTTTCTCATATCCATTTTTACGTATTTTACAAATTTACCAGGATAATTGAAGTTTGTTCAAATTTTTATGACCCTCATTGCCCCCTCCCCGCCAACAAAAGAATTCGAATGATATTCGTTTTTATCGTAAACGATCAATTTGTAATCTAAGGCATAATTTCCACTCTACCACGTTTCTCGTTCTCTTTTAACACTTTTCTATTTTTTACAATTTTTCTTCACGAATCTTTGTCTTCTCTCTCCCTCCCTCTCTTGCTTTCTCTTTAGCGAGAAAATACATTTTTCACGTATATTACAGATCTACACGAGTAATTGAAATTTTTTGAAAATTCTTCTGACCCTCATTGCCCTCCCAAAAAAAGAGTTCGAATAATATTTGCTTTTATTTTATCGCAAACGATTAATTTGAAATCTAAGGCATAATTTCCACTCTACCACGTTTCTCGTTCGCTTTTATCACTTTTCTATTTTTTACAATTTTTTTTTACCAGTCTTTCTCTCTCTCTCTTTCTCTCTTTCTTTCTTTCTCTTTATCGTTTATTCACTCACCAGCACACTTTTGCGTAAAAGTCACACAATCACCGTGGCACTACTCGTTTTATTTTCACTTCCGGTTTCCTGTGTGGCCCCCCTCCCCCCCCCCCCCCTTCCGCCCCGCCGGTCACCGATTCAACGTGCTCTCTTTTCTTTTCTATCTATCTCTTTTTCTTCCACACAATACACACACACGCGCGCACACACACACACACACTCGCTGTCCTGTGTTTCGCACGTTGCATAAACAGGAATGAAATCGCCAGTTTCGTTATTAATCGCCTTTGGCAGGTTCGAGGGTAGTTCCTCCTCGATGTACGCGTCGTTGCGCGAAAATTTTCCTCGTTATCAGGTTTATCGTCATTCTTCTACGCTAACGTGGAGTTCAGTGGAGAGTTTTTTGTTTTTTTGTTTTTTTTTTTGTTACTGGGATGCTTTTAGAAGGAAATTACTTGAGAGAATGATCGTAAATCGGTCCCGACGACGACGATGACCCGTTGCACAAGTGGTCACGTCGGTATTCCCCGTGAAACATCTCTCACTTTTGCCACTCGTACATTCCTCTCGTGTCCACCTCTTGCTCGTTTTTTTTCTCTCTCTCTCTCTCTCTCCCCTCGTTTCAACGCTCGCCGATGTATTTCCTCGAGACCGCACTCTTTATTATCTCTCTCCGTTTGTACAATTTTCTTTTCCGATCTAAAAGCTTCTATTCCGACGCACCGGATTTTCTTCGTAAACGGGCAACAACGTTTTTCATCTTCATTTTCCCAAACGAACGAGAGCACCTTTTTTCTTCTCATTAGTTACGATTTTGTTGTTGTTGTTGTTGTTGTTCTACAGGAGTACAAGAGGAGTACAATTTGCAATTCTAGTCGTTGAACGTACAGCGGCAATTCTTTTTACCAATTTCTTTATTTTTTACAAAATTTTTCAACAGAAATGTCTCATCTTTTTACACTTCACGTTAATCATTTCAACTTTTATTTTTATTTTTATTATTTCTCTCTTACGTTACCGTCGTACACAGAATCCAGCAGATGTCTCCTCGCGACGATGCTGACCCTTTCTTTCAAGAGCAATCCTCATTTTTTTTTTTTTTTTTTGCAAGCACACCCACCCACGAACGTTCTTTACAAATTTCCAGCCTCGATGACTGTCGAAACGTTCTTCTCGTAATTGTAACAATTTTTGTTCTTAGTCAATCGTTCTTTCATCGTCAAACATTGACAATTTCGTTGTAACTAGTATTTGGGATTAAAGAAAGTTAGTAAAACGAAAGAATTAAATTTTTTATTTCAAGTGTTCCCAGTGAGACTGATCTCGTGGAACTCGTTGGACGGCTGGTAAAAACCTTTTTTTCATTCTCTCTCTCTCTCTCTCTCTGTTCACCGGCTCGCTCCGCTAGTGCCTCGCACACACGGCTTGGCCGTTTGGCGCGTCAGACGTTCGCCAGACGCTCACACGATATCGTAACCAACAATTTTATACACACAAACGCACGCACGCGCGCACACACAGTCACGCACGCAACACACACGCGCGCGTACACGGAAACAATTAGCTGAAAAACTTAAGATTTTTCGTTTGTTTCTCGTAATTTTTTTCCACCAACAACGAGCGATAATCCATCGTGTCCTCTCACCGGTAAGCATCGTGTTCCATATCCATTTTGTTCCTCCCCTCCCCTAATGCCACCCTAAGCCGCCCACGAGCATTCACGAGAGTTGTACAAAACGTAAGAGAGAAAATACGACGACAACGACGACGACGCGCCCTTCCGCATCCGCAGTTGTAAATGTCGCGACGCGTTCTTCCTCGTTCCTTTATTTTACAAATTTCCGAAGAATCTCGTCGGACGAATATTTCGAAATTTCACGGGTAGTCCCGAAGCATTGACGAATTAATCGCAAGATTTACGGAGTTTCCGGTTCGCTCGATCGTTCCTCTTTTTATCGTTGCACGACCGTCGAAACAATTTCCGTTTTTTTCTCTTTTTTTCTCCATACAAAACCGTGAGCGGGGGGGCTCTCTCGTACAACCGAGCCCGTACCACTGCCACTTCGCGACTGGTGCGCTACACCGCGGTCTCGCCGCTGTGCCCTCGCGCACGGACCTTCTCCCCTTCGCCGCTTGACGCCGCTGCTGTGCCCGCCGCGCTCGCTTCTCTGTGTTTGTGCCCCCTTGGACGCGCCGCTGCTGCCCGCTGCTGCCTGCTGCTGCCATCAAACACCGACGGCGGCATCTCTCCCACCTTCTCGCGGTTATGCCTCTCTTTTACCTCTATCTCGCCCTCGCCCGCGTCTCGCCGACGACGATAGAGCCAGCGATCCTGGGATTTCTTGAATTTTTCTCGGGTTGTTTTTTTTTTTTCTTGTTTTGTTATTTCTTTTTCATCCTCTGCACTTGGACGTTGAGCCGCAATAAGTGTTCCTTTTACACTGTACATCTGGTACACGGGTAGAATGTTATATTTTTGTCTGGGATTTTATAATTACTATAAGTTAAAAAAAAAAAATGTCGATTACCGCGATCCAGTTGGGGTCGATGCTTGAGGGTGGAAATAGGGTTAGACGGTTCAAAAAATCGATTTTTTTTTAATTTCATAAATTGTTAGTAAAACTATTGAAAAATATGTTCCCAAAATTTTAAATGAAAGTTCCGACTCGTTGTTATGAGCCATCAAAGGGGAAAACAGGGTTAGGACACCGTTTTCTCAATGATTTTCATGAATTTTTTTATAGTATAAAAAATGAATATAATTTATTGAAACTTTGAGAATATTTTATACATATATTTAAGTATATACTATAAAATTTTTATACATATATTTAAGTATATACTGTAAAATATTAACGACCCCATATTGCTTGTTTTCCTTGGTACTATTTTTTCAAACGCGTTTTTCTGAAAACGACTTTTTTTTAACTTGCGTACACTCTAGTTTGAAAAGTTTTCAACCAATCGTTTTGAAAATTGGCAATTACTTTCTTCATAGTATTGCGCTCGATATGAACCTAAAATCGGAATATTATCATTATTTAAAATAATTTTTTTTGTGCAAATAAAGTTGTAAAAAATGGCAAAAAATCATGCTTTTTTGTTTTGACCCCTGTAAAAAATTCAATTTTCTATTTTTTTGATAGCATTTAGGTTCATATAGAAGAGAGACATATAATAAAAGTAAATTTCAACCCCGTTTGATTTCGGATGAAAATTGCGGCTCTCAGAATGTACGCAAAATGCTGAGTCTGATTGTGACCTGCAATATGGGATCGCTAATATTTCATAGTATATACTTAAATATATGTATAAAAATGTTATAGTACATACTTAAATATATGTATAAAATATTCTCAAAGTTTCAATGAATTATATTCATTTTTTATACTATAAAAAAATTCACAAAAATCATTGAGAAAACGCTGTCCTAACCCTATTTCCCCCTCTTAAATCGTTAAAATAATTTTTAGAAATTGTCGTTCCGTTAATTGATGTAAAATATTCATATCACTGCGCCACATGTCTCAGTAAAATGACAAAATATTTGTAGTCCCAGATTCGTTAAAAAAAAAACAAACAAACCGATTAGCTTAAATCAATATCCGACAAGTTGTAAATTTATTTAGTTTGACGAATTGTTAATGAACGACAGTTCATTTTGTTCGTGCTCTTATTAACCGGCCAGTTTTTTTGTTTTGATTAAAAATGACCGTCAAATGTCAACACCATTTGACAGAACTGTTATCGCCTTAGTAAAAGCAAAACAAAAAATATATTCTTCCTAAAATTTATCTTCCTCCAACAACCGAAATTTCCATTCCACTCATCGAATCCGGTTGATTATAAGATTTCATCAAAACCACGAGTAACCTCCGTGAGAATAGTAGAACGAAGAAAGAAGAGAAAAAAAAGAACAATTTTTTTTGTCCTCTACTCGCGGCACGAAGTTCGTAAAAAGTCACGACTTCATCAGGCGATACTTCATCGCTTTCCCTTCGTTCATCTCCCTCCCTTGCACGATCGCTTACAAGACCGCGGTACTCGTTTCTCCTTGTAACTTCTCCAGTCTTCTCGATACTTCATCGATATTGCGGCAAGGCATTATGCACTAAAAATATCTACGGTACCCTCGTACCATTATTATCATTATTATAATCATTACAGCCACATTGTTATCATTATTATTTTACGGGCCGCTGTCTTTCTCTCCGCTGTACGAGCGCGTGTATGCCGTATAATACAACCCAGCGAGAGGTGGCTTGTGTATTGTACGCGGTCACGTACGTATTAAAGGGCGCCGAGGATTGGAGGAGAGGGAATGGAGGCTCGCCGAGCAGAGCGTGCCTCTATATATACTCTCCCCACCTCGCGCCTCTTCATCTCGTTTTCAGTACTACATACACCTCACCTCCTGCCCTCTGTCGAGCTGCAACGGAGAAAAGCGATACAGAGCTTTTGCACCCACCATCGCCCGTTCCCCATCCCTCCCCGCCCGACGATATGCGGCTAGACGCTGATAACGATCCTGCAAGTTTAAATGTTCGCTCTCCCACCCTCCCCGCCTTCCTCGAAGCTCTTCTGAAATATCCACTCGGGAATATCATCGTTATTTCGAGAATATTTGTTTTTGTTTTTTCTTCTTTTTTTTTTCATTCATACAGTCGAATGTTTCCTGGTACGAGTCGATTTTAATGATCTTAGGTTTCAGCTTTTCTTCCATTTTTTTTTTTTCGTTTTTGGTGGGAAGAACATAACCTTTGAAATATCGCGGTGATGCGTGTGGATGTGCATTGGGAAAATGATTATTGACCGGTGGCGCTTTGACGCGGAATGAGCCGATTTTCTCTCAATCTATATAGAGAGATGCGATTGTACGTATATCGTACGTTAATACACGTCAGGTTCAGAGGGGTAAACGTAAACCCAAGGTCCGTCACCCATTCACAAGCCCAAGATCCCCTCGGTTGGTAGGCGTGAACGTTCACTCGTAGTGGTAATACTGTACAGGAAGTGTACGTGTACACGAGGCGTTCCGGGACAAATCGACAGGTACACTTCCGCGGATTTGGTAGACATTTTTTTTTTTATTTCGTTCTTACGATCCTAAAAGTCAGCCATTTTGTAGATGCATGGCATGTCGGCCATTTTGTAGATTGAATTCTTTTGGAAACTCTCAATAACGATACGTTTTTTTTTAAATTCTTTTCGAATATATGAGAAGAGAAATCTACCGAAAAATCTGTGCTCTAAAGTTTTAGCAATAACGTATAAAAATTGTGGAGCAAATGTAAAAGGGTTAGATTTTCAGCAACCCTCTGATGTGAAATACCACGCAGATACATTGATAAACATTCGTATATCGATTGCCGACAAACAAAAGGTCTCAACTCATAGCGTTTTACTTGTTAAATTGCTCGAGCTAGGTTTTGTTATATATATATATATTTTTTTTTTTGAGTTGCTATATATCATATTCGCCCTGAGCTTTTGCTGTCGTACGCACGTATCGCTCAAAGCTCCCACTGTAAAACGTAAACCGTCCGCGTATATAAACCCCCAGCCCCCTCGATCCATCGTATATTCTCGTTATCTATCCGTCTCCGTTTCACCTGGCGTCTATCTCACTTCTTGTTACCTCTCTTTGACCAAACCCACACGGGGGCACTCGTGGCGAATGACGCGAAAGTTCGCGACGAGTATCACGACCGGGTGGCGGAGAGAGAGGGTACATATACGAGTGGACGAAGCTCTCGTGGATGACCCAACCTTTACGTTACGAAGCTACGAAGCGAGAGAGGAGAGAGAGGCGGGTTGAGAGATAGCATGGGTTAATTTCGTTTTGCTCAATGAATGCCCCGTACGTGTGCTCCTCTCTCCCTCGAACTACACACACGGTCTGTTCAATAAATGCTGAACCATCCTTTTTCCCCATCAACCCGACGAGTCCATTTCAGTCCCGTGAAAATTTCAAGGGATTCCGGGGGGAAAAAAAAAAAGCTCTCGTACTCCCCG
Organism: Oxytorus armatus; assembly: GCA_958009045.1. Lineage (NCBI taxonomy): Eukaryota > Metazoa > Arthropoda > Insecta > Hymenoptera > Ichneumonidae > Oxytorus > Oxytorus armatus. The sequence continues at coordinate 4,285,305 of OY253746.1, read as the reverse complement.
GAAATAGATTTGTACGAGGAAACGATCGGGATAAAGAATGAAGCGAGGAATTTTAAGATCTGGCCAGTAGTGGACTAAAGAGCGTTAAATTAGAATTAATCATTTTTATATGATTTTTATCGATCGACAGCAATCATTGTCGTACAACGTGAATTCTTGGCGTTAAAAAATAATTATTCCCACCAATTTCCAAAAGATAACGGTTTTTGTTTGCTTTGCTTAGAACAATAATTTACATCATCGGTGACATTTTTATTTTCGATGGCATATATTCGTTTCAAATTTTTCTTTTTTTTCAATTGATATCAGTGCCGAGTGCCTCGGTTATCGGCAAAAAGTTCAATTATACCGGAAGTCCAGTGAAATTCGGGAATTCAGAGCGAAGAAAGAATTGCCAATGGAAAGAAACTGATTATATAAATGTCAGGGATGGTTCTGGTGCGGTGAGAATGAGATTTTTTTTTTTTCCTCACGGATTGCCAATAAGTCTTTCACCTTACGTTTTCTAAAGCCTCGATGAGACTACTGTTGTCTCTCTCTCTTTCTCTATATATATTTCCCGTTCCCCTTTCTCCTGGGAACGAATTTCTAATCAATAGTCAATGCCCACAGGACGTCGCTGAGTGCTTTCGGTTGAATACAACCTTATGTGTGTGTGCTATATATAGCATATGTCTATAAATATATATATAGTACGCATGAAACGAGCCGAGCTCAGCGAATCCGGAGGGTCAACGTATACCATCGACAGGCCATTCTCAGCTTTTATCCCAACGTCCTAAAAAGACGCCCCAGGTACAAATTCTAGCACTAAATCACCCCCCCACCCCCTCGCCGTCGCGTCAAGGGGCGCGTGACTTTTTCCTGTAATTTCCTACAACCCCCCCTTCCGGAACGTACCAGAATTCTATTCAACCAATTTTCTCGCTAAGATTCAGCAAAATTTCGTGCCACTCCGCCCGTCTAATCCGATTACCAAGTAGAGGCCCAATTCCTCGAGAAATTTCACCTATAATTGGCAATATATTTATATTTACAAAAAAAAAAAGGTACAAAAAAGATTGTCATTACTTAAATAATTCAATTGTAAATTCTACTGGAATATATCAAGCGCGATTCGTCTTAATAAAAAAAAAAAAAACACCCTGGACAATGTTCTCTCTCGTAAAAAATAAATATGTTGGACGGCGCGCGTTTCCGCTATATTCGCTCGGACGGAAGTACGAATGTATTTTCCCTTCGCCGATAATCTTCACGTCGATTCGAACATCGAAGGCACACTCGTTGGTAGATTTCATTTGTTTTTTTTTTTTTTTAGATCTACCTTGCAGTCTTATGATTTCTCTAAGTTCAAAATTCACGACCTCGTCTCGAGAATCGTGATTAAGAAAAAAAAAACAAAAACAAACTTGGAGGATAAAATGTTGAGTTTTGAAGATTCACAGTTTGGTCTCGTGCTTCACTTTCGCTCTTAACAATTGATTGGGTCTCAGGAGACCGTAAGAATTGCTAATGTAACAACCGAGCGGGCCCATCGGCGTTACCGATGGATTTGCCTCGGGATTTGGCAAATCTATCGCGTCACCGTTCTCGTACGGAAAACAACGTGTATGAATCTCGTTGGGACCTTGACCGTAACCATTTTGCGTACGAGCTTGCAACTCAGAGTCCGTTTCCTCCTCGTTGTCGGCGCTGTCAACGTCGCCTTAAGAAAAAAAAACAAATTACACAATTAAACTACGGTATTACGTCGTCGAAAAACGAAAACCAACAAACGAGTTCTAAATGTGTCCACTAGGGCGATTACAAAAGAAACAATTTTTTTTTAGATTAGCTTCCTCGCGTAGAGGCTTGTACTTTGTAATAAAACGAAGTAGCTATCGTGATAGGAGGGAGGAACGAATAAAATATTTACTACAGCCTCAACGATGATCGAAAAAGTCATTAAGTCGCGATTCCTACGGATTTTTTTTAGCGCCCATGTAAGTTGAAAAAATTTTAACAATCTTCGACGTAGCCAGCAAGATTTACCAATGAATAATTTATTATTACTAATAATCTTGTTGTAATAAATTTTTCTCTCTCATACCGTCCGAACTGTTGGTCGATGGAAGATAAAAACGCGATGGTTGCAACTTGCTCGCGGGTCCCCGTCGTTCCCTCAACGGATTATTCGCATTGTTGTACTTGAATTCCCGCGGAAGCGTGTAACTTCTCGGCAATGAAACTTGACTACCCTCTATATCGCTCACTTCGCCCTCGCCCTCGCCATCGCCCTTGGAACTCTCCTCCTCGCCGTTCTGACTCGATCGCAATCTGAAAAAACGCGATCTGTGTTCACAAAAGTGTAACGTATGTTTTTCGAAAAATTTCAAAACCCGAACGCTTCCAACAATTCCCATCAAATTTAATATCACACCATCATTGTCCTCCGTGTAATTTGCCAGAAAAATTTTTCGCTCGATGACGCAAAATTTCTCTGTCCTGAAGCGATAATAGTAATTTTTGCGAGAAAAAAAAATTCGATATTCGTCGAATTTTTAGCTCTCGATCGAATTACCTGTGTCCGGAGGGTGTCCAATGTGGAAAATGATGAGGAAGACAATGCGGTGCCAATAAAATTTCCGGCGTATCGGCTCTGTCTCTCTGCGAGCCTTTCCAAATATTCGCCGGATGCGAGGTCGGATGATAGGGCGACGAGGGTGCCGGTGGCAAAAGACAATGCATTTTTATCGGCGGCCATGAAGTTAGTGTTATACCACCGCCGCCACTACCGTTCGCCTCGGTTAACGGAGCCGGCGACCCCGATAACGGTGAATTTGGCGAAGTATGTAATTTCGTATTGGGCGGTGGTTGTTGATTAGTCGCCGACAGAGAAGACGAGAAAGATGACGTTGATGCTGACGGTGGGGGAACGAGTTTTCCCTCTTTTATTTCCTCCTGAATGGCTCTCAACTCGCGCAACTGTTGTTGCTTCTTCTCGCGCAACTTTTCCCGTATAAGATTGACATTCAACGAACCAACGGCAATGTCAATGTCATTTTTCGGTGCGGTCCATTCGTCCTCCTGAAATAACGGGAAAAAAAAATAGTAACGATTCCTCATGCAATTTAATAAAGTTTATTCTTTATTGTTAAAAAAAAAAAAAAGATCCGAAAACTCACTTGTGTTACCGCTGACAATGGCCTTTTCCAAAATGGAATTAACTGTCGCGTGTTACCACTCCCGTTTGACCACTGTTTCGTTTCGCCGATACTCGTCATTGTCTGTTGAATCGGTGGCGGTACAAATGTCGTTGGTTTCTTTTTCTTTCTATTGAGATTCGTCACCGTTGGATTTGCAAAACGACAATTGAAAACACCGGGAATACCACCGTTGCTCAATTTAACTTTTCTCGTACCGTTCGCCAGCGCTATTTTCTTCTCGTCACCGTAATCAATTTGCTTCTCCTCCGGTATGTCCTGTGAACGTTCGAAAAATCATAAAATCAGGAACTTGCAACAAAATCATAGGTTAAAAAACGAAATAGTTGCATTTTTTTTGGTTAAATTCCATTGTGATATCTTGAAAGTACCTGACTCGACAACGTTGTCACAACGTTATTTCCATTCATACGGCCACCCGCCTCGTATCTCAGTCTTCTTACGTGAAAAAATCTATAATAAAGTCCCATGAAGAAGAGACCACCGAAAAATAATGCAAGGAGTATGAGCACTAGTATAATCGGTCGTGGATGATGTTGAAAAGGCTGAAGATCACTGCCGTTTACACCAACTGCCCATACGCCGATGAGTAAACTGTTTTCCAGGAACATCACCGTATAAAATATTATCTAAACAATTGGAATAAATTTAGTAATTAGCAATGCGGGTAATACGTTTAAGTTAACAATGTATTGTATTAAATATGCTTATTGCTTATTAAAAAATGCTTAATAAAATAAGATATCCTCAATTAGAGACAAAATTCACGAAAAATTTCTACTTATTTTCTAACAAAGATTTTTCTTTTTTGCTTAAATCACCAAAGACTCTCACCATTTTCTGTCGATGATTAGTTTCGTGAAGATTCACATAAGCGAATACATAAACGAACGCGAGCAAAGATGCGAGAAACGCTTTGCGCGAGAATGTGAGTCTCTCGCCACCGTGAAAGAGACCATCGGGCGTTAGTAACAACCAAGTTAACATCGATAGCCAATGTAATGCCATTACAACAAGTAACCATTGTCCACCGTAGAGCGAGGCGTAAACAACGAGAGCCCCTACACGGGCGCTCACTGTACCGAGACGCCAGGCTAATTGTGCCAATACACCGAGCCACGTGAGAACGAGACGCTCGAGATTTCGTAATCTCGCTGCACCTTTGCTGAAACTCGCGACCGCCCAACAAACGCTCCATAATGAGAGACCGGCCGACACTGCCGTTAATTCGGCCAATTTGTCACCCTCTCTCGTGCTTATTTTATCCATTTTTTCACCCTTCACGGTTTGCTCGCTACCAATCCCGATCGAAAGTAGATACAATTGGAGTAGTAACATCGGTGCAGCTTCGCAAAATGCGTGAATTAAACGCAAGACGCAGAGCTCTCGTACCTACGAAAATAAAAATCGTTCGCATATTGTTTAAGGTCTGGTAACTTAAGCCGATTTTCATGTCTTTTTTGGAGGGCGTTTTTTTGTAGGAAAATAAAAATGAATCGTTTTGGATATTTAGGATGTTTTTATTTAAATATTGAAGATACAAAAAAAAAATTTTTTGAAAAAATTGAATAGTTTATTGTTATTATTATTATCCATCGAAGTTGGCACCTCGAAAAAAAAAGCGCGTGGGTGGCCCCGGTGATTTTGGCTCTTGATGTTATCTGAAATCAAAAATTCTTGATAATTCTTGATCTATAGACGTGTCATTCTGGTCGGTACTACTGAAGTTAAATTTCATGGATAAATAACAAAATGGCGGACTTTGAAAAAAAAAAACATTTTTTTCCAAAAAAACTTTATTTATCCATGAAATTTAACTTCAGTAGTTCCGACCAGATCGACATGTCGATAGATTAAGAATTATCAAGAATTTTTTATTTCAGATAACATCAAGATCCAAAATCACCGGGACCACCCACGCGCTTTTTTTTCGAGGTGCCAACTTCGATCAATAATAATAATAATAATAATAATGACAAACTATTAACTTTTTCAAAAAATTTTTTTTTTGTATCTTTAATATGTAAATAAAAATATCCTAAATATCCAAAACGATTCATTTTCATTTTCCTACAAAAAAAAACGCCCTCCAAAAAAGATATGAAAATCGGCTTAAGTTACCAGACTACTACCTTAAGAAGGACATAACAATTCAAATAGGACTGTATTTTATTTTCCTATTTTGCTAAAAAAAAATACGTCAAATAAAAAGAGCATTTGTATGGGAACATATTCAATATTCAAAAATTTCTTTCAATTTTCTTTCAATGCATCCATTAACAATACAACTCTACCGATATTATCAATCATTATTATCGATACTATAATTATTATCGCACCTCGTGCTTGACATAGGTCAAATCTACGGGAATGAAGAGTTTGAAGTATCTCCACAGTACTCCGATCTGCGTTGAATGAAGCAAAACGACGCACCATACCGTCCAGCTTGGAGATTTATTTTTTCTGCTCGAATCAAGATCGTTGCTCGTTATGACTCTTGTTAATTTGCCTCGAGCGCCCCAGAGATACCATCTCAGACTAACGGTCTGTAAAACAAACATTCGATAAACCCTCAAATTGTTACGCCGTTACATCGGACCGTGTGAAACCTGAACGCCATTCTCTCAAGCTAGTTCTTTCGGATCGACTCACCTGAGAAATCAGCAAAGCCGTAATTACCAGCGCGACGCTTATGGGAAATAGCGCCGGCGGAGCTGCTTGATGACGAGCGAGAGCATAAGCCATCGCCAGATCAAAAACAACGTCGCAGAAGTAAGAGGCAAGCGATATTATGTTGAATAATACGTCGCACAGAGGCAAAAATTCGTGCTGATGCTGGAGCTGCTGATTCTGGGCCATAATGGGCCTACGTCGCCCATTTGGACCATCCAGCAAGCTCTTACCGCCTCATTGGGGTAAAATGAATTTCCTGCAATCGCGTCTATTTTATAAACATTTATTTTCTATTTTACAACAATGTCCCGGCCAGTTTTCGTTTGAAACGACAAGTTTTAACAAATTATCTATTAAATATCTATCATAAGACAATAATAACAATAATTTGTGCTTTAAAATGCTTATGTCTTTTAACTCGTCGATTGAAGTACATTTTTCACATTACATATATCCACGAAACTTTCTCCGTATCTCGCGGAATTTAAATTATTTAAAAAAAAATTATTCAGTATCCATTGCACATGAAATCCTTGAGGGTTCATCGACTTCGAGAGACAATGTACTCTATAAGCGTATCTCGGTTATAGTACAGTTCGAAATACAGGACAGACAGAATTTCTATACCTATGTATGCATATATTTATACATATAGAAATACACGTACTCACCGCATTCCTCACGTGTCATTGACGAGTTCGAGTTCGCACGATTGATATTCCTTAACCTGTGGAGGTTGCGTTATTCTCCGCGACCTGGACCAATCTCTCTGGTATCCATGGAATTTCTCTTCCACCCCCCTCCACTTTCACAAAAATGTTCAATTCTGTGTTTGTGTGTTATCGAAGGACTGATATGAAGAGAGAAAAAAATGAGCCTCGGTTTCTCTATCTGTTTCTCGAAGGATATCCGGCCGTTTTGTAACTCGAGAAACATTAATTTTTACGTGAGAAAAAAAGAAGATACGAATTTAATTTTCTCTCTCTCTCTCTCTCTCTCTCTACCTGTTGATTCCGACGCGTACTTGTATATTTTATATATGGCCTTCTCGATGCCTCTCGCGCATTATGTCCCTGGTTACGAAAATGCACGCGAGCAGCATCCCCGCGAGCTCTCCTCTCTCCTGCTCGACGCGCGAGATGAACAGTGGCGACTTCGTTGAGAAACGCGAGAAGCTAAAACCTCCTACGACAATTCGCCCCCACAGACACAAATAATCCAGCTTTGGAATTCTCAAGTTCGAGGATTTCTATCAGGGTCAATAGAACTGTGAATAATCGTGGAGTTTGATACGAACCAAGGGATACTGGACCAAATACAGAGATGCTGAGATGTCGAATCCAAAAGAATCTTGAATATATTTTCTCGTAGGAATTTAAGAAAATATTTAAAAAAAAAAGCTTTGTACGAGATTTTTCGTAATTCATGCAATTTATTCATTTACGTATATATATTATTTATTTAATATTGTACATTGAAGTATTTCATTTTTTTTTTTTACAAACACATCGTATCAAAATGCAGACTGTTTATCCTCGTTACGAATTTTGTGCACAAAGACAAAAACGATGAGAAAAGTAAAATGACAACTTGAAGGTTTTTGATTATGCATTGTAAATTATGATACAAGAACAATGTTGTCTGTTGTATGCAGTATATATACATGCTTGACGATGCGATAAATATATATATATCTCTTGTTATTGCACCAGGCCGTTGGAAATATAACGTGTATCAAATTTTTCATATTTCTTTTTTTTTTTTGGGAATGATTAGAGAATTATTTCGTTTTTGAAGTTTCTCGTTAGCTCTTTGTGCGGCAGAACGATCGAGTTCAGAAGAATCTTTCCGGAGGCGAGACTCACGCTTGTACCTGGGTGCGAACGATGATTGAGATATTTTTGACAATAATTCCATTAATATTGATATCAGAGACGGACAAAATCTAAATTTGTATATTAGCAAACTAAAACTGTTATTTTTACCATTCAAATGCTGCTTCAACTTTTGAGGGAAAATTTTACCGACCAACGAATCTATTCCCACGTTTGATTTTGCCAATCTCTGTTTTAAATTGAATTCGTCCTTACCGAGTATCGTGATGGAAGGATTCAATTTTCCATTTACATTGAAGAGCGGTGGATTCTCCATTTTGGCAAATGGTTTATTTGGATTAGGATCACAAGGTGTACCCTCGACACGAGCCCACTCTCCAACAACGCTACTTCGTCCAACTATACTGTGTAGAACGACCGAATGAGCCTGAATTTGAGCATCAGCGAGAACGATCGATTCGCGAATTCTCACGCCAGCTCCGATTACGGCATTTGGCCCGATACTGACATTTGGTCCAAGCTGCGATATAAAAAATTCGATTTTTACGATTTACTTTTTGTTTTCCAACACTACCAGGAAAAAAGTCAGGCACCAATGGATTAAAAATGTATCCTCTCCGAATCTTCAATCTCTCCTTACCACAGCACTCGGATGCACAACGGCCGACGAATGAATATAAACATCATCGATAATATTACATTCACCGTCCGACGAAAGGGCCAATCTCTCGGGATGTTTGGCTCTATAAAGATTCAAGTAATGCCTGTTCGAGTATATAGCTGATCCAGCCGTTTTCACCTGTGACCACCAATTTTTTACTGATACAGCATTTAGCATACCAGTACCAGCGAGTCTCGTAAGGACATCTTGCTCCAGTGCTATGTGCGCCGGATCTTTTCCATTGCCGTTTGGATGTCTGTAACGACAGGAAAATCGTTAAGACATTAGAAACATCGAAATTTTCAATTCCCTAGTGTCCAATGTCTATAATTATCTCATTTATGCACTTCTAATAATGATGCAATACAACGTGAAAAGTTAATAAAAAAAAAGCGTCAATTAAACGATACAAATTTTAATTGAAGCCTTGTAAATGTCAGAGGAAAACTTAAAATGCAAAAACCTACGAGAGATTGTCTTGCTCATGTTTGGCATAAAAAATTTCCGCTATTGTTGGAAATATATCCGGTGAGATGACGTAAACGCCGCAGTTAATGAGAGTCGAGACAAATGTCGAAGGTTTCTCAACGTAGTGAGAAACTTTGCCGTCTTTGGCCAATACCAAACAACCGTAATTCAAGGATTGTTGTCTCGTCGCCTCTGTGCTCATTATCGTTATCAGAGACTTTGATTCTCTGTGAGATTCCAGTATTTCGAGTAAGGGAAAATCCGCGCATACATCGCCGTTCATGACGAAAAAATGATCGGGAGATCCGGCTCTTATTTGATCTCTGAAGTGATAAAGACCGCCCGCAGTACCCAGAGGCGTAAATTCTTGAAGGTATCTTATGGTTATTGTGTACTTTTTTATCATCTCTTGGAGAAACTGTTGCAAATTATTGGCCGCGTAAGAACCTATTATGAGCAATTCGCTGAGGCCCGATATTTTTGTACAAGCCTCGATGTGATGCTCTATCATCGGTAATCCAGCCACCGGGAATAAAGGCTTTGGTATGTCCAACGAGAGAGGACGGAATCTGGTGCCTTAACAAAAAAATTACAATGGTTAAAAAGTTTTATAGAATCTGGAATTGCGATTTATAATGGAATGTACAATAGACTTAAATATTCCACAAGAATATTATATCGGAACAATTGAACGGTATATTGAAAACGGCTTTTGTGGATATATAAGTTGAAATGATTAAATAAGGATAAGAAAAAGGAAAAGCAAAGATAAATCAAAAATATAAAGAGATGAAAATATTCCCTATAAAGGAAACAAGGTTACTGAGTTATGAGGAATTATCACATGAAAATGATTATTTAAGAAATAAGCGAGAGTACAAGAGACCTGTAAAACTTGAATATATCGCTTTGAAATTTGTAAAGCTACAAGAAAAAAAACAAAAGTTAGGCGGATCGAAGAGCAGATTAAGATAATAAAAAAAGTTAAAATATCAAGTTTTGTGTTTAGGTGCTCTGGATGATCGTAGTAAACGATTGTTATTAACGATGTACGATAGACTTAAATATTCCACAAGAATATTATATCGGAACAATTGAACGGTATATTGAAAACGGCTTTTGTGGATATATAAGTTGAAATGATTAAATAAGGATAAGAAAAAGGAAAAGTAAAAATAAATCGAAAATATAAAGAGATGAAAATATTCCCTGTAAAGAGAACAAGGTAAATGAGTTATGAGGAATTATCACATGAATATGATTATTTAAGAAATAAGCGAGAGTACAAGAGACCTGTAAAACTTGAATATATCGCTTTGAAATTTGTAAAGCTACAAGAAAAAAAACAAAAGTTAGGCGGATCGAAGAGCAGATTAAGATAATAAAAAAAGTTAAAATATCAAGTTTTGTGTTTAGGTGCTCTGGATGATCGTAGTAAACGATTGTTATTAACAATAAAAATTGCAAATTTCTTACCCTTCAAGGGACCACCTATCAGTATAACGGCTTTTATCATTTTTTAACTTATTATACTACCTAATATTTGGTAGTAAAACGATCGTAATTTTTCTGGATAATTTTTAATGATCAACGATAAGAAATGATTACAATCAACTACGTGACTGACACGTCGTACGTCGTGTATAAACAAGCTGAACAAGACTTTTCTCCTGTTCTCCGAAACGAATACGAACATGCGCACATGAGAGCAAGTGCAAAAGAATTTGTTATTTTTTTTTTTTTGTCACGATACTTTACTAATCGAGCCGATATTGTTCGATTGTTAATTTTCTCAAAACGATTGATATATCGGATAAAAGACGAGAACAGTAATCCGAATTTTTCGACAACGTTTATTGATCTTCTGTTTTACGGTCTTTTACTTAGGGCCGGTTGTTCTACATCTCGGTAAACTTTACCCGACGGATAACCAATGATAAAGTGTGGGTTTATCCGTCGGTTAAATCTTACCGAAAGATGGAACAAACGGTCTTTAGTATATCTTGCTATTATTACCGACTGGATATTGCAAAATGTCAAAGATTAATAGAAAAAACGTTTAGCTTTGGAAACAATATTTTACACAGCCATTTTCTGAATATCAATAACAAACCATTGTATTAATTACGCACAATAATCAAAAATGAAATTTATATGTTAAAATCGCAATTAGTCACACCAGATCACTAGCGCCGTCTTACAGCCGCCGCCTGCATCTTTTCGAACATCTTGCCTACATATACTTGTACGCATTTTTTTTCATGATTCCTTCACATTCCTTTTCCCGGTATGTGCGAGTTTCAAACAAATAATATATATACTCAATTGTTAATAACGAACAAACAATAGACGACAATCATTCGAAAAATTTTTTTATTAACGCAAAGGCGTGAAAATCGTAAGTATACTTAAGCTCAATCACGAAATAGTTTTGCGACTTTTGCAGCGTTTCGAAGCAGCGAATGGCGGTTAACCTATTTGTGTTTCTATAATCTCATTTCGTCATTCACGTTTTTTTCTCATTCTTCAACCAGATCTCTGTGAATTCTTGTGAGAACAACATCACGAGAATGTTCAATCAGAGCGGAACACTGGGTAGCGGTACAACACCAACGGCAAATCCAATGAAAGATTTTGAGGTTGTTTCGCCGCCCGAGGATTCAATTTCGAGTCTTGCCTTCAGTCCAGCGTCGATCCCACAAAATTTTCTCGTTGCCGGCTCTTGGGACTCCAATGTTCGCTGTTGGGAGGTGGAACAGTCCGGAAAAACAGTACCAAAGTCTATGCAGACTATGGGAGCACCGGTTCTCGATCTGTGCTGGAGCGACGTGAGTTTTGCAGTTACTATTGTTATTAGCGACTGATAGATGGAAAAATTACACGAAACGCAAGCTAGTTACATTCATGTATTTCATATGACGTGGCATAATCTCATATTCATTTGTGTTTTCGTTTAAAATGACATTATTCGACTCGTTTGTAATTTTAGGACGGCACAAAAGTATTCATGGCCTCTTGCGACAAGATGGTAAAGTGTTGGGATTTAGCTTCGAATCAGAGCGTTCAAGTGGCAGCTCACGACGCTCCGGTGAAAACTTGTCACTGGGTCAAAGGTTCCAATTACTCCTGCCTAATGACCGGCTCTTGGGACAAAACTTTGAAGTTTTGGGACACTCGTAGTCCAAATCCCATGCTCACTATCAATCTTCCAGAGAGATGTTACTGCGCCGATGTGGTACGTCTATTATTATTATTACTCCGCAGGTCCTTTTTAATACGCAAAATTAAAAGTCACTCTGAAATCTATAATTTCGTTTACAATTTATTGTTTTTTTTTTTTTTTTTCCCATTTAAAATTTCAATATTCACATCAAATTACACAATTTTTAGGATTATCCAATGGCCGTAGTGGGAACAGCGGGACGCGGGTTGATTATCTATCAGCTCGAGGGAACTCCGCACGAATTTAAACGCGTCGATTCGCCATTGAAATATCAGCATCGTTGCGTAGCGATATTTCGCGATAAGAAAAAAGAACCAAACGGTTATGCACTGGGAAGTGTTGAGGGTCGTGTCGCTATACAGTACGTTAATCCGGCAAATCCAAAGGACAATTTTACGTTCAAATGTCATCGTTCGAACGGAGCGCCGAACGGTTATCAGGACATATACGCGGTTAATGACATAGCTTTTCATCCGATTCACGGCACATTGGCGACAGTCGGAAGTGACGCTACTTTCAGCTTTTGGGACAAAGACGCCCGAACAAAGCTCAAACCATCGGAACCCATGGAACATCCGATAAGCCGTTGTTGCTTCAACCATAATGGACAAATATTTGCCTATGCCGTTTCTTACGATTGGTCCAAAGGTCACGAATTTTATAATCCCATGAAGAAAAATTATATATTTCTACGATCTTGCTACGACGAGCTCAAGCCAAGATCAACGTCTTAATTCTATTGTTTTATCGTTTGAATTAATCGTGCGGTCCCTGAGTTAAATTATGTATCGTGTAAATGAACTTCATCGTGATTGCATTCCACATTTTTTTTTTTTCATACTCCCTCGAGCTTTTTAAAGGAGTCCTTCAGAAAAAGCAAGTAACATCTCGATTAGTCTACATCAGCAGCATGTACCAGTACATAATGTAACATGTCATTTTTTACTACGATACTTTATACAGAATCACCATGTTTTTTCTTTCAGTTTCGCAATAGGATTCGTAGAGGTTTACTGTAAATATAATAAACCAATTACATTTTTGTATGAAACTTACGAACGTAAAATGAACGAAATTTTCATCGGTCTAAAACGTATTTTCGATTTTTACGAATACGAGGGTGGTCTGAAAAATGTCCGATCTCAACATGAAGATGGCAGCACTTGTCAACAAAAGCCAGGGAATGTGTTTGCGCGTTCTTTGACAAGTTCTAACCAGGGGAGCCGTCAAAATCCTGACAGCCAAAACCCCGAAAACACGTACTATAAAACAGTTTGGTTACACAAGCATGGTGTCGAAATGTTGACATGCACCCCTAAACAGAATTTCAACCAGTTTGGCCGCGTAGTTCAGCGCAGTTGTTGTTTGACAATCGCTTGAGTGAGTCGATGCGAGTGTTTTGTGAAAATGGAAAAAATCGAGTATCTAGCTGTCATTAAATATTTGGTTTTGAAAAGCAAAACGCCTACGCAAATCAAACGCGAGTTGGACACTTTGTACGGGGACTCTGCACCATCATTTCCCACCGTGAAATTTTGGGCAGGTGAATTTAAACGTGGCCGTATCAGTTTTAAGGGAGGGGTAAGAGTTTCAGCGTAAAAAAAAACACTTTTTTTGCGATTTTTTTTCTCAAATATGGATTGAGCAATTTTGTTCGAACCTTTTGTACATTATTGAGCATACTTTTGACAATGTGTAATTTTTTCATGCAGAAATACTGAAGCATAAGCCCGTAACAGAGCTTCCCCCAGAACGTCTTGGAAAAAAAAACAATTTTGCGGTGTTCACTATAACTCGGCCGGAAATTATCTGAAAATGAAAAACCATCAAAATTTAGTCAAATTATAATCAAATCTTGCCCCCAACGTTCTCTGATAATTTTTTTTTTCATTTAAACATTTTTGACGGCCATCTAAAGTGTGAACTGTTATTTTCCACGAAAAATTCCGCCATTTTGTGGGTGGGAAACACCCTTAATGTAAAAAAAAAAAATTTAACTAAACGTTGGGGGGAGGTATTTTATATGTAGAAAATGTGTACAAAGTTTGAAATGAATCGGTCAAGTAGTTTTTAAATGGCAGTGAACACGGACTTTGAAAAAGTAGCATTGAGAAAAAGGCGTCTAAAGTTTATGAAGTGAAAAAGTGAAGAAAAACATTTTTTTTTCCAACTTACACAGAATCATCGATTACACAGGATCATCGAACGTCTAACGACAAACTGACGCTCGTTTCTTCTTTTAAAATATTGTAGTGTATAGTATACACTATATACTATATACACAATAGCAATGAATAAACGGTATACCTGTTCGACACCTGCACTGCTAGCCCGACCGCCCGCAGCTGTTAGAGGTATAGTGTTAAAGGTCAGGAGATTAATAAGACAATAACTTCAAGAATATTGCTTAGATCGGTTTAAAATTTTAAGGACATATTCTTGAAATGTTAAACAATAAGATAAGACAAAAAAAATTCGATTTTTCGAAAGTGAAAACTCATACCCCTCCCTTAAGAACCGTAGACGTTCTACACGTAAAAAAACTGTAACCACTGACGATAACATCGCTCAAGTTCACCAAATGGTGCTAGACAACCGTCGAATTAAAGGTAGAGAGATACCAGAGGCTGTGAATATATCCACAGAACGCGTTTATCACATATTGAGTCAAGCTTTAGGCATGAGAAAGCTGTCCGGATGTTGGGTGCCGTGTTTGCTCACTCTGGACCAAAAACGTGTTCGAATCAACATTTCCAACGCTCTGTTCGCGTTGTTTAGGAGCAATAAATCGGAATTTTGGCGCCGATTAATTACTGCAAATGAAACTTGAATACACCATTATAATCCAGAAACAAATCTACGGTCAAAACAGTGGGCAGAAAAGGGAATCGGCTCCAAAAATGGCAAAAGCTGTTCCTTCGGCTGGGTAAGTGGTGGCGACTATTTTTTGGGATAGTCACGAAGTTATATTAATCGACTATCTTCCAAAAGGAACAACCATTACAGGAGCATACTACGCGTCATTACTTGACCAGGTGAAGGCAGAAATTACGAAAAAATGTCCACGTTTGCAGAAAAGAAAAGTTTTGTTTAATCAAGATAATGCGCCGTCTCACACCTCAACGGTTGCCATGGCGTAAATCCACGAATTACGATTGAAACTGCTTGACCCTCCTCACTCACCGGATCTTGCCCCAAGCGAATTTTGTATGCTCCCTAAGCTACAATTTGCGCTCGCAGGACAGAGCTTTTCGTCGGATGAGGAAGCCATCACCTTTGTAAACAACTATTTTTCAGATAAAAACGCCAAGTACTATTTGAATGGGTTAAAGGGATCGGAGCATCCCTGTGAGAAATGTATAGAGTTACAAGGAGACTATGTAGAAAAATAAAAATAAATTTGAAAAAAAAATATCTTCGTCCTATGTTAGGTCGGAGATGTTTCAAACCAACCTCGTATATTTAGTGACGCTAGTGGTTAAATTCATTAAACAGGGATTATCCAAATTACATTTAAAATTAAGCCTTTACGCTTTAGATTATCATTTTTGATTTTATATCATTAGTGCCGGAAACATAATGATTACATTACTTGCACTATAAATTCCCATAAATATATATAAAATTGGTCGATTTGATCTGAAGTACCCCACATTCGTATATCGGAATTTGTAAACAAGTAGTTGTCTATCTGGCCGCTAGGTGGCATCGACGTCGAACAAACTTCGACCGATGGAAGAGGGCATCCCTCATCGAAAAAACTCACACATATTCATCTTCGCTTAATGCACGATATATAGCGCATACTAACGTTATAATACCGCAGTGTGTTGGAAAAAACAAGTTAATATCTCGTGTGGTGTGTGCGCGGACCATCCTCGGGGCTGATAGTTCGTCGAATGTGATTTATAGAGGCCAAACGAACGCGCCACCCACCTGGCACTAAACGCAATATGTACGCAATAGTCGTCGCGTTTGACGAAATTCATCGATGACGAGCGTCACGAATTATTCGTCGTCGTCGTTGTTTCGTCTCTATACGTTTAACTGTACGACACGAGCCTCCGAAAAAAATCTCGTAAGACGAGAGGAAGAAGAAAAAAAAAACATGGAGTAAATTTTCTGTGACTCCAGTGGTCCATTGTTTTGACGCGTACAGAAATGGCGGATGCTATATTTATCACGCACTTTGTGCTCTTGTTGACATTCAAATTATGCCCAGGTATGAGAATACTAATTTTTCGACCCTAGCTTCATCTCACATTGATCGAAATTTGTGCGATATTGAGGAAAATGCGATTTTTCGATATTGCTCGAAAGGTGTTGGAGATTGAAAAAAAAAAAACGTTCGGCTTAATCTGTCGGGACACTTTTCAATACTGCCAAGAATCTCGCCTTGCATTAATAATAATAATGATATATTTGTCGTAATCAATGAACATTTTTGTACTTGCAACAGTCAATAATAAACAGTGCGACTATCAATAATGTTTCTTCTGACTGGTTTTTTGTAACTGTAAAAATTACAGGCGAGCGACCGAGCAGTCCCTTGCTTGAAGTGCAACAGAACGGTCTGGACAGCGAAGAGCCGACTGACCCTGCGGAGTCGCTTAATCCACGATTCAGTGCCAATAGCGGAGCTCCAAAACGCTTCAAGTGTTACTCTTGCGAGGGAATGGAGTGTAAAAATCCGGAGTTTTGCGACAATGCCATTACCGTAACTTACTCCATATTACAACTTGTTGCAAAAAAAAATATCAATCATTATTATGCTTACAATTTTTGTTAATGATAATCATTATCATTATTCGGTCCACGAATGATTTTGAATCGGTATTTTGATCGATTAATGCCCATTCATCTGTGTAACATGAATTACGATGTTGAAGTTTGCATCGTTTTAACGCAACGAAAATAGATTTTTCAATTTTTAGTTTTCGATAGTGCTCTCGCTTCTCTTGTCCATTTGCGTCCAGATCCTTAAAGGACACCCCAAAAGAACGTTTTAACGATATTTGTCTTAGAAAATTCAACCTTAAGGGGGCTGAATGGTATAAAAAAAATATATTTTCGTTGCATTCTTCGGCATCATCATGAATTACAGTACGACGAAGAACTAAACATGTCGTAGATAAAGAGAATTATCTTTTCTTTGATGGTTAATCAATTATCGATTGTTTAATGAATTAATTTTATATTCTTCAGTGTTGGAAATCGAGTGTTCGACAATCGGACGGCACGGAACGAGTTAAACGAGCCTGCACAACTGAACCCGACCAAATGCCCCTGATATGCAACAAACTTGCGGCCGGAAACAAACACGGAGCTCTGTATCATGTCGAGTGTTGCCAGGCGGATTTGTGTAACGACGGACCATTTCCCATGTTGGAACGACTAAACGGTAGAAACACCAATAATAATCGATTATTCATTTGTTCGTTCTTTTTAATAAAAAAAAAAATGCAGGTCGATAAAGTATTGTTAACGGGGGGGTAGGGTTTTAAAGGCGAAAAAAAAGCATATTTTTATCATTTTTTTGCGGCGACATGAGTAATATAATTTTATTAAATAGAATTACATATTATCGTACAACTATTGAAGTATCTCAGAAAAAATTTTCAATGAAAAATTTTGATAAATAAGCCGGTGACGCTGAAACAAAAAAATTGATATGCATTTTAAAGGTGATGTATTTCTCGAGGTAATCAGGAAGAGTTTTTTTTTTTTTTTTTCTATTTTTTGCAGCACTTGGAAGTGAAAAACGCAATTTTAGCTAAAAAAATTGCGATTAATTTGTTATTAAAAAATTGAAAAAATTGAAAAAATTGAAAAAATTGAAAAAATTGAAAAAATTGAAAAAATTGAAAAAAATTGAAAAAATTGAAAAAATTGAAAAAATTGAAAAAATTGAAAAAATTGAAAAAAAGGAAAACTCCTCCTGATTACCCGTTGATTTATGTGAAGAAGTAATGTTTAAATTTTCAAAAGGATCGGTTCAGTAGATTTTGAGTTCTTATGTTCACAAACTTAAAAAATGACGTTTTCGGGGAAATCGATTTAAAGTTTTTTATACGTGAAAATTCAGGTATCACGGCCGGTCGTTTGAAACGTTAGTTTTACTCCGATTGACTTAAAATTTATACACAATATTCTCGACATATTGTTCATTCAGAAAAAAAAGAATGCAAAAAAAATCATTTTAAACCCCCCCCCCCCCCCCTGGCTTGTGTTACCAAAATTTTTTAAACATTTCCTCAACTTTGCAGATAACGACGGCGAGGATTACGCCGTAAAACTAACCCTCGCTATTCTCGGGCCCATGGTCGGTCTTGGAGCTGTTGCCGGTGGGGTATTATTCTGTATTTTGGCTCGTAGGACGAGAAGAAAACGTCCATTAGCGCCAAGACGCAACAAATTATTGATGGATTCCGAGCTGGAACCGTCGATGTTGCACTTTCCATCACCCTCGCCGACCTCCACGACAACGTATCATCCTCACGAACTAAGAGCAACAGCCGCGGGTGATAGTACGCTCAAAGTAAGTTTTAACATGAAACAACAATTTCGCGATTGTATTACCACTTTGTCGGCCCTTGTTGAGTCCGCCATTAAAAATTTTCCGCACTGTGTTTCAAAGTAGCGACTTCAAAAGTCTCTCGTAGCAGTTACCTTTTCATTTGTTTGAAATGTTAATTTGTCCCCCCAAAGGAATATTTGGACGGTAGAAGCTTGACGAGTGGCTCGGGTTCGGGTTTGCCGTTGCTCGTACAACGTACACTAGCGAAACAAGTGGCGCTCGTCGAGTGTCTCGACAGCGGTGGCAGCGGATTCGGCGGTGAAATCTGGCGTGGTGTATGGCACGGCGAGAGCGTCGCCGTGAAAATCTATTTTTCACGCGACGAGGCAGCATGGGCGCGCGAGACCGAGGTTTATTCTCAATTATTGCCATCACGACACGACAATATACTCGGTTATGTCGGCAGTGATATGACAAGTCGCGCGAGTTGCACTCAACTATGGCTAGTAACGCACTATCATCCACTTGGCTCGTTGCACGATCATCTGAGCTGTTCGCCGCATCCACTCACTCATCATCAGACTCTCAATATATGCCTTGGTATAGCGAACGGCCTTCTTTATCTTCATACGGAGATAAACGGCACCAAGGGAAAACCAGCAATGGCACATCGTAATTTACGCTCGAAAAATATTCTCGTCAAGACAAACGGTAGTTGCGTTATCGCTGATTTTGCTCTTGCCGCGACGCAGGATCGTCTAACGACCGACAGAATAGATCTACGATTGGGTAACAAACGTTACATGAGTCCGGAAGTACTCGAACAAACGTGAGTCTCATAGATTTATTAACGAACGCATAAATCTCTAGTGGAAATAACCAAGATCAAATTTGTTTTGAAGAAATTTCCAATTTTCTATTTACATCATACTTTTCGGATCGTTCTGTATTTCTTGTTCCTCACGTTGTTTTGTTTGTACTTCGGTCAATTCAGCTTGAACGCCGAGTGTTTGGAAAGCTTCCGTTGCGCCGATATATACAGTCTTGGATTGATACTCTGGGAGGTTTGTCGTCGTTGCATAAGCAACGGCGTTGCGCTTGATTACACAACGCCGTATTCCGAATGGCTAACGAGCAGTACTCAGGAGCCGTCGATCGAGGAAATGCGAAAATTGGTATCGCTCGATCAACGACGTCCACCAATACCCAACAGATGGCACTCCGACGCGGTAAATTTTTCCATTATCAATGTTCTCTCAATTTGTATTATTGCGTCAACAAATGTCACGTATCCCTTTGTTTTCTAATTATTCTTACTTTTTTACAGACGTTAGCGGGTATGGGTAAATTGATGCGCGAGTGCTGGCACGGTAAGCCCGCTGCTCGTTTACCGATACTTCGAGTCAAGAAGACGCTAATTAAACTAGCAGCCAATGACCCGCGTGTTCATTTACACCTTGACTGACCAGCGATTGTAAAATCGACTATTACTTCACACTCGTATTTATTATTACCGTTATTCCATCGATTTATCACCATCAGCATCGTTAACACTATGTTTATTCATCTCCGTCATAATCGACCATACGTGTCACCCGCATTTTTTCTCCTCGCTCTATCAACGATATCGGAAAAAAGTAAAGCAAAGAAAATGGATCATCGTCTGTCGACATATCAAAGCCGCCACGACAATTTTTTTCCGTTGCATCGAGTTCATTCGTTTTTTTTCATTTTAGATCTCATCTTCATTTGAAAAAAAAAAATGAGCCCATAGTAGTATTTCCTCTACAAATCGTTCATTTGACGCAAAACTAATAATACTACAATGTACAAATGCCGTTAATCGTGCGGTTGCCATCGAATGCAGTTTTTTTTTTTTTTTTTGGACTTTACTGACGTAAAGAGAATTCAAGAGCCGACGATGAATTTTGTACAGTCGTGAGTCGCTCGTGATTCTCGAAAGACACGTTTGAGAGTCATAATTTAGATGTATTTTTCATGTTACCTTATAATTAGTCGATTTATTATTCTTAAAATCTTCTAAACGATATCGCGTGTATATACCTCTCTTAAGTTTATGCGCTGCACTAATATCGTTTGCAGAATTAATTCGAAAAATAAAAAAAAAAAACGAAGAAAATATCTCGGTCAACAATGAAAGACGTTGTAAATAGCACATTTGTATTGATACAATAATTATATCATAATTAATATTATATGCGTGATTATTATCACTGAAAGTAATCCAAAAGAAAAACAAAAAAGAACCTGAAGAGTATGGTGAAATAAAACTATAAGAGAATGACAAGTTTTATTTACAAAGTTACATATTATGTAAAGATTTAAGACTTATATAAAGAATCCTTTCAACTTTTCACAATGTTACATATTTGTGAAGATTAATAAAAAATAAAAAAAAAACAACGATACAGGATTCATGTGTTCTTATTCCACAACGTTAAAAGTCGTTCCAACAGATGGCTATCTTCGAGAGTTTGTACGCCGATACACATTTCAAGAAATCCTTGAAGATACGTCGGATCGCTATCGGGACTACAGAGTAACAAGATGAATGCGTATCGCCATACAATCGGTTCAATCTCGCTGTAACAGCCCAATAAAAGAGGAAATAACGCTCGCAAACTGGCCCAGTCTCTGTGTGCCAAGGAATTGCGCATTTCCGTTATAGCGTGATTCTCCGAGAATCCCAGAGCAGCATTTTTTTCCTTCTTATTGATCAGATCCATCAGACAGTGCGAAGCAACTTTATCACCGTCGTCGGGTTCCTCGTGCCTCTTTCTTTTTCCGCCTTTCCTTGATGCTTCGCGCAATAGATCCAGTGCCATATTCTGAAAATTTAAATGATTTTTTTTGGTAAATTGAGACACTACAAAACAAGGTTATGCGAGACTGGCTCAGTAGGTAACGAAAAAAAAAAAAAAAAAAAGGAGATGTACGCCGTTCGGTGATGAAAAAAATTTCAGGAAAAGGCAAAGAAAGACCGAGGCCGGAATTTCATGTAGTGTTCGATGATTATTCCCTTGTTGCGGAAATAATCATGTGCGAATGACATTCGGTGGGAAAATTTAGGCCCCACAAATTTTAGAAAAATTTTTGGAACCCACCAGGCTTTTTTTCCCAGCTATTCTGGCGGCAGGATTTGTCTCGTTAATGTGCGCCATCACTGTCAGTTTTAAATATCACAGATCGATACTTCCAGATTACCAAATTTTTGTTTATTGTACCCTATAATCGTCACCGGATGCGATAAATAATAAATCCGAAAAAAATGTCAACACAGCATGGTTATATTTTCGTGAAAAATTCGTCGTACAGTAGCCCCATCTAGACAAAAAGTTGAACTGAAAATCTTACAACCCGGTCGGTGAAAAAGGTCGCGGCCTGCCGGTAATTGTTGCCAAGACGTAAATGACAACGAAGCAGTAAAAATTCCATTTTCGAAAATACATTGGGTGTTAATTTCTTATCTAATGATTATTAATTGTTAGGGAATCATGGACATAGAAACTGAAAAAGTGATCGAGCTTGTATTTTCCGATGGAATACCAGGTGAGATTGAACAACCGTACGCTTCAACCGACTTATCACCAAAGACAAAGATATCCGGCAGGTTGATTTCATATATTTATTATTGAATTAAACTTGATAATTTGTTTCTAGAAACATGGAAAGATAATCCAGACTTTTACCAATATTTGACGAAGCTCGGTGGCTTTGACGTCGATCAATTGAGTAAGTTACTAACTTTCTTTTAATAATTCAAAATTTGGGTTCATCGTTATGACGTTACTAGATCCTTTGCCTTAAGAAAGTTTATCTCATTATCATTATATTAATTGTTCTCAGACAAAGAACCCGATCATTTGACGGACGAGAAGAACACAGTATTGCAGAATACGCAAGAATTGGCTTTCTCCAATTACAAGACATTCATACAAACGGCTGAGAGTTCGAGAGAAATATTTCATCAGGTAATTGAGCATAAAACTGTGAATTCAATTTATAATCAGTCTGTCGCCACTCGGAAACGTAATATACAAATTATTTTTTTAAAGTTTAACGAGACTGAGAGTCATCTGGACAAATTATTGGAAAAAATTCCCAAGTTCGTTGAAAAGTGCCAATTCTTCTGCGACACATCCAAGGATATCAATACCCACAGGAGATTGAACGGATTGACGCTGTCAAAAAATGCTGAATTGCTGGAAATTTTGGAAATGCCCCAGTTGATGGAGTCGTGCTTGCGCAGCAGCCAATACACGGAGGCGTTAGAGATTTCGCAGTACGCTCGTCAATTGGGAGCGAAACACAATGAAATTCCGATAATTTCGGTATAAAAAAATTAACCATTCAATTGAATATTCGTTTTTTACCAAGAGGATGCCTTGTTCCTACGATATTCACGTTTTCCACAGTCTATCGTTGCGGAAATCGAGAACAGTTGGTCGGGTATGGTGGGCCAAGTGGTCGGATCTCTCAGGGGCGATTTACCACTACCGAAGTGTCTTCAACTCGTTGGTTTGTTGCGTTCAATGGAAGCGTTCACGGAACCTGAACTTCGAATAAAATTTCTACAAGCTCGAGACAGTTGGCTGCAGGGTTTATTGAATGCTATACCGAAAGAAGATCGTGAGTTAAATAAAAAGTGCAAACATCAAATTGGCGCACGAGTGAATATCATAAATTTCAGTTTTCTTTTTGCTATTTCAGCCAATCTTCATTTGACCAAAACTATTGAATTATCGAGGATTCACTTATTCAACATAATAACACAGTATCGAGCTATGTTCAACGACGATGATCATCTTACTTCCAGTCGTGAGACTATTGTCAATGATTCGGCGATATTTTATCACTGGCTCGAGGAAAAGGCAACTATCGAGTTACAAGCATATTTAATTAAAAATTTCTGCATCGCGTAGTATTTGTACTTTTCTCATCCGCAGGTCGTGAAAGTCGCTCAATCTCGCGGATAAACGATTTTTATTTTCTTTCTCTTACAGTTAACGCAATTTCTCAATACACTCGAGCAAGATCTACCAGGTGTAACTTCCATCGATTCTGTTCTCGGACAGTGCACCTATTTCGGTCTGTCTTTCGGTCGAGTCGGTGCCGATTTTACAAGTCGAATGTCAGACATATTCGTTCGTGTTATTGGCAACAAGATGCAGAAAAATATAGCAAAAACAACGAACAAATTTGACAAAGATATGGAAACGTTTACTCTCATTAATAAATTGCATCGAATGGATGTTAAAATCGATCCTCAAGTAAAATCGGTGAGTCTATTATAAATAAATTTTGTAAAAAAAAAAAATGGAAATCTAACAATTGCGTTGAATTGCCACGAATTTAGGAAAATCCACCGGAACAACTTGTTGATTTTTATCCACTTGCCGAATATTGCAATGGTTTGATATCGACTTTCAACGAATTGAGATTGTGTTCTCCGGTAGCTTTGTCGGACCTGTGTACTCGTCTGTTAGAGGATTCACTTTACAACGTGGCTAAGGGAATTCTTATTTTTTACAAGCAAGAACAACAGGTACGAACATTTATAAAGTAATCCCGTTATATTCCGATAAGCTCACAAAAGGAGGAAAAAATTTGTCTTCCAGGCTTTCACAGCGGCTGAACGAGAGAATATGATAAAATTCGCCGAGTGTTTTAGCGATCAGTTGATCCCATACGTACAGTATTGCGTACACGCAATTTTTCCACAGGCTCAAATAGCCATTCATTTGGGAATTACCGTGGGACAATTGCAGAAAGAGGTGAGATATCGAAGGAAAATTTACATTGACAATTGGAAGAACTGTTAATGACAAATTGTCTTTTCAGGGAATTACGTATCTTGATCGTAAGCGAATCATCGAGCCTTTGATGTCTTTGCTACCTATTAAAAATATCGTGCACACCTCGTTACCACCGATTACTCCGACAATTAATACATCCGACTCGCAGGACGTAACAATTTCAAAAATTCCATCGGACTCTGACGATTCAGGTTCCAATGTGTCGACGATAAAAACAGAAAATTCCGACACAATCAAGCCCGAGGAAGAACCAACGACTGTTGAATCGTTGGAAGAGGAATCGACGTAGCCAATTGCAATTACACACACAAAAACAAGTACTGTATATAAAATTTGGATGCTATAAATATGTATAAGAGTGCAAACTGTCTATTGGTTCAATTTTTTTTATGGATGCATCACGTATCCTACGTTAGAGTACTTCGCGATACGATGAAAGTCTGTAAAACAAATCTTTGTATAAATTTGAGTAAAAATTGATAATGTGAAATTCAGTACGTTTATTTCAATGCAACTCACCAACGTTTGTGGTCGAATCGCAAGATAATAACTAAAAAACATAAAACTGTGAAACGAAACATTCCAATACATTTTTTTTGCCCTCGCAAAAAAATCGACCATCAACTCATCTAATTTGGCAAATATTTAGATAGGAACTCGCTTTTAACGTTTACACAACAATTTCTACCGTATTAATAAAAAAATCTTTATCCAAGAATTCCTCCCCGTAAACTAAGACATCGCTCCGCGAGTAGTTCTTATGGAAAATGGTCGTTGTCTCGTTTTTTCTCACAACACTCGTACATATCGTCGATTTCATCGACAATCTTGTCCTCTCCAACGTCTCTCATTTTCGTTGGATAATCGTCGTTAGTAGATAATTTGGATTCTCCTTTATTGCATCTCGTCGTTCAACTTGGAAACGTCATTTGGCACTCGTAGTAAGAATTCTCGTTTGTCGAATGGTCTTTTTTGATTTTTTTAACATCATGCCGTCGCCTCTTCGCTTCCTGAACCAATTTTTCGTAATCGTGCTCGTTCCTTATTTTTTTTCAATGCCATTTGTCGCTTCTTGATCGTCTCTTAGCGTGGAATTGGTCGTATTTTCGGATATGCATGTTTTTTGTACTGTATCGGCGAGGACTAACAGATGGTCTTTTAACTTTTTAATTTTTTCTTTTTCTCGTCCGTGACATCACCGCAACCATCTCAGTATTTTTCTTAATGCGTCGCACTCTTGACGATCTTTTGCGTACAGTCGCCCTAGTTGTAGGGACGATCGGCGTGTACAACTGAAATATTCATTGATAATTATATTTAATATTGACAGAGAATTTTGAAAATAATTTGATATTTACAATGTGCTACGGCATACGAATCAAACGAACAAGAGCTTTTCAAGCGGTACCTTTGCAAAAATTCACACGTTTTAATAAACATTCCATTAATTTATCTAATGTGCGCAGTGAAAAAAAACATCCAAGTGTGCTCATTCTGGTTTGTTTAGAGCCAATGTTATCGGTATCTTCGGCATGATTTTTTTCAGAATTGTTAACTTAGAAATAAAAAAAAAAAATCGATCAATCATTCGTCTAGCAAAGATGCAATGTTCCGTGTTCGTTTGTTGAATACGTACGTATCAACCTTTCGTTTTATCGTCGTAGATCTCAAGCGTCCATTGCCCCTCAGTGATTTGTTAATCTCCTGAATCTCTACGACAATTTCTCCGGTTGTCGGGTCGAGTTTAAAAGTAGCAGATTTATTGGCCAATGAATTCTCGATAGTTATCTTTTTTTCGCACGAATTCTCGTTCATCGATGCGTTGCATTTCTCGTCCGCACGACTAGTCGAATTGATCTCAGTCTCGTGGGACAAGCGTTGCTTGTTGATCGTTATTCGGAGTACGGGTCTTTTATTGTCGGAATAACACGGAATAATGGAGATGTTTGAGTTACTGGGATTTTTTGTATTCCCCGATATTGGTACTATGAGAATATCAGGTTTAGACACCAGCTCCGGTTGATAAAGTGACAAAACAGTGTTGGTAGAAGGGGGAAAAGGTGTTACATGTTTGGGAAGAATTTTTCGCAATTTTGGCTGTAATTTTCTCGCTTCTTCGTCGCTAGATTCGTAACTTTTCAGCAACTTTTCTGGCTGAGCAATTTGCTTTGTAGCAAGAATGGGAAATGGAATTTGCCAGTTTTGCTGTAATGGGATTTGCGCATTTATTTGTTGAACGGGAACGAGGATGGGAATTTGAGATGAATAATGAATTTGATAATGCGGTGGCATTAGAATCAAAGGACTCGAACGTATTATTGGCAAATTGCCGTTTGCGTTAATACCAAAATTCATAGTCTGCTTAGTCGATGGAAATGGTGTTGGAAATGGTGTACCGAGGAGGGTTTTAGAGATTATTGGGTTCCGTTGGGATCACAATCAATGTCATGCTCGACGGAATGCATATTGCATATCTAATGATACGTTGGCCTCCAATTCGGCCGTCCAAGCTGATCTGGTCTCTTTTTCTGAAGTATCTCGTCATGCAGTGGAAAACTTAAATAAAAAAATTAAGTCTATATAGTTCTTGAAGATTCTGTGAGGTTATTATCAACGATTCAATGTTAAATTTTGATCATAACCTGTTAAACACTTGCCATTTTCAATTGAATTGTATAAAAATGTTTGATAATTTTACTTCTAAATATTCAAAATATCATAAAATTTGATTTTCTCATATATGTGACGAAAAAAAAACAAACATTGCAATGCTATTGATAAATTTAAGCTATATGGGCAATACTCACTTGAAGTAGAAGAAATTTTTGGGTACAATGTATCTAAAACTATCACATCCGTCGATGCAACAAGTGGCGATTACTTTTTTTTTAATTAAATATTATTCTTGTTTTTTGACATACAAAGTAAGAAATATTGTCGAGATTCTCAAAGCAAATAAATAATAAACAAATGACGTTTAAAAAAACTTTCCGTGAATAGACGACAGATGGCAGCAGCGTTGTTACGCAGTGGTTCTCTATGATCTTATGACTTTTTTAGTTAAACGAGAAACAGCTGATCGGCCGGCAATAGAGTCAAAGTTCATTCAACTCAGGGGGTGTTCACTTGCATTCAAAAACCACGGCTCTATTTATTAGTTCACGTGAGAAGGAACGTGTCCAGAGTGCGCCACTATCGACGCACAGCTAGCGCGCCTTACATGGTAGGAGCGAAAAGTAGAACTAGAACATCTGGCAAGCTTTTACCCGTTTTACCGACTTATTTAGTCGTAACAGTAGCGCCAGTGTTGCGCGTGATTCGAGGTTATACTCGCAGCTGTCGTCGTTTTGTTAAAATATAATCGAATATAAAAAAATTGTTAAATATTTCGTTATTTATGATTATTGTAATTTCCTCGAGGTTTGTGCGTGTCGTGAAAATGACTTGGCGCGATTTTCTAACCGTCGTCGCGTGGCTCGATGACATTATTTCCATCGAAAATCTTCCGTTTGAAAATTCCCAAAGATTTTCTCCAATAAGTTACAATTCAGTAATTTTTCGTTTTCTTTTTAAGCATAATCCACTTTGATATTTCAGGTATTGGGATTTATGTTCGGCTGGTTAACGTTCTATCGTCAGGGTCACGAAGTTGCCAAAGACTTCAAGCTGTCCATGACGGAATTGCAATTGAAAATACAAAAGGTAAAATATACTGAATAAACTTTGTAAAAATCTTGTTCGTAGAGTCGTAACATTTTTGGTGAATACCCGAATTAATGAATTTTGAGCCGGTAAGTCAGTATTTATTTATGAAGCGATTTACATCGATAGTTTTAATTTGCACATCCATTTATGCGAAATTGTAGTATCGTAACATTGACCATGTGACTAGGATCGGAAATCTTGTTACAACAGAAAAATGGAATTTCATTTCAGACTTACGCTCCGCAAGGTACATCGGACTATTCTTGATGAAAATGGCTCTTCATTCGTTTCTAGATGTATCACTGCTCTCGAAGATAAGGGTACGACCGTTATCTGACAATTAATTTTTAATTATGAAGTTATTTTTCCAAAGCTTAAGCATTATACAATATTCCAATGAACAAAACTTATTTAATTGAAAATTAATAATTAACGAATAAATTCCTTTCAGCGTCGCGAACAAGTGCAACAAGAATCTGATGACTGTGGGGAATTTGGTGGTATGTTTTGGTCCGATTTGTTGCAACCCGAGGAGGAGACGGTAGCTTCGATAATCGACATCAAATTTTATAATACAAATCACATTTTATCCACTTAATATAAATGAATGTAAATAAATACATATATCTTTGTATATATACATATATAAATGATTTGAAAAAAATCATTGGAATAGCTTTCTTTTTTTTTTTCATTTGAAATATTCGTCTTTGATCTACTATACCGACCGACTTTATTTTCATGCCCACTCTTCATTCAAATAGCGCGTCACAGCTGGATGTATATCTTTTTAGTTCCGACTCCAAGGAACGTTCGTAGGTAGCGCTACAAACAGTGGCTGCGTTGCTTAACATGGGAGTTTCCACCCCCTGATTCAACTTCTCGTTACGAAACAACAATTCGTGAAAAATTGTTTTCCTTTTTAATAATTTAGAGATTCTTTTACGTGACGAATGCCTCTGGTAATACCAAAACCAATATGGCTCACGAGTGCGGCTGCCACGCTCGTCGGAGTCGGATACTTGATAAAGTATTTACAGTATTTGAACATCGAAAACTTTTCTTAGTTCGAAGTCTGACCTAACCACACATTATTTCGGTTCAACATTTTCGCTCCTCTGTTGATCCGTGTACAATTGTATAAACACCTATTGTCCCACGATACGTGTGGCTTTGTCGTAATTTTTGAATTTTTTTTTCTTCTAGGGATAGCGGTGGTCAATTGTACGAGGGTAAGGAGACATTGAATGATAAAGTCGTTATCATTACCGGTGCGAATACCGGTATCGGAAAGGAGGTGGCATTCGATATGGCGCGACGAGGGGCAAAAGTTGTTATGGCTTGCCGTGATTTATTCAAATGCGAAACGGTACAAAAATGCCTTTTTTTTTTAATCATTCAAGTTTTATGTTTACTAACTGTGAAATTCAACGAATTTTTTATAATATTCTCAATGCTTGGACGTCTGCCGACTTGAAGTTAAAAAACAAACTCTAAACGAGAACTCTTCTCACATACTTTCTTATTTTTCGACATTAATTCCACCTGTTCGATTATGATTGTAGGCGCGCAAGGAAATAGTCTTGGCGACCAGGCACAAGTACGTTTACTGTAGAGAATGTGACTTAGCGTCTCAGGCCAGTATCAGAAAGTTCGTCGACACTTTTAAAAAACGTAAGAAAGATGTTCTTAGAATCTTTTACACGCTTGTTTTTTTTCTTTCAAACTTTCATCGTATCGGGAAAGTACTCTAATTTTGATCTCATAAAACTACACATTTGCAACGCATATGTTAATCGTACTTGAAGAATTTTTTGACTATCATTGATAGGAAATTCTCGAAATAACGACAAAATTTGTCTTTCATTGTTCATCCTTTGTTCAGAACATTCGCAGTTGCACATTCTCATCAATAATGCCGGAGTTATGCGATGTCCACAAAGCGTTACCCAGGATGGTATTGAAACTCAACTTGGGGTGAATCACATGGGACACTTTTTACTGACAAACTTGTTACTCGATAAGCTAAAAGCATCGGCACCCTCGAGGATCATAAATGTCTCGAGTACTGCGCATTTGCGCGGCAAAATAAAAATCGACGATCTCAATAGTACGGAAAATTATGATCCTGCCGAGGCTTACTCACAGAGTAAACTGGCCAATGTACTTTTTACGAGAGAATTGTCGAAAAAATTAGCAGGTTTGAGCTTTTTTTTTTAATAATTTTCGTTGTTCAGTACTAATTGTTGTAAAGAGAATTATTTTTTCGTATTATTTGTCGTTATTTTTTTTATTGTGAATCCTAAAATATTGTCAAAATTATTTCAGGAACGGGAGTTACCGTGAATGCCGTTCATCCGGGTATCGTCGATACCGAAATTACGCGTCACATGTCCTTTTTCAACAGTACTTTAAGTGCCATCTTTGTTAAACCATTTTTCTGGCTTTTCATCAAAACCCCGAAACAAGGAGCTCAAACGATAATATACGCGGCACTAGAACCCAATCTTAAAAATGAGACTGGTTCATACTTCACGTAAGAACAGAAAAAAACAACAACAAAAAAATCAATCAGATTCACAAAGATGTGCTCTCGTCGAGATAAGTAGTCCTATAATTTTTGTTTTTCCTTTATTCAGCAACTCCAAAAAGGCCGAAGTGTCGGAAGAAGCGCAAAACGATCAATTGGCAAAGTGGCTCTGGTCAACTAGTGAAAAATGGACAAAGTTTAACGCAAGCTGATTCGAGGAATCGACGACAATGCCGAGATCGAAAATATCCTCTGCAATAGACGAATAAACGTGATTGAAAACAATGAACGGGAATTTATTGAATAACCATTGTTCGTTGAGTGAAAAAATGAGAAAAATATATAACGAGAACATGAGAAGGTGCGATGAGAGGAGAAAGAATCGTCAATTTTAAGATTCTTCGTCGATCGTTTGGTTCTCGAAGTTCAATTGACTTTCCAATTGTGCCGTTTTCATGTAAGGTTTAACCAGCAGCATTGATTTACCGTAAAGCTGTTTAACGATCGTGTCGCTAGGATTTATTCCAGTTTTCTTAATCTCGCAATCGCTGCGAAAGTAATGTATTTATATGTCATGAAAATGAGACGCGAGAAATTAATTATAATTATTAAATGATCCTCTTTAATTCTATATAAAATACCTGAAGTATTGTCCGGACGTTTTGTCCAAATCTTTCGTGACTGCCGCGTAAACGCTTGTCTGAGCACCTTGGAGCGGATTCTTGAGGCACAACCAGAGCCAAGGATACATTATCAGTTTGATGAAAAATCCGTGCTCGATCGGAGAACTTCTCATGTGACGAGTGCCTCTTACGAGACCGGGATTCACGGCGTTACACGTTACGTTGGTATCTAAGAGACGGCACAATTAACTGTGAGGATTTTTTTTTGCCTCTATATCATTTTTAATGTATTATTTTTTATTTCTAGAGAAAGTGTCATGAAAAAGAGCAATGGTCAAATTTCTCATCTAGGTTTTTTTTTTTTTTTTTTTTTCAATTTCAATTACCTTTCAAGTAATTGCTCAAAAACATGGTCATCATGATCAAAGCCAATTTGCTCTGACCGAATGCTTCTCTGGCGGAAAATTTCTTCTCCAAATTCAAGTCGTCCAACTTTATGGTACTTGCCGAATATGCCTGTGCCGATACACTTATTATTCTGCCCTGTTTGGCAGCTTCCAATTTCGGCAGAAGAAGTTGGGTCAACAAAAAGTGTCCTAATGTGAGTTTTCAGAATGTAACTATTTAATACTGTTCGTTATCGTAAAAAAGAAAAATGAAATTACCAAGATAACGAATATTTACCAAGATAATTGGTGACAAAGTGCAATTCAAAGTTTTCTTCGGTTTTCTCGTAAGGATGAAACGCTATACCAGCATTGTTCACGAGAATATCGATCTCGTTCACTTCTACCATTGTTCAAGTATGAGAATAACATTTCACTTATTATAAAACGCTTCAAACGGCCATTTTGTGCTCTCATCTTAAACACCAGAAATTGCGTTCTTAATTCATTTTTTTTCATGTCAACTTACCCAATTTATCAGCAAAATCTCTAACGCTCTTCAGAGACGAGAGATCCAAAATTTTAACTTCCGCCTTTGTGTCCGTAATATCATTTATCTCGTTCGCCACTTTCTTACCAGTTTCAACGTCTCTAACTGCCAAAATCACGTGACCACCTCTTTTAGCTAATTCGAGAGCGGTCTCTCTGCCGATACCGCTCGATGCACCGGTAATTACGACGATTTTTCCATCGATGCGATCCTCACTCGGACAACTGGATCCCCCCATGTAAGATCTAAAAATTCCAATGCTAAATATCCCGAACAAAATTATCTATGAATTTCATGCAACGCGCACAAATCGGTATAAATCGGCGAAGAAAAAAAGAAGAAAAAAAATAACAATACCTGATCGCTCCAAATACTCCCATTATCAAACCAATTATGTAAGGCCACCAAGAGTCCAACATTGGACTAAACTCCTCGAAGACTTTCTGAAAATCCTTGTTTTTGTCCATATTTATTGTAAAAAGTTTTTCCCCTAATTGTCAAATATTTCTCACGAGATGTTTTTTTTTTTTTTCCCCCAATGCTCACAGAACGCCGTCGACGTTGACGCTACACTAACATCTCTCTGTCTACCGTTTTTGCTTCTACGGTTCCGCATGCAGAGATGAAATATTTATTTGAGGGGAGGAGATACGATTAATGGATTTAGATTGATGATAATTTTTAAAGGGGCCGGATACGACGATAGTTGATGATGCGATTCTGGAGCGTGAAGACTTTTAGTGCAACCGGAAATGGACAACGTCGAGAAAACTGTCAATGTTCTTTTTTTTTTTTTCATGTTTTCAGAACGTCTTAGATTAAAGGAAGTTGCACGCTCGATTCGCAACAATTTTATCCAATTCTCTTCTGTTTTTTTATTTTTTGTTTGGTAATCAAAAAATCATTACGCGGTTAGCAACGTGTTTTGATAATGTCCGATGTAGTATTTTTTTAATCATATTATGCGTCTTTATAATGTTACAATCTGGAATGCAAAATGTTAACATTGTCTGAGATAATTTGCAATCCGCGGGCTTATTTTTCTATTAATTTTTATGGAAATTGATACTGAAAGCTTTTAGGGCAACGCCGATTTGTATTTCGAGTCTCTACTCGAAATAAAAGTATTTAAAAAGTTTGTCCAAGTTTGATGTCTCATATTGAGTCAACCATTGTTGATTTATAAATTTTATCCAGAGATTCTGACAAAGCAACTCAAAATACTACTCCGTAGAAAGTTTTAAAGAAATTGTACTGAAAGAAATGTTTTTTTGCTTACTTTTAAAAAGTCTTATGTGCTATTGTGGTTCTCAACCGGAAATCGTTGCTGATTATGCAGGAAATGATTTTGCCTACAGTACGTTTCATTCGCTCATTGTAATACGTGATAATCAGTAACGAGATACATATTTATCGGAGTAAATTGTGAATAATAAAGGGCTCGTTTTCATAATTAACGTAATTCGAATTACGAATTATCACGTGAAAGATTACGTTATTTAAAAAGTTGAAATATCCAACGTGTTTCGAGGGATCGTTGACTTCTTGGAGGTTAGTGTACTCAAGTACAGTTCAATATTTAAAAAAAAAAAAAATGAAATAAATCAATTAACTGGTACGAACACTTAGCTTCAACCAGTGCTTACATACTGACGAATTTAAAAAAATTATGCTCAGCTGACGCTAAAGAAATGTCTAGATTGGTGAAAAATACTTCATCTATAAATTCAGAATGAAATATTTAAAAAAAATTCACCGTCTACTTCCTAAAAAGTAAATGAAGAAATGCTCAATTCCCTCCGAATAAATTGTAATATTTTTTCAGCTACCAAGAGCAAACTGGCTCTGCAATGGATCAAGTTTACAATCGACGAGAGGTGATATCGGAGGGATGCGTTTGGAAGGAGATCCTAACGCCAGGTGTGTCACGAATATCGCACAAGCCAACGGAAGGGTCCAATTGTCTTGTAAAGATAGAAAACATTAGGCAAGAAGAGACCGAAGAACAATGCCAAACGCTAAATTTGTTGAGTACGTTGAGAGAACAAAATACATTGATATTGACGGGGGATCCAGAATTAACGATAATAATAGGCGAGGCGGACTGTGAAGTAGACAGACGTATAGAAATGGCTATAAAACTCATGAAAGACTGTGAAAAATCGAGAATTACGATATCCCTTCGAGATCCAACAACGTGTTTGGAAGGCGAGAAAATATCTTTCGTGGCGACTCTAATGAAGCACGAAAGATTCAAGCCCATATGGGAATGGACAACGGAGGAAAAATTTAACGCAGCAATGAAGTACAAAAGTATGGGTGTAAAATTATTCAAACAATCGGAATTTTGTTCGCCACGTTTCAACGATGCTTTCTATAGATTCAGCAAAGCTTGCAAAATTTTAATAACCCTAGAGCCAATTAAGGATTTAAATCTCGACAAAGAATTGTTCGAAGATATAGAAACGTTGCGTTTAAAATTGTACAACAATATGGCAGCTTGTCAGGGAAAACACAATAATTATTATCACGTTATTGAATTGTGCAGTAAAGTATTGTTGAAAGATGATAAAAATGTATTAGCACTTTTTCGACGTGGTAACGCTTACGGCGAGTTGAAGGATTACGAGAGAGCGGTGCAAGATTTTACGATACTTTTGAGCATCGAACCGACCAATACACAGGCAATTTTGAAATTGCAACAGTACAGATCGTGCCTGAGACAAGCAAATATACACTGCAACGAAATGGTGAAGAGAATGTTTAAGGAATGTCGCGGATAGAATTGGCCGCTTACTCGATGAATAAAATTATTCGTCATTCGTACTGTTGATTTTTACGAATAACGAATATAACAAACGATTTGTGGCAATAAACAAATTAGATTGCTCGATTCTGTCGAGAGCAGAGATGGACAAAACTGGATTTATTAATTATATTTGAAGACAAATACGATCTCGAATTTTCATCGATTAATCAGAAAAAAAAAAAATCTATGAAAAAGCATTTGTCGAGTGAATTTTCTGTCGCTGTGGTAGGCACGGATGTTATTTGAAAACTCTGATTAGATAATAAAAATTAACATTTCCATATTGGAATTTATAAAATAATTTTTATTCGTTCAATTCTGCCCATCTTCGATTGTAATATTTGTTCACAATTGAGGCACAAGGATGACGGGCCATGATTCCGCTCATTGATCATCCTGTATATCCTCAATTTGTGAAAACTAATTATTTTTTTTAAAGAAATATAAGATGCACGGTTATAACAAATAAAAATAAATAAATTTGTGTTATAAATACAAAAATATGTTTTTATTCCTACCCATTGTTTTTTTTTTGTTTGTTTCCTCTTACACCACAATTATAGCAATTTGGTTTCTTTCTCTAAGTACAGTTATTCGCTGTTTCAAATATAATGTAATATATATATACTATAATATAGAAATAAAAACGTGAGCTGATGTACTCGAGGATAAACGAATATATATATATATATATGTATATATATATATATATGGGTTATTATTAACGCTAAAATATTTTTTTTCAACTAATGTACACACCGCGTTTTATTCCTATACGATTAAGTTCCACAGATCGTTACAGCATTTACGATTAGAAAAATTTGAACTAGTGTAAAAAGTGTCCGCCGGAAAATCCCTAATTACGTCTTGTCGGGGTTACCGTTCTCTCGAGTAGCTGTCAAAAAATCGTGTATCATTCCGTCGCCAAGAAATCGTGATTTAAAAAAAATATATCATGTAACCAGCGAATCACAATTTTGTATTCTCGTAATTACAATTAATCTTGAAGACGGAAAAGTCTCGCAAAAGACAATCCACCACGCAAAATAGCCAATTGCCCATTTTTTCAGTTGCTTACAATCATTTTCGCGGTTTCTACGAAAGAGCCAATAAAGAAGAAAAAAAAAAAATTAAATATCATGCATATAAATATAACTTGCAAATATTTTCTCCTCGCGTCTCGTCGATCAGAACGTTATTGAATAGATCGGAGAATGGCACCTTAGTCCCAAAAACAATATTCATCTGTCCGTTAAAAAGGCCTCTAACTAGTATCATTATATTTAATAACATTGGCGACGATTAACATTGCCGAACGTATGGAGAAAAAAAAAAAATTATATTCGAAAATTCTATTAGGACAGAACAACTAAAGACGTCATGTAAAAACTCCAATTTATATCATTAATCGGGAATAAAAAGAAAGATATTGAAACGACGATAAATATTGGCAAGAAAAATTATCCTACGGTATGGTATCTGGCGCCTGGGTCTCATTACGATGCCAATGAAATCGCACACCCTTCATGCTCGCACGCAGAAAAAAAATTATCGTAAGTTAAAAAAACAAAAACGAAATGAAACAATTTCCATTAAAATAAAGTCTCCGCGAGCAACAAAGCCAGGCACATCATTACCCTCCTTTCATCCGCCTTCGAAATGTTCACGAAAAACAATAAAAATTAGAAGAAAAAAAAAAAAGTTTGTGTCCTCGATGACTAAGCAATCTCGGTGCTTCAATGACAATATAATAATAACTAGTTGCTACAAGACTTTATTTCTATAACAATTGTAAATATTATGGATCATTAAGACAATAGTTAATAATCGCGATGTTTTTTTTTCTCTCTTCAACACAATCTAACGCTGATTCGTAATCAGGAAATACTGTACATATACATTCACAAGCTTCTCGATTGAACCGCAACGTCGAGGAATTCTTCCGGATCGTAACGAGGGAGAAAGGAAAGAAATTGTTGTTCCACCAACGATCAGCGAAGACGCGAGAGCGTGTGTACGTGCCGTTCTCATGTTAAACATTAAAGACGACTTATCGGAGAATAAAAAAAAAAAGGAAAGAAAATTTTGTCATGCTACAATTTGAGTTGTTTGTTCTTTTTCGTTAATTTTTCCCTTTTCTTTCCACGTAGCTTCGTTGACTCTTATGAATTCGGAGAAAATTCGGGTATTACAAATATGATAACGCGGGAATGAGGGCGCACAGGGTGAGGATGTAGCGGAGAGAAAAAAAAAACATTACAATTTTAATTTGCCGTTTGTCGTCGCTGTGGCGTTTAACGTCGTGTTGGTGGCCAAACTGGCAGCCTGTGCAACCGCCACGGACACGGACTTCTCCACGAATTTCTGATACAGCGGCTTCATAAACTAAATAACAATTGGAGAGAAAAAAAATTAAGAAAAAATGAATTTTTTTCGTTGGTATCTAATCTTTTTCTATTAAAAAAACGTTGATTTTTTTTTAACGATAAGCGATAAGGCAAGGCCTAAAAATGATTCATCATTCTTTATCGATGGTTTTTCTTTGGCGATGTTTTTTTTGTTTGGTTGGTTTTTAGGACCAAATGCCGATTAGCTGTAGCTCTAATGGGATCTGAACGATTATATTCATGCTCCTATCGTCATACCTTTTTAGTTTCTGGATCCCACGAGCACTTGGACATATTGCAGGGACAAAGAAGTAAATAAACGGAGAGAGAATAGCAATGCGAAAGATAATTATTGAGCCGCGAGGGTAAAATTATCGAAGACGGCGGCTTTATATAAAGAAATTGTCGATTAGTTTCTAGGAATATCTTGAGGAAATGTGGTCATTAATAGTCGAATGAGTATCAAACTGAAGACAGATTATTTCGGCACTCTGTCAGGGTTATTAATCTTTTATGTTCAAGCGACGAGTTCTTGACGCGTAAAAAATGTATTGATTAATTCATCAAAGGCTAGCCGACGTTTTGAACGGAATTGACCGTCACTCGAACGAAGCGACGTTAATAATTATCGTAAAATAAGTACTTGTTGAATTAAAATATGAACAACAAAATAAATATATAACGGTGTTTGAATTAATCTTAAACAAGCATTGTACAAAAAAAACATTTACAGCTTAAACTTGGAACCAAAGTGCATCCGGAACTTTTTTTTTTTTGCGCAACTTGCTTACAAGACCAAATTTCCTAAATTTATCACTTTTAACGTTGAGCATGTTAAAAAAAACGATCTTTAAAAAAAAAAATACAGCGTTAATAATGATTCGTATTCTCGAAACCGAAGAAAAACACTAGTTTTCTCAGTTAAAACATCAATTTGACTACGAACGAAGTCATAATTCCTCAAGTACGTTTTTTTTTCTCTTCATTAATTTTTTTTTATACACAAGCGATTCATTCGTGAAAACTTAGTCTGAAAGTAAGATAAATCATAAGTAGATAAAGTGGTAGAGAAGCGTGGGATCATATGTAACCGTGTTTGCGAAAATGAGTATAAACGACTGTATAGGTAGGAATAGCGGCGAGTGTGAGCATGAATGATAGGATTAGGTATCTTATTTTATGTATCAGATGAGCGAATAGCCAGGCCTGTTGAAATAGAAAAAATACTGGATATTAGTTAGGACCTCCGTAATTTGTGTTTTTTTGTTGTTGTTGTTGTTAATTAGCGAGTGCGGTTAATTAGCTCGTTACAAAGATCTCTCGGAATTTCGTGCCGAAGTTTCGATGAAGGGAAACAAAAAAAAAAAAGTGATGGCTGATTTTTGTATTTTTTGGTGAAAGATTTATGTTTAAGGGATTCTGGCCGGGGCGTCGGATAGCGAAATTCGGGGAAAATTTATCGGATCAACTTGAGTTCGACTTGAATCGCGAAATTCACGGGGAATATTTTGCATTTTTCAATATGCATTTTTTTTAATCATAAAAAAGAGAATTGCTCGGAGTCCCTAGATCTAACGATCTAAATGTAAGCATTAAAAATGGGACTTAGAGAAGAAACAAAACTGAAGGCACTATGAAGCCCAATTTCGTTACGATTGTACCGGCTCGCTAAACGAGACGCGTTAGTCTAGCGGAAAATTTGTCACGTCCCGAGGACCCGACGGGGATTATGCACGTGGGGGGGCTAATTCTTTCGGGGTATTTCGCGCGATTTTTTACGATGTTTTTATTGTCACTCGAAAGCAAGCGTAAAATTGATATAGTTACGTATATTACTCACGTTTTCCCAGATCATATTGGCAATATCGTCAATCGTTGTGCCGATCTCACGTAATTCACCGCTATATCTGTTTGGGAGTGATAAAAAAAAAAAGAAGAATTAATCAGTATTTAACGGAGATTTGTCAAATGTTATGTCACACATTTCGACGAATTTTCGTGAAATTTACGTACCTTATGTGAGCCCAGAGAACGAGCGTAATCAAACCAATTCCCATTATGAAATTGCATATATTCGCGAGTGCGTAGAATCCTATTAGGCCGAAGATTCCCGATAAAACGTACATCGTAAAGGCAATAGCGAAAAATACCGCGGGAGTACGAGCAGCTTTGAATATATTTTTACTATCGTTGTGCGCTTTGAATTGCAAGAACGTCTCGTCCATGTCCTGCGATGAAAGTCGAATGAAAAACATATTACTTTCGAAATTCGAACGAAGAATTTTCGAATTATGAAAATTGAGTTTAAACAAACGATAATGCCATTCGTTTGTTTAAAAAAAAAGTTCAACAAAAAAAAGTGTATTTGATTTTGGAAGAAGAAAAAAAAACCGCGCACCTTTATCAATTTCTCCATGTACGTTTGACTGAACTCGTCACCTCCCATTTTTCGTTTGTTCGAGAATTGATGAAGGACCATGTCGACGCATCTCTGATGTTCGGATTCCAGATGTGCCGTTGCCAAAAATGGCTTTGCGCCCCCGCAAACGCATTCCATCATTTGTTGATAAAGATCCTTAGCTTCCGCCACCGCTGATAAATTATTCGCCTCGGCCGTTGCCTGGAATTTAAATTTTCCACATTAACAATTAGAAATAAAAACTTGATTTTGTGTGGTGATTAGAATACGTTATTAATTTTACAATAATTCTAGTTTTCTTGAAAGAGAAAAAAAAACACAAACACGCACTTAAGGTAGTAGTCTGGTAACTTAAGCCGATTTTCATGTCTTTTTTGGAGGTCGTTTTTTTGGAGGAAAATAAAAATGAATCGTTTTGGATATTTAGGATGTTTTTATTTACATATTAAAGATACAAAAAAACGGACTTTGGAAAAAAAACGGACTTTTTTTTCCATAGTCCGCCATTTTGTTATTTATCCATGAAATTTAACTTCAGTAGTTCCGACCAGAATGACATGTCTATAGATTAAGAATTATCAAGAATTTTTGATTTCAGATAACATCAAGAGCCAAAATCACCGGGGTCACCCACGCGCTTTTTTTTTGAGGTGCCAACTTCGATCAATAATAATAATAATAATAAACTATTAAGATTTAAGAAAATTTTTTTTTTTTGTATCTTTAATATGTAAATAAAAACATCCTATATATCCAAAACGATTCATTTTTATTTTCCTACAAAAAAAACGCCCTCCAAAAAAGACATGAAAATCGGCTTAAGGGCGGGGTAAGGGTTTTCACTTTCGAAAAATCGATTTTTTTTGTCTTATCTTACTGTTTAACATTTCAAGAATATGTCCTTAAAATTTTAAACCGATCTAAGCAATATTCTCGAAGTTATTGTCTTATTAATCTCCTTGCCTTTAACGCTATACCACTAACAGCTGCGGGCGGTCGGGCTAGCAGTGCACTTTAGACGCGTTTTTCTCAAAACTACTTTTTCAAAGTCCGTGTTCACTACCATTTAAAAACTACTTGACCGATTCATTTCAAACATTTGTACACATTTTCTACATATAAAATACCTCCCCCCAACGTTTAGTTAAATTTTTTTTTGTTACATTAAGGGTGTTTTCCACCCACAAAATGGCGGAATTTTTCGTGGAAAATAACAGTTCACACTTTAGATGGCCGCCAAGAATTTTTAAATGAAAAAAAAAAATTATCGGAGAACGTTGGGGGGAAGATTTGATTATAATTTGACTAAATTTTCATGGTTTTTCATTTTCAGATAATTTCCGGCCGAGTTATAGTGAACACCACAAATTGTTTTTTTTTTTCAAGACGTTCTGGGGGAAGCTCTGTTACGGGCTTATGCTTCAATATTTCTGCATGAAAAAATTACACAACATTGTCAAAAGTGTGCTCAATAATGTACAAAAGGTTCGAATAAAATTGCTCAATCCATATTTGAGAAAAAAAATCGCAAAAAAAGTATTTTTTTTAACGCTGAAACCCTTACCTCTCCCTTAAGTTACCAGACTACTACCTTAACCCCAAAAGAATCAGTGAATTGATTTTGAAATTCGAAAATGAGAAAATTTATGCACTTTTTCGAAAATATAATTGATCCCGTCTCTGATCGCGATGAAGAAACAAAAAAAAAATGTTTGTTTCAAAAAATACATACCACAAGCATGCTTTTGGGCTCCGGCAATTCGTCGCCTTTGTATATTCTGATATAACTCTTGAAATATTCGAGCAAATCTCTCGCTTTCACGGCCTGTCCGTTGATCTTTTTCGTAACGAGATTCTCCGGCGCCAATAACGTCGGTATCAGTATTCTAAGCTGTTGCTTAAATTCGCTCTCGATTTCCGAGAGTCTACCGTCGAATTTTGGATTTGTCGCGATTTTCAAACCCGGATGCGGCATCAGAAAGCACGATATGTCGGAGAAACATGACTTAATATGTTTTCGCAAACTCTGCAATTCGGGATGCTGTCTGTCCGATATCTCGAGTCGTCTTTGCAATATTTTTCGTCCGCCCTTCGACCCGTAATCCGCCTCGTACGGATAACTCCAGTCTCTGACTAAAAATTGCAATCTCTGAAACGGCGTACTGCCCGATTTTTCAAGGGCAAGCCGTCCGTACTCGGTGAACAATTGCAAATGTTGCAAATCGTCCTCCTGTATGTTTTGCGACAAATTGTATATTTGAACCGACGACAGCATCGTGCTGAGAGCAAAAACCGTCGCGCAATCGCGAACCGTCGATTGACTGTCAAAGGCACCCTGCGTGTCCATAAGAATTATCGCAACTTTTTCCCCGTTCAACAAGGTTCCGGGAAATACTTTCGACCACATTAGAATGCCGGTTGTGTCTCTCTCGGAGCCACCGCGCCAAGAAAATCCGCTGAGAGGTTCTTGATCGGTACCGAGCCAATCATCGTCGTCTCGTTTCTCGTTGTACTGCGAAAATGATAAATTCTTTTTTTTATTGTCGTCTTTGCGTAAAAAAAAAACGCAACGATTTCCGTTCAAAGTTTTTCCTCGAGTTATGGAGGTTGAAATTTTCGATCGTTGTTGTAAAAAGTGATTGAAAGAAAAATGTCGTGAGAATAATTAGAAATGGTATACGCTATAAATTTCTTTGATTCGACACCCCAAAACTTGTGGACTTCGAACGAAATTCGTTTCTTCGTTCGTCCGCTATTTTTCGTACCTTGCTGTTCATGTAACGAAGAAAAAAGTCCAGAAGAAAGCTTTTCCCTTTTCTGAATGCACCGGCAACGGAAACGACGACGACGCTACGATCCTTGATCTCGTCCTGTTGAAGGATCTCGGCTAGTGCCTCCTCGTCGAGCTCGAAACTGTGATCGGGATGGGCGAGAACAACTTGTACAGGACGACCTGGTATCTCAGTGTTACGAACCGTTGTGTCGTCCATCGACAATTTCTCGATTCTCTCACGTTGACCGAGATTCTCTGCGAAACAATTAATCGACAATTTTTTTTCCCCTTCATTTCACAATATAGAAATTTGTATTGTACATTTTTTTTTCTTTCACGATAATGGACGTCTCTACGAGATTTATAGCGAATTTGATGAATTGACGAGGGAAGGGAAATATTTTGTGGTATTAAGGTAGTACTCTGGTAACTTAAGGGAGAACACCACTGTGACCCCCTGTTTTTTTTCACATTTTTCAAGAATTTTTTTTTGTGGGAAAAAAAAAGAGATATTCGAAAAATTTTGTTGGGTTTTGTTCCTTGTTTATTAATGTATCAAAAAACATTTTCTTCACATTTTTCACGCCGCATGGTGGCGCTGGGAAAGTTCTCGCGTCAGGTGCTGTCATTTCCGCGGCACGCAGCAGAACTCTCTTCAACGTCGATCTGAAAAAAAATACCGAGTGTTTTCGTTAAT
Source organism: Oxytorus armatus (assembly GCA_958009045.1). Taxonomy (NCBI): domain Eukaryota; kingdom Metazoa; phylum Arthropoda; class Insecta; order Hymenoptera; family Ichneumonidae; genus Oxytorus; species Oxytorus armatus. The sequence goes on along the minus strand of OY253746.1, from coordinate 4,242,009 downwards.
AATATGATATTTTGAAAAGAAGTACATAGGGATTTGGAAAAATATTGTTTTAAAAAAAATAGGCACGCCTTTGAAATTAAAGTTAGTTTCAAAGGCGTGCCTATTTTTTTAAAAACAATATTTTTCCAAATCCCTATGTACTTCTCTTCAAAATATCATATTATTAACGAAAACACTCGGTATTTTTTTTCAGATCGACGTTGAAGAGAGTTCTGCTGCGTGCCGCGGAAATGACAGCAACTGACACGACAGCTTCCCCAGCGCCACGATGCGGCGTGAAAAATGTGAAAAAAATGTTTTTTGATACATTAATAAACAAGGAACAAAACCCAAACTAATTTTTCGAATATCTCTTTTTTTTCCCACAAAAAAAAATTCTTAAAAAATGTGAAAAAAAACAGGGGGTCACAGTGGTGTTCTCCCTTAAGCCGATTTTCAAGTCTCTTTTGGAGGGCGTTTTTTTGTAGGAAAATAAAAATGAATCGTTCTGAATATTTAGGATGTTTTTATTTACATATTAAAGATACAAAAAAAAATTTTTTTGAGAAAATTTAATAGTTTATTATTATTGTTGATCGAAGTTGACACCTCGAATGAAAAGCGCGTGGGTGGCCCCAGTGATTTTGGCTCTTGATGTTATCTGAAATCAAAAATTCTTGATAATTCTTGATCTATAGACATGTCATTCTGGTCGGAACTACTGAAGTTAAATTTCATGGATAAATAACAAAATGGCGGACTTTGGAAAAAAGTTTTTCCTTCCAAAGTCCGCCATTTTGTTATTTATCCATGAAATTCAACTTCAGTAGTTCCGACCAGAATGACATGTCTATAGATTAAGAATTATCAAGAATTTTTGATTTCAGATAACATCAAGAGCCAAAATCACCGGGGCCACCCACGCGCTTTTTTTTCGAGGCGCCAACTTCGATCAATAATGATAATAATAATAAACTATTAAATTTTTTCAAATAAATTTTTTTTTGTATATTTAGTATGTAAATAAAAAACATCCTAAATATCCAAAACGATTCACTTTTATTTTCCTACAAAAAAACGTCCTCCAAAAAAGACATGAAAATCGGCTTAAGTTACCAGACTACCTTAATCAATCCTCCGTCTTGTGTTTCACATTTGCCAGTTATTTGGGATTAGTGACAAGTTAATAAAAATGGCGAAACTTCTGTTTTAACTATGTATTATTGTTTGTCACGCGATTATTGATCGATCGAATAAACAGATTTTCATGAAACTTTTCAGCATTTTAATTCGACAATAAATCTGAAGATGTAAATGGCGGAAAATTAAATTCGACTAGAATCCAAAGTGACGGAGTCAATATGGTAAAAGTTTATTTGAAATTCAAGGTGAACGAGCAAGCGCGAAAGTAATAAATACATATATAAAAAAAAACAGGAAATCCGAGCGATGTAAAGTCTCGCGTGAATTACGTCTCAAATTAATCATCTGCAAAGCGTCCTACACGAAAAACTACGTGTGTTACGTACAAATAGCGCGATTGCAAACGTCAGTGGAAAGATTGAGAAGAGAAAAAAACGAATAAGCAGAGTTAACCGTGGCCGCGGACCTTGACTGGTGACATAGCAAAGTCTCGGCGTTGTAAATGCCGCGATACTCATCGGTGAATGCGTAGGATGACGACGCTACGATCGAATGCATCGTCACAGAGTGAGCCAAAGTAAAAAAGTAATAAAAATGAAAAATAAAAAAATGATGACGTGATCAAGCGAGCTGTTTATCAGCCATTATTTTTAGCGAATGAGGGAATTATTGATGTCGAAAAAGGAAATGAAATAAATTTAATTTCCCATGCTTTTATCAAACATTTCATTACAATTTTTTCTCAAGCGTCATCATCGTTTTTTTGTATCGTGATATTATTTTATCGTAGCTGAAACTCTGGATAATTTTTAGTTTTTTCACTTTTTTTTCAAGAGGCCGATCTTGGGCGTAAGAAAAAATTCGAAAAAATTCTCGATCCTCTGACTTCTTTGATCTATTCTTTTTTTTCCCTCTCTCTTTCCTCATTGCTCACCCGGCACTCTTTGGGCGCGTCTCTGAATAACGAAAGAGAAAGTACACCGGGTCGGATTCGAGAAGGTAAACACAAGCGTGAGTGAGGAAAAAATTTAAAGATTAGAATGAAAGAGAAAAATTCGCAATTTAATAGGCGAACTAAATGCGCGAGTCCGGCGTTGCTCGTTGGCGAAGAGGATGAGGGAAGGATGGCCAATTACAGGGCTGGCGGTAGTCAGGGTAATAAAGCCTTACACGAGAGGAGCCAGAATATTGCAAAGCTCGCGTATCCAATCTAAATCTCACGTTTAAATGAACGTTCGTTCTATCTTGGCCTCTCTCGGTCTCTCGATGCGTGTTTAAAGCTCAAAATCACGCTTCAACCGATCAGGTATTGCTACTCAGCCAATTATATCGTCGGTTAGATCTCTCCTTGCAACGCTTTCAAATTTTGTTCATCTTCGTCAATCTCATTTCGCAAAAAATCGCAAATTAAGGGAAGGCTCCGCGACTGAAATTCCGAAAGAACGAGTGGCATTTAATTTTTTTCGGCAAGTTAAAAAGAATCCCGGAGCCTTTCTTCTTAATTTAATGAATGAAGTTCTCGCGTGGGACTTCCGGTCGAAGAGTTTGAATTTATGGCTAAGAAAAATGAATTTCTGCATTTTTCCTTTTAACTGCGAAATGACGAAGAAATTCGCGAAATTATAAGGTTTCTTTTTCATTACTTTTCGGGGAGGGATTTTTCACGATTTTTCATTTAGCAACGTACAATATAAATTCCTCATTGTCTCGATTGTTATTCGGAGTAAAATTGTCATGCTCATATTTATAATTATTGTGAAACATTAATTTTCGAAAGTTCACTTTTGAAAATAATTCCGATAGATATTTCACGAAAATCTGTAGTTTATACGAAGACAAACAAAAATGGCATCGAGTCAGAATATTCATCGACCGTATTATACGACGTGTTTATCTCCCAAATTTTCTCTACCGATGATATTGTCAGGAATGGGAGGAATGGTGGGCAGCGTGGAACGTTGCCAAATATTTTACATGCATCGCGGGAAAATCGTCGTGCTTAGATATACATAATACGATTTTCGTAGAAAAATAAAGGAACGATAGGAACAAAACGCAAATGTTTAAATTAAATTAAGTCATTGCTTTGGATAAAAGTATATCTATAAAAATAATAATAACAGTAAAATAAAAAATAAAAAATAAACACATTGACGTAAGAAATTTTCATTTTCTGACATTTTTTTTCCTCTCGATTCTGCAGCTTGTGCGGCATACATTGTTTTTTTTACAATGTTACAAAATTGTATGCTCATTGGTAAATTGTAGAAACTACGTGATTATAGGATATAAGTAGTCGGCAGAAAATGGAGAGTAATGTTAAAAAAAACAACGACAACAACAACAGAAAGTAAATATACAGGTTAAAAAACAATATTAAAATTTTACAAACAGAAAAACATTTTTATATATTTTGAGGACTCACCGACTTTTTCGAACGTCCGATTTTCTCGTGGCGGAACACGATTTACGTTCTCGTCTAGGGACGTCATTGGGGGCTTTGCGACTGTGAAGTAAAATTACAACAAAGTCATCCTTTTGAAAAGTCAAAATTTAACAACGAATAATTGAGAAAAAAAAAAAACATATTAAAGAAAATTAGATGTTCTACAGGGGGTAAGGGGGTGAAGTAAATTCTCATTGATATCGATATTTAGTGGGAAATTACCCCTTTTTATAAATATGGAATAAAATTAATTTTACACTTGTCTCTCGTCGGGGAAAGAATACAAATTCTTAATGTCATCGATATCCTGATTGAAATTGATACTTTACATAAATATGTATGTAAAAATATACATGTATATATTAGGGCGATTTTTTTTTTCGACTATTTTTTTTCTTCAGTCTCCACCCGAAATTTTGTTGGATATGTCGAAAAAGAAATTCCCTGAAAGTTACAGCCCTTAATATTAATTCTAAGTACTTTCCCTTAGCGTGAGATTTTCCATCTAAAATACACGTAAATCGATTTTTTTTTTTTTTTCCTCAAATTTCTATAACTCAGCCGCATTTTATGCTATCATATTGTTCTTGGTTTCGATTTACTCAGAATAAAACAATCTAAATAAGTGCCTTCTGCGGCGAAAGTGTAAATTGTACTGGTGGGTTGGTACAGGTCACTGAAGTTGATTTTTACCCAAAATTCTCGTTTTTTTGCTGTTATCTCCGAAACAATTAACTTTACGAAAAAAAATGTAAATGAAAAATTTGTTGGAAATTTAATTTCCTACAAAAAAGGTCCTATCGACCGAATTGCTTAGATTAATATTTCTTGAGATATTGAACTTTAACTTATGAGTAGTATAAAATTTATAAAATATGAAATATTAAATAAATAAAAAAATAAAAAATAAAAAAAGTTCAATATCTCAAGAAATATTAATCTAAGCAATTGGGTCGATAGGACCTTTTTTGTAGGAAATTAAATTTCCAACAAATTTTTCATTAACATTTTTTTCTCAAAGTTAATTGATTCGGAGATAACAGCAAAAAAGCGAGAATTTTGGGTAAAAATCAACTTCAGTGACCCGCACCAACTCACCAGTACAATTTACACTTTCGCCGCAATAGACACTTTTCTAGATTGTTTTATTCTGAGTAAATCGAAACCAAGAACAATATGATAGCATAAAATGCGGCTGAGTTATAGAATTTTGAAAAGAAAAAAATTCGATTTACGTGTATTTTAAGATGGAAAATCTTTTCACGCCAAGGGAAAGTACTTAGAATTAATATTAAGGGCTGTAACTTTCGGGGAATTTGTTTTTCGACATATCCAACAAAATTTCAAGTGGGGACTGAGAAAAAAAAAATAGTAGAAAAAAAAAATCGCCCTAATATATATATATTACGAAACACACCACGCGCCACCATTCCAAATCCATCGGGCAAAGGTTGTCTATTTCTGCGTTCTCTCAGTCTCTCGACAATCACACTTTCCCGAGGCATTTCCTGTTCGAATGGCCTGTGCCTCGGTGCTTTTCGTCTTTCGGTCATGCTCCAATTTTTTTTCTCTTCTTCTTTCTCCTATCGTCACATTCGCGAAATTGGAAGAGGGGGAAAGAAAAAAAAAAGAGTCGAAAACAATCTATATTCACGAACGATTTTTGAGAAAATTGAAAATCGACTATAAACTTCGTTCGTTCGTCGGAACGAGAGTTTTCGTGGCACAAGCGCGAGGAGACGTTGGCCCCGGTACTAAAGTCGTGAGAGAAGATTTTCCTTTGCCGCACGACGGAACCAGTTGGCTTTTCCATTTCTCGTGCTTCGAACGACGTCGACGTCGTCGTCGACGCTGAGCTTGGCCACCACGTCGACGAGGACACGAGCTTTGGCCTCCGGCAAAGAAATGAGGAAAAAAAACGAGACTATATACCGTACGAATGAGGATTACAGAACTCTCGAAGAAATTGGCAGAGTTCCCTGAGAACGCGTTTTTTTTTTCTTTGATTTTATTTTACCGGCAATTCTCGAGTCTTTTAACTCGCGTCGTTCAGTATGACGAAAGTGCGAACTTGCGAGACTATGTTACAAAGGCTGCGAATCGATCGGAATGGAGTGAATGTGATTTTGTTTTTTTTTCTTCTCTGTCTTTTGTGAATATTTTAACTTTTTTAATTATTTGTATTTACGAACAAATCATTGATAAATTCAAATGAATAATTCACTTGAATTTAATGCATTTTTTTAACTATTAAACTAAAAGTGTTGATAAAAACAAAAAAGAGCGGGAAAAATTTGAATTCGCAATTTCCAGACTCGGGAATTCCAACGGGATGTTTGAGGTTTGAAAAAAAAGAAAAAAAAAATCGACTGACGATCGAATACACCAGTGAGTAAAAGTGACGAACGCGTTATACGACGTACTTTTTTTCTCAGATATTTATTTAAGAAACTATCCCATCTCCATCCTTGCTGCTCCATTTTACTGGATGCCTTCGATTTATCTTACGCGTACAAAAGAAACCGCGCGGAAAATATTTTATGACGAATGAGGTTTATCGCAGAAACGCAGACGGACTAGAATCGTAGATACGCGAGAAATGTCGATACGGGAGAGAACGAGGGGAAAAAAATAAATAAAAAAATAAAGAAAAAAAATTTGAGTTAGAATTATTATGTCCCTGTATACTTCGTACGAGAAATCGTTCCGAAAGATCGTTAATCTCTTTCCACCGGGGATATCTGATGGGCGGTTTCTTTTTCGCCTTTTGTTTCTTCCCCTCCACCAAACGTACGAGTCACGAGGAAACGTAGATTTTCGCGTAAATTTTATAGACGAGACCAGCCTGTACGCAATTCACGTTCGAATTGAACGAGATCCCTGAATCGAGAGCACGTTCCACGTTATATAAAACGAATTTTTATTTGGCTCACGGAGAATTCTCACGAAAATTTTATAATGTAGAGGAAGATTGACCTAATTTTAAATACAGTGAGATCTCGATTTTAAGAACAAAGTCTCGAACTGGAAGTTCTCATAATCGATGCTGCCTAAAAAGCTCAACTTAAAAAAATCGACGTACGATAAATTGGTAATCGGTTAAAAAACATTGAAGTACTGACGGGGATAAAATTGACGAATAAATGAATTCCGTCGAATTACCAATCACGAATTTTTTCGTTGATGAGAAAAAACCTTTAAAAAATCCCCAAAGCTTGAAATTCACGTTTCTGCGACGCATTTTTATCGTGGCTCACGGAGAATTTCCCCGAAAATTATAATGTAGAGGAACATTGACCTAATTTTAAATACAGTGAGATCTCGATTTTAAGAACAAAGTCTCCAAGTGGAAGTTCTCATAACCGATGCTGCCTAAAAAGCTCAACTTAAAAAAATCGACGTACGATAAATTGGTAATCGGTTAAAAAAACATTGAAGTACTGACGGGGATAAAATTGACGAATAAATGAATTCCGTCGAATTACCAATCACGAATTTTGTCGTTGATGAAAAAAAACCTTTAAAAAATCCCCAAAGCTTGAAATTCACGTTTTTGCGACGCATTTTTATCGTGGCTCACGGAGAATTCCCCCGAAAATTATAATGTAGAGGAACATTGACCTAATTTTAAATACAGTGAGATCTCGATTTTAAGAACAAAGTCTCCAACTGGAAGTTCTCATAATCGATGCTGCCTAAAAAGCTCAACTTGAAAAAAATCAACGTACGATAAATTGGTAATCGATTAAGGTAGTATGGTACCTTAAGCCGATTTTCATGTCTTTTTTGGAGGGCGTTTTTTTGTAGGAAAATAAAAATGAATCGTTTTGGATATTTAGGATGTTTTTATTTACATATTAAAGAAACAAAAAAAAATTAGTTTGAAAAAATTTAATAGTTTATTATTATTATTATTAATGATCGAAGTTGGCACCTCGAAAAAAATGCGCGTGGGTGGCCCCGGTGATTTTGGCTCTTGATGTTATCTGAAATAAAAAATTCTTGATAATTCTTAATCTATAGACATGTCATTCTGGTCGGAACTACTGAAGTTAAGTTTCATGGATAAATAACGAAATGGAAAAGGACGTTTTTCCAAAGTCCGCCATTTTGTTATTTATCCATGAAATTTAACTTCAGTAGTTCCGACCAGAATGACATGTTTATAGATTAAGAATTATCAAGAATTTTTTATTTCAGATAACATCAAGAGCTAAAATCACCGGGGCCACCCACGCGCTTTTTTTTCGAGGTGCCAACTTCGATCAATAATAATAATAATAATAAACTATTAAATTTTTTCAAACAAATTTTTTTTTGTATCTTTAATATATAATAAAAAACATCCTAAATATCCAAAACGATTCATTTTTATTTTCCTACAAAAAAAACGCCCTCCAAAAAAGACATGAAAATCGGCTTAAGTTACCAGACTACTACCTTAAAAAAACATTGAAGTACTGACGGGGATAAAGTTGACGAATAAATGAATTCCGTCGAAATACTAATCACGAATTTTGTCGTTGATGAAAAAAAACCTTTAAAAAATCCCCAAAGCTGGAAGTTCACGTTTCTGCGACGCATTTTTATCGTGGCTCACGGAGAATTTCCCCGAAAATTATAATGTAGAGGAACATTGACCTAATTGTAAATACAGTGAGATCTCAATTTTAAAAACAAAGTCTGTGACCGGAAGTTCTCATAATCAAGGCTGCCTAAAAAGGTCGACTTAAAAAAATCGACATACGATAAATTGGTAATCCATTAAAAAATCATTGAAATACTGACGGGAATAAAATTGACGAATAAATAAATTCCGCTGAATTACCAATCACAAATTTTGTCGTTGATGAAAAAAAAAAAAACGTTTTAAAATTCCTCAAAGCTTGAAATTCACGTTTCTACATTTAAACTCCTCGACTGAAATATCATTAATTTTCCCAGCAGGTCCGCCCGCACCTCGGCATTAGCCCATTTCGACTGATAGTAATTTTATCCCGACGCGTAATTACAGGCTCACCATTGATTGGCTACGAATTCATTTGACTGAATAATGCAACTTTAATTAGTGAGTTGATATTGGATACTGAGTCGTTGGTGCATATTCGAAAACAATGTTCGATAACTGAGTCGATACTGCCAGATGACGATTCATTGAAATGTGACAAAAAAATATATAGTCGATAAAATTTGTTGTCCTTTTTTCTCGATGCTCTTTTAATTAACATTAAACGTACCAGCACATAAGGGGTCATTTGACCCCTCCTGAAATAAACTTTAATTTTTTTTAGAAAGAACTTTTTAATTATCAAAGGAAATAAGTCGTCACATAACTTCTGATTTCCAATGAAATAATTAACTATAATTTACAGAAAGTCAAATGAGCGAAAGAAATAACAATAAATGAACGAATTTGAAGTAAATTTTGAAAGGGGTAATTCAATCCCCGTTTGGCAAGTTTAGTGTTAAAAAAAAGTCCAGTGAAATTGTACGAATTTACGATGTTGAAGTTTGCATCGTTGGAACGCAACGAAAATAGATTTTTCAAATTTTAATTTTCAACATTGCTCTCGCTTCTCTTGTCCATTTGGGCCCAGATCCTTAAAGGACACCCCAAAAGAACGTTGTAACGATATTTGTCTTAGAAAATTCAACCTTAAGGGGGCTGAATGGTATAAAAAAATATATTTTCGTTGCATTCCAACGATGCAAACTTTAGCATCATTTGAAATGTGGAAAAAAAAAAAAGAAAAACAAAAAGTCGATACAATTTATTGTCTTTTTTTTCTCGATGCTCTTTTAATTAACACTAAATGTACCGGCATATAACGGGTCATTTGATCCCTCCTGAAATAAACTGTGATTTTTTTAGAAAGAAATTCTTAATTATTGAAAGAAATAATTCGTCACATAACTTTTGATTTCTAATGAAATAATTAAACATAATTTACAGAAAGTCAGATGAGCGAAAGAAATAACAATAAACGAACGAATTTCAAGTAAATTTTGAAAGGGGTAATTTAATTCCCGTTTAGCAAGTTTAATGTTTAAAAAAAATCCAGTGAAATTGTACGAATTTACAGTTTGCCTATAATGTGTATATATATACAGAAATAATTAAACATAATTTACTGAAAGTCAGATGAGCGAAAGAAATAACAATAAATGAACGAATTTCAAGTAAATTTTGAAAGGGGTAATTTAATCCCCGTTTAGCAAGTTTAATGTTAAAAAAAAATCCAGTGAAATTGTACGAATTTACAGTTTGCCTATAATGTATATATATGAAGAGTGAATTTTCTTTCGGTATCAACGTTCGATAACTGAGTGGATACTGCCAGATGAAGACTCATTGAAATGTGAAAAAAAAGAAAAGAAAAAAAGGTCGATATAATTTATTGTTTTTTTTCTCGATGCTCTTTTAATTAACACTAAACGTACCGTCACATAAGGGGTCATTTGACCCCTCCTGAAATAAACTTTGATTTTTATAGAAAGAAATTCTTAATTATTGAAGGAAATAATTCGTCACATAACTTCTGATTTCTAATGAAATAATTAACTATAATTTACAGAAAGTCAGATGAGCGAATAAAATAACAATAAATGTACAAATTTAAAGTAAATTTCGAAAGAAGTTATTTAACCCCCGCTTGGTACGTTTAGTGTTTAAAAAAAAAAAAATAACAACTCCAGTGAAATTGTACGAATTTACATTTTGTCTACAATGTATATATATCAGGAGTGAATTTTCGTTTAAAATAGCTCGGCGAAAGTTTGCGTTTCCACTGAAATATTTTTTCAAATTCGAGGAGAATTAGTTTAGATTTAGGCCAGTGTGGAACGGGAATTCGAGTATAATTAAATTCCAACATTTATACCGTTCTCGATTGCACGCTTTCTTTTTTCTTCTCTTTTTTTTTATGTTTCCCTTCGACCTTGCGAATTCACGAGACGATTCTCCTCCCCCGCCCCTTCATTTAGTCGAGGACTAATTACCACGCTTAATAAATCGCGTACCCTTCGCGAACTTCGACCCGCCCTTATGCTCCCTCCTGCTTCGCGATTCTCTCTCGACAAAATGCGACAAGAAACATTGTCGCGAGACGAGGCGTGTAATGGCTGGTAATGGCCTCGATCGTATATCTCGGGTAAACACGCTTGCGGGCTGAACAGAGGGTAAAACACCGGGTCATTTAGTTTTATGGTAATCTGTATTCGGTATCTGTACACGGGGAAATAAAATAACTTTATTTCCCCAATAATAATAATAATAATAATAATAATAATAATTTCAACTGCAGTACGGTTTGATCTAAAATTTATGGATTTCAGAAAAATGTAAATTTATAATGTAAAACCGTTATTAATTCAAAACAGCCGAGAAAGGACTTTTATTGATTTAAAAAAAAAGTACAAAATAAATATTCGATAATCATTAAGGTAGTAGTCTGGTAACTTAAGCTGATTTTCATGTCTTTTTTGGAGGGCGTTTTTTTGTAGGAAAATAAAAATAAATCGTTTTGGATATTTAGGATGTTTTTATTTACATATTAAAGATAGAAAAAAAAAAATTTTTGAAAAAATTCAATAGTTTATTATTATTTTTATTATTGATCGAAGTTGGCACCTCGAAAAAAAAGCGCGTGGGTGGAAAGAAAAAACTTTTTTTTCCAAAGTCCGCCATTTTGTTATTTATCCATGAAATTTAACTTCAGTAGTTCTGACCAGAATGACATGTCTATAGATTAAGAATTATCAAGAATTTTTTATTTCAGATAACATCAAGAGCCAAAATCACCGGGGCCACCCACGCGCTTTTTTTTCGAGGTGCCAACTTCGATCAATAATAATAATAATAATAAACTATTAAATAAAAAATTTTTTTTTTTTGTATCTTTAATATGTAAATAAAAACATCCTAAATATCCAAAACGATTCATTTTTATTTTCCTACAAAAAAACGCCCTCGAAAAAAGACATGAAAATCGGCTTAAGTTACCAGACTACTACCTCAATTCGAAGAGATATAGAATGCATTATTATTATTATTATTATTATTATTATTATTCAGGAGCCAAAAGACTGTTAATGAATTTAAAAAAATCAACGGGGTGGCTCCACGATTAAAATCCGACAAAGAAATCGTTTAAATCTCTTACATTGTTAAAAACAAATCGTAACGAAAGTCCCAAGTGCGATATTGTTCGAAATGTTTTTGTTTCTGATTAGGCGAAAGAATATTTAGAACGAGTGTGTAAAAAAAATTGTAAAATAAATTGAATGTGCATCGCCGCTTTGTATTTGTGACCACAGGCTTCAAGGGGACATTTCGTGGAACAGTCGATTAGACGAATGCTTTCGATAGAGCCTCGCAATTATTCCGAGTTTGCCAAGTCACAAACGGTTTTTTGAATTTTTTGCCGGCATAACAAAAAGACCGAGAATCATGCGTTTAGTCAAGAATGCAAAGCAGAAGAAAACGAAAAAAAAAGGAGGATATCACAAGCCAAGTCCGGCTAACAAAATTCATTCGGCGAAGATTATTAACATAGCTCAAAGTTCAATGCTTGCTCATCGACAAAACACTACTTTTTTTCTCATCGTCTCCTTACTTCAATATTTTTTACCCTGTTACATCAACAAAAATTCATTTTAACGTTGTTTTTTAGAAAATGCTTAAGACTAGAGTAAATCTCCTCAATCTTTAGTTTCAATTTTTTAAATGCTAAAGGGCAAATCATTTAAACGAAAAATGTACATTAACAATATTGCTTGAGTCTAAAAAACGTGGAAAAATATATTTTTTTTTGCATCGAGATTGATTTCACTAAGACGACAAGTTGCATTGTTTCGTTAACATCCACAAAGTATCATATAAAATGCTGTATTTATTTTAAAGAATTCAAATTTCATTAGAACTCGTCATCATTAAAGAATTTATCGATCTAAAAATTGAAATCAAGCGTTAATTAATCGCGAACTTGAAAAAGCGAAAAAGTATTAGTTCAAAGATCCCTCGGGTTCGCGCGAGCCTCGGGTGTTTGGTCGCGTGGCCACCGGCGGCAGCACCATGCGCGTCCCATGCGTAGCTACGTCATCCACACTCTGACAGAATATCTCGTCCAATCTCGTCTTTTTATTGTCAACCACGAATAACCGAAAAAAACGTAAAAAAACTTTGATTTTCATTCGTAGAAACGTCACTAGGTAACCCATTAAAAAGATGCACGAAAGACACGAAAAAAAACATTGATAAAAAATGCCTAACCTCAATTTTGCACGGAATATTAGTCGACACTTTTTTTCGCTCTGTCTCGCTCGCTCTATCTCTCTCGCTCTCCTAAACATCGCGAGAAGTTTTCGCACCGTACAACCGTTTGGCATTCGATGGTTTCTCGATAATTTCACGCTCTCCAACGAGATAATAATTGACAAATTACTGACCGTGAGGATCGATTCTCGTTGAAAATTTGCCAATCGGAATTTCCGTCGTCCATGTTGCCATCTTTTTTTTCTCTCTCGTTTTTTTTTTCCGCGACACAGGCAAATTGCGTTTCGCACGCAAGAAAAAACTCGGAATTTACGGTTTGAGATCGTGCGAATCGACCAGACACGCGGCGAGATTTGCTTTTTCTTTTCTTATCGAACTCGCGCGGTGTACCAGTTTCATGAAAAAATAAAATAAAAAATAAATAAACAAAAGAAAGAAAAAAAAAACACCGAAGGATCTCGTTACGGCCGATTACAGCTGGCTATAAAATTCTGACACGCGCACTCGGACCTCGGGGGAATATATGTCGCAATGTCGTGTCTAAACGACGCGTTGTTCTTCACTGACAGTATTTTCACACTCTCACCATAAGAAACACTTTTTCTTCGACCATTCCTTTTAACAAAAACTCACCGACATACGAGCCCTCGTAATCCTCGCTCTGTTTACGTTTCCTGATGTCCGCCATATTGTAATTACGTATGACGACACGTCCGATGCGGGGCGTGACGGTCTCCTGGAACGGCGACTACGCTAGTCACGCGAGGCTTCGTGTTTTAGTGGCGGTAATTTTTTTGAAACACTCGATTACAGGGTATGAAAACGTTTTAACGTATTAGTTATTTTTTTTAATTTTTATTAATTGTGCTACGTTGGTCGTTGATTTCGGTGCATTTATACTCGCAGAGTTGTAGTTTTCGTCGTCAGGTGACTAGAGAATGTGATCTTACGTTCAAATTGAGATAGAGTTTAATGATGAAGAGATTTGCGAGACAAATTGTCACGAGAGTCGAGTTGAATTGATTCTGCAAGATGTTAAAATGTAAACGAGAGAATGAGTGGGCGTTCAGTACTTAAGGTTAATTTGTTATGGTAGGCAATTGTTGCGATTGGTGTAAGAAAAACTTTTAGTACTGTTTAAAAATGTTAATGCCGATACGATAATTGATAAAAATAACAATTCAAATTGACAGATCTATGTAGTGAGAAATTCTGTAAATATTTCGGCAATTAAATTGATTGTCAATTAATTTTGTAGTATTAAAAATCGTACATATAACAATACTCGACTATGTGATTTTTTTATGATAATGTTAACGAGGTACTTCATTTTCAAAAATGATTAAAAAAAAACCTTAACTATAAGACAAAATCTGTCCCTGTCAGTCGCAAAGTAATAAAGTAAATTCTCGAAATATTCTATAATTAGAATGAACCTCATTAAATTCAATTATCTAACAAATTAAATGAACCAAAATTTTCTTTCATCGCGCAAAAAATCTCTTTTTCTTTAGTTTAACTCTTACGACAACAGAAACATTATCCAGAAATTAATTTTCAAGAAAACAATCAACGATCGAGTGAAATTATTGAATATTAATTTGGGCAAAATTTTTTTCGTTTCTTTCCTCGACGATTTTTGTTAAGTTATTTTTTTTTTCGTTGCTTTTAGCGTGTGCACGAGAGGCGCGAGGCGCTACTTTCGCGATGCGTAGTCGCTTCGATCCGGACGGTAGAACGGTCCTCGCGTCAGATTCCCTATGGTGGAATGTGTTGGATGCTGTGCGCGGTGGTTCACGTCTCGTGCGCGATAAATACGTGTTCGTTTTTTTTATTTTTTTTATTAATTTTTTTCTCTTCGACGTTCACAGTGGAATATCCATCAATCGTCGTGAGAATGTAAGTCGATATAGTGTTTATCGTACGAGATAATTAGACTCAACGATGGCGTTATTGCGCGTTGACAATTGCGCGCGAAGCGAACTGTTGCCCCCCCGCCGTTGCTTGCCCCACTCTCGCGAAATTGCGGATCACGGCGTGGAATTGTAAACAAATGTCAGTGAGCGATTGTTTTACATGATTATTTCGTATTTTTCAAGTTCAAAGGAAAAATTGATAAATAAAAAGAAATTTCTTGTCGTTCGTCATTGAGAGTTAATCAACATTTCTTTATAATAAAAGGAAAATAGATAAGATAATTGAACGAATTTTTAAGTACAATTTACCACGTGGCTTAAGAATCAGTGAATCATGAATCAATTTCGTAACTACACCATATACAATGTCTTTAATAATTAACAACTGAAAAAATAAGACTACTTTATTTAAAAAAAATTCTGGCTATTATTATTTTTTAATTTAATGTTTTTAATGTTTTCTCATTCATCGGTAAAATTCTCATTGAATCTAATTTTTAGATTTAAAGGTCCGTCGGTGTTCTTAGACGGATTCGAGTGGTAAGGGCATTTAAGGGGGGAAATAGGGACAGCGTTTTCTCAATGATGTTCATGAATTTTTTTATAGTATAAAAAATGAACATAATTTATTGAAACTTTGAGAATATTTTGTACATATATTTAAGTATATACTGTAAAATTTTTGAAGAATTTCCTAGAAAAACACCGAAGATATTAGCGACCCCATATTGCAGGTCACAATCAGACTCAACATTTTGCGTACATTCCGGAAGTCGCAATTTTCATCTGAAATCAAACGAGGTTGGAATTTACTTTTATTATATGTCTCTCTTCTATATGAACCTAAATGCTATCAAAAAAATAGAAAATTGAATTTTTTACAGGGGTCAAAACAAAAAAGCATGATTTTTTGCCGTTTTTTACAACTTTATTTGCGAAAAAAAATTGTTTTAAATAATGATAATGTTCCGATTTTAGGTTCATACAGAGCGCAATACTATGAAGAAAGTAACTGCTAATTTTCAAAACGATCGGTTGAAAACTTTTCAAACTAGCGTGTACGCAAGTTGAAAAAAAGTCGTTTTCAGAAAAACGCGTTTGAAAAGATAGTGACCGCTCGGTTATACACGTGGCGCGCTCGGGGCCTGAAGGAGAGCTACTCACTTTAATGGCTTATAACAATAAAACGAGTCGGAATTTTCATTTAAAATTTTCGAAACATATTTTTCAATAGTTCTAATAATAATTTATGAAATTGAAAAAAAATCGATTTTTTGAACCGTCTAACCCTATTTCCCCCTTAAATTTTTAAAGGGCAAGCCCTGTTCCGCACGTTTCGAACAAAAATCAATTAAAAATACGTTTCTTAACAAAATATTTCCATGAAATTATTCCTAATTAGTGCATAAATTTGAAAAAATTTTCTGTTTTTTTTTCTTTTTCTAATAATCATTTACAACTATTTCGTCGTAAATTTCTTCTGAATGGTTTCGCGTTATGTCACTCGTAACATCTGAAACGTAGTATTCGCGAATATTTGGCAAGTGTCAAAGCCAGCGGATTTACCGAGATTTAAAATTGAAGAAAAAACGGTATTCGTGAGTCGGCGATTTGTGCCGTCTCGTCTGGGACTTTGAAATACATCGACGTGGCATAAAATCGACCATCAGCGGGAAGAAAAATAAATAAATAAAATAAAAAATAAGAGCGTCATGAATATTGGACGAAACGGCGTATATATATATATATTATATACTATATTACCATTCTCGTACACGCTGTTATGATAATTAGTATGACGTCAGGAGGTTAGCGACAAGGGACGTTGCCAAATGCCTCGTCTAATGGGTACTATCGCTGCCAAACTACCAGCTGCAATGTCAATTTATTAATTCGGCCTCGTCTGCGGTGTCGCCGGCGTACTATAAACGTCCTCGCACACATTTTACGCTCTTTACTACTATTTTTTTTCTCTTTCAGTTAAATTAAAATTACATTGTACGCAATTGAGGCCAAAAATAAATACAAATATCGTAATCAAACATTCATTCATCCGTTTATTATCGAAATATAAAGAAATTAATGCACGTCCAACTAATGTAATTAATTTAAGGGGGAAAATAGGGTTAGGACAGCGTTTTCTCAATGATTTTCATGAATTTTTTTATAGTATAAAAAATGAATATGATTTATTGAAACTTTGAGAATATTTTAGACATATATTTAAGTATATACTATAAAATTTTTGAAGAATTTCTTTGAAAAACACCGAAGATATTAGCGACCCCATATTGCAGGTCACAATCAGACTCAGCATTTTGCGTACATTCTGGAAGCCGGAATTTTCATCTGAAATCAAACGAGGTTGGAATTTACTTTTATTATATGTCTCTCTTCTATATGAACCTAAATGCTATCAAAAAAATAGAAAATTGAATTTTTTACAGGTGTCAAAACAAAAAAGCATGATTTTTTGCCATTTTTTACAACTTTATTTGCAAAAAAAAAATTATTTCAAATAATGATAATATTTCGATTTTAGGTTCATATAGAGCGCAATACTATGAAGGGAAATAGGGTTAGGACAGCGTTTTCTCAATGATTTTCATAAATTTTTTTATAGTATAAAAAATGAATATAATTTATTGAAACTTTGAGAATATTTTATACGTATATTTAAGTATATACTATAAAATTTTTGAAGAATTTCTTTGAAAAACACCGAAGATATTAGCGACCCCATATTGCAGGTCACAATCAGACTCAGCATTTTGCGTACATTCTGGAAGCCGGAATTTTCATCTGAAATCAAACGAGGTTGGAATTTACTTTTATTATATGTCTCTCTTCTATATGAACCTAAATGCTATCAAAAAAATAGAAAATTGAATTTTTTACAGGGGTCAAAACAAAAAAGCATGATTTTTTGCCATTTTTTACAACTTCATTTGCAAAAAAAAAATTATTTTAAATAATGATAATATTTCGACTTTAGGTTCATATAGAGAGCAATACTATGAAGAAAGTAACTGCCAATTTTCAAAACGATTGGTTGAAAACTTTTCAAACTAGCGTGTACGCAAGTTAAAAAAAAGTCGTTTTTAGAAAAACGCGTTTGAAAAAATAGTGACCGCTCGGTTATACACGTGGCGCGCTCGGGGCCTGAAGTACAGCTACTCACTTTAATGGCTTATAACAATAGAACGAGTCGGAATTTTCATTTGAAATTTTGGGAACATATTTTTCAATAGTTTTACTAACAATTTATGAAATAAAAAAAAATCGATTTTTTGAACCGTCTAACCCTATTTCCCCCCTTAATGAATTGAAAAAACTGAAAATTTCGTACGGAGTAATAACTTTTTGAAGAAAATTGTTCGGACATATTTTCATAATGAAATAAATAATGGAATTAGCTGATTTTTCCGTGTACACGTCAATTTTTTTTCGAATAACCTTTGGCGCATTTGTTATTATGGAAAATCAATGTTCACAAGTTATCTTCAATGTTGCGAATGTTTTTCGTTTCAGATTTTTATCGTACGACGAATAAGTCAAAATTCTCATCGAATCAAAACTTTGGACTGAGAATTAATGGTCAAACCGTATTGAAAATAGTCGACATTAGGAAAAATAAATAAATTTTCAGATATTTTCGGTTTTTTTTTTTTTTTTCCAAATTTACGCAAGGGAAAGTTAGGAATTTGCAATTCGCTATTGGTGCGATCATGCTTTGTAGGATTTGTCGACGGGAGGAGCACGATGACAAACAACGGTACGACGAAACTATATATTGTGTATATCTCTGTGTGGATAAATGCAAATTCAACGCGTGTTTCCCATTCGATTGAATCTATACAGTCTGTACTGATCGTACGAATCGTAACACGTTGCGTTCTCACTCTGGCTCGTGTGGCGAACATACACGTGACGTGTCGGCGGATCGAATGTAACCGCGCGACGCGTGACTCTCATCGTATTTCTGTTCTCTCTTACTCCCTCTTTCTCGCTCTCTCGCTCTCTCTCTTTCTTTCTGCATCATCATTCCATTATATATCTCAACATAATCCAGCATCCCGCACACATACACAAATGGTTATCCAAATATTTTTCTAAAGTTTCCGCAGTTAATCGCGAAACGAGAAACGACGAGAGGAAATCGCATTTCGGTTAGTTGACTCACGATAAATATGCGAATTTGCACGAGAACTAAAACAAATCGTTGAAAATATAAGATCAAGATGATAAGTGCTTGCCGCGAAATGATAGAGAATTGGCTTTGATGCTGAAATTTGAGTAATACGAAAATATCATGAAAACGACGACGTCGAAAATGAACGATAAAAGGACGTTAAATAAGATTTAAATAAACACATTTTTTCTATTATATTTTAAGTCACTACAAAATTGCATTTTTCAATTGGATGGGAACAAAAACAAAATGTAATTTACAAAAGTGATATTTGCAAACTGGTGATGAAATGATAAATTTTCAATTTTGACAAACAGTAATAGAAAAAAAAAATAAAATAGAAAAAAATAGAAAATTTCGTGATATTTAAATCGATATGGTAAATAAAAAATCCCTGAAGTGTAAAGAAAAGTTTTCATCACTTTTTTTTACCAAACTTTTTTTTACCGTGCGGCAATAAATAAATATCGCTGACGAGTAAAAATTGTGATAGTTTTTAGGTGGTTATAACGAACGTTAGATGATGAATGAGCAATTTTTTTGCGCGCGCGGTTAAATTTTGTTCCGTTTATCTGATATTCGCTGTCGACGAATCGATTATTTCTTGGGACAGAAAAAAAAAAAAAAGTTTCAACGTTTTGACAACGAGAATGTTTGGATCGTCGACATTTTGGAAAAAAATAAAATAAATAAAAAATGGAGACAAACTCGAAGCTCTATCTCGATTTAATATCGCTCGCTCAATATATGTACCATATATCCAATGTTCCCATGTATATAAAGCCACGCATATATATATTTTCTGAATTTCGTGAATTCAAAGGGCGTTCGCGTCAGCTCGACGATCGAACTAGCGCAGGCAACACCGAATACATAAATTCATCGGCTACATCGTAGAATATTAACTATAATATTATTCGCACAAATGCAAGAGTCGATGAGACGTCGAATTTATGATCCAGCATTTACGGCATTTACAGCCGCGCGTATTACATGAAAAAATGGTAAATAATCGGTGGTAGGAATGAAGAAATGTGTAAAAAATTGAAAAATCGATGGTAGGAATGAAAAAAATGTGTACAAAATTGAAAAATCGATGGTAGAAGTGAAAAAATGTGTACAAAATTCAAAAATCGATGGTAGGAACGAAAAAATGTGTGAAAAATTCAAAAATCGATGGTAGGAATGAAAAAGAGTGTAAAAAATTTAAAAATCGATGATAGGAATGAAAAAATGTGTAGGAAATTCAAAAATCGATGGTAGGAATGAAAAAATGTGTAACTAATTAAAAAATCGAAGGTAGGAATGAAAAAGAGTGTAAAAAATTCAAAAATCAAAGATAGGAATGAAAAAATGTGTACAAAATTCAAAATTTCGGTGGTAGGAATGAAAAAATGTGTAAAAAATTCAAAAATCGATGGTAGGAATGAAAAAGAGTGTAAAAAATTCAAAAATCGATGATAGGAATGAAAAAATGTGTAAGAAATTCAATAATCGATGGTAGGAATGAAAAAATGTGTACAATATTCAAAAATCGATGGTAGGAATGAAAAAATGTGTAAAAAATTCAAAAATCGATGGTAGGAATGAAAAAGAGTGTGAAAAATTCAAAAATCGATGATAGGAATGAAAAAATGTGTAAAAAATTCGAAAATCGATGCTAGGAATGAAAAAATGTGTAAAAAATTCAAAGATCGAAGGTAGGAATGAAAAAGAGTGTACAAAGTTCTAAAATCGATGGTAGGAATGAAAAAATGTGTAAAAAATTCAAAAATCGATGATAGAAATGAAAAAATATGTAAAAAATTCAAAAATCGATGGTAGGAATGAAAAAATTTGTAAAAAATTCAAAAATCGATAGTAGGAATGAAAAAATGTGTAAAAAATTCAAAAATCGATGGTAGGAATGAAAAAGAGTGAACAAAATTCAAAAATAATCGTAGCTCAATGAATCAAGCGCCATTTTTAAGCCTGAACGATTAAGAAGAGAATGTGAACGTAAAATGGAGTGAATTTAACAAAAACTCTTTACAGTGTCTATGCAGACACATATATGTTGCAATTTGACGAACAGTGTACATTCAAAAGGATAATAGAACTTTCTCTCTCTCTCTCGCTCTCTGTCCCTCGAGCAACGAGGCTTTTAGCTATATATCCTGAGCACGAATACGCGATTGCACGCAGCCTGCGCCATCCACATGCACAAACGAGATGAGCTTCTCTCTGCAACAGCAGCATCGCCACTCGTGCATATACGATATTTGCCAGGGCGAAAGGGTTACACGCGGCGAATGGGATAGGTGGAGCGAGAGAGCAAGAAATCCGCGAAGCGCGTAAATGCAAACGCAAACGGTTACCTCTTCCCTCAGCGTGTATATCTCTTTCTCTATCCCCCTGGTTCCAAAATTCGGGTCAGTTATCGTTTCCTCTGGAGTTTGGTCGAGCGACCGCCCGAATATAATTGCTAGTGTGAATCTCCGCGACCGCCATCATCACCGCAGAACCAGAGAGAGGGACCAGAATTTATAACGAAATTCACTGTACAGTACGATTTCCCATATATCAAATTTTACCGTTTCTGCATTTTCTAACGCTTCATTCTTTGATCCAGAATTCGAGAAATGTTAAGTTTTTTTGTTCACACCGTGACTCGTTGTTTCATTTTTTAATTCACAATATTTTAAGACTTTAGCATTTATAAGGAAACTGACGTACAGCACAATCTCTGCTTTTTCCACCTCTCCATTTTTTTTATCAAGGATTTAAGAAATGTTAAGTTCATTATTCACACCGTGACTCGTTGTTGCATTTTTCAATTTACAATATTTTACGATTTTAGAATTTATAAGAAAACTGACGTATAGTACGATATCTGCATTTTCTAGTTATCCATTCTTTGATCGAGTATTTGTGAAATGTTAAATTTTATAATTCTCAGCGTGACTCGTTGTTTCATTTTTTAATTTATTTAAAAATTTTTCCCATTTTTCAGGAAACTGACGTGGAGCATAATCTCTTCATTTTTGCATAATCTCTTGATTCTTTTTTTTTTCTCAAGAAATTGCGAATTTTTAATAGAAACATTGTAATTATAAAGCGAGTTGTATTTTAACTTATTAAAATTCATTGGTACTTAAAAAGTCTACGTAAATACAATGAGACACAAATTCCGAACTAATAACCCCCTTTTTTTCCCGTACAGCACAATCTCTGCTTTTTCCACCTCTCCATTTTTTTATCGAGGATTTGAGAAATGTTAAATTTTTTATTCACACCGTGACTCGTTGTTTCATTTTTTAATTTATAATGTTTTAAGATTTTAGAATTTATAAGGAAACTGACATACAGCACAATCTCTGCTTTTTCCACCTGTCCATTCTTTGATCGAGTATTTGAGAAATGTTAAATTTTAGAATTCTCAGCGTGACTCGTTGTTTCATTTTTTAATTTATTTAAAAGTTTTCCCCATTTTTCAGGAAACTGACGAACAGCACAATCTCTGCTTTTTCCACCGCTCCATTTTTTTTATCGAGAATTTAACAAATGTTAAGTTTTTTATTCACACCGTGACTCGTTGTTTCATTTTTCAATTTACAATATTTTACGATTTTAGCATTTAGAAGAAAACTGACGTATAGTACGATCTCTGCATTTTCCAGTTCACCATTCTTTGATCGAGTATTTGAGAAATATTCAATTTTTGATTATCAGCGTGAGTCGTTGTTTCATTATTTAATTTATAATATTTTAAGATTTTAGCATTTATAAGGAAACTGACATACCGCACAATCTCTGCTTTTTCCACCTCTCCATTCTTTGATCGAGTATTTGAGAAATGTTAAATTTTAGAATCCTCAGCGTGACTCGTTGTTTCATTTTTTAATTCATTAAAAAATTTTCCCCATTCTTCAGGAAACTGACCGTACAGCACAATCTCTGCTTTTTCCACCTGTCCATTTTTTTTAACGGGAATTTAAGAAATGTTAAGTTTTTTATTCACACCGTGACTCGTTGTTTCATTTTTCAATTTACAATATTTTACGATTTTAGCATTTAGAAGAAAACTGACGTATAGTACGATCTCTGCATTTTCTAGTTCACCATTCTTTGATCGAGTATTTGAGAAATGTTAAATTTTAGAATTCTCAGCGTGACTCGTCGTTTCATTTTTTAATTTATTTTAAAATTTTCCCCATTTTTCAGGAAACTGACGTACAGCAAAATCTCTTCATTTTTTTTATCTTCACTCTAGATTCTTTTTGTTTTTCAAGAAACTGCGAATTTTTAATAGAAACATTGTAATTATAAAGCAAGTTGTATTTTAACTTATTAAAATACATTGGTACTTAAAAAGTCTACGTAAATACGATGAGACACAAATTCCCAACTCATAACCCCCTTTTTTTCCCGTACGGAACAATCTCTGCTTTTTCCACCTCTCCATTTTTTTATCGAGGATTTGAGAAATGTTAAATTTTTTATTCACACCGTGACTCGTTGTTTCATTTTTTAATTTATAATATTTTAAGATTTTAGAATTTATAAGGAAACTGACATACAGCACAATCTCTGCTTTTTCCACCTCTCCATTCTTTGATCGAGTATTTGAGAAATGTTAAATTTTAGAATCCTCAGCGTGACTCGTTGTTTCATTTTTTAATTCATTTGAAAATTTTTCCCATTTTTCAGGAAACTGACGTACAGCACAATCTCTGCTTTTTCCACTTCTCCATTTTTTTTATCGAGAATTTAAGAAATGTTAAGTTTTTTATTCACACCGTGACTCGTTGTTTCATTTTTCAATTTACAATATTTTACGATTTTAGCATTTATAAGAAAACTGACGTATCGTACGATCTCTGCATTTTTTAGTTCACCATTCTTTGATCGAGTATTTGTGAAATGTTGAATTTTATAATTCTCAGCGTGACTCGTTGTTTCATTTTTTAATTTATTTAAAAATTTTTCCCATTTTTCACGAAACTGACGTGGAGCATAATCTCTTCATTTTTTTTATCATCTCTCTTGATTCTTTTTTTTTTCTCAAGAAATTGCGGATTTTTAATAGAAACATTGTAATTATAAAGCGAGTTGTATTTTAACTTATTAAAATTCATTGGTACTTAAAAAGGCTACGTAAATATAATGAGACACAAATTCCCAACTAATAACCCCCTTTTTTTCCCGTACAGCACAATCTCTGCTTTTTCCACCTCTCCATTTTTTTATCGAGGATTTGAGAAATGTTAAATTTTTTATTCACACCGTAACTCGGTGTTTCATTTTTTAATTTATAATATTTTAAGATTTTAGCATTTATAAGGAAACTGACATACAGCACAATCTCTGCTTTTTCCATCTCTCCATTCTTTGGTCGAGTATTTGAGAAATGTTAAATTTTAGAATTCTCAGCGTGACTCGTTGTTTCATTTTTTAATTCACAATATTAAAAAATTTTAGCATTTATAAGAAAACTGACGTATCGTACGATGTCTGCATTTTCCAGTTCACCATTCTTTGATCGAGTATTTGAGAAATGTTAAATTTTATAATTCTCAGCGTGACTCGTTGTGTCATTTTTTAATTCATTTAAAAATGTTCCCCATTTTTCAGGAAACTGACGTACAGCATAATCTCTTCATTTTTTTTATCTTCACTCTTGATTCTTTTTGTTTTTCAAGAAACTGCGAAATTTTTATAGAAACATTGTAATTATAAAGCGAGTTGTATTTGAACTTATTAAAATTCATTGGTATTTAAAAAGTCTACGTAAATACAATGAGACACAAATTCTCAACTAATAATCCCCCTTTTTTTTCTCGCCTCGTTTTATAGTCGATTTTCCAATCAATATACACGATAATTTCGAATAATTTGACGTTACGGGAGACCGAAACGTGCGGAGTTTCGGAGCAATTTCTGTAATCGACGCGCTATGTACACACACGCACACATACGGTAAACTAATTCGGCTATAACTATTGGCAGAGTTCGTGTAATGCTCGGTGTGCGGCGGTGGCTGTTTCCGGTTGGAAGGGAAATAGGGGGAGAGCTCGAGTGCTAACACGCTTTTGGCGCAATGCACGACACACGTATGCACAAATGTATATATATATAAGTGTATATAACCCTTTATCGAATTCGTGGAACGTGGTTGATGTTTATGCAACGATCTACATTGCCTCTGAGCATTAATAACGTATCTATAATTAACGTAACGAAATGAATGTTAAAACATAATGCCTACGGTGAATATGAGAGTATAGTAGGAGTTTTGAAGTCCTCGTATTATTATCGGGTATTCACACTAACTAGAAATCTAAATGTATACATTCTATTGGAAAATACGTAACGGTGCCCCATTATACAAAGTAGTTCACCGTAAGTCCATAAAGAGTTTTCATTCTGCGTCGCCATATTGAATTACATCTCAACATCGTCATCGTAATCGAAGGGTTGAAAAATCTTTGGATACAAATACTTTTGTTGTAATCGAATGACATTTCTTTTTGTCATCAAACAATTTCACCTCCACCATTATAAATTTTCGTTTAATTTCACTTCTCATCTAATATCACATTGACATTAATTTGATAGTACAAACGTGCAGACTTTCATGAGAATCGATTGTTCCCGTTCAATCGTAGTAGCGCGATTAAGCAGAGAAACCCGAAATGGGCCGATGCATTTAATTAAAACAGAGTCACTGTGTTCTGTCAAATAGACTACATATAATTACGTGCTGATAAGATTGGCAATATATATTCGTTGAATAGAGGCTATCAAAGGATGTGAACATTGTCCAGCGAACGTGGTGTCTGGTTGGGGAAAGGCAAAAGCTTTGGATTTCAGCCAAAAACACACTCGGTAAAATTCTCACTCCACGAGAGAGAAAGAGAGAGAGAGAGATAGTGAGAGAGACAGAGACGGTATTATGAGACATTTAATATAATTGCTCGCCTAGTACGAGCGTTCGTAATGTCCGCGTTAATGAATTGAACGAATCGCTCTTTTGATTTCTACTATCTACGGGTATGTACGACCTGGATTATATAAAATATACTCTATACAGGCTGTCCCAAAACTAGTACGTCAGAGTGAAACGAGGGTTAGATTGGCCGCGGACCTATCAGAATAAAAAAATATGACTTCAATAAAAGTCTAATGGTTGTCGAGAATAATCATCTTTTTTGGTTTTTCGGAAAATTGCTACCCAGTACTTGTTACTCCGCTAGCATTGCTATGAATTACTTTGGGTTTATTCATATTTTGTTCCTAAAATACGTGCCGTTTGTGTATTAGGATTGGAGGTAGACAATTTGAGTACATGTTGGAAAAATTAAATAAATCATTAAACATTGTCTTTTTTTCTTTTCTTATACTCCCACAAAGGTACTATTTTTTTTCTCTTAGAATCAGTTTGCTTACCGCCTTAGGTACCTACTTCGTCCGCTTTAGTGCCTTTTGTTCAAACCCAAAGTAATTCATAGCGATGGTAGCGGAATAACAAGTACTAGGTAGCGATTTTTCGAAAAATCAAACAGAAGATTTTCCTCGAAAACCATTAGTCTTTTACCGAGGTCACATTTGTTTATTTTGATAGGTCCGGAACCAATCTAACGACCCGCTACCATTGCTATGAATTACTTTGGATTTATTCATATTTTGTTCCTAAAATATCTGTCGTTTGTATATTAGGATTGGAGGTAGACAATTTGAGCACATATTGGAAAAATTGAATAAATCATTAAACATTATTTCTTTTTGTTTCCTTATACTCCCACAAAGGTACTATTTTTTTTCTTCTTAGAATCAGCTTGCTTACCGCCTTAGGTACCTACTTCGTCCGCTTTAGTGCCTTTTGTTCAAACCCAAAGTAATTCATGGCGATGGTAGCGGAATAACAAGTACTAGGTAGCGATTTTTCGAAAAATCTAACAGAAGATTTTCCTCGAAAACCATTAGATCTTTGCCGAGGTCACATTTGTTTATTTTTATAGGTCCGGAACCAATTTAACTACCCGCTACCATTGCTATGAATTACTTTGGATTTATTCATATTTTGTTCCTAAAATATCTGTCGTTTGTATATTAGGATTGGAGGTAGACAATTGGAGCACATATTGGAAAAATTAAATAAATCATTAAACATTATTTCTGTTTGTTTCCTTATACTCCCGGTACTATTTTTTTTCTTCTTAGAATCAGCTTGCTTACCGCCTTAGGTACCTACTTCGTCCGCTTTAGTGCCTTTTGTTCAAACCCAAAGTAACTCATAGCGATGGTAGCGGAATAACAAGTACTAGGTAGCGATTTTTCGAAAAATCTAACAGAAGATTTTCCTCGAAAACCATTAGACTTTTACCGAGGTCACATTTGGTTATTTTGATAGGTCCGGAACCAATTTAACTGCCCGCTACCATTGCTATGAATTACTTTGGGTTTATTCATATTGTGTTCCTAAAATATCTGTCGTTTGTGTATTAGGATTGGAGGTAGACAATTTGAGCACATGTTGGAAAAATTAAATAAATCATTGAACATTATGTCTTTTTGTTTCCTTATACTCCCACAAAGGTACTATTTTTTTTCTTCTTAGAATCAGTTTGCTTACCGCCTTAGGTACGTACTTCGTCCGCTTTAGTGCCTTTTGTTCAAACCCAAAGTAAGTCATAGCGATGGTAGCGGAATAACAAGTACTACGTAGCGATTTTTCGAAAAATCAAACAGAAGATTTTGCTCGAAAACCATTAGACTTTTACCGAGGTCACATTTGTTTATTTTGATAGGTCCGGAGCCAATCTAAGCCCCGTGTCACTCTGACGTGCTAGTTTTGGGCCACCCTGTATATGTACATTTATTCATCATGTATATAACGAATTGACGATCTAAATGTGCGATAACAGCTTTTTCTTTTTAGCATCAATCGAACATCACTCATTCGGAATTTGCTTGATTGCAACGATTCAGCTATTTCGCGGGTCTATATCGTACGGCCCAATTGATTGGAAATTGATAGAAACTATGATGATAACGATGATGAAGATGTGGCTATGTACCGTGTTAATCATTCGTTGGTTGCTTGTTTCGAATAATTATACAACATAAATGGAATTACCTTGGAACACGTGACGAATCGATAAAATCTTAATGAGCCAACATTTCGTGACCAAAAATTTGATACGCATAACTAATATCGTTAAAGGGAATGGTTTCACCTGGAAAAATTCAAAATGAATTCTTTTTCATTTTTTATTATCGAAGATATCATTTTCAAATATCTGAGATTTAAGAAAACAAAATTACAAAGTATTGGAAAAACGCAATCTTACTTTATTTTTTTTACTTCACGAGTCACATTCTCGAGTCTAACCGTACGATATTTGATCCGTGAAAGATATATGAACGTATAAAACATTCATCTATAGACAGATCAAATGTAAAGTGACTTTGGTGTTCATAAAATCGGAGAAGCTCGAATATCTCGTTTTTTTTCTTCTTTTTTTCGCTGCTCGATATATTGAGAAAATGGTGTATATACAAATATACACATGGAATAGGTATATATAGGAGAATCGAGAATACCGGCTTAGATGAGATTGGTCCCTGTGACGAGAATTTTCCGTCCATTCGTGCTTCGCTTCTTCCCTTACTCAACAACAACCCTCTATACAACAGCTAACCGATTTCCTCACTCGATTTCTCGTATACTCGGGTCTCGCGCACTCTCGTTTTACGATCCTGCAGACGGTACGTCTTTAAACTCGCAACGTCCTCTTTCGCTAAAACAATAAATATGAGTCAATCCGCGTGAAATAGGACGTTTTTTTTGGTCAGAGGAATTTTTGGAGAGAAATAGTTTATATTCGTGCAAGTTTAACACAAAACTTCTCTATATGAGACTTTTTTTTTTTTCAATTTCGATGCTAATTCGGATTTTCAATAATCATACACATTATTAGGAAGAACTTGACCTTAGGAGGTTTCGAGGATTTCCTTTTTCCGAACCCAAGGAATTGAAATCTAGATGGAAAATTATTTTCCGTCTTCGTCATTAGTAAAAAATGTTATATGGGTCGAAAATTGTAAGGAATAAAAGAAAAATGACAATTTTCCGTGATCATCGTTCAACAACGGTTCCTTTGTAGGTTTTCAACCCTTAAATAATTACTAAATCATTCTCTGTTCGAAAAATCATTCTACACCAGTTGGAATACCCCTTATACACGTGTATACATTCAAGTACGTATATAGTGGTCGAGGAGAGAGGATGCGTAGGCTTGCGGCTTCCAAGAGCGCTATAGAAACTTTAATAATCGAACGGCAGTAAAACAAGAACAACAACAATAACGATGCAAGAGGGTGATGCATACACTATAACAGGGAGCTCAACTTTTCTCGCGTTGAACGAGATCCCTCGCGAGAGGGATAGAAGGGATGGTAATCGTGGGTGAGATGCGTGGAAAAGCTTGAATGCGACAACGATGCTCTCGGAGGGTAGAAGCGAAAGAGAAGGAAGGAGAGAGAGAGAGAGAGAATAGCCCCGGGGGTGTACATGTCGAACTCGTTGTACCGGTATAGCGAACAGAAAATCGCGTTGTGTGAGTGTAAAGGTTGCGTAAAAGTTTTACGAGTCGATGCTCCGATGCGCCTTGCATCTGTTTTCCGTGCATCCCTTACTCGCTACCTCGCCCGTCTCGTTCTGTGAAGGGTTCGCCAGAAGCCGTCGAGTTGACAATCAAAGTTTCGATTTTACTGGAATATTTTTTTTTTTTTTTTTAAATATCGTATTTCATCTGCTCGTTATATGGGTGCAAACCTCGTTGCGTAAATTCTCCAAGGCAGCATAATATATCAAATGCTAGGTAGGAAGTAATAGGGCGATGGAATTCCTTTTTTCGTTCTCTTGCATTTTCATATTGCATGTTTTTGCTCTCCACGAAAAATTCCTCGCGATTCGTAATCACCGAAAGATTTACGATTGGAATCAAGACTCAAAAAAAAAAAATGTTATTTGCTTTACCACCCTTCGGCACAAATCTCGAAGTAACGAAATTTTACCAACTTCATAATTTGGCTTCTGTTTTACCGATTAAAGTTCATAAGGAGGAAATATTTGAATTCTTGTGACCGGAAAAAAATTAAATTTCCATCAGCAATCTTCAAAAACGTTCTTGTTTTTCCCAGACAAACCCAAACAATTCCTTTGATTTTCATAAACGTTTATTTCAACCGAATGATTCTATTGAATTGAAACAAATGAGTTATTTCGATGTCGTTGGTAAATATTAGAAAAAAGAAAAGTAGATCTCGAAAATTTAAAAGTTGACATTTTTAATTCTACACAAGCTCCGAGCACAGGCTATTTACACGTACATTGATGCAGATTTTACCCTAGTTCATAATATCCCACTATACGACATAATGCTAATTAATAAGCTTTAATAAGCGTTAAATATTTAAACATGAATGCCCAACGGGAATTGAATTCATCGTGTTGGTTATGTGTAAAAAGCAAATACATATTGAGAATATCGAGGAAAATTTTACACGCTAGAATAAAAGGACTCTTTTGTAGCGGAAAATTTTGGTCCCACCGCTGCCGCGAGAGAGCTCGCCTCTTCCATTCCAGATGCATTTAATAATTGCGCGCGAATAGGTAAATATTCTGTCGTGAATTCCCATCAGAATGAACGGGTTTTTTCACGGCTTACAGGAGCACGAAAACCACCATTATAGACAGCGAAATATTTGTCGATAGAAAAAGTATATTTATGTATGTATGGACCATCGGAGTGAGATGCGACGAGAGTAAAAGAAGAGAGAAAGAGCTCGAACGACGAGAGATCTCTGGACAATTGTTATTAATTTAATCTCGAGGGACTAATATTCATTTGGTCCAGTGAGCCTGGTACGTATACCCTGATAGAGACAGAGAAGACAAAAAAAACGAAAGTGGAGCTGCGCGAGGTCGAAGCAGAAAATACCGAAACGAGAGAGATAAAAAGAAGAGATCGAATGGAAGAAGAGCGAAAAAGCGTGTAGAATGTACGAAATAACTCAATATCGATGCTGAGGACTCTGGTACATACCGATACCAGGAAATGTCCTACAGGAGAGAATCGTTTGTCAATTGTCCCATTTCGTTTCTATTCCATTGATCTATTGACGATTTTATACTTAAGGTAGTAGTCTGGTAACTTAAGCCGATTTTCATGTCGTTTTTGGAGGGCGTTTTTTTGTAGGAAAATAAAAATGAATCGTTTTGGATATTTAGGATGTTTTTATTTACATATTAAAGATACATAAAAAAAATTTTTTGAAAAAATTTAATAGTTTATTCTTATTATTATTGATCGAAGTTGGCACCTTGAAGTTGGCAGCCGGGGTCCTACATTTTTTTCTACCGAATCGATTGCTTTCAAATTTTAACAGGCTACTCTACACACTTGTAGTTTTCGTCGGAACCACCGAGAAATGTTTTCACCCCTAACTTTTTATTTTACAACCCCTTCTTTGCTAAAGTCCTTTTATTTTAGCAAAGAAGGGGTTGTAAAATAAAAAGTTAGGGGTGAACAAATTTCTCGGTAGTTCCGACGAGAACTACAAGTGTGTAGAGTAGCCTGTTAAAATTTGAAAGCAATCGGTTCGGTAGAAAAAAAGTTAGGATCCGGGCTGCCAACTTCGATCAATAATAATAATAATAATAAACGATTAAATTTTTTCAAAAAATTTTTTTTTTGTATCTTTAATATGTAAATAAAAACATCCTAAATATCCAAAACGATTCATTTTTATTTTCCTACAAAAAAACGCCCTCTAAAAAAGACATGAAAATCGGCTTAAGTTACCAGACTACTACTTTAAGCATCTTTTTTTCATCGATTTCGACCGATTCAAAGACGCGACTAACTTTATGAATTAGATTTTCGAACATTTATCCCTTCCTGTGGAGAAAGGACTGGATAACACGTCTTTTTTAAACAAACACAAGTTAAAAAATTAATAATCCTCATAATAAATATTTGTTAAATTGCCTAATTTCGATAAAAATTGTTATTTTTTTAATTAGAACATTTTTTGATGGGTAAAATCAAATTACTGCAGATCACAAATTGATGTGTAATACTGTTATTGTTTACTGTAAAATGCCTACAACAACGACGTTTTTCGTGTGAGTTCTGAAGCGAGAGAACAACTTGCATCACTCCCGAGGCGAAAGGGGATGGAATGGGAAAAGATCGAGAACCCGAGGGTGGTCGTTCGCTAATTCCATCCGACTTTCCTATCGAACGCGAGAGACTAATCGTTTTCAGCGTCGGATCGTTTCCGAATCAAGCCATCAGAAATGCTTTCGTACCACGCTTCTACCCTACCGTATATATGTACTATTAGTTCGCGTCGCTTTTGCTATATCGCCTAATAATCCTTGACGGCAAAGACCCGGCAACGTAATTCGACAATCTTCCACCCTTCAATTCATATATACGTCTATACGTACGGGATATTCCGTACGAAGTCGAACGACTTTTTGCTGCGAATGATTTTTAGCGTTATTTAATTCGCGATCGTGATTTTCATCACAGAGAAAAATTAATAAAAGGAAGCTTTAAATGAATTTACGCAGTTGTTTTGTCAGCCATTACTTTTGTGCAGCTTAGCCAAAGTCAACTCTGTATTTTTGTATGCATGAAGTAGTTATGCTTCCGAGTGTAATCCCGATATTCGTACTTTGTTAAACTCTTAAACTCTCTCCCTTAACGGGTTAGGCCACTCTAGAGGCCAAAAAAATAGGCTTTTTTGGGGATTTTTTTTCAGAAAAACTACAAAATAAATCGAGATTACAAAATAGGTTGTATGTCATACATATCAGTGACTGTATACAATAATTTTTTTGAAGCGATTAATTTCAAAATGGCGGTTGTGCAGCGGTTTTACGATGACGTCTCCGTTTTTGTTGGCCGGAAACATAACTCAGACAATTTTCAACCGAATCACTCGAAATTTTGAATATATCTTCAAAATTACATTGTTTATGGAAGCGTGTAGAAATTTTTTTTATATCGCATAGTTCATTTGTTATTAACAATTTTCTGACGATTTTTTAAGCAAATTTTCCACTTTTCACTTTAGAAGTGCGCCATTTGGCTAAAAATCAATATATCGACAAAAATCCTACGCACTTCCATAGACAATGTATTTTTAAAGATCTACCACTACTGCTGGAATATCAATACGAATTATGTGTTAGTTTCTCGAGTCAGTAACTACCCTCATTTCAGCGATTCGGGTTATTAACACGATTTTGGCCATTCGAGGGTTGGATGTCTCACAAAAAATTTGTCGCCCCGAAAAAAACGTCACGTTTCGTATGAAATGGCCCGCACATATGTATATTCTTCGGAGTAATTCGATCCTGACGAGGGTTGGAAATATACTTCTCTCGCGTGAGCATAAGAGAGCGAGGAGAAAAGCTCTGGAGATAGAAACTGTTGGGAGTCCTAAAGAAAGGGCGATTTCGTGGTTCGTATTATGAATGCATGTATACGAGGTCTGTTCAAAAAGTATCGCGAATTTTGAATTTCCACGGGCGACGTATATTCGATTTTCGATTTTTTTTGCGGCGTTAGGTTGGTACTCATGTCCCTCACTTATGCTGAAAAAATCGGCCATTTTTAATGTTGAGTTAATTGTTGACAGCTGTTTTGGTCAGACGTGTTTTGTCTTCGATTTTTGCCTATTCCAAAAAATGGATCAAACAATCTGTATCGAATTTTGTGTGAAAAACAAAATTAAGTGGGCGGACGCATTCCGAACGTTGACTGTGGCATATGGTGAAGCTACGTTGGACCAAAGCAACGTTTATCGGTGGTACAAAATGTTTTCAGAGGGTCGTGAAGATGCAAACAACGAAATGCGTTCTAGATGGCCGAGCACATCGACAACAGACGAAAACATTGATGAAGCGAAGAAAATAATATTGGCCAATCGTCGAATCACCGTTAGAGAAGTTGCTGAGGAACTAAACATATCGATTGGCTCGTGCTATTCGATTTTTACCAATGATTCGGGCATGAGACGAGTCGCCGCGAAATTCGTGCCAAAATTGCTCAAATTTATTAATTGCTCTTAGCGTTAACATTGCTAAGGACCTGTTGGACTCGGTCCGCGACGACCCAAATTTGCTCCAGAAGGTCATAACTGGTGACGAATCATGGGTTTATGGTTATGACGTGAAAACCAAAGCTCAATCATCGCAATGGAGGCTGCTTTTTTGGAATAGGCAAAAATCGAAGACAAGCCAAAACACGTCTAACCAAAACAGCTGTCAACAATTAATTAAACATTCAAAATCGCCGATTTTTTCAGCATAAGTGAGGGACACGAGTACCAAGCTAACGCCACAAAAAAATCGAGAATCGAATATACGTAGCGCGCGGAAAATCAAAATTCGGGATACTTTTTGAACAGACCTCGTATATACGAACGGAAGGGATCGCGACGTAGGAAAGGGATGGATGAAGAGATCCTCACGAATCTCTTCTCTTTGCAATCTTTCTTTGTTCTTTCGCGTAAATTCGGCCTTTTACCGTGAATGAAAGAACGAACGACGAGGAAAAAGACAGGAAAGAAATAGTAGCAGGGATTCTCGTCCATGGATAATCATGGTTAATACATTCATTTCAAATAAAAAACTCGTGACAATCATCAAAAGGAATTAAAGCAACTTATTATACTGATATTTGAATAAAATACCCATTGATGATTAACTCGAAAAATTGAGTTTAATTGTTGAATCAAGATTAATCCATTTCGATAGATTAATTATTCAATTAATCCTATAATAAATGGCTGTCGGTTCATTAAATCGCGGTTATACTGAAATATCATCTCTAATTGCCATTTATACATTTTACGTTAATTGTCGAAAATCTCTCGACGAATAATAAATTTTAATGCTCGTTGGAATAATTACCACAGATAATTTTAACGGAAAATAATTCTATTTTTCCAATGATTCATTTTATTATCCGTTCCAAGTATATGAAACCGGTGCAGGTAAAAAAGAAAGATGTAGGACCTTTTTTATGCGGACGAAGTAGCTCGATGCCTCGTTTAGCAGGCAACGATTGACCTAAAAAGTAAGACTTTTCTCCTCACTCTCTTTCGCTTTTTTTTTTTTCCTCGTGTATTTTCTCGCTTACTCCTTTTTTTCTCTTTTACTCTCGTTTCTCTTCCGTAGCTCTTCACTCACGTACACTATAGTTTCTCCTCTATACCCTCGCGTTTACCCCTTTTCCATTTACCCCCTCGAAACGCTCTTGCTGTACCGAGAGAGAGAATGAGAGAGAGAGTGAGGGAGGCAGAAAGAAAGAGAGGGTGGTTATACTCTCGCAGCTGTAACGCTGAGTGCCGAGAGAGAAAACCTGGTGGAGGGTCGAAAGAAAGAGAGCGAGTTAACATTGAGCATATACATACGCGTATAAACATATACATACAACGGTTGTGCAGTTGTATATGTTTATATACATAAATATATGTATGCAGTTGGTAACGGTGCACGGATTTAGTGGGGTAGCTTTCGCGAGCTTTCCAGTCGTTTACTTTGCCTTTCACTGGGGTTAAGCGATTAGACGAAATTTCTTTTCGCGAGATATATGTAACTTGATACGGTTCATCGCATTCACCCCGAGAATTTTGCTGAATTTAATACGATCGAGATGAAAAAAAAAAAGTAAAAACAAAAAAAAAATTACATAAAAATTGAAAATGACATTATATTCAAATTATATCTATATTATATTTATCGTTGAATTTTTCATTTCATTATATTAATAATAATGTTTATTACATTAAATGCCAAAATGAACATACTAATGATTTATTCTCGATAATACGTTTTTTGTAAGGAATGAAAAAAAAAAACAAACTCGTCTAAGATCGTTTGCTTTATCGGTTTATCGGAAAGTCCAGAACGAATATACTTTTCTTCCCGGGACTTTGACGATTATGTCAAAGCCAGAGAAACGGCGCCTTCGAGGAAAACGGAAACGCTCTAGACGAGAGAGAAATTGAGAAAGAGAGAGAGAGAGTGAGGGAGAAAAGGAACGGAAATGCCTCTTTCCAAAGTCTTTAGAGGACCATGATTTTCTCACGACGAGAGAGGCCGCGCGCGAACTTCTCGTTTACGGATTTTCCCTTAAGACCTAAGCCTTTACTCGGCTATGGTAAAGAAAGTTCTATAATCCTCGAGAGGGTGCCCGTCATATATAGGTGTATAAAAACGAGGTACTGCTGTTGATGGGGTTTTGCGATAAGGAGGTTTCAGTGGTTAGCACAGTCACGTCAATCGGCGCATTACGATTGAAAATATTGTGTGCTCTATAATTCCAAAAATTAATGGAATACAGTAAAATGTTTTTTTTTTTTTTTATTTGTCTTTTTGTTCAATTTTCATTGAATTTTAATTATTTTAATTTAACGATAGTTTCATCAATCTGTCGACGTGTCGGCGGACCAAAGACTCTTTGGTCGCGCCCGCCATAACCCGTAGTGTCTGTTTGAAACGACGAAATTCACTCGCGCTCGACTATTAATATAAATATAGGACATAGTAAAGATATCGCAAAGCCGCGTCACCGATGTCGTTGGAGAACAAAGCGTTTCGCATATAACGTTTCGACCGTCTCGGAAAAAACAATTGCGTAACGCGGCCAAGCCCCGGCGTTAAATGTCAGCGCCTGTATGCATTTTCCGAGCTCGTAACTCAACGACAAAGTTATTCCCGGTCCATAAATTACGTGTCACAGGGGTGAGGCACATGCAACTCTTGACTTATATTCCTCGGAAGCGTTTCAACGCTAGAAGATCTTCGGGGTCGTCCACGAGAAAGAGAGAGAGAGAGAGAGAGAGAAAGAGACAGAGAGAGATGCGATTCTCTCGAGTTTTGCGAGGTTTAATTTTATCATTGGCAGAGTCTTGTCTAGAGCGGTTTGTCACCCGGCAAAAATGCTTCTATACTCACCAAACTCGTTTTAGCTTACTTTGAATTCGAAGTTATTAGAAAAAAAATAATAATAATTTTTTTAAATTTTGCTGTAATAAAACTTGCAAATTGAGAAAAACCTGACACTCTTCATTTCCATAAAGAAAAAATATGGCTCGGTGAAAGGTACGATTTGTGGATAATTTTATCGCACTAGTTGCACGAGATCATTTTTTTTCCTCGCATAGATGATTATTAACACTAACGATTATTAAGGGCTCACATACCCTTGCGCGCGCTGAAAACCGAGTAAATTCGAAAAATTATTATAAAGGTTATAGGGTGGGAAAAAAATTCAATTGTTGATTTCACATTTTTTATCAACTTTTCAACTACAAGAAAAAATATTAAAAAATGCTTTTTTAAAAATATTAACATTATTTTTTACGGGTATAAATGGACTACTGATGAAAACCATGGCCCCTCCTTGTCAACGTCATAACTACACTAAAAATTATCCAATTTGCAAAAATTAAAAAGAATCTAGTAAAATAATGTAGTAGTCATAGTCTGACGGAGGGATTTTTTTTTTTTTTTTTCAAAAATAATGATATTATAATATTTCAAACTTTAGTATGTAATGGAAAAAAAATTAGTGTTTGATAATTCATACCGAATTGTTGGTAAATATGGAGCAAAGGGGACCCACTTCCGATTGACTTGCCTTTAATATATGTTGTCTAGGGACCCTTTCTGAACAACTTTTTCCTCTGACACAATTGGGGGTCGTTATTTATTAAAAAGTTATTCACAAATAAAGTTAATAATTCATATAGCTATTTTCCTTATAGCAGCCAGTCCCAATCATCTTGTCCTTCACATGTGTTGTTAAGAATACCCCCCTGAGTAACATACCAAAACTTTTATCCGTCCTCATTGTTAGTTAAAAAGTTATTAACAAAAGAAAATTCATAAATTGAATATGAAATACTTGCATGGTGGTCAGTACACGTATGAGAGGAGGGGCTGCGGCCCCCCTGCCCCCGCCGCATACCAGCCCATACACAAACCAAAAACAACCCAAAACAAACCCAGTAACTTAAAGAAACAAACAGACAACCAACAAACCAACAAACAAACCCAAAACCCAAACGAACAAATCCAACAAACAAATCCAAAACAAACTCAAACCCAATAAACAAGCAAATCCAAAACAAACAAAAAACCCAAATAACCTAAACAAACCAAAAACAACCGAAATAATCCAAACAAAGAACCCAACTAAACAACCTAACCTAACAACCTAAACGAAAAAACCCAACAAATTCAAAATATACCCAAACCAAAAACCCAAACCAAAAACCCAAACCAAAAACCCAAACCCAAAATCCAAAAACCCCTCTCATGCGTGTGCTGTTCACCATACACTAGAACAAGTAGTTCATGTTTGATTTATGAAACCTTTTTTGTTAATAACTTTTTAACAAACAATGAGCCACGGATAAAGCTTTTTGTATGTTACTCAGGGGTGTATTCGTAACAACAAATGTGATGGACAAGATGATTAGGACTGGCTGGTATAAGGAAAATAGCTATATGAATTATTAACTTTATTTGTGAATAACTTTTTAATAAATAACGACCCCCAATTGTGTCAGAGGAAAAAGTTGTTCAGGAAGGGTCCCTACACAACATATATTAAAGGCAAGTCAATCGGAAGTGGGTCCCCTTTGCTCCATATTTACCAAATTGTTCAACCAAAAAATTAAAAAAAAACCTCTCGTCAATCTATAGAGAAAATAATTATCAAGAATATTAAAAATTGACTGTTGTGAGTTATCGTGCCGACACTTTCTAAAAACATAGTTTCGAGGAAAACGCATTAATAGTTTCTGGTAGGTACAAAGTGAAGCCGATGTCCGGTCACACTTATTGCAATAACTTTGTAACGCAGTGGAATTTTCTTAAAACTTTTTTTTTTTAATTGTTAAAAGCATAAAGAATAAAAATCTGTAAAAAAAAATCGATTTTATGAAAATTTCACGGGTACGTGAGCCCTTAATTTTTTACGGATTATTTTTATTACAGTGTCAAAAACAAATAATAAAAAATAATGATTATAATCGGGAAAATTTCTAAATTGGATATCGATACAGGAAGCGGGGAATGGCGTTATAGCAAACAATTGATTGGAGTTTAGTAATTATTTCCGATATTGGGCGATTGATCGGTGGGCACAGTAGATATACATCAAGAATGCATTGGACGACCGCATAATGGGTTTATCTATACGTGCGGTAATGTAGTCATAATAGACGGAACGACGTCTTGGAGAGGAGCAGAGGGTGCGAGGCGAGGGTAAACTTGATCAATGGGTGAACTAGGACGGTGCGGTGGCGGGATCAGTAACGTACCAGGATTATCCGTAGAATTCTGGATGATCCGTGGAGTAAACAACTTGACCGATTCCAGAGACCAATAGCCATGGATAATTAATTGTTCACTAGTCCGATTCGAATTTCCAATTACATGACAACTGCTTCTCACCATTATACCGTACTGTTTCTCTATCTATTTGTCTACCCTCTCTCTCTCTCTCTCTCTCTCTCTCTCTGTGTCTCCGTGTACCAGAGGAGATAGGTATGCCGAACGGATCGCTCAGGTGCGGAAGCAGTTATGTATAATGGATAGGTATACGATATAGAAATAGATGTAAATGCGTTTGGGACTCGAGCAACATTGACACGAGGAATTTCACGAAAATTCGATCTACGTTCGACCATCAGTTCGTCAAATTTGACACATGATTTTTTTTTTTTCTCTTTATATCATTGTACTCCAAAACCAAAAGTCATTTAATTCCCGATCGTGATTTCCATCAGAGAGTAAAATTAATGAAAGGGAGCCTTAAATAAATTTACGCAAGTTGTTTTTTGAGCCAGTTGTTTACGCAGTTCTTTTAACTGTGTATTTTTGTATGCATATCATTATACTCCAAAACGTAAAAGTCAGTTTCTCCTTCTCGTGGACGACTATTTAACAATAATTTTTTTAAACATATTTCTCACGCAGCAAAAAGTTGCTTCATGCAATACTAAAAAAAAATCTTTAAAACAGACGTAAAACATTCTCTGCTAGATTACTCAAAATTTTCATTGATCAGAATTTCAGAAGGTTTGGTTTCATTAGCCAAGAATTCGTACTTCAGTTGTACGATAAACATCTCAAGGTCAAAAAAACATTATTAACACTTCGTCTGTAAACGTTTTTTCCGCACCCTCCCGTTTGTAAACGTGGGTCTTCCGCGTCCGGCCATTATTTCATCCCCTTAATGAACTCAAAAATTCTGACAAAATTCATGCTACTGTTCGAAATATTCATTTTGAAGTACCAATTGTAAAATTCTCGAAAATTTAATTTTCCATAAATTTTTTTCTCAAATAAATGAAGAAATTGAGAAATAAATTTCAATTTACTGAAAAAAAAAATTGTAACTCAGGGAAAAATGAAGATAGCGTAATTTTCCAAATTGCAAATTAAAGGTGAATAGTGTAGCTTTAAGCAAAAAAATTATTTTGTTTAGTTTGTTAAAGCTAAATACTTAAGTTTTGGACATGAAAACAGGCAATAAATTATGTACAACGCATTGCAGGTACAAAACCAAAGGTGTTTTTGCTCGGACACAAACGACCAAGGTTTACAGACGAAGTGTTAAAAACTACTTTATCATCAAGCTTTTTGGCATTATTATAATGCAAAATCAATGTTCTGAGAATCTTCAATATACTCAATTTTTTTAAGCTCATCATTCTCATCGGGAAGTAGTAAAATGTTGATGAAATAAAACTGTTTCCTCGAGATTTTATCGTAACGAGCATATTTCGTTTAAGGGGCGAAATAGGGTTAGACGGTTCAAAAAATCGATTTTTTTTTTATTTCATAAATTGTTAGTAAAACTATTGAAAAATATGTTCCCAAAATTTTAAATAAAAATTCCGACTCGTTCTATTATTATCAGCCATTAAGGGTGGAAATAGGGTCAGGACAGCGTTTTCTCAATAATTTTCATGATTTTTTTAATAGTGTAAAAAATGAATATAATTTATTGAAACTTTGAGAATATTTTATACATATATTTAAGTATATACTATACAATTTTTATACATATATTTAAGTATATACTATAAAATATTAGCGACCCCATATTTCTTGTTTGGCTTGGTACTATTTTTTCAAACGCGTTTTTCTGAAAACGACTTTTTTTGAAGTTGCGTACACGCTAGTTCGAAAAGTTTTCAATCAATCGTTTTGAAAATTGGCAGTTACTTTCTTATAGTATTCCGCTCTGTATGAACCTAAAATCGGAATATTATCATTATTTAAAATAATTTTTTTTCTGCAAATAAAGTTGTAGAAAATGGCAAAAAATCATGCTTTTTTGTTTTGACCGCTGTAAAAAATTCAATTTCCTATTTTTTCGATAGCATTTAGGTTCATATAGAAGAGAGACATATAATAAAAGTAAATTCCAACCTCGTTCGATTTCAGATGAAAATTGCGGCTTTCAGAATGTACGCAAAATGCTGAGTCTGATTGTGACCTGCAATATGGGGTCGCTAATATCTTCGGTGTTTTTCAAGGAAAATCTTCAAAAATTTTATAGTATATACTTAAATATATGTATAAAATATTCTCAAAGTTTCAATTAATTATATTCATTTTTTATACTATAAAAAAATTCATGAAAATCATTGAGAAAACGCTGTCCTAACCCTATTTCCTCCTTTAATGACTAAAACACATTTTTGAAAAGAATCTCTTCTTTCCGCGTCCGCCCTGGAATTATGAAAAGGAGAAACACAAAAAATATGAGAATCATTGCCTGTTGGCAATTCGTCTGGAATCCTCCGTGTATGGATATCTACGCTATTGTACATATAGAAACGGAAACTGACTAACGTATCGACGAGTCCGATATATAGTTAGCGTTGTTCCTCTATATGCCGTCAATGCCGTTTTCTCTCTGTCTCTGTCTCTGCTAGTCACGGAGAACAATTCCATCTAGAGTTTACGGCCGACAAGCCCGCGCTGCGTGCTTCCACCGTATCGAGGCGTACATCGCCCGTTATCCGGAATTATCGTCACCAACGAGCCTCGCTCGAACTGCACCGAGCTTTTCGTTACATACATACACATATATATATATACATACATACATATATATATATATATATATATGTTTATACATATATGCAAACATAGATGTGTACATATCCAACCAGAAACCCGTTGACGTCGTTCGCGGTGATCGTACGATTTATCATCGACGATGCACTCGCGTTACTCGAGCCCACCCTCATCCGCGCTTCGCCTCAACCCTTTCTCTCGTTTACACACTTCGTTCCGGCGGCCATTCTTCCCCTCGCTATATACTTCCGTAACTCGCCGCGGAATAACGAGCGAAATTCTACACATTGGCTGTTCAACAAAACGCGGAAAGGGCGCAATTCCCGTGACATCGTTGCGTTAAATTATTTCATTTAAGACCTTTCGTTTGTTATTTGCCCATGTATATATTGATGAGAATACCTGTAACGCGGTGTACACGTCGAAATATAGAGTTTTATGTTTCGGGGTTTTTTTTTTTACGAGTATCTTCATCGTGAAATTGATCACGAACAATTTTTTTCGATATTTTGCATCGAAGCCCGACAAAAGCAATTTTTTTTACAGCGCGAAAGTATCAAAGTTTATCGGAAATATGTGCGTAGTTGAGATTTCACGAGTTTATTAAAATACGAAATATTTGTCGAGATATCGACAAAGTTTTCGTTAATGATTTGTAAGGAGAAAATGAGGATATATTAATTTAATAATAACGTGTGGGCTTGTAATAACACATGGATAAACCGTATTTGCTGAAAAATGTACTTTATTTAGCCGTTATCTTTCGGGCGTCGCATGGCCACGACCAGAGCTTTCGCGTAAGGGAGGGGTAAGGGTTTCAGCGTAAAAAAAACACTTTTTTTGCGATTTTTTTTCTCAAATATGGATGAGCAATTTTATTCGAATTTTTTGTACATTATTGAGCATACTTTTGACAATGTTGTGTAATTTTTTCATGCAGAAATATTGAAGCATAAGCCCGTAACAGAGCTTCCCCCAGAACGTCTTGGAAAAAAAACAATTTGCGGTGTTCACTATAACTCGGCCGGAAAATATCTGAAAATGAAAAACCTTGAAAATTTAGTCAAATTATAATCAAATCTCCCCCCCAACGTTCTCTGATAATTTTTTTTTTCATTTTAAAATTTTTGGCGGCCATCTAAAGTGTGAACTGTTATTTTCCACGAAAAATTCCGTCATTTTGTGGGTGGGAAACACCCTTCATGTAAAAAAAAAAAAATTTAATTCAACGTTGGGGGGAGGTATTTTATATGTAGAAAATGAGTACAAAGTTTGAAATGAATCGGTCAAGTAGTTTTTAAATGGCAGTGAACACGGACTTTGAAAAAGTAGTTTCGAGAAAAACGCGTCTAAACGTTATCAAAAAGTAAAAAAGTGAAGAAAAACATTTTTTTTCCAACTGACACAGAATCATCGATTCCAGCTCCTGACACTTGTTTCTTCTTTTAAAATATTGTAGTGTATAGTATACACTATATACTATATACACAATAGCAATGAATAAACTGTATACCTGTTCGACAGCTGCACTGCTAGCCCGACCGTCCGTAGCTGTTAGAGGTATAGCGTTAAAGGCCAGGAGATTAATAAGACAATAACTTCAAGAATATTGCTTAGATCGGTTTAAAATTTTAAGGACATATTCTTGAAATGTTAAACAATAAGATAAGACAAAAAAAAATTCGATTTTTCGAAAGTGAAAACCCTTACCCCGCCCGTAAACCTTTACTACTCTCTTCTCTTTCGCGTCGCTCACTCGCACGTCCCTCATTTATTCTCATTGTATTGTTATTCTCGAAGTTTCGACGATCGCAGCGCCTAACTTCGAGAATCGCGGCCATAATACACTCTCCTTCATATGCATATACGCATATGATACCTTACAGATTGAACGAAAAAATAACGAAAATTACGGTTGGTTCGATCGTCGCCACTAATTTTAATACAAACGATAATTATACTCCAATTAATTTGAAAGGAGAATCATTTGAAAAACTAGGAAAGCCTTTTTTTTTCTCTCAATTGACGGTCAAGAAGACACGAGGACTCTGACGTGTTAGATACAAACGAAGAAAAGTTTGTCATGGTTTTCTTCGCCGATTCACCCGGTAAAAAAACTTTTTTTTTCTCTCGCTCTATCGCATCTCTCGTCGGACATTTCTCACTGTCGTAAATTGAGAATAAAAGTTTTCCTGTTCGCTCGTTCGCCGCATTGTCTTTGGACTCGTCGCTGTAGTCGGCGCGTCACTTTATATTTTTCAACGAGTGAAATAAAATTGACAATTTTATTT
This sequence comes from Oxytorus armatus, assembly GCA_958009045.1. NCBI lineage: Eukaryota > Metazoa > Arthropoda > Insecta > Hymenoptera > Ichneumonidae > Oxytorus > Oxytorus armatus. The sequence continues at coordinate 4,197,595 of OY253746.1, read as the reverse complement.
TTGTCTCTGTATACTCTTGGCCGATCGGAACGACAGGAGCAATTTCTCGTAATACAGAGATGGCAACACACGCGAAAGAATCAAAGAGAATCCCGCGTTGTCTCAGAGTTTTCGCGAGTGCTGAGCTTTTTTTTTTCCTTCCTCTTTATTCCTTTTTCTTTTTTTTTTCGCAAACTTCCTGCTCTCTCGTTATCGTATATTTATCTTTGTCTCGAGCCCGAACGAGCGAACGAGGAAAAGGGATCTTCGTAATCAGCACACGTTTCGGTACTTGTAAGCGTCGGTCCCGAACAAACCATCCAATTTTCAGGTGTGTAGCGCGAAGCTACGGAAACTCCGATCGAACTCTCGCTCGTGTTTATATATACGTACTTTTTTTTTTCGACCAGACACACTACACGTACGTCGCACTCTGGTATAGTGTTTTCATGTTATTGTTGTTGGTTTTTTGTCGTTCTTTCTTGCTCTCCAATAACGTTTCGGAGACCTTGCCGTAATCCACGGTTACTGTACCGTTTCAAATTTGCCGCGCACTAACCCCGATTTTACGATCATCGAGTTTACGAAAAACGCGGAATTCGTACTGTTACTTCTGCTCCCCGTCCAACCCCCCCTGTTTTTTAAGGACAGGCGTCGTTATCGTGACATTTGAACTTCCTGTTGCGGGCAGAGAAGATGCAATAAGTTTTCTTTGTACAGTATAAACGACAGTCGCCGAAGTAAACGAATAATTAATTTTGTTAATCGGAAACTAGGGTGCCATGCCCATGCCCCCATGTGGGTTTTAATGCTCTATGAGTTAATGACTCATAAAACGCTGTAAAATTTTTTTTTTCCATTTTAATTATAATAACAAGTAACCAGCTTTAAGGCAGTAGTCTGGTAACTTAAGCCGATTTTCATGTCTTTTTTGGAGTGCGTTTTTTTGTAGGAAAATAAAAATGAATCGTTTTGGATATTTAGGATGTTTTTATTTACATATTAAAGATAAAAAAAAAAATTAGTTTGAAAAAATTTAATAGTTTATTATTATTCTTATTATTGATCGAAGTTGGCACTTCGAAAAAAAAGCGCGTGGGTGGCCCCGGTGATTTTGGCTCTTGATGTTATCTGAAATAAAAAATTCTTGATAATTCTTAATCTATGGACGTGTCATTCTGGTCGGAACTACTGAAGTTAAATTTCATGGATAACTAACAAAATGGCGGACTTTGGAAAAAAGTTTTTTTTCTCCAAAGTCCGCCATTTTGTTATTAATCCATGAAATTTAACTTCAGTAGTTCCGACCAGAATGACACGTCCATAGATTAAGAATTATCAAGAATTTTTTATTTCAGATAACATCAAGAGCCAAAATCACCGGGGCCACCCACGCGCTTTTTTTTCGAGGTGCCAACTTCGATCAATAATAATATAGGGATGGGTAATCATGTGGACAGAGATATTTATTTAACGGGATAAAAAGTTAATATATTTAAAGAATAATATCAAATAAGTACATAGCAAAAAGAGCTAACTTGCTCTATACGTCTTTACTTCATGATCGTCGGATTAGGACTGCCTTAAAACTACGTTCGTCACTCAGGCATACTCTCATTCTCTCAATACTCTGTTTATTCTCCAGTGAGACCTCACAATTCGTCACACGGGTCTCACGCACCCTTCCAATGACTTCTATTCTCCGAAAACCAAAACTAAAACACAATCGCAATCAAACCCGGAGAGCATTCATCGCACAACGCATATACTCTTTGTTTCACGCCTCTATCGGCTATGCTCCTAAACAACACTCTCTTTCATTCGGCATTCTACGCAAAGTTATCGTCTCTAATGTTTACTCCGTAGCTGACTCTTATTTTAAAGCGTTGGCGACAGAGCGCCGTCTCACTCTTTTATAACACTTCTCTTTTCAATAGATTCTTTCGCGCACAACACATTTACCCAAATTCACTGATCCCACAATAATAATAATAGTAAACTATTAAATTTTGTCAACAAAATTTTTTTTTGTATCTTTAATATGTAAATAAAAACATCCTGAATATCCAAAATGATTCATTTTTATTTTCCTACAAAAAAACGCCCTCCAAAAAAGACATGAAAATCGGCTTAAGTTACCAGACTACTACCTTAATTGCCGAGTAGTATCGATCGTTTCATTTGCGTCACGCGGGACCAAAAACCATAGAAATCTCAATTTATATATATGACGGTGGAATTCGCATCCAGACGATTCTCTCCCAACCGGGTTTGGTGCGACGGGACAAAGAGGGAGTGAAAAAGAGAGAGAGAGTGGATGGTGCAATGTGTGCGTTTTCACAGCGAAGAGCATATACACACCAGGAAAATCAGATATCTCCCAGAAGTCGCGGGAATATCCGGAGGGATTGCGGGAAAGAGGGTTAGGAGGGGAGGGGAGGGGAGGGAGGAGGAGGTGCGCACGTTTAATCGAATCGTAAATCCATTCCTCTTATCCGTTCACGCGGAACAGTTCGAAAATTGCATGCAAATGCAGATATATCCGTGAGAGGGGTGAAAGAGAGAGAAATGGGTGCAGCGTGGTCGCAACCACCAGCATCCCTTGCGCTTCGCAGCCTCTTCTCTTCAATATACATATATATATATGTCCTTTAACTCCTCTCCTGTTCGCTTTCTGTTTTGTTCCCGTGTTTGTATGTTTCTATATAAACCGTGCCCCATCATTATGATCTCTTATCAATTCGATTCAATACATTCCTGCTGTACCTTAACCCCCTTTTTTGTGCCTTTTTTTTTACAATTTTTTGTTCACACTCGAGTGAAAAATCAACGTATGATTTTCATTAATTTCTAATAGGCGAAGCTACATTTTATCATTTAAATTCGTTAAAACAACACTTGTACATTTCTTAACATTGTTAATGCTTCATATTTATATTCCATCTCGGAAAGTCCACCGGTCCGTTGTGTCATACATCAACGGCTTCAACGCCGAAGCACAGTTTAACGAAGGCAGAACGTGAAAAAGTTTTGCCAACGAGAGCGAGCGAGAGAGGAAGAGAGAGAAAAGACGAATGATAGAAAAAAAACAAATAAAAAACTATATTCATATATATATATATATATATATATATATATATATGTGTAAATATAGTTTTATATATAAGAGGAGACAGAGAGAGAGAAGGAGGAAAAGTGGAAAAGAAATAGGCGGGAGAAAAAGGGTGGATAGCGTCGAGAAAGAGCCCAGGGCCAGTCTCGTCGAGAAATAAAGGCTGGAGAGCCGTTTATCGTCCTCGCAATCTCCGGAGAGAACAGAGAGAGAGAGAGAGAGAAAGATATCGCTCTCTCGTACAGCCTCTGATTCTCTCTGGTGTGTGCATTCACTCGACGGCTACGAGAGAAGAACGCGCGGACGCGGATTCGAGATTTCAACGGAAATTTATCGGGGTTGGGTGGTCGGTTTCTCTTTCTCCTTCTCTCTTTCTCTCACAGTACCGGATGAACTAGATACTACCTGTGCTCACGGCGCGAAGGTCGAGAAGAACAAGAAGAAGTAGAAGCGGAGTTAAAGAGGGAGGGAATAAGGATAAGGGGGTGGATTGGTTGGAGGTGAAGTGAGAAAGAGAAAGAGAGAAAATACTTTGCTGGGGAGAATGTTAGCACTCGTTCTCTCTCAAGCTCATCGAAAGTTTTTAAACTCTCACGAACTATATATATATATATATGCGTGTGTGTGTGTGTGTGTTTAAAGATGCCTTTCTCGCCTGTGATCGAGATAACCGGCGTTGTTGTAGCCTTGCCTTAGCGAGCTTGTGTTGTATATCGGATTTGGGGAGTGTTACTCGAGCTTTCGGGGGTCGAAAAGAAAAACAGATATCCAGGATCTCTCGCCCGTTGATATTCTTATACCCTAGACCCCGATCAACCTCTCTCGAGTGAAAGAAAAAGATTGAGGGAGCTCTAACTCGCGAGAAAACACGTTTTCTCGCGGTTTACATCCCCCCCCCTCTCCTCTTTTCTGCTCTATATACCTAGGCCGTTCGTTGTTATTATGAAACTTTTTCTTTCCTCTCTAACTAAGAATCAACTAAAACTTACATTACGAGGGGGGACCCAAAAAAAACGGGAATTTCGTCATAATTTCTTTATTTTTTAATATTTTTACACCAAATTTCGATCACCTTCAAAGTATTCTCCTTTGACCACAACGCACCTCTGCAAACGATCCTTCCAATGTTCAAAACATTTTTTAAATTCACTTATCGGGATGTTCTTTAGGCCTTCCAGCAATTTTTGTTTAACCTCCTCCACAGTGGCAAAACGCTTTGTTCTCATGTCCCTTTTGAGTCTGGGGAACAAAAAAAAATCACGGGGGTTAGATCCGGTGAATAAGGGGGGGGGCAATTGGTGTCATGCAGTTTTTGGTCAAAAATTGCTTTACGGAGAGGTGAAAAATTGCTTTACGGAATCAGTCACTTGTGCGCCAGAGATCCGCCCTTTTCTTCCGGATACTCTCCCTCAATCTTTTCAAAACCTCCAAGTAGAACTTCTGGTTGACAGTTTGACCCGGGGGAACAAACTCCGCGTGCACAACACCTCTGCAATCGAAGAAACAAATGAGCATTGTCTTAATGTTTGACTTCACTTGGCGAGCTTTTTTCGGACGAGGAGGGCGAGGTGTCTTCCACTGGCTTGATTGCTGCTTTGTTTCGGGGTCGTATCCATAGCACCACGATTCATCGCCGGTAATCACCTTGGAAAAAAGTTCAGGGTCCTCTTCGAGCTGATTTTGAAGTTCAAAACATGCCTGAAGTCGACGCTCCCTTTGCTCGTCTGTGAGAAGGCGAGGGACAAATTTGGCTGCAACTCTGCTCATGTGCAAATCTGTGGATAAAATCCTCTGAATTGAACTCCATGATATCCCAGACATCTCACAGAGTTGATCAATGGTTTGGCGACGGTCTTCACGAATGAGAGCATTGATTTTGTCGACGTTTTCATCATTTCTTGACGTTGAGAGGCGTCCTGAACGGGGTTGGTTCTTCAATTGACATTTCTCCATTTTTAAAACGTGAAAACCACTCGTAGACTCTGGTTTTACTTAGGGCAGCATCTCCATAAGCAGTCTTAAGCATTACAGTAGTTTGCGCGGCCGGTTTCTCCAACAGGAAACAAAATTTGACAGCCGCGCAATCGGCCATCACGTTTTCGCCGAAATGGAAAAAGTTGTTTCACTGCAAAAATTCCCACGGGCGAACCGATGCACTCACGGCGACAGAACTTCGCACGCTAACTCAGGAGACGTGTCCCCAACGGACACCTGGTCGAGCAATGGGTTCCCCCATTCTCCCTCCCCGTCGCAGCGCAATTCCCGTTTTTTTTTGGGCCCCCCCTCGTATATTCCATAAATACATAAATGAATTAGTACATCATGATTACAATGATGATTACAAAAGTGTATGTTATTCACGACAAATAAATACAATCTAAAATACATTTTTCATTTGGCTCTCGTGGTAGCCCAAAGTATTTCTATACATCAAGGATTTTCCAAGCGTGGATGCCGCGCGAGACATCGTTCGCATAACACGTCATCGTGAGAAATAACTATTCTGTTATTCCCGTTGCAAAGCTTTTCCGAGTGCGCTTCCTGGAGATTCACAATAGCGCCGGGACGGAAAGTAAAGAGGGAGGAGGTGAGAAGAGCGAGAGAAAAATATACGGAGCACAGCGAGAGGATTCCCGTTGCTGGATAAAATTTGTTTCAGTTATATTCCCGCGAGCTTCCCGTTTTGTCTCATTCTTTTTTTTTTTTTTTTTCCCCGCTACGTATGTATATAAATATATACGTATATATATTTATGGACCGTTGCGAAGAAGAAGACACGCTCGGTATGAACGCGTTAATGGAGGAGCCGGACGAGACGATTTGTATTTTCTCTCGCTGCGCCATTTTATTATATCTCTATCTCACGCCCTCCGGATTTCTATTATGTTAATGCCTGGGGGCATAAACTAGCCCCGGTGTGGCACCCTCTCGCGCCTTTCACCTTCTACCAACAACAGCCTTATTCGTTTCATCGGCACGCTCGCACGGTTTTACAACGTCGAAAAAATAAAAATAAAAATAAAATTACATAAAAAGAAACAAAATAACGTTATAAAGTTTAAAATAAAATTGTTAACGAAAGTAAGATTGAGAACTTAAAAAAACAAACAAAACAAAATCCTTCTGTTTTACGCTCGAGATAAGATAGTATGGTGCCTACTTTAGATAAATCGTACCCAAGAGCCCTTTAATTTCTTTCTCTTTCTCTCTCTCACTCTTTTTCACTATCTCTGGAGGACGAGACACGAGGAGATAGAACGACACAGTGGCTTTATCTCATGCAAAAATTTCACCTCCTCAATTTAACGCATCGGAGTTTTCATCTCTCATCCAATCCCTCTTTCTCACTTTCTCTTATTCTTCTACACTCTATACATTTTATACCCCTCTTTGTCCTTTATTTTCCAAGCGTTGATCTTTACGCGCCACGAAGTTTTCAGCTACCATATATAGGGGTTGGTGCGCAGAGCCGACGGTATCATCTACCGTCCGTACCGTTCCAGTTTAAACTTTTTACGTGCCTCTTAACACACCTCGGGATTAAACTTTTGGCCCTCCTTGGGCGTCTCTGCTCTTGGCGACCCTCCGGGCGAGCATCATCGTCGAGGTTTACGGGATGTGGGGGTAGTTTTCTGTCCCTCTCGGACCCACTTTCGTAACAACCTTTTTTCTAACGAGTGAACAGCGTGTGTGTTTCTTGTCTAAGAAGAATAACGGCGTAATACTCGTTTCGACTTACCCGTTAAGATCGAATCTACGGTAATGTTAAAAAGGTATTAAGGGTGAAAGGGGTTAATAGCGAGGACAGCGGCTAATGTCGAATAACGTATACTTTGAAATAAATTATAGCGAATATCAAGAAGTACGTTCAATCTTGTTAATCAATAAGTTTTTTCACAGAAAATAACATTATGTTCGTTGAAATATTCGCTGGAAAAAAATATGTTAAAAATATTCATTGTTAAAAGCTGAAAGCCATTTGTTTCTATTACTGTCATTTTTAAATTGAATTATTTATTAAACCGCATCGATATTATTTAAGGTAGTAGTCTGGCAACTTGAGCCGATTTTCATGCCTTTTTTGGAGGGCGTTTTTTTGTAGGAAAATAAAAATGAATCGTTTTGGATATTTAGGATGTTTTTATTTACATATTAAAGATACAAAAAAAAATTTGTTTGAAAAAATTTAATAGTTTATTATTATTATTATTATTGATCGAAGTTGGCACCTCGAAAAAAAAGCGCGTGGGTGGCCCCGGTGATCTTGGCCCTTGATGTTATCTGAAATAAAAAATTCTCAATAATTCTTAATCTATAGACATGTAATTCTGGTCGGAACTACTGAAATTAAATTTCATGGATAAATAATAAAATGGCGGACTTTGGAAAAAAAAGGTTTTTTTTAATAAACTATTAAATTTTTTCAAAAAATTTTTTTTTTCGTATCTTTAATATGTAAATAAAAACATCCTGAATATCCAAAACGATTCATTTTTATTTTCCTACAAAAAAACGTCTTCCAAAAAAGACATGAAAATCGGATTAAGTTACCAGACTACTACCTTAAGATCTGTCTCAGTGACATGGTAGAGAATCTTTTGATAAATAGAATTATTCATGGCCTATCGAAATAGTACTATTATTAGGAATTTTTCATTGAAAAAAACAAAATGAAAATTCATACTCCGGCCAATTGCTATAAATTGGGAGATTTTTGCCCGATTTGATCAGTACTTATCTTTTTCTATGGTAAATTCGTTAGGCCGAGAGAATCATATTGCCCGTGGAAAGACTGTAGAAATAATTTTGTTCATTCCCATACAGAAATTTCTTAAGAAATCTCGGTTATCAGCAAAATCCCGACCACAAACGTTCGTGTCACTCGGGGAATCAAGAAGCTGAAGAAGATTTCGGGATTCCCGTCGGAATCCATTTTACGACCCTTTCATTTCGGTCATGTGATAATTACCAAAAATCATCTGGATTTCTATCACAATTTTTACACGGGTTATATTACTTGTCGTGGATTACGCCCTTTTGCTATTCGACAGTTGATAAATACGTTAAAATATGCACAAATAAGTATACATCGTATATATTGTGTTCTTTGCCCTCTTGGTCTTGATAATCTTCGGAGCAGCCTGTCTTACAAACTGCTTTGGTACACCTGCTTACTAAATCCCAGCACTTAAGTGCACTAACGAGGATGAGGTGAATCGCTTCGGTATACATTTTCCCGAGCATCACACGGCTTTTCCCTTTTCTCCTCGTCTTCTCTTCTAGCCCCTTCCGCCCGTTCCTATCCAACTTTTTTTCATTCGTTCCCTCTTGAACATTCTTTAACTAAGCCGAGGGAGAGAGAGAGAGAGAAAGAAGAGAGAGCTGGCAACTCTCAACTTCAAAGTATTACGCTCGGAATGATCATTCTCGTTGCCTCGAGTCTCGCAAAAGTTGAAAAAGCTTCGGATGTAAGTGGAGTATCGATTTTTCATTCGTTCATTATACATTTATGTGGAGAATATTTCTTAGCGATTTAAATTGTACTTTATTCGCTCACTCGTTTTCCTTATCATTATCATCATTGAACGAGTTTACGAACCCTTAATAAATCGGAAATTGTGACACTTTGTTATCGAATGATTGTGCGTTTTTTTTTAAACTGTCCAAAGAACGTTCGTGGATCTTGGATAATAAGTTAAAAAAAAAACGTCGAAGGGATGAGAGGGTGCAAATTTAGCCTGGCAAAACAACAATGAGAGTTGCAAGTCTCGTGGCTCTCGAGGGAAATGGCTGTCGTTTGGTATCTCCGTGAAGTTAAAAAAAAAAACGAGGGAAAAAAAAGATCGTTGCCGCGTTCCCAACCTAATTCCCGAGATAAATGCGGAGAGAGGAGCAGCCGGTGTGCTGAGATTTCTGAGATACGCGGAGACGCAACAGCACAAATATATATATATATATATATATATATATATATTTTTTTTTTCGTGCGTGCGTATGTGCGTGTGACGAGAGGATGGAAGAGGGAGAGAGAGAAGCAAAGGGGTGTTTAAGTCGAGTCTACGAGAGGGCTTTCCTTCACTGATGGCCTCTTGGATTTCTATCCCCGAGCACGAGGATACGCCTGCGAGAGCTGTGGCTTAACTGGGCTATGTTTGATGCTGCCTTCCATATCACTATATAATGGATATAGGGAGATGCGTGCACGAGACGTCGAGATTTCCCGCATTTATGCGCCACGATGTACATTCGGTACTATACGGGATGATTCAAAATTCATTTTTTGTTTGTTTCGCAGCACGATAAATGTGTAAAAAGTGACGATAAACGAGAACCTCGAGACACTAACTTTTCCAACGGCTGAAACATACGACAAAATCGTTACGGAGCAAAACAACAATCGATTGAAGGGATGAGAAAAATAGGAGCGTCGAAAAAAAAAGTCAATGTGCGGGGCCAATTTTAGTACGTAAATTTTAGCATCGCGGGGAATGGTGCAAAAACGCCCCCTCAGGAGGGGGATAGAGAGCTCGTCGCGTCGTTCTCCGGTATATATTTAAGGGTGAATGGCGTAACCATATAGATATATCTATAGTTATTTCCCGTTGCCAGAGGAACCGCCCATCTCGTTTATGCCGGCTTGCCTGACTCAGCAAGGCCGTATGTGAGCGCAAGGAGCTTTTTCTCTTACCTCCGCCTAGCTCCAGCGCTATAACGTCGAAGACGATTTCACGAGAGTGGATCTTGTTTGCCGCGAGGACGAGCGCGCAAGAGGCTTCCTCATGACGGAAACGACCGATAGATTTATAAAATCTACGATCGTCGCTAGATATATATACGTACGTCGGTATACTATTTTTCAGTATATACTGTGGTGTACCACGAGGAACCACAATTCGATCAACGGTGAAAATAAATATTTCCTGAATTTCTAATGAATGCCCGGAATAATTGTTTTTTTAAAACAATTATTCCAGGGCATTCATAATCAATTTATCAACTGACAAAGTTTTTTCTCAAAACAACAACTTTTTTCACTCACTCGTAGCGCGTCATTCGTACGTGAACGGTCAGATAATAACGGTTAGCGTAGTTAAGGGAGGAAATAGGGTTAGACGGTTCAAAAACCGATTTTTTTTAATTTCATAAATTGTTAGTAAAACTATTGAAAAATATGTTCTCAAAATTTTAAATAAAAATTCCGACTCGTTCTATTGTTATAAGCCATTAAAGTGAGTAGCTCTCCTTCAGGACCCGAGCGCGCTATTTTTTCAAACGCGTTTTTCTGAAAACGACTTTTTTTTAACTTGCGCACACGCTAGTTTGAAAAGTTTTCAACTAATCGTTTTGAGAATTGGCAGTTACTCTCTTCATAGTATTGCGCTCTATATGAACCTAAAATCGGACTATTATCGGTATTTAAAAAAATTTTTTTTTGCAAATAAAGTTGTCAAAAATGGCAAAATCGTGCTTTTTTGTTTTGACTCCTGTAAAAAATTCAATTTTCTATTTTTTTGATAGCATTTAGGTTCATATAGAAGACAGACATGTAATAAAAGTAAATTCCAACCTCGTTTGATTTCGGATGAAAATTGCGGCTTCCAGAATGTACGCAAAATGCTGAGTCTGATTGTGACCTGCAATATGGGGTCGCTAATATCTTCGGTGTTTTTCAAGGAAATTCTTCAAAAATGTTATAATATATACTTAAATGTATGTATAAAATATTCTCAAAGTTTCAATAAATTATATTCATTTTTTATACTATAAAAAAATTCATGAAAATCATTGAGAAAACTCTGTCCTAACCCTATTTCCCCCATTAAAGGGTATGGCCACAGTAGCGGATGAAAACATATGCACATTTAACAATTTTTTTTTGTATCAAAACGTGATTTATTTATAAAACTAATTACCCATCTATTTAGTATAAATATGAAGCTAATAAAAAATATTTTATTTTGTTTTTTTTTGTTATTCAAAATGGCCGACTACTGCTGTTTGCTTTGGGTATCTTTTTCTTTTGGGTCGTGACATTTGACATCTACAATTTTTGACCTAGAACGAAAAAAAAAAAAATTCTCGTTAATCTACAACAGAATACCTAGAGAAGTACGTACGGAATTTTAAAATTATCGTTTTGTTCGAATATTGTAGGCATTTCAACTTAACAGGTGAATGTCCAGTGGAAATTTTTGTATAAAACTGCTGATAAAATGGAAAGTTTTACATTAATCAGAAATTCTGTACGTACTTTTCTAGGTATTCTGATGTAGATTAACGAGAACTTTTTTTTCGTCTAGGTCAACAATTGTGGATGCCAAATGTCACGCCGCGGAGCGCCTCAAAAAATAAAATCCCAAAAGCAAATAGCAGTAGTAATAAAAAAAAATATATTTTATTAGCTCGATATTTATACTAAATAGATGTGCAATTAGTTTTATAAATAAATCACTTTTTCATAGAAAAAGAATTATCAAATGTGCACATGATTTTACATCCGCTACCGTGGCCATAACCCTTAAGAAAAATAAAATAAATAAAATGTATCAAATTCTAGAGGGTAAGTCTCGTACAATTTGGCACGGAATGTCTCGTATATACGAGTAGATAAGGAAAATAATTTTTCCCCACGGTCGTTTTTAAAATCCTCCCTCCGCGAGTAGGGAATCGGTATCCAATAGCTCTATTAAGGTGGCACCCCTACCGAGCCAAAATTTTTCTTTTCAAATTTACGGATTTTTTCCTTATATTTGATCACTTCACAGTGGGTTTATAGGGGGGTTGTGGCAAATTTTGTGTTTCGACCCCTTAAGATATTTTATTCTTTCATTATCCGATGGGTTCTTCTTCGCATAAGAAACATTTTAATTTTTGTTTCATCAAAATCGATGCACCGTTTGTATGTGAAATTGCAAAATCGGCTTCACTCCTTGAAACCGTTTTTCAGCAGATAAAAAAAAAATACGTGTTGCTTAGTTTTCAATGCTCTACAACATCCATGAGTTTCAACAAAATCGGAGGGGGACACCTCGGGTACTTTTCTTGTGAGAGTCACCTCTCGAGTGCAAAGGGTTAATAGAGCTCTATCCAATCGAAAATCAGTTGAGTATTTTTCTGGATCTATCTGTGATCCTAAAATATGTCGAAAACAAACGTCACGTAGCAATTTCGAGTGATTATTATCTAGCGGCGTGGCAGCGATAATAAATTGTCGATAATTCTAATTCAATGATATTATACAGAAATATATACTAGATCGAGTGTATTAACTGTTTACGTGTATACATTACCACTATAATTCATAAAATAGAGAGTGAATAATGAGTTGTATTATGGAAAGACTCGTTGATGGCGTATAATACGTGCTATACCCCCCTAATATATTATATAACAGAATATATATTATACATAGTTAAGAAGGGCCTTGTCGGGATCCATCAGACCTCGATATTATGCATAGTTTATAAAATGAAATTTGCTGGTGATGCCGGAAGCTCGGGTATCGAAAGCTCGAAGAGAAACTCATAAAGAAAGGGCGGGGGGGTTGGGTCGCAAAAGAAGGGGAGGAACGGGAGATATGAACGAGAGAAAAGGACGAGAGAACGAAGCGTAAGGAAAGTCTTATATAATGCGGAGAGCACAGAGACGAGAGAGAGAGAGAGAGAGAGTGAGAGAGATCGAGGAAGAATGAAGAAGCGAAGAGAATGAAGAGGGGGATGAAAAAGAAGTGGTTTGAGGGTGGAAGCCCTAGCTGCTTGGTTATATACTATATACAAAAGTAGCGAGAAGCGAGCCAAAGTAAGCTCGGCTCGAAGAGTTGACATTAATTGGACCGTCTTGACAACTTTCATTTATCTACTAACAAGCTACGTCCGTCTTTATTCGTATTACCTTTACCCCTCTTACGTCCCTACGCCACCTCGCCCTTGCCAACTTCGCAATCCGTACTATTCTGCTTCGCGTGCATCGTTTCCCTCGCTTCTCGTTTTAGCTTCGTTGACTCTACATACATATATACATTTTACGTTCACGGATTTTTACTTGGGGGATAAAGTAACGGAGGAAAAGAATAAAAAAATAAAAAACATACGAGGTAAAAAAACAGGTCTTTCAAGAAATGTCAATGCTAAAATACACGTAGCAGAGAGTTTTTCTTTTCCGGTACACGCGGCTGAATTTTTCGGATACGTTTTTTTTTTTGTTGTTGCTTTTTCAATATTTTAACGAGCGTCAACGTGGCACATTCCAATTAAGGGTTGCACATACTGGCGAGATAAGGGTACGTGCTCTCTTTTTCTTTTTTTTTCCAATTCCTACGGTTCGCGAATATAGTTAGTTTTTGCAGTATGACGAGTGGGCTTTAAGAGCCAAGAAATCGTTTTCAAGCTTCGACAAGTTTTACGTAATTTTTTTTTCTTCCAAGAGGGTTGTTTTATTTTTTCAAACATCTTGCCCCAGTTGCAGGGGACAAACAGTTTCAACCCTTAGGCATAAAGCAAAGACGAATTGAGCAACGAAAAAATATGATTATTTTTTATTTGATTGAATTATTAACAATCAATTAACAATATAAAATGTTAAAAATTTTACACATTAAATTACAAAAGTAATAAATTATCATTTTCGAAATTACGCAACATTTTACGTATATGAGGTATGTTCAAAAAGTATCGCGAATTATGAATTTCCGCGGGCTACGTATATTCGATTTTCGATTTTTTGGTGGCGTTAGGTTGGTACTCGTGTCCCTCACTTATGCTGAAAAAATCGGCCATTTTGAATGTTTAGTTAATTGTTGACACCTGTTTTGGTTAGACGTGTTTTGGCTTGTCTTCGATTTTTGCCTATTCCAAAAAAATTGACCGAAGAATCTGTATCAAATTTTGTGTGAAAAACAAAATTAAGTGCGCGGACGCATTCCGAATGTTGACTGTGGCATATGGTGAAGCTGCCTCGGACCAAAGCAACGTTTATCGGTGGTACAAAATGTTCTCAGAGGGCCGAGAAGATGCGAACAACGAAATGCGTTTCGGACGCCCGAGCACATCAACAACAGACGAAAACATTGACGAAGCGAAGAAAATAATATTGGCCAATCGTCGAATCACCGTTAGAGAAGTTACTGAGGAACTAAACGTATCGATTGGCTCGTGCTATTCGATTTTCATCAATGATTTGGGCATGAGACGGGTCGCCGCGAAATTCGTGCCAAAATTGCTCAATTTCGAAGAAAAACAGTTTCGCGTTAACATTGCTAAGGAGCCGTTGGACTCGGTTCGCGACGACCCAAATTTGCACCAGAGGGTCATAACTGGTAACGAATCATGGGTTTATGGCTATGACGTGGAAACCAAAGCTCAATCATCGGCAATGGAAGCTGCTTTTTTGGAATAGGCAAAAATCGAAGACAAGCCAAAACACGTCTAACCAAAACAGCTGTCACCAATTAAGGCCTAGACCCCTAGAGGCCTAGAAGGCTTAAGGGGGGGATTAAGTGATCTGGTCGAGAGCGAGATTTTTGACGTCATTTCTAATGTGCAATAACGTTTAAACCGTTGAAGTTGTCTTGATGAAAATTAACACCTGCATTTATTGATCCTTAGAGAACACTTGTACATTTAAAAAAAAAATTATTTTAAATATTTTCATGTAGTTTTTTGCCTTGTTGACACATGGTGCGCCGAAATCGGCGCCCACTCTGGACGATGTTGTATGCATCTGAAAAAAAAAAAAAATATATATATTCTCAATCTGTATGAGTATTGTGAGCACTGGTAGCAGAATTGAGTCGAACAATAATTTTGTCGACATTTTATAACTCGTCGAATACGAAAATGTATGAAATTTATGTATGAAATATCATTAATGAACGTTCAACAGGCCGTTATTTTGACAAAATTTTTTTTTAAGTACCAATTCTGCTACCAGTGCTCAGAATATTCATACAGATTGAGAATATATATATATTTTTTTTTTCAGATGCATACAACATCGTCCAGAGTGGGCGCCGATTTCGGCGCACCGTGTTGCAACAAGGCAAAAAACTACATGACAATATTTTAAATAATTTTTTTTTTTAATGTACAAGTATTCTCTAAGGATCAATAAATGCACGTGTAAATTTTCATCAAGACAACTTCAACGGTTTAAACGTTATTGCACATTAGAAATGACGTCAAAAATTTCGCTCTAGACCAGACGACTGCCTTAACTAAACATTCAAAATGACCGATTTTTTCAGCATAAGTGAGGGACACGAGTACCAATCTAACGCCACAAAAAAAAATCGAAAATCGAATATACGTAGCCCGCGGAAATTCAAAATTCGCGATACTTTTTGAACAGACCTCGTACTCTTTTGCTCTTCAATCGTTGATTCGTCCTAAAAATCTAATTCAATGATTTTCAATTGAATTACAAATTGCTCAAATATTTCTATATCGGCATTGAAGTTGCGATACAATTTAACGGGCTCTCGAGACACTTTGCGCAATGGAAGTGAGGGCAGGTGGCGATCAAGAGGATCCTCGCGTCTATTATAGTTTGCAATTATGGAAAGATCGAGAGGTGGGGGGTGGATACGATCGTGATGTTATGTATATATCCATATCCGGTTTAATATGAGTGGGGTGGGACGGTGAGTGGGCAATTATGCCTTACATCGTTTAACTTGTTCGAGAGTATATATAGCAAGTTGTACGGCGAGGGAAGTGTGCCGTTGATAGTCGCGGTAATGGCAGCCAAGACTACGATATATATGTGTTCGCGCAAGGATACCGACTCGATATATAGTAGAATACTCGGGGCGCGCGTATTACGAAACGTTGTAGCGAACTTTTGGTTATACGCAGAAGCTCCCACACCGAGTTTCATCCGCACGTACACGCGCATACATGGTTTATACTGTACATCGAAAGTTAACAAATAAAAGGGCACAACTCTCGCGGTTTAACACGAAGAGTAAGTCGTCTGTTAGGCCGTATTGCTTCTCAACAATCGATATACGTATTATCCCGCGCGTCCTCCCCTCCATTTAGGGTGAGAAGTTTTCGTCCGAGTTCGATATGATTCTCTGCTCTCTCGCTCGTAAAGTTACAATGGCGTATAACGCCCTCGAGAGCCTCTCCCCTCCCGGGTCTACCGCAAGAATGGATGAGTAAAACGCGAGAGGAGACTTAAGCACCATCGAGAAAATGGATAATTTCAAAGGCCACACGGAGAACATCGCGGAAATTGGTTGTAAACAGTTAGAGAAAACGAGGCCTCTAATGGAAAGAGTTGTGGTATTAGCGAATGAGAAACGAAGAGAAGATTATAAAGTTTGAAAAGATTGTAAAGTAATCGTTATTTTCATTGTTTGTGTACACTTGTTTCAGAGTTATTTTATGTAAAATTATAGTTTATTTTCTTGGAGGTTTTCCGTACCTTGCAACGGGCCAATTTTACGAGACAAAAAGTATCTTCGAGTATCCTCCTAAAAACCACAGTATGTAAAAAATCGATGGTTGTACAAAAGTGCTCCGGTGCTCGTTAAAAAAATAATTACGCGAAACTGATACATTTTTACTGTGAAATGAACGTTATTTATACATCCGAACGTTGGATAACGGCAAACACGTAAGAGCAATGTTATGAATTTTCGCCAACATTATCGATTTTAATATTGTAAAAAAAAAATTCAGAAATTCTGCAATGTAACAAAATCACTAAAACATCTGTAGTCTCTATATCAGTTTAAAAAATCCATTGAATATGAATATGTATTGAATATATATATATATTAGGGTGGGTCAAATAAAATTACAAATTTTTTTTATCCTCTATATAATGAAAAATGTATTGTTTGGCATCTCAAAAAAAACCCTCTGCAAGTATGAGCCCTTAAATTTTAACAGGCTACTCTACACACTTATAGTTCTCGTCGGAACCACCGAGAAATTTTTTCACCCCTAACTTTTTATTTTACAACCCCTTGTTTGCTAAAATAAAAGGACTTTAGCAAAGTAGGGGTTGTAAAATAAAAAGCTAGGGGTGAAAAAATTTCTCGGTGGTTCCGACGAGAACTATAAGTGTGTAGAGTAGCCTGTTAAAATTTGAAAGTAATCGGTTCGGTAGAAAAAAAGTTTGGACCCGGGTTGCCAACTTCGAGGTGCCAACTTCGATCAATAATAATAATAATAATAAACTATCAAATTAAAAAAAAAAAATTTTTTGTATCTTTAATATGTAAATAAAAACATCCTAAATATCCAAAACGATTCATTTTTATTTTCCTACAAAAAAAACGCCCTCCAAAAAAGACATGAAAATCGGCTCAAGTTACCAGACTACTACCTTAATATTTAAATTAAGAGGTCCCTCATCGCGAATTTTCATTTCCCATTTAAATTGCAGGGAAACATTTTTTTTTTAACTTTGGAATTTTATTAGACTTAAACCGTTGATGTTAGGAGAGTCTTTTAGCACATTTTTGTAGAACATTTGATGCTCTACAAAAAAGCTCTCTTGTGTCTAATTGATAAAAGTAGCCGTACAAAAAATAATCGATGATAATTAGCTCTGGATTCTACTTATCTCGTTTATTAGTAAATAAATTTCAAATTTGTAAAAATTCAAGTTATCAATATAAATAAATATGCTACTAGTTTATACTACTAATATATACTACTAATATATTACTAATATACTAATACACCACTAATATATTACTAATTGTTTTCAAACAAATATGAGAGAATCCAGAGCTAATTATCATCGATTATTTTTCGTACGGTTACTTTTATCGATTAGACACAAGAGAGCTTTTTTGTAGAGCATTAAATGTTCTACAAAAATGTGCTAAAAGACTCTTCTAACATCAACGGTTTAAGTCCAATAAAATTCCGAAGTAAAAAAAAAATGTTTCCATGTTATTTAAATGGGAAATGAAAATTCGCGATGAGGGACCTCTTAATTTGAATATGAAGGGCTCATATTTGCAGAGGGTTTTTTTGAGATGCCAAACAATACATTTTTCATTATATCGAGGAAAAAAAAATAGTCATTTTATTTGACCCACCCTAGTATATATATATATATATATATATATATATATATATATACATATATGTACTGGAGAAATTGATTTTTTTTTTCTTTCGCGGATTTCTCCGCGCGTTGGGGAAGTAGTAAGGGTACGAGAGAGGGCAGACTTCGGTCGAGAATTCAGGAATGGTGAGGCGAATGATGGTGGACCAGACGCGAGAATTCAGAGAGGTGGAAGGGATAAAAAGAAAAAGGCAAGTCCAGGAGACGACGAAAACTTCGTTGGCAAGCACATCTACAGATATATATATAATATATAAATGTACATACACACAGCAAGAGAGTTCTCTCTAGTGTTTTGCACGCTCTGCCGGTCGTCTCCTCGTTGTAAGCTTCGGGGCTTAGGAGAGGCCGTGCGTACCGTTCCTTCTATATATCTTTCTCTCGCTCTCTCTTTCGTGCTTTCTCTGCTCCGGAAAACACAGCAGTAGCAGCAGCGCACTCGGTTCCTACGACAGAGGCTGCGAGAAACTCCTCCCGGTCCGTTCCTCTTTCGTCTGACTCTGCAGCTGACTTTACTACTGCGCCACACCTCTTCCCACTCTCCCCCACTCTTGCTCTTTCTCTCTGTTCCTCCTAACTGTGGGAGAACACACTTTCTCGTCCTTTCGCCGCAGGGTACCCCACGCGTATGTGAACTCTTCCCATCTCTCTCTCTCTCTCTTTTTATCCTTTCTTCTCGCTCTCCCTACATTTATGTGTGAATGTGTTTCTCGTTAGATCAGCTGGGTGTGTTCTTCCTTGCTCTCTCGCCGCACTGTACTGTCCGTTAGCCTGTCCGTTGCATGCAGTACCCGCACGGGGTATGGCAGGCACAGCGAGGAAGAGAGAAAACGAGAGAGAGAGAGAGAGAGAGGAAAGCGAGACCGCCACTACTTATGTGCCACTCCGCGTGTCTGATACCATTGCTCGTCCGTTCTACGGGAATCGCGAGACGGTTAACCACCTGCTTGGCGCCCTCTTGAAGTGAAACCTACATATATCTACCGTTTTATATCAGGGGGAGGGAGGGAGGGAGGGGGGGGGGTTAACTCGCACGAATTAACGAGAAAAGAACAATTTTCCGAAGATTTGGTAAATTTTTTGTGGATTATTTATAAACTCATATTCTTTATAAAGTATACATAAACGTAGTTAAATTATAGCGACGATAGTCTAATATTTGGGTTCGGTGTAGAACTTTTGAATCCTCGAAAAGCTCAAAATATCAATGAGAAAAAATTACGAAAAATCAAAGAGCGAGGCATTTTTTTTCCTTTGTAAAAATTGTCGAGTGTGCGAGATGTCCGAACCACAATGATCTGCTATAGTGCGGGACGTTAGTTTAAAAGAAATGAATTTCCATAGAATTTTCGAAATATTCCGTTCAACGTTTGTTTATTAATCTCGAGGGCAATATATCTATTGTGCCTATGGAAAATATACGATCAGAGGGTGGAATCGAATGGCGAAGTGACTTTGACGTTCGGGTTTTGTTCGAACCGAGCTCATTGCCACGATTCATTAGAGTCCTTGCATTCTCTTGCTATCGGATATATCGATCGATGTTCGAGAAAAGGGCGTAAGGCACACGGATTTGGGGGTTAAATCGTATGGATTATTGTCCTTTTGTTAGATAGGAATTGATACATGGACATATATAGGTTGGACCTCGAAAGCGCTATTCCCGACGTTTTATTATGCTGAACGTTGATTTAGGGTTCGGGCTGTTGCTCGCGGGGAATTCCCCTTCATCCCCGAGTACAGTGGGTTACTGCTACTGGCCAGCGCGTCATTGTCTCGGCGCGTTTCGCCCCGTGCACCCGGGGTATTGTTAGCCCTTCCATTGTTCATATACGACCATCTACCAACCCTCACAGCCATATACACGGTATATCTATATATCTATATATATATATACACAATGTTCCTCTTGCTCGTGCGAGACTCGGACGCAACCCTGTATCACCCACACCCCTTCTAATATCCGGTAGCGCAAATGCGCACGTACGCAAACTCGAATCCTTCGACCGTCGCGCCGATACGACCTGTACGATACGGTGCTCAATACGGAACCTACATATAAATATGGAGATAAAGCTAAAAGTTAGAACGGAAGCGTTTTCCACACAGGAAACTAATCGAGAAGCGGTTTACAACCTCATAATAATGAATTATAGTAAATTTTGCCTTCACATTAATTGAAACTATGAAACTTATGGAAATTGCGAGTTGAATCGATTTCAATGTGGCAGAACAATGTTGGTGCAGTATTCGTTCTGCTGGTTTGACATTTTTTTTAAATTTAATACAGTAGAGATGGAGAAACGTCGTAATTTTTTAGCGGATCGCTTGTAATTTTCTACGATAAATTTATGATTATTATTAATTTGATGGCCTTTTTTTCTAAAATTTTTTGCAACGATATTTTGCATACTGCCTATTTCTGATTTACATTGTTATGCCGGTTGTAAGGTTTTTTTTTTTTAATTTATTGATTCACTATAGGGAAGAAATGTAAGAATTCATTTTTAGCAACGTCATATCCGCTGATGGCTCATTTTGTCCTGAGGTTCGCGTTTCCACAGAGGAAACTAATCGAGAAGTGATTTACAACTTCCTAATGATGAATTATAGTAAATTTTGCCTTCGCATTAATTGAAACTTATGGAAATTGCGAGTTGAATCGATTTTAATGTGGCCGAATAATGTTGGTGCAGTATTCGTTCTGCTGATTTGGCATTTTTTTTAAATTTAATACAGTAGAGATGGAGAAACGTCGTAGATTTTTAGAGGATCGCTTGTAATTTTCTACGATAAATTTATGATTATTATTAATTTGATGGCCTTTTTTTCTTCAAAAATATTTGCAAAGATATTTTGCATACTGCCTATTTTTGATTTACATTGTTATGCCGGTTGTAAGGTTTTTTTTTCAATTTATTGATTCACTGTAGGGAAGAAATGTAAGAATTCATTTTTAGCAACGTCATTTCCGCTGATGGCTCATTTTGTTCTGAGGTTCGCGTTTCCACAGAGGAAACTAATCGAGAAGTGGTTTGCAACTTCCTAATGATGAATTATAGTAAATTTTGCCTTCACATTAATTGAAACTATGGAACTTATGGAAATTGCGAGTTGAATCGATTTCAATGTGGCCGAACAATGTTGGTGCAGTATTCGTTCTGCTGATTTGGCATTTAAAAAAAATTTTATACAGTAGAGATGGAGAAACGTCGTCATTTTTTAGAGGATCGCTTGTAATTTTCTGCGATAAATTTATGATTATTATTAATTTGATGGCCTTTTTTTCTTCAAAAATATTTGCAAAGATATTTTGCATACTGCCTATTTCTGATTTACATTGTTATGCTGGTTGTAAGGTATTTTTTTTAAATTTATTGATTCACTGTAGGGAAGAAGTGTAAGAATTCATTTTTAGCAACGTCATTTCCGCTGATGGCTCATTTTGTCCCGAGGTTCGTCGTAATACAGCAATAAATCCTCGTGGGTGGGTATAATGACGCGGGCTTTCGTCTTTCACTCGAGCCCCCAAGGTTCACAATCAATTCCGGAAGTAGTAACGTGCCTCGCACTGATTGTGCCAATAAAACGCGCGGCATGTGGCCTCTCGCACGATTATATTCGCAGCTTTATCGTGACGTGTAGATTTTCTCGCTCGCTTTCCCCATCTCAATCGATCGAAACACTCGGAAACGGTTTTTTTTTTTTTTTTTCGTTAAAAATCCCAGACCTCCGAGTTACGATGTCGCTTGTAACGCTAGACTGCCAACAGCACGATTTTTTTCACCATTTCTGCAACACGATAAAGCTGACCAAAGGTTACAACTTTATTTTAACTCGAAATAATCGAATAGAACATATTTCAGAATTTTTTTAATCGAATATTGCTCGACAATTTTTTTAAATCATAAACAACATTCTATTCAAGCGTTTAAGTCGATTAATTTTTCATGAATTAAATAAAAATGATTTTTCATAGACTTCGTTGGTTTTCGTATTATGGGCCATATTTTGAATAACGAATAATTCGAATTATGTGTCGCGCGAAATAATGAAAAATATCAATGACGGGTAAAATCATTGTTTCAATAATGAGCGTACTCTCAAGAGTTTGTTACGAGTAGCAAAATTTTTTTGCGAAACGTTTGGCCAACTCTCGATGAGATACACTAACGAGATTGTGACATCAAAGAGCAACGGGACTAATTAGCGAAGAAAAATATTCTCCGATCTCGTCGAAACCCGGTTTCTATGTTGCGTTTGTTCTTCATCTTTTTTTTTTGTTCCCCTCAATTACCAACATCACCGATGAACATTCAACGTTTGGCATACCCGCAGAGGGAGAGGAGACAGAGAGAGAGAGAGAGAGAGAAAGAGAGACAGAGAGAGAGAGAGAGAGAGAGAGAGAAAGAGAGACAGAGAGAGAGAGAGAGAGAGAAAGAGAGACAGAGAGAGAGAGCATCGACTATTTTTACCCGCATCCCCGAACGACTAACTCTCGCAACGAGTGCAATCACACAAAACGGCGAGGGTGACGTGACGATTGAGTTTTTCTTTTTTCCAATTTTTTTAGTATATAACGACGCCCGTTAGTAGGTAAATTCTAGGAAATTCTTTGCGAAATGATAGTTTATTTTTTTATGTCGACCAAACGTTCCTTGGATCGTAGTAAGGATAATTTCCGTACTTCTTTTTTCTTTCGTATTTCTTTTTAAATTCACACTACTTCAAGCTACGAAATTGAGTGGTTCGATATTTTATTTGTTTAACAATTACATAACACAGGTTTTATATAATTGTTTATGGAAAGAGGAGTAAAAGTATTTTCTATTTAAATTCACACTACTTCAAGCGACGAAATTGAGTGGTTCAATATTTTATTTCTTTAACAATTACATAAACGTGTTTTATGTAATTGCTTATGAAAAGAGGGGTAAACATATTGTCTTCTTAAATTTAAACTACTTCAAGCTACGAAATTGAGTGGTTCGATATATTTGTTTAACAATTACATAACACATGTTTTATGTAACAGTTGCATAAAACATGTTTTATGTAATTGCTTATGAAAGGAGGGGTAAAAATATTGTCTTTTTAAATTCACACTACTTCAAGCTACGAAATTGAGTGGTTCGATATTTTATTTTGTTTAACAATTACATAAAACATGTTTTATGTAATTACCTATGAAAACAGGGATAAAAATATTTTCTATTTAAATTCACACTACTTCAAGCTACAAAATTGAGTGGTTCGATATTTTATTTGTTCAACAATAACATAACACATGTTTTATATAATTGCTTATGGAAAGAGGAGTGAAAAGTATTTTCTATTTAAATTCTCACTACTTCAAGCGACGAAATTGAGTGGTTCAATATTTTATTTCTTTAACAATTACATAAAACATGTTTTATGTAATTGCTTATGAAAAGAGGGGTAAAAATATTGTCTTTTTAAATTCACACTACTTCAAGCTACGAAATGGAGAGGTTTCATATATTTGTTTAATAATTACATAACACATGTTTTATGTAATAATTGCATAAAACATATTTTATGTAATTGCTTATGAAAAGAGGCGTAAAAATATTGTCTTTTCAAATTCACACTACTTCAAGCTACGAAATTGAGTGGTTCCATATATTTGTTTAATAATTACATAACACATGTTTTATGTAACAATTGCATAAAACATGTTTTATGTAATTGCTTATGAAAAGAGGGGTAAAAATATTGTCTTTTTAAATTCACACTACTTCAAGCTACGAAATTGAGTGGTTCGATATTTTTCTTTGTTTAACAATTACATAAAACATGTTTTATGCAATTGTTACATAAAACATGTTTTATGTAATTACCTATGAAAAGAGGAATACAAATATTTTCTATTTAAATTAACACTACTTCAAGCTACGAAATTGAGTGGTTCGATATTTTATTTGTTCAACAATTACATAAAACATGTTTTATACAATTGCTTATATGGAAAGAGGGGTAAAAATATATTCTATTTAAATTCACAGTGCTTCAAAGCAACGAAATTGAGTGGTTCGATATTTTATTTGTTTAACAATTACATAAAACATATTTTATCCATGTTTACCACTCAATTTCGTAGCTTGAAGTAGTGTGGATTAAAAAAAAAATATATTTTTACCTCTCTTTTCACGAGCAAACTACGGAAATTATCCTTACTATGATCTAACGAACGTCTGGTCTACATAACAAAAAATAAACTAACTATCAATACGCATGGAATTTCCAAGTCTATTGCAATCCTACGAAAGATAAATTTCATTCTTCCGATGTAAAATCCATAATACTCGCGGGGAATAAATGAGATTCATTATATACACACTGGAAACTCGCATCTTTGGTCTTGCCATATGGCGTATATACGCACGACCAGTTTTCCCCGTTCATATTTAACCGATAGTCAAGTAGAGATTTCGTACGTGAGATGAATAATCGTGAACTAGTAGAGCACGCAAACGTTTATACCGACCATCTTTATGTAACTCGCATATGTTACAAAACGTATACAACAACGATTGGAGTACGTATATATGCACTCGGGGGTCTGTATGTGAAGTATATGGATATTATGTTCGGATATTGCATTGCCGAGAGGATAGTTATACATAATAACGGGGCACCGGGAACTGGCTGCGTTTACCATAACGTAATACACGCTCGGTGCGCGTTTTGGTGAACTCTAAAGTACATAATTTTACATATACATACTATATATATGACATATTTTGATACATATACGTATGTACGCGATTATACATGAAATAGAGTAGACTGGGTTAAAATGAACCACTGTCAAAAAATGAATGAAGATACGACATGGAAGTTTTGCATTTTACATTTCATTTCAATTATTTTGGATTCGGTTCGTTGTTA
Source organism: Oxytorus armatus (assembly GCA_958009045.1). Lineage (NCBI taxonomy): Eukaryota > Metazoa > Arthropoda > Insecta > Hymenoptera > Ichneumonidae > Oxytorus > Oxytorus armatus. The sequence goes on along the minus strand of OY253746.1, from coordinate 4,172,505 downwards.
AATTGAAGAGAGCGTCGAAACGACTGTGAAAAATTTATATTTTCGCCCAAAGACAATTGTTATACGTCGTAAAAATGATCTTTATTTTGTTGGTGGTCCATTTTGCCCTATATTCTCATATATACTTGGTACGCGTGTGTAAGTCGAACGGGTGTGCTTTCTGGGCGAGTATAGTGGTCCATAGTAGTACTATAACAAAACGAAACACGTATTCGCCTCAGTCATCTTCGCGTAACGCTTTCGTTACTGTGTATATAAAGCGCTAAGGCTGACTACTACTTTCTCTCTCTTTCTTTCTCCTCCATTCGCTCATGCACCAACCCATTCTCCAACAGGGTTGGTTTTACGAGGGGCTTTAGATTATGCGCGGGAGATAAAGGTCGTCTTTATATTCGAGACCGAAAGCATGCGTCCTGCTCCTATCGCCTCTCTTTCTCTCTCTCGTTGCGTGTTTGTGCTTCCTTCTTTTTTTTTCACCCCTAGCTTTTTCTCGTTAGTAGGGAAGCAGAGACCCGTCGGACTGACGCAGATTTTTTACGACGGTCATTATTTATTGTTTGCGAAATTTTCTTATCAAATTTCATTGTACAGAATATTGTTCCGAGAATTTATACAACAATTGATCTTCGACATTCTAATTTTGTTGAAATATTGAGAAAAAAAAACGGAATGGGAGTGAATTTTTGTCGTCAATAAATTGTTCGATTTTTTTAACCTCGATTTTCATTCGTTAGCTCGCTAAAGATGTCGAAAAAAAGCAATATTTTGTGATGTGGAAAGATGCATCGAAAAATTAGAGGCAGTAAGTATAAAAATTTCTTCGTTACTTAATTTTTGATAAAAAAAAAATAGTTTCAATTAGTTTTAGTAAACACTTCTGAACAAATCAATTTACGAAAATAATAATAATAAATATAGAACGCTGTAGTGTACAGTTTTTAGTTTTAAGATTTGGTCCCTATCATCACTGAAACAGCATACGAGGCGTTATAGTAGCGAGAATGGAAGGAGCTCAGCTCAGCAAGATGATGCTCATATATAGACGTTGTACGAGATCGTCGTAGAACTTGAGATCAAACTTGAGGATTTGCGCTGCGCTACTGAACCACTAGCTACAGGAGAGAGTTGTGTGTGTGTATGTGTGTGTGTGTGTGTGTGTGTGTGTGTGTGTGTGTGTGTGTGTGTGTGTGTGTGTGTGTGTGTGTGTGTGTGTGTGTTATAAAGCGCGGGTGACCATAGCATATAGACGCCTCGAGCTCGAAATCCTCGGTGATCCCTTTATCGCTAACGCCCTCACTATACCCCACGGTGGATTACCCAACAAGCGAAATCCTGACCGTTATCAATAACGCTGTCGCTTTCTCTTGTGCTTTTCTCTCGACTAAACTATATATATGAAATGCAGGAGTAATTCGTCGAGTCAATCTCACTGGAGCGAGCACCCTTCCGGAAGCTCGAAAATTCGTGTGTGAATAATTAACCAAAGTAATCATTGATTAAAGACATTAATTTTGTCAATTACACGATTTTTCTAACAAAAAAAAATGTTAATTCTAGAATTTAGTAGAACAATCCGTCACTATCGGAATGTGATTGGGAAGAAAAACCATTGATTTACAAGTAAAAGATTGCCAGAGAAATGAAAAGACGGTAGCACGACGAGAAGTAAGTAGAAATGGTCAGCGAGTAGTCAGGCGTGGCGGATTAAGTTTTCACGCTCCACGCAGACGGGTATTTTAGGTACAGATAGGAAGCGGAGACTCACGTGCTTACTTGGTCCCAGTGAAGGAATTGAAATCGTGAGGCCACCAAACACTATAGCGAAGAATCGATATCAGACCTAAACCAACCTCCCTAGGATAACACAAATTGGTTACCATCGGTCTCGCAATCCCTTCGTCCCCTTCGCCATACGACTAATGGCGAAACTTCCAGCACTATAACGCGTGCACTGAACAAAAGATTTAATTAAATTCAAGTAATTGTAAATTTCCGTAAGATCCGTTAAATTCGTTAAATCCAAACAATGCGATTCGTAAATTGTTCTTTATCAAATTTACTTCATTAACTATAATTCCAAAATATCCAACAATTTCAACATCTTAACTGTATTTTCTTAGCTCGCCTCTAGCGTCACGTACGTTCGAGACTTCCCATCCTCTTTCTCTTTCTCTCTATCGCAGCCTCGTTCTCTGGCCAAACAGATAGAGAGAGAGGATAAATAATATAAGAAAAAAGGTATGCGAACGTGGAGGGATGATGTAAAAAAAAAGTAGAAAAAATACAAAAATAGAAAAAAGCAAGGAAGAGAAAGAGAGAGAGAGAGAGCGCGAGAGTTCGTCCGTACTAACGAAGGGAAAATAACGAGGTCGAAACGTGGACCGAGAAGATGAAGAGATCCAGCTACGGAAACCCTCTCGCCGGGCTACACGAAAAGAGAAGAAAAAGGAAAAAAAAAAAATAGAAAGAGAAGGAGTTTCGGTAAGAGTGAAAGAGTTTCGTTGTGCGCGGGTGAGTGAGCGTGATAGAGAGTCAAATAAATTTCTCGAGAACTAGGATGAAAGTGAAAGAAAGAGGGGGGGAAAAAAAAGAGAGATGCCGAAAGAAAGGGCAAAATCTCGCGTAGACAGAGAGAAAATCAAAGGCTCTCGGTTGGATTGGAGCAAAGAGGGAACCTTTGCGAGTTAGCGATGCGTGTATACGAAGCTGAGCTTAGTCTTGGCTCTCGTAGCTCGAATAGACTACCACATGTTCCTACCTAGTCAGATTTTCTTTGACGTTTTCACACAATAATAATAATAATAATAATAATAATACGAATTTATTGTGTTCTTGATATCTAGAATATTAGCCCAAGAAATAATTAAGTGACTACAGGTCGCGGAAAAAATGGTGTATAAAATAAAATAAATTAATATCATTTTTCGTTTTTCAAAATAAAAAAAAATCATACCCTCAAATTGAATCAGAGCCATAATTTTTCTAATTCGTACATAAACATATTAAAATATGATAAAATAATGAAATTACCCATTAGATTGAAGATAAGTTTCTGGATTAAATAGACACATAAATATGTACGAGGGGGGACCCAAAAAAAACAAGAATTGCGCTGCGGCGGGGAGGGAGAGTGGGGGAACCCATTGCTCGACCAGGTGTCCGTTGGGGACACGTCTCCTGAGTTAGTGTGCGAAGTTCTGTCGCCGTGAGTGCATCGGTTCGCCCGTGGGAATTTTTGTAGTGAAACAACTTTTAAATTTTGTTTCCTGTTGGGGAAATCGGCCGCGCAAACTACTGTAATGCTTAAGACTGCTTATGGAGATGCTGCTCTAAGTAAAACCAGAGTCTACGAGTGGTTTTCACGTTTTAAAAATGGAGAAATGTCAATTGAAGACCAACCCCGTTCAGGACGCCCCTCAACGTCAAGAAGTGACGAAAACGTCGACGAAATCAATGCTCTCATTCGTGAAGACCGTTCGAAGACTCGCCTTCTCACAGACGAGCAAAGGGAGCGTCGACTTCAGGCATGTTTCGAACTTCAAAATCAGCTCGAAGAGGACCCTGAACTTTTTTCCAAGGTGATTACTGGTGATGAATCGTGGTGCTATGGATACGACCCCGAAATAAAGCAGCAATCAAGCGGTTCGCCACTGTGGAGGAGGTAAAACAAAAATCGCTGGAAGGCCTAAAGAACATCCCGATAAGTGAATTTAAAAAATGTTTTGAACATTGGAAGGATCGTTTGCAGAGGTGCGTTGTGGACAAAGGAGAATACTTTGAAGGTGATCAAAATTTGGTGTAAAAATATTAAAAAATAAAGAAATTATGACGAAATTCCAGTTTTTTTTGGGTCCCCCCTCGTATAAAATGATACAAATCTATATGTTGATGTAAAAAAAATATATATACACATATATATATATACACGTATATGAAGGTACACGTGGGTTATCATCCATGAAACTATCTGCAACCTCTTCCTCTCGTCTATCGTGCTTTATTTTCCCGTCGACTTCCGTTTCCGCGGACACAGAAATACACACACGTAACACACCACACAAACCCCGAGCTATTCGCGGTCCATACGTCATTTCCAGACACGCCTCGAGCGAGGAGAGCCAGGAAAAGCTCTCACGGCCTCGTTGATCGGATCGAAGAAATATATTATTAATAAAAAATAATAAACGAACGATTCTTGAAGGGAACGGAGGTCTGAGGTACATACACATACGACACACACGTGCACACGCACGCGCGTCCCGCGAGAGCGAGGCAGGATAAACAATAATTTATCGACATCGATGTCGGCAGCGAAGGAGAAGAATGAGAGGGGCGGGGGGGGGGGGGGGGGGGAAGCGTGGAAGAAAACACAGATACACATACGTACAGAGAGAAATTTCGCTTATATGTATGATGGGGCGATCTCTTGGTCGTCGTGGTGTTTTTCTTTTTCTTTTTTTTTCATCGAGCAGGAAGAAAAGCAGCGGGGCAAAGAAAGTACGGAGCTTGAGCGAGGAAAACGAGAAGGAGAGAGTGAGGGAAGACGGATGTGATGAGAAAGCGAGGAAAACAGAAATAAGGGAAGAATGAAAGGATGGAGGAAAAAAAAAGAAAAGAAAAGTTCTTGATAGTGGTGTAGGTTTCTCAGTTCTCTCTCTCTCTTTTTCTCTCCCTATAAATATATACAGGGGATGAGAATGGTGGTGGCTGCTCGTTGGTTGGCCCACGTCCAATTTCGGCCGTTTCAGTTTTCAGTGTTCGCGCCTGACGTTCACGAGAGACCTCACTCGTCATGTATAAGAACAAGAGACGAGAAAAGTGAGCGAAACACGCTGAGCGCAAAACGCCGACACGGGACCAAGCGCACAGAGGAAAATATCGAGGGGGATTAGTGCCCGTGCGAGGAGGGAGGACCGGGGAGGAAGAAGAAGAAAAGAAGAAAACGAGAACGCGTATGAAATCACACGACAGTATTGCCATCGTCTGTAGTCTCGAGCATAAGGGGGAGAAAAAAAATACATTAGGTATCCGTTAAGTTGTTAAGTAGAACGTAGTCTGCAAGGCATCATTGAGGGTAGTCTCGCTTTTTTTTCTTATAGTTAATATTTTCGTTGTTTCTACTTCATTGAATTAAAATTCCATTTTTCATCTCTCGCACGCAGTTTCAGGGATTACGATTCTTCGTGTTCATCGACTTCACCGTACTCAATTCCTCATTTGATTAAAATTCATCAACTCATTAAAACCCCTTCGAGTTTCTTCCAATAAAGTCGTCAAACCATCCGAGCCATGGGTCGAAAATGTTTTCTTTTTTGTTACCTCTCGACTGTATTTGTCCGAGAACTTTTCGCAATCGCGTTTATCGAAAATCCTATTAAAATCGAGTACAAATAAATAGTAGATACGAGGTCTGTTCAAAAAGTATCGCGAATTTTGAATTTCCGCGGGCTACGTACAGTGGGTCAAAAAAGTTATTCATACACCTTGTTTTTTCTGCGATAACTTTATAGACATAAGCGATACGCAAAGAAAGCCAATTTTATTTAATGGTACATCAGGTGCAGAGATAAACTGCAAATGGAGAATTTTTTCCTAGGAATAATCGAAGAATTATGCCAAAAAAACGAAAATTTTCGGGCAAAAAAAGTATTCATACACTTACGATTGTAGTGAAAACCTACATCATCATAGTTGTTAATTATAACTAATATTTGGTGTGCATCCCTTTTGCTGCAATTATCGCCTCGAGTCTCTTAGGCATGGATTCTACTAGCTTTAGCGTTGTTTCTTTTGCTATTTTCGTCCATTCTTCTAAAAGCACTCTTTGGAGATCGGATTTGTTTGTTATTTTTCTTTTTCTAATTTCTACATCCACCAAGTGCCAAACATTTTTAATAGGATTGATGTCCAGAGATTGTGGTGGTGTAATTAATTGTTTGCGGACATTATAAAGTAACCATTCCCTCGTTTTCATGGCAGTATGTTTCGGGTCGTTATCTGGTTGGAAGTAGAAATTTCCATCCAGGCCCATTTTATCTACACTTGCTTTCAAATTGCTGCGCAACACGTCGATATACTTCTGGGCATTCGTTGTACCATTTATAAAAGCCAAATTACCAACGCCATGATATCCCATACAGCCCCAAACCATGACGCTACCTCCGCCGTGCTTTACAGTCGGTATTAAATTTATCTGCTGGAGCTCGGTATTTGGTTTCCGCCAGACGAATTTTTTTCCATCGGACCCGAAGATGTTAAACTTCGATTCATCCGAGAATACGATACGTTTCCAAAATTCTATAGATTTTTTTACGTAGGTTTTTGCGAAACCTAAACGTTTTTCTCGATTTATATTATTAATTAATGGTTTTTTGCGGGCAGTTCCGCCGTATATTTGGGCAGAATGCAAAACGTTTCGAATAGTCTGGGGACACACGTTCATCCCCAATATTGACGCGACATCATTCGCTAAACTGCGAGCACTTGTGAACGGTTTTTTCGTAGCCTCTGTAACAATACTCCGACGCTCTCGAACTGTTAGTATTCTCGGTCGACCGGTTCGTGGCTTATTTTCTGTGCTGTTTGTTTTTTCGTATTTCTTTAATTATATATTGCGCTGTTGCGAAACTTAGATTTAGTTCTTTACTGATTTTTCGATAACTTTCACCGCGTTTCCGAAGAAAAATCACTCTATCTCGCATGGATATTGATATTTCGCTTTTCTTTGCCATCATGTCTGTTCAGAGCTTGAAGATCTACTACCGCATGGAATAGGTCGAAACCATTGTGTAAACGAAGACTTGTTTACATTGTACGCAGAGGTCAGACCGTCCGTGAGTGAATATCGAGGTTTAGCGGCTAAATCGTAAGTGTACGATTACTTTTTTGGCCCGAAAATTTTCGTTTTTTTTGCATAATTCTTCTATTATTCCCGGGAAAGAATTCTTCATTTGCAGTTTATCTCTGTACCTGATGTATTATTAAATAAAATTGGCTTTCTTTGCATATCGTTTATGTCTATAAAGTTATCGCACAAAAAATAAGGTGTATGAATACTTTTTTGACCCACTGTATATTCGATGTTCGATTTTTTTGTGGCGTTAGGTTGGTACTCATGTCCCTCACTTATGCTGAAGAAATCGGCCATTTTGAATGTTTAGTTAATTGTTGACAGCTGTTTTGGTTAGACGTGTTTTGGCTTGTCTTCGATTTTGGCCTATTCCAAAAAATGGATCAAAGAATCTGTATCGAATTTTGTGTGAAAAACAAAATTAAGTGCGCGGACGCAATCCGAATGTTGACTGTGGCATATGGTGAAGCTACCTCGGACCAAATCAACGTTTATCGGTGGTACAAAATGTTCTCAGAGGGCCGAGAAGATCCGAACAACGAAATGCGTTCCGGACGCCCGAGCACATCAACAACAGACGAAAACATTGATGAAGCGAAGAAAATAATATTGGCCAATCGTCGAATCACCGTTACAGAAGCTGCTGAGGAACTAACCATATCGATTGGCTCGTGCTACTCGATTTTTACCAATGATTTGGACATGAGACGGGTCGCCGCGAAATTCGTGCCAAAATTGCTGAATTTCAGAGAAAAACAGTGTCGCGTTAACATTGCTAAGGAGCTGTTGGACTCGGTCCGCGACGACCCAAATTTGCTCCAGAGGGTCATAACTGGTGACGAATCATGGGTTTATGGTTATGACGTGGAAACCAAAGCTCAATCATCGCAATGGAAGCTGCTTTTTTGGAATAGGCAAAAATCAAAGACGAGCCAAACCACGTCTAACCGAAACAGCTGTCAACAATTAACTAAACATTCAAAATGGCCGATTTTTTCAGCATAAGTGAGGGACACGAGCACCAACCTAACGCCACAAAAAAATCGAAAATCGAATATACGTAGCCCGGGGAAATTCAAAATTCGCGATACTTTTTGAACAGACCTCGTATAATGAAGAGTGTCAATCGCACGTAGACAATGAACAAAGTTACATTCTCGAATTTTCAACAAATTTTCGACAAACAACAGTGCCGGAGTTTGCAATGTACACGCCGGGGGGGTGTTCTGTCTGAGCTATACAAAAATTTCGTTAATGAGCTTCAACATTTCTCCATTGTCTTTTTCGGATTTCTCCGATGAAAATAAATCGAATCGGTCGGGGCACAATGGGCTCGGCACTTGAAAACGTTTAAAACCCATAATGAATTTTGTCATTGGTTTATTCATCAATTTTCCATCGCCGTACTTCCCCCTCTTCCCTTTATCTCGCGCATTGCCAAATTGTTATTCGTGAGGGCGATTGAAAAGCTCCGCACTTGGTAGACGTACAAACAGAGTGTGTTGGTGCAAAATCTGCAAGCTCGATACTATAATGGTGTGTATGGCGAGAGAGTCTGAATTGCGGTGAATAGTTGAATATAACGCATTGTCACGCCAGCTACCCGGTTTCACCCTCTCCCTCCGCACCCCGTTTCAAATTCACTAACACCGTTAACGTTGCGGCGATCTTCACACGTTAACTCACTCTCTCTCTCTCTCTCTCACCCTCACTTTCTGTATAGCGGTGTCGGGGCGAATCGGTTCGCCAACGATTATCGACAAAAGACATTGTTGGCCGACTAATTGGATCGACCGCAGCGCGTTCGAACGTTACTGTCTGCCAACCACCAACAAATACACACGCACACACACACACACACGGACAATCACGCAGATATTGCTATAAATATATCGAATGCTAACACAAGGGCGTAACCGTTATGACTTTCGATATTAAATATTGTTGGTTAGGCCCTTTTATTTGACCGCTACGTCAATATGTAATCTATGAACGATAGGAACGGCGAGCGCCATAATCTATGCGAAATACCCGGAGAACCTGTAGTGGACACGTTTTGTGACGAGTAATCGATATACTCGTCGTTAAAAGATCCCGACGAGGTTGAGTAGGATTTGGGGGGGAGGGGGACGAACGGAGGGTTTTCTAAGTCTAAAGTTTCACGCTTAACGCTAAACGAATAGTTGTACGGTTACATATACATACACGAGGGGCAGGTGCAGACACTGATGGCTGTTATATCGCTTCCGCGAACTCTCGCGGTAAAGTCTTCTGAGCCAAGTTATCTCGTAGAACATACGGTAAAACTTGTATATAGAAACATCGCGCGAGAAAGAGACAAAAGAGAAAGAGAGAGAGAGAGCGAGAAATAGAGAGAATTTGTCCGAAAGTCTGTTCGAGATCGTAAAGGTAGATGCGTAGACGAACGATAGAGTGCTTGCACTCATACGTATCGATACAGGGAGATTTAGAAATTTCGTCATTACCAATTTGAGGATTGTTGCGATAAGTGATTGAAAGAATTTTGAGAAATTACTGTTTCTTCTAGTGCTCAGAGATAAAAATTTTGAAACCCCGTTCTAAGCTTCCGTGTTTACCCTCTCCACTTTTTCTCACGAGCTTTTGGGAAGAGACAGAGAGAAAATAAAAAGAGAAACAGTTGTTTTGGTGAAAAAGTACGAAAACGACGAGGGTAAAATGACGAATTGCACAGTTAACAATTTTTTTTTCTATGAAAAAGTGCTTTATTTAGAAAACTAATTACACATCTATTTAGTATAAATATAAAGCTAATAAAAAATATATTTTTTTTGTCTTTTGTTATACAAAATGGCCGACTACTGCTATCTGCTTTTGGTATCTTTTTTTCGCGGCGTGACATTTGGCATCGACAATTTTTGACCTAGAACAAAAAAAAATTTCTCGTTATTCTACATGAGAATACCTAGACAAGTACGTGACGAAATTTGAAAAATATTGTTTCATTCGAATATTGTAGGCATTTGAACATAAAAGGCGAATTTCCGGTGAAAAATTTCGTATAAAACTGCTCATAAGATGAAAAGTTATTAATTAATTAGAAATTCCGTACGTACTTCTCTAGGTATTCTGATGGAGATTAACGAGATTTTTTTTTTCTGTTCTAGGTTAAAAATTGCGGATGCCAAATGTCACGCCGCGGGGCGCCTCAAAAAAAAGATACCAAAAGCAAATAGCGGTAGTCGGCTATTTTGTATAACAAAAAAAAAATTTGTTATTAGCTTGATATTTATACTAAATGGACGTGTAATTAGTTTTATAAATAAGTCAATTTTTCATACAAAAAACAATTGTTAAATGTGCACATAATTTTATACCCGGCACAGTGGCCAAACCCCTTAAGGCCGTAGTTTGGTCTAGAGCGAGATTTTCGACGTCATTCCTAATGTGCAATAACGTTTAAACCGTTGACGTTGGCTTGATGAAAATTTACACGTGCATCTATTGATCCTTAGAGAATACTTGTACATAAAAAAAAAAAATTTTTTTAAATATTTTCATGTAGTTTTTTGCCTTGTTACAACATGGTGCGCCGAAATCGGCGCCCACTCTGGACGATGTTGTATGCATCTGAAAAAAAATATATATATATATTCTCAATCTGTATGAGTATTCTCAGCACTGGTAGCAGAATTGGTACTTAAAAATTTTTTTTATTGAGTCGAAAAATAATTTTGCCGACATTCTATAACTCGTCGAATAATGAAATATCATTAATGAAAGTTCAACAGGCCGCCATTTTGTAAAAAATTTTTTTTAAGTACCAATTCTGCTACCAGTGCTCAGAATACTCATACAGATTGAGAATATATATATATTTTTTTTTTTCAGATGCATACAACATCGTCCAGAGTGGGCGCCGATTTCGGCGCACCATGTTGCAACAAGTCAAAAAACTACATGAAAATATTAAAAATAATTTTTTCTTTTTTAATGTACAAGTATTCTCTAAGGATCAATAAATGCACGTGTAAATTTTCATCAAGACAACTTCAACGGTTAAAACGTTATTGCACATTAGAAATGACGTCAAAAATCTCGCTCTAGACCAAACTACGGCCTTAAGGGGAGAAATAGGGTTAGGACAGCGTTTTCTCAATGATTTTCATGAATTTTTTTATAGTATAAAAAATGAATATAATTTATTGAAACTTTGAGAATATTTTATACGTATATTTAAGTATATATTATAAAATTTTTGAAGAATTTCCTTGAAAAACACCGAAGATATTAGCGACCCCATATTGCAGGTCACAATCAGACTCAGCACTTTGCGTACATTCTGGAAGCCGCAATTTTCATCCGACATCAAACGAGGTTGGAATTTACTTTTATTATATGTCTCTCTTCTATATGAACCTAAATGCTTTCAAAAAAATAGAAAATTGAATTTTTTACAGGGGTCAAAACAAAAAAGCATGATTTTTTGCCATTTTTTACAACTTTATTTGCAAAAAAAAATTATTTTAAATAATGATAATATTCCGATTTTAGGTTCATATAGAGCGCAATACTATGAAGAAAGTAACTGCCAATTTTCAAAATGATTGGTTGAAAACTTTTCAAACTAGCGTGTACGCAAGTTAAAAAAAAGTCGTTTTCAGAAAAACGCGTTTGAAAAAATGAGTGACCGCTCACGCCACGTGGCGCGCTCGGGGCCTGAAGGAGAGCTACTCACTTTAATGGCTTATAACAATAGAACGAGTCGGAATTTTCATTTTTTATTTTGGGAACATATTTTTCAATAGTTTTACTAACAATTTATGAAATAAAAAAAAATCGATTTTTTGTACCGTCTAACCCTATTTCCCCCCTTAAGCAGTATCGAATAAACCTTGTGCCAATTTTGTAGGCTGTTTGAATTTCGAACGAAGAAGTTCGGACAAAAGGGAGCTCATGAATAATACATATATTTCTGCAATAAAAAAAAAAAAACAATACATATATATGTATAAACTTTGAGAAGATCCTAACCCTCGTTTCGTACTGACTTCATTCTTTCATTATTTCTATCTCACTCCCATGTTACATATCTATATGTATATTATTCAAGCAGCGTCTACCTGAGCGACAGACACGTAATTGTGAATATTTTTGCCACATCTGCGCTGTCGCTCAAGACGATGGCTAAGGTCCAATTGCTCCTCATCCCTCTATACTGACTATGCCGACGGCGATGGGAGGACTTACAACTATATGTATACATATAGCACGATGTCTTTGTCTCGTTGCTGTCCGCAAGATCTTTTCCAACTTAGTGATTCTACCAAGAAAGAGCTCGACTTAGCCACGGTATGAAATGTATTGGATCACGTTGGACCTATTGTCGTTTCTGCTCGGAGAAAAATTTCTCAACTTTGCTTTCAAGCGGCGAGCAGTGAAGCAATAATATACTTTATATTATATCTATAAGAAGAGAGAGCGAGAGAGCTTTATTTTTCCAACCTTATTTTTCTATACATATATACATTGCACATATGTATATATGTAATACTTTATATAATTCTGTTGTCAATGTACTCGAGAGAGTAAACGATAGATATCGATGACCGACGAGGACAAAGTAATAATAAAGCTCCTCCGATGTCATATTACTCGGACGGCAAACTCATACATTTTTTCTTCTCTCACCCTCTTTCTTTTTTTCTTCATATTCTCTATCGATTCCTATTATAACAGCACTTTACTCTCATTCCCGTATCACTTGGGGTTTGATAATAAAACTACCCCACGAGAGTCTCTCGAGGCTGTTCTATTCCGCAATGGGTCTCTCGTTTGCTGATATACATATACTTCGCGCTGGACCTAACTAAACGAGGACTGTGTACTCAACTATGTATATATAGGGGATGAGGGCGGAAATCATCGTTGGAACGAGATTGAAAAGATTACCGGGTATTTTCTATACCTCCCCCCAGTCACCCATCGCTCTCTCGCTCTTTCTGTTTCGATCTTTTGTCTCTCATCGTCACGTGTGCAGCGCCATACGTGGAACGAAAGTAGGAAAAAGATGACCCGTTTTGTGAATAATGGGAGACATAGAGCCGGATACTCGATCATCATATCGTGCTAGGGGTGCGCAGTTTGGTGCGAGAGAGATGGGAGGAAAAATTGGGTACCCATCCCTTAAAGATTTCGTTATAAATCACTCCTCCGAGTGCTCGTTGAAATGAACTATTTTTTTTTCTTCGTTGCAACACAGGGAAAGCTTTATCTGAATTATTGGCAGAAATGTTGACAAACGAACGAAATTTCCAAAAATTTTTTCAATCCTTATTTTATTATTCACGAGCAACGATGATTTCGATTAAGAAGGGGATAAATGTGCTTTGCGCTGTATGATCATTTATAGGAATTTAAAATTCAGGGCTTATAAATTGACAAAAATGTGAGAAAGCAATGTGCATATTTCAAAGCTCACATTTTTCTTTTGTACCATAATCGCTTTGCCCTGAGACAAGCTGTAGTTCCCAATAATCCCTGTACACTTTCTTTTGTACTAACATTCTATTGTACTTGTCTTAATCCCCGTGATCCATTCATCATTTTTTCCCCGTAGCTCTCACTGCGTACTTTTCTGACGAAAAATACCAAACTTCGGGTATTTCGTTTCATTTTATTTTCCCCAAACGACAATGGACTTATTTTTCTGGATTTCGCGGACGAAAAATCCCAAAAACTCCATACTAAATGAAATTTATACACACATGGGTGTGTATATAAGCGAGGATTTGAAGCACACGAGAACTTTCGTACAGCCGCAAAATTTCGGGGAATTTCGAAACGCGAGTGCACGCTCTCTCGGGCTTTATAGAACTATCATATGGGCTATTTTCCATAAAGTGAAATAATTTTTGTACGAGGGAATTCTCATGAGAATCGTCTAATTTGCGAACGTTATAGCTTTGAATGAGAAACTTTTGAAGTAAACGCCGCTGACCACTTTCGTGAAAGCAGAATTTTCAATTTTTACGAACATAACAATTTGGACCCAATTTTTCTTTAATATTTCGTAAAGTCTTTCTCTTACTGCCTCGTTAATATATCTTTTTGGTATTATTATTGTTTAAGGTAGTAGTCTGGTAACTTAAGCCGATTTTCATGTCTTTTTTGGGGGGCGTTTTTTTGTAGGAAAATAAAAATGAATCGTTTTGGATATTTAGGATGTTTTTACTTACATATTAAAGATACAAAAAAAAATTTTCTTGAAAAAATTTAATAGTTTATTATTATTATTATTATTATTGATCGAAGTTGGCACCTCGAAAAAAAAAGCGCGTGGGTGGCCCCGGTGATTTTGGCTCTTGATGTTATCCGAAATCAAAAATTCTTGATAATTCTTAATCTATAGACATGTCATTCTGGTCGGAACTACTGAAGTTAAATTTCATGGATAAATAACAAAATGGCGGACTTTGGAAAAAAAAACTTTTTTTTCCAAAGAATTATCAAGAATTTTTTATTTCAGATAACATCAAGAGCCAAAATCATCGGGGCCACCCACGCGCTTTTTTTTTCGAGGTGCCAACTTCGATCAATAATAATAATAATAATAAGCCATTAAATTTTTTCAAAAAATTTTTTTTTGTATCTTTAATATGTAAATAAAAACATCCTAAATATCCAAAATGATTCATTTTTATTTTCCTACAAAAAAACGCCCTCGAAAAAAGACATGAAAATCGGCTTAAGTTACCAAACTACTACCTCAAACTCAACGTCCATAGTTTTTTTAATGTGGTCAATATATTTCAGACTTTCCTTTTACTCCGATCTACCGAAATTCTCATTCAATCTTTTTTCTTCGTTTATTTTCCACAATTTTAAAGATTTAGCAAGTTAGACAGCACTCTACGTGGAATACCCCGTCTATATGCGGATTCTCAGGAAAGGGTGTATGGAAAGACAAGAGTGAAACGAGCGAGCGGGAAAAAACCCTCTAAACGGAAATCAATGCTCGAGGAGCGGACGATTACGCACGCGAGACAAGCTCCGACGGTAACGTTCGTGAAAATCGTTGAAACAAATGCATATATACGTCTACGCACGTTTTCAACTAGTGATTTTCCAGCGAAGGGGCCGTGTGAACGTGCTACGATATACGAAACGAGTTAAAAAAAAAAACGTAAAGCCATCCCCATACAGGGGTTTTTTCCGCGAATTCATCCTGTTTTATTACTACCATTACAACCAGTCATTCGATCGAATATCAATTCAATATGAATTCTCCTTGTTTTTTTTTTAAACCAGTTATCAGTGAAGACTAAAAAATTCCACTTTAGCCAGAACAATGGGAAATACAGTGAATTCATTTGAACGAATAAAACGAGCTATCAAAAATGAAAATTTAACCAACGTCAAGAAAAAACTAAACGAAAATGTAACACTTCCAAAATCGGCCTTAGTTCAAAGAAATATTTAAATAAATGATTTAGATACAAATAAAGAATTTTCTTAAATTAACATCTTATTTTACATGAAAATTGATTAAATCAATAATAATAACGATCGGGAGTATTTCAATCCTAGAAATTCAACAATTTCAATCTGTAAGTTTGCTAAACGGTCATAAAATTAAAAAAAAAACAACCCCTGGTTAATGCACTTTGACGAAATTATCCACCCACACGGAAAATAGATTTTTAGAAAAATGGACTATGAGAGTTTATCCAATCAGCGATGGTGGCACGACACGAAGGCATCGAATCGAAGTAAAATAGTCACGTACATCGCGTTGTGCAATTCTACGGTAAACGCGAAGCTCTACCAGTAAAATACTACGACTGAACTTTCGCCAACGTGTCCCGGTTTAGCGGGAATGTTCTACGACGAGAACGTACACAAGAGTCTTCTTGATTCCTCGTTTAAGCTGGTTAGTTAGCTGAATACAGGTGTGTGTACACACACACACACACACACACACAAAGTGAGGCTAACACAGAGATACCGTGCACCTGCTGGTCTCGATGCTGCGTTTGGAGCGCCACAGAGTTCCTGATAACGTAGAGAGGGTGAGTTAAGGGAGCGGTAGTGGGGGGAGGGAGATGGTTACGTGGAAGCAGAGATGGTTTCGGTTCTTGGCGGAGGGTTAGTAGGTGGGGAGATGTAGCGCGATGGTGGTGGATAAAGTAGGTGGGTATATCCCAGGGTCGGTCGGTGGATACAACTAACGGAGACAAACTGTGTGTTTGCCCCTTCATTACCCCCGAGTAAATACCGACCGGTTTTAATTACAACCCGTTCCTACGTTCGCCAGCCTCCGCGTCATCCCCTCCAACCCCCTTTATCTCCCTATACCATCGTTGGTGTACCCACACTCTCTTTCTCTCTTTCTCTCCTTCTCTCTTTCTCTCTCTTTCTCTCTCTCACTATCACTCTCTTTATACATGTATATACATTGACCTTCTCCGACATACCAGCTATGTCTCTTGTTGCTTGTTATTTACTTGTACTACTGCGCTTCAGCTTGTACCGAGATCGAGAGCCGAGCGATCTAACTTTCCTGCCGGTGGTTTAAATACGACGCGGGTGGTCCGACAAAACCGCTGCCGGTACAGA
Source organism: Oxytorus armatus (assembly GCA_958009045.1). Lineage (NCBI taxonomy): Eukaryota > Metazoa > Arthropoda > Insecta > Hymenoptera > Ichneumonidae > Oxytorus > Oxytorus armatus. The sequence goes on along the minus strand of OY253746.1, from coordinate 4,156,058 downwards.
CGCGGTATCTTTTACGCAACGCGAATGGAATTTATTTTCAATGTGCAGCTTTTCCGAAAGACTGTACGGAAAATCTTTTATTTACCATTCGGGATCGTTAATCCAATACTAATTTGAATCCAATTTAATCTCAGGGGTTGTTTTTTTTTTTTTGATACAATACAGTAGAAAGACTATCGAGAACGAATGAAAATGAGAATAAAGGATCGAAAATAACAATGTGATACTTTAGGTCAGCGATATGATAGAAATCATACTTTGGATACAATATTTTGGATGCTTGAGAATTTAGCTATCGTTTGAAGATTTTATTATAACGTTAATTGTTTTCGGTTCGAAATAATTTGAAATAAAATCGTTATTTTAACGGGTACATTAATTTTTGTTATTTCGCAAAATAATAAATTTACGTTGTGCAAAATGTATTTAATTAATTTTCATCGTACTTTTTTGTTTTTTGTTCGTTACTTAATTACTTTGGGTAATTTATATTATTCCTAGTCACTGCGCTGTACAGAGCGAATTGCAATGTGTCAATAAGGATGAGTTCAGACGTAGAGAGGAATAAAAAGAGGCAGGGGGAAAAAAAATGGGCAAAGTCTTTCGACGTTAACGTCAGAGACATTCGGTTCTTGTTTATCGTGCGCCTGAACTTAATCAGTGGCACTATACGAGCGCTCTTTAAACCGCGTTTCGTTTATGACACACTCTCCTCTCAGCATCCTTCTTTTTTCCATCAATCTATCTGTATATATATTTACCTCGGTATTTATCTCGTGGGAAATTAGTTGCTGAAAGCTACGTTTCTCTCGCTCATCATGCTTTTTTTTTCTTCTTCTTCTCCTCACACTTCGTATTTTTCAGACAACTTCAACGCTCTTATCCCCCTCCGTTTGACGTTTGCAACATGCGGAGATGAGAGGGTGCCTGTCGGCGGCGAAGGGCCGGACGTCAGAAATGACTGACGTGCCACAAGCTGTTCAACGATTCTCGATACATAGATTTTTATAGAAATCCTGTCCCTTCCTCTAAGAAAGTAATTAATTACATGAAAAAAAACAAAAAAACAAAATTTCTATTTATAATAAATATTTTTTGAAAACCTCATTAAATTATTTGATTAGAAAGAAAAATTGAAAATACGAAATAACGAATGCAATGAATTTTATCGTTATTGAATTCATCGTATTTTATATATATGCTTATCATTTATGGTGCAAGAATAACGAGAAGTGATAAAAAATTCGATAACGAGAGTTTCTGACTGTAGCACATTTTGCAGCTTGGGTTTTACTCGTATTTTTATACGAAAAAAAAAAAAAAAAACAAAAAAAAACAAAAAAAAAACGAGAAATAAAAAGGATTTATTCTATGTGATATGTATACGTCTATATAAGTGCTTCCATATGGATGGGAAGAAAGGATTTTTGCCAATACACGGAAGCTCTCGCGCTGAGCTTTCTATTATAACCGAATCGGCTTGGGCGATGACCATCGTGGCTCATTGAGCTATAAAGGAACCGAAAAATCCGTAATAACCGTATATGAACGATATAATATGTCACGGAGAGAAAAATCTTCGAGATTCTTATAGCTAGGAAATTCAGACTTCGTTTTCCACTTTTTTTTCTTTTCTATGTATTGCACACACATACACATATGTATATTCAACTTTCAGTCTTTTCTGTTCATTTTTGGCAGAAAAGTCGTACCGTCCTGCCGTAAAACGAAGAAAGCAGAGAGAGAGAGAGCGAGAGAAACTCTAGTGAGGAGGATTTATCGTTAAAAGTTTTCCAACCCCAAAGAACGTTTAAGAATACCGAGGAAAAAGTCGTACTCACGCGGATACGAAACCAACGAACCAACATCAGCCATTCTTCGACGATCTTTCTTCAATTTTCTTCGTCCTACTTTATCTCTCGCGGTTTTTTTCAAATTCTCCCCAATAAATTATTCTGTCTGGCTGATAATTTTCATTTTTTTTTTCGTTATTGACCGGTAAATTGGACAAATTGTATGATCGATATATGACAATAGTAATTAAACAGTCCTGACTCGAAAATGTGTGACAATAATCACGTAACGCCAAAATGTCTAAAAATGACGATTTTTATCATAACTCACGTGAAAAATGCTTGACACTAACGTACCCGTTACTTTCGCATATCATTTAATATTATTTAAAAAAAAATCATTTTACTACAAAATAAAAATTAAATAATAATAAAACAGTTAAAAGAATCGTGTACTCTCGAGATAAATTCTTCATTCTTGTTACAGCTCTTTGAGGCTCGTTTTAATATTATTTTAATGGTGCATCCGGGACGTTTATATCTCCATTATATTTGTCCATCACCCTGGAACGTCAGAGCAGATGTAATTTGTTCAAAAAGTAAGAAGGCTTCCATCTCGTGGTTGAAAAAATAAGAAAGAAGGAATAAAGTATTGAAGAGGGATAAACGTTGCCTGGAGGTAGGGAAAGGGAGAGGGTGAGAGAGAGAGAGAGAGAGAGAGAAATGTCCAAGATTCTCGGTTGCCTTCGATGTAGGAGAGTCGAGAGGGAATTACGAGAAACATCGAGGGCTGCAGCCGGCGTTCTCCCATTATCGCAAAGCCGTTTTCCTCCCTCTTCCCACAGCCCCTCCCCACGTCTCTACGACGAATATCTCGAAACGTCCGTCCGTCTGTCACTTACCACTCTTGGAGAAATAATATTTCTCCGGGGGTACGCGAGAGGGAGCGCTTTAAGGGACTATGAAAAAGGTGAGGGAGAAGATGAAAAGAAAAAGAAGGAACGAGGTATAGCGCTTCTCGCAAAAGGGAGCTGACGGGCAAAACGAGATGCGAGAAGAATTCGCGCATCTGTTTGCTAAAAAAAAAAAAAAAAAGAACACATACACTTCGCGACATAGAGTTGAGGGAACGCGGTTTTTTTTCTCCCGCGATCCACCCTCACCGTCTTTTGACACAGACGACTTAATACACTCGGTATATCTCTGCCCCATATTATGTGGTACAAAAACCCGTCCAAGTTGACTGTCTGCCTTTTATATTTCGTCAAAAAAAAAAAAACAAAAAAGGGGACATTTCCGAAGTTAAATAGGTTGGTCTCGGTTTTTAAGTGCAGCGATAGACGTTGAATGTAATAAAAATCATTGAGAATGATTAATAACAAAATGATTATTAATAATTTCTGGCAATAAGTAACATTTCCGAAATGTTGACGATAAGAGACTGTCGGATCTGTCGACATTTTGTTGCATAGATATTGCCGTTTCGTTGGCAGTGAAACGAATTGGATTTAGTCAGCATGATGAAGTTAGAGAGTTACTAGGGTAACATTGGTAAGTAGAGTAGGTAGAGATACTAGTGAATACTGTACGACGGGAGTCAGACACGAGAGAGAGAGAAAGAAGAAAAAAGCGTGGTCCTTGCAGAGTGGAGACAGGAGATTCTGATCCTCCGCGTGTTGGAAACCCGAAACCTCGGTAAGCGGTTATTTCCATCGAGGGTGTGCTCGCACCCTCGCGGTTAGTGGCATAGTGGGACCTTTTCATCCCTCTCTCTCTCTCTCTCCCTTTCGTTCACTTTCCGCTACTGTACGGAATATCCCCTTTCTCTCTCTTTCTCTCGCTAAAGCTTCGTTCGCTAGTCGGTACTTTTTATTTTCAGCCAGCGTCTGGCCGGATGGATCCTCCCTGGCGTTGCACGAGTGTCAGACTGAATAATACATGTCTGTTGCAGAGAGTATACGACACGACACGGGCCACACCGTGTTCTCCATTCCGTACGTACGAGAATCGTCCTCGTCCTTTCTGTCCCTGTTTTTCCTCTTCATCCCTTCTACGTACATATATAGATATACATAAAGTGTCTCTAACCCTCGTTTCAGTATTTCCATGTATGCACATGTCCTCCCGAATACTCGTCGAGGATTGACGAGTTACCGAGTCCTCGCGACCTGTATTTACATCTCTTCCACCTATTATAAATAGCCAGCGTTCTCAATCCGTTTCGAATTGAAGCGTCCTTTAAATTCATTCGCGAGGCAATTCTTTCCCTCTGACTATTTTTTTCGTTTCTTCTCTTTGACGAACAAAGAATTCGTCGAAGCAAATTAGTCTAGTTTGATCTGAAATTGCGTCGGCATCAACAACCCTTAATTAAAGAATATTGTTATTCAGAAGAGTCCCCCTTGCCCTTTCGTTTCGTTGAAGATAAACTGTAATCGATCTCCGTTTTATTATCATGTTGAAGTTTGCATCGTTGAAATGCAACGATAATAGATTTTTTATAACATCATCTCCCTTAAGGTTGGATTTTCAAAGACGAAAATCGTTAAAACGTCTCTTTGGGGTCTCCTTTAAGGATCCCGGGCCTAAACGGGCAAGAGAAGCGAGAGCAATACTGAAAATGAAAAGTAAAAAAAAAACTATTTTCGTTGCGTTCCAACGATGCAAATTTCAGCATCATGTTTTATTATCCATTTGGCCAAAGAAACAAAAAAATGAATAATTCATCTTCCTATTTTTTTCTGCCAATGACTAACGGATATAACTTCACGAGGAACGTGCCAGACGGGCGGATTGGAGTGAACTATACAAAAACTTTTTGCACAAATTAAATTAGACAGATTCGTATCTCGCCGTCGTAGTTTTTGATTTTAACGCGGATTTTCGTGTCAGGCGAAATTCTCTTTGTCTCTCACTCCTTTATTATATGTATATATATATATATATATATATATATATATATATATATATATATATATATATTATAATACTCCTGTAGAAACGCCGTGTGGTGTACGACATCTCGGTCGCTCTGTCGTATAAAGCCGGAGGGGTTGAAAAGAGGACGCGAGGCGAAAGAGAGAGAGAGGCAAGAGCGAATTGCAGTCACGAAACGGTTGAAGCGGTACACCGTCGCTTCAATTGCTTCGAGCGCTTTGTAGCGAGATTGGGAACGCACTTTGTGTCGCAGCTCACTCTTTCTCTATCTCTCTCTCTCTGTCTGTTGCTTTTCCATCAGTCTCCTCTCGTTTCGTTTCCTCGCAGCACTTGTATCTCTGTCTCTCTCTCTCTCTCTCTCTCTCTCTCTCTCTCTTTTACTCGGTTCTAACGTTTTCTGGTGTTGTGTTGCTGATGTTGCTGGTGCGATGCAGTTTTCGTCGTGAGAGAGCGGCAGCATCAGCGATGAGAACCGACGAAAACACGAACGACGTCGACGACGACGACGTGGGACGAGAAAACGTTGCACAGGAAACGAGAAACTCTGACGATGCTCTACGAGAATCGAGCTGAATGTGCAGACGAATGAGTGAGCAAGAGAGAAAAACGGGAATATATAGTTTCCCCGTGTCTCTGTGTATGTGTTTCTCGTTCTATTTCGCTTTCTCGTCTGCTTTTGGCGATCTATATAACTTCATCCACCTCTCTCTCTCTCTCTCTCTCTATTTTCACCGTATATGTTACGAAAATCTTTTTACTTCGCGTCTATCACGAAAGCCCCTGGCTATACTTCAAGGTCGTTGAATTTATTGAGGCGAAATTTCAAGCTTTTAAAGAGATATGGTGCGAGCTACATCGCATTTATACATTTCACATGCATGACTGTGCATAGATAGTCCGTATTTACTTTTAATTTATGTTTCCCGGTTAAATTTTCGTGTTAAGGGTATTTTTCTTTTTTTTTTCTTTTTTTTTCTTTTTTTCCGTGACAGGAACATCCTCTAATGCGCCATAAATCTTTTTATCGTTTATTGTCCGTCTTTTGAAAATTGCTATAGCAATAAAAAAAAACATTCTATTTTAAAAAACGTGTATAAAAAATTTTTATGCACATTGCATTTAATTTTTATGCATCAAGATTCTTAAGGTAGTAGTCTGGTAACTTAAGCCGATTTTAATGTTTTTTTTTTGGAGGGCGTTTTTTTGTAGGAAAATAAGAATGAATCGTTTTGGATATTTAGGATGTTTTTATTTATATATTACATAATTTGGAAAAAAAAAATTTTTTTTCCAAAGTCCGCCATTTTGTTATTTATCCATGAAATTTAACTTCGGTAGTTCCGACCAGAATGACATGTCTATAGATTAAGAATTATCAAGAATTTTTTATTTCAGATAACATCAAGAGCCAAAATCACCGGGGCCACCCACGCTCTTTTTTTTCGAGGTGCCAAATTCGATCAATAATAATAATAATAATAAGCTATTAAATTTTTTTTGTATCTTTAATACGTAAATAAAAACATCCTAAATATCCAAAACGATTCATTTTTATTTTCCTACAAAAAAACGCCCTCCAAAAAAGACATGAAAATCGGCTTAAGTTACCAGACTACTACCTTAAGAGAATTCCAAGCAGTAATATATTTTGCGTTTTAGCATTGCATTGATTTGTCAACAATTTTTCCGATTGTCTGACCTATCGATGGACTTTCTACTGTGTTCGCTCGATTACGATCTTTTTCAATATGCCGAAGGAAAAAAAAAACATCACATCGAAAGTCCTAAACGAGCGATTGTTGAAATTCTTACAATTTCTCCATATACCACTCCGAATATTTTTGTACACCTCATTTGTAACATTTTTTCATTTCGCCATTTTGTATGACTTTTTTTCTCGCGAAATTAGAAAAAAATTAACACATTTTTTTAACGACTTTTAAATCGGTGAAGCACCCGTTAAATAGATTTTCCTTCAATTTTCGTGTGTAACAAATTGTGATTTAACGAAACAACAAGGGAATTTTAGGGGAATTTTAGTAATTTAGCAATTTCATTCGCGTTTCGTTCAATTTCTCGACCGTCTGATCCGACAATGTATTTTTCTACTGTTTTCAGGTTTTTTTCCCGTGGCTACATCGTTGAAATGCAACGAAACTAGAAATCTACGTGGCTTCCGCACTACGGTCAGTTGAATTTTCACGCTATTACGCTCTATATAGCTCGTACAATGGAGTGGAGATGGTCGAGAGGGGAGAGAACGAAAAACTCAAACAAGAACAAAAAGCTAGATAAAAAAAAATTGAAAAAGTTTTACGTCATACGAACAAAGTATAACGATACGATGTTTCGTACTCACCGCGTTCTCCCGCGTTCGGCGACGTTCTCACCCTCTCAATCCCTCCGGTTGTCATCTCGCGCTTCTCCGTTGTGTTGGTCGCTGAAAATTCCATAACAAAGTTAGTCGTGGCGCTATGAATAAATTTCGAGAGACGCGAACTAGTGAGATTAAACTGCGCCTCGTGGTAAAACAATCTATATATCTTGTCTGCGACAGAGAAGATTGGAATGTTAGTATCGGAACTCGGCTATATGAATGCTAAAATCTCAATCACGTAATGTCCGACATTTGCCCGAAATATCAAACTTGTACGGTTAATATTTCTTTTTTTTTCCCGCAAAAAAAAAACAATTTCGCAAAGTGTCGTTCTAAAGAAACAAACAATATATCGTTATCCGTTAAACTATAGTTCAATTTCATACTTTTTGTTTTGGTTTCGCCTTAAAATCAACGAATTTTTGTCGTTAAAGCCTCAACGATCAAAAGTCCCAGAAAGGCGTTTAATTTTTATTATTTTTCAAACACAAATCGTATAGATAATACCAAACGTGAGTGATGTCAAGAAAGAAAAAAGAAAATTCAGATCGATATACAAAAAAAAAAAAAAAAAATGGGTGTGACGAGAAATTTGAAGGAATTCGAGCTTGACAGAATCTAAGATGAGGAAATAACGAGCAATTGACAGAATTGAAGTTCCACCGAATACGGGGAATATATTACGAATGACGAGCTGTCAGCCGAGTACCAGAGACTCGAATGCCGTGAAATCGCAGACACGTATTAAGGGGGAGAGTTTCGAAAATATGTGTCGGGGAGGCGAATCAAATTTCGCGGATGACTTTGGTCGTCCCGAGACGTTTCGCGTCTCTGTATAAAGTTCTCGCTCATCGGCGAAACCCCTCGTCGACAAGATCAATTCTCGTGTTGCAGACTTCTCGAGTCTCGTCATCATCGATGTTGACACCTGCAATTTCTACATTTGTATATAGTGTATATATAGACATATATATGTAATAAGCCTTTGCTTTTCATCTCCCGCGCGTCTGAGGTTGAAAACTAACGCGGCACATAGAGTACACGGAACAGGGTGTTGAGAAAACGACGATAGTAAACTAGTTGGTGCACTAGAATTCGAACTACACATATATCGACTTTTCCATACCAAATGAGCCACCTAACAAATTTCCAGTAATTTAAGATTTATAAATAAAATGAAAGAGACGTTATAAAATGAACAAAAAATAAATAAATCAATATTTACAACATATTTTTACAAAGAATGGTAAATATGGAGCAAAGGGGACCCACTTCCGATTGACTTGCCTTTAATATATGTTGTCTAGGGACCCTTTCTGAACAACTTTTTCCTCTGACACAATTGGGGGTCGTTATTCATTAAAAAGTTATTAACAATAAAGTTAAAAATTCATATAGCTATTTTCCTTATAGCAGCCAGTCCCAATCATCTTGTCCTTCACGTGTGTTGTTAAGAATACCCCCCTGAGTAACATACCAAAAATTTTATCCGTCCTCGTTGTTTGTTAAAAAGTTATTAACAAAAGAAAATTCATAAATAGAATATGAAATACTTGCATGGTGGCCAGTACACGTATGACCGGAGGGGCTGCGGCCCCCCTGCCCCCGCCGCATACCAGCCCATAGACAAACCAAAAAAAACCCAAAACAACCCCAGTAACCTAAAGAAACAAACACACAAACACACAAACCCAAAACAAACCCAAAACCCAAACGAACAAACCCAACAAACAAATCCAAAACAAACCCAAACCAAAAACCCAAACCCAATAAACAAACAAATCAAAAACAAACCCAAACCAAAACGCCCAAACCCAATAAACAAACCCAAACGAACAAACCCAACAAACAAATCCAAAACAAACCCAAACCAAAAACCCAAACCCAATAAACAACCAAATCCAAAACAAACCCAAACCAAAAAAGCCAAACCCAATAAACAAACAAATCCAAAACAAACATTCAAAGATTGTGGAGAGATATGCGTACAAAAATCGCACGATATGGGATACGCGATTATCATTTTACGCATTACCTCGCAGAGTTTTCTTTTAAAAAAAAATACGATTTCGACCAGCGTATCAACAGTTTCTTCGACATTATGAGTACCATGTATCCGCTTCATAATATAAATAATGAATAAAACAAATAATTTTTTGTTTATATGTTTGTTTGCGTTGTTTTTGGGTTGTTTTTAGTTTGTCTTTGGGCTGGTGAGTGGAGGATTGCAGGGGGGCGCAGCCCCCCCCTCTCATGCGTGTGTTGTTCACCATACACTAGAACAATTAGTTCATGTTTGATTTAGGAAACTTTTTTTGTTAATAACTTTTTAACAAACAATGAGCGACGAATAAAACTTTTTGTATGCTACTCAGAAGTGTATTCGTAACAACAAATGTGAAGGACAAGATGATTAGGACTGGCTGGTATAAGGAAAATAGCTATATGAATTATTAACTTTATTTATTAATAACTTTTTAATAAATAACGACCCCCAATTGTGTCAGAGGGAAAAGTTATTCAGGAAGGGTCCCTACGCAACATATATTAGAGGCAAGTCAATCGGAAGTGGGTCCCCTTTGCTTCATATTTACCCAAAGAATATATCCTCAATCGAGCAAAAATGTAAATGCATTTAAAATGTCAACTTAGCAATTACGAAAATATGTTGATACCGATTTTATTTCAGTCGGAAGTTTCGAAGTAAAAGGATAAGAAAAAACCTCAACAAAAAACTAACTTTGCTCCACTTTAAAGCAAATTATGGATCAACCCCTTACTTTCACCGCAGTTATAATCCAATCAATGATGAAACGTTGACGTGACGAAGCGGTAAATTATAATTTTCAATTGGTTGGTTAACCGCAGTGAAACTAAGATAACTATTCATTAAAATGAGCGTTAGAGTTAAAGATTCAGCCTTATTTTCTGAACAATGCAATGCGTCATTGTTGCTTTTTGGTAAGAATCACAAAGTGAATGGTGTCGTCGAGTGATTTATTTGTTTTCTCAAATTTCCGTTGATTTATGAATGACTAATTTGACACGGAACATCCCGTTTATAAACCACATATGTATAGAGGACGAAGAGGCGCGAGAGCGGCGTAATTTGCAATTTACGCAACCCGCGACAAAGCACATGAGAGCTCTAGCTCGAATAACTTTCCTCGTGAATGGGTTTTGTAGGTAGCTTCGTCGTCGTTCGTCGTCAATGTCGACGTGTTGAATTTCGTCGCCCGCTATATCCCGTCTATGCACCGAAAGGGCGCACATATCATGTATTTACAGTGTACTCATAATGAATAGATGCCTCCGCGTGTGTGTATGTATGAGGATATTAAGGGATGCACATATGCATGCTATAATATTACGTTCGAACGCCATTCCCAAAATTCTCTCTCATTCCCAACGTCTATTTCTCTCTCCCTCTCATCTATCTGTCTTGAGCAACCAGTTGGAAACTAATATCGAAACCTTCGGTAGTTGGCTTTAATTAAACACGAGATTAGTACCAGGATGAATGAAAACATCGGCGTCGAATTTCATAGAAATTTTGATGTCTATCATTGAAACGAATGTCCGTAGAGGGATGGGTGATAAATATATAGTCGATGGGATTGGTAAAAGCTATTTGTTGCAGGAAAAAAAATTCGACGAAAAGCCCCCAAGATATTCGTGAAATCGCATAAACACGTTATTTCATTTCTATCTCGAGAATTAATATCAATTATTGATAATATTATATCACCGCTTCCATTAGTTATTACATTTGTGGCATTATTTACATATTATTTGATTCAACATATTTCCCCCGTTCGTCGTTAATTAAATTTATTATTAAAAATGTAATAAAATATTGCTAGCACTTTGAGCATACGATATTTTGTGCATTCGACGAAGCTTCAACTCTCCCCACCCCCCACACACACACCCCCGGATCAATATTACGCGCTACACATGCGTGTAACACGCGTTGAGTGAGAGGGATAAAGAGAGAGAGAGAGAGAGAGAAATTTTGTGCACTCTCGTAATGGTTCGTTAAATATTTCGTTACGCTGGAAATTTGATCGGGATGCTGTAGCTTGCAGCAGACTCTTTTTTTTTCGTTCTCTTTTAGTTTTAACAGGGGAAAAGAGAGAGAGAGAGAGAGATGTGACTGGAATCGAGATGAGGAAAGGCTTTACATTTTCCTTGCTAAATTCGCAATGGTAAAGAATTTAAAAAAAAAAAAAAAAACTTTTGTCCGCTCTGCCGAGCTAATAATGGGTCCACCTGCGTCGTGACGAGTACAAACGTTGGATGGTCGAGAATACGCGTTCTATATAGTCGTGAGATGAGCTTCAACGGTAGGTTTATATAAAAACGTGAAAAATGAGGAAAATAGCTGTTCGAGATACGATTTATTTTGCAAAAGGGCTTAATTCTCATGATTTAGTAACGTACAGTCATGTAAGCTCAGGCCTTTCTTGTTTCATAGCACTATATATATATATATATATATATGGTGAAAGACGACGAGTGAGAGAGAGAAAGTGTGCACGAAACGTGACCCCACCGACACTTCATAAATCTCGCGTCAATATCATCGGGAACACGTGCAGCCGGCACACCCCCTGCAGCCCTCGTTTTCAACACACATCCTCAAAGCTCCTCGATCTTTTTCAACCATGCACTATTTTCTTTTTTCTTTTCCGTCTATTTGCTCCTTCGATTTTTCTACTTTTGCGAAGAAACGGCAACAGTCCTTCGGCTCGACGAAACTAAACTTTATTTCGAGCGTTCCTGTCCTTTAGGTAAAATATTTTAAAGTAAAATTACCCTCTTTTTTCACGATTTTTTTCTTCTTAAAGTCCATTTTTTTAAAGATATCGTTTAATTATCAAGCTCCATTAACAAATATTGTGATCGATAGATCAGTTAAGTAACTTTTAGTTTGGCATATTCTGTTTTCATTGGAAAAATAAAAAATCGCTAATTTGAACTGGTGTTCATTGTTGTTGTTATATTAAACAGTTTTATTGAATTAAATTTTTTATTTCGATATTCCATTCGGACAAGCGTTTGTTAAGCTGCAGGTGATTAACTATCAGTTATCGTACTAAAAAATGAGCTACGATAAAATGATTTTAAATTGTTAGAAAAAAAAAAAAAATTGTCGTTCGAAAGTAATTTGAATCGGCATTACCGAATGTTGCATTTGAAAAGTACCATTGAATCATTGATGTAATAAGATATTTTTTTAATTTTCTGCGAAATAATTTAGACACATTGGAACAGTTTTATTGAATTAAATTTTTTATTTTGATATTCCATTCGGACAAGCGATTGTTAAGCTGCAGGTGATTAATTATCAGTTATCGTACTAAAAAATGAGCTACGATAAAATGATTTTATATTGTTAAAAAAAAAAAAAAATTGTCGTTCGAAAGTAATTTGAACCGGCATTACCGAATATTGCATTTGAAAAGTACCATTGAATCATTGATGTGATAAGATATTTTTTAAATTTTGTGCGAAATAATTTAGACTCATTGGGATAGTTTTATTGAATTAAATTTTTTATTTCGATATTCCATTCGGACAAGCGTTTGTTAAGCTGCAGGTGATTAACTATCAGTTATCGTACTAAAAAATGAGCTACGATAAAATGATTTTAAATAAAAAAAATAAAAAAATTGTCGTTCGAAAGTAATTTGAACCGGCATTACCGAATATTGCATTTGAAAAGTACCATTGAATCATTGATGTGATAAGATATTTTTTAAATTTTGTGCGAAATAATTTAGACTCATTGGGATAGTTTTATTGAATTCAATTTTTTATTTTGATATTCCATTCGGACAAGCGTTTGTTAAGCTGCAGGTGGTAAACTATCAGTTATCGTACTAAAAAATGAGCTACGATAAAATGATTTTAAATAAAAAATAAAAAAAATTGTCGTTCGAAAGTCATTTGAACCGGCATTACCGAATGTTGCATTTGAAAAGTACCATTGAATTATTGATGAAATAAGATATTTTTCAAATTTTCTGCGCAATAATTTAGACTCATTGGGATAGTTTTATTGAATTAAATTTTTTATTTTGATATTCTATTCGGACAAGCGTTTGTTAAGCTGAAGGTGATTAACTATTAGTTATCATACTAAAAAATGAGCTACGATAAAATGATCTTCAATTGTTAAAAAAAAAAAAAATTGTCGTTCGAAAGTAATTTGAACCGGCATTACCGAGTGTTGCATTTGAAAAGTACCATTGAATTATTGATGCAATAAGATATTTTTTAAATTTTCTGCCAAATAATTTAGACACATTGGGGGGAACAGGTCGATCGGTCTAGACACTAACGAGAATTTCTAGATGACTCTCGTTGGGTCCAGATACGTCTTTACGACGGATATATAGTGACTCGAGGACAGGTGAGTGTGTGATTTAGTGACTCTCGAATACCACGTGCGAGCGAGAGATACCGAGAGCCAGAGTGAGGAATCTACTCTGTAAATAGATATATATGTATGTGAGGGTGAGGCATGAGTCAGAGAACGACGTGTGTCGCGAAAGAGAAGAGGGAGAGAGAGAGAGAGAGAGAGGGGTCACGCTGATCTAAAATTAAAAGGCGACAGGTGGCTGTTTCACCGTCGTACGTTCTTCTCTCGGAAAACTTTTTCTATTTTTTCGCGATCTTTTTTCTCTCTTTTTCTTCCTCATTCGTACGGAATCCAGCACGACTACGCATGTCTCAAAACGTTTCTGAGTCAACGACGCGCAACCAACTACGCATTAATTACGTAATTCGGGCACTTTGCTAATTAACTCTGCCTCCGGTTATAAAACTCGACATTTCGGTCCAGATTCCGGTCAGCCACTTGTAATTCTACTTTTAATATTAATTTTTTTTCAAAGCTTTGTTGCACAATTTTTTCTCTCGTTCGGTCAATATTCGTTTTTAATTTTCTAGCCGTGTGTATAAGCTTGCCGTATCATATGAGAGATGGAAAATTATCATTCGAAAAAATTTTAATAAATCGCGAGTAATTGAAATATTAATAATTTCTTTCAATGGATATTTATGTTCGCTCGACAAGATATTTTTTTTTTCACTTATGGCGGGCGATGTCAGTTTGATGGAGCTAGGAATCTGTTTGTTGAGAAACAAAAACTTCAAAGAAAAAAAATCGGCGAAATGTATTGGAGATCGACAAGGGAGTTGTTTTTTTAGTCTCCGCGCTACGAACGTTTCTGAGGACATTGTCAGGATTGACCTGACTCTTGGTCGGGAATGAACATTATTTCACCGTTGCAAAGATATCGAACACAGTACCGATTGTCGTAGACCAGGGAGAACGAGGCTTGCAACACGATTAAAATGGACGATGGGGAAAATCGAACCGGAGACGCCAGATGAGAGGACGCGTTTACGAATACTCGAGTGTATATATACAGACAGGGGAGGATTCGGCGTTGTCGTCGTTGTGAGAAATTCTAGGTCGTTGTGGACACGTTGCGAATCGAAAGTACATATATTACCACAGCCGAAGAGAATAGAGAAGAGATGTATGAGCTATTTCACGTAAAATTAAGAGACTCTCGACTCAGGGAATTATACAAAGTCGTTAAATTTCTCAATCCTAATAAAAATAAATAATAAAAAAAACCGAATAAATCGAGATAGGACAGTTAAAAAATTAAATTTCGTAAGTTTACTTTCGTAATATCACTGTTAAAGTCTTTTTTGAGATATTTGTCGATTATAGACCATTCGTGAGAGTGACCTAGGCTCAGAAATCGTTGAATTTTGCGGGGAATAGCCCGTACAGCGAGATTCTACAACGAAATCCCGTTGAGTCTGTTGTTCGGATGAGCGTGCATGTAGCCAATCATTGGTGGATCCTCCCATTCAGTGTTTAATCGTCTCAGCATCCCTGGGAGCTTCGCGGCCGGATGGACCAATGGCGTGAATATATATACAGCCCGAGTAATCTATGTATATATATATATACATATAATATATAGGCCTCTCTTGGACCGAACGAATTCATCGGAGAATTCTGGTGTCTGTTTGTCCGTGTGCTCTCCTTTTCGTTGCAGGGGGGGATGAGTACGAGTTCGCGTGGTCAGGTACATTCACGACAGACCATCCGGATAACCGTGTGGCTCTCGATATATAGAGCTTCGATTTTGCGGCGCAAGAGTAAGAGAGAAGGAGAAAGAAGGGAGAAAGAGAATCGACGATGGCTGCACTCCACGCATTCAACCCCCACCCAATCCACGAATAACCCACATATGTCGCGCATCCAGAATATATATATATTTTTTTTTCATCCCCTTATAAATGCGAGGGGCTTAATTTAATTTAATCCGGCGAGTGACTACGCTGTGCGAGAGTCTCGGATAGGAAACAATTTCATAATCTGTGAAAAGGTTTTTTCTGATAATTGCGAATAATAATTTTGTTAATTTTTCTTCCGGATTATGCATATGGATAAAACGATCGAAATTTTTTTGTATCGTCACGAACAATTGCATCTCTTCTTTTTCGCGTACTACAATGAAAATAAAAATAATAATGCGACAATGAGACGCGGTCGAAACTGCGTGAAAAAAATAATCGGGGAGAAATAAATAAATTAGGGAATACGCGAAATCGGAGAACGAACGAAGGACGTTAATCTCGACGTGCAAAATGGAAGAGAGAGAGAGAGAGAGAGAAAAGGCAAAAGATACGGAGAGGAGAGTGAAAAAGGTTCGATGCGTGCGAGAGATCGGGAAACATTGCCGTAGGGGGTTTAAAACGCTCTGGACGGTGTAACAAAGTGACGATTTCGCGGACGATTTGCCGCCATTGGTAAGCATCGCGTCCACGGTACCTTCTAATGGCTCTCGTAAATGTCGTTACGTTGACAGTGACGTCGTTTTGTCAGAGCGCTTTTGGCTCGACGGGACGAATGTTAGGGGATGATACTGGTTGCAGTTCAAACGGGAGAGAGAGAGAGAGAAAGGGAAGAGAAAAAGACAGAGAGACCGCTTCTCTGTGTACCGTACGGATTTAACCATCGCCCCTTCCCTCTTCCGCGTGTACGATGAAGCCATTTAGGTTTTCCTCCCCCGCGTCATCCCCTACTCTCGTTCTATCGCTGGACACTGTGGGGGATGCTGTTGCCTCGGCAATATTATCATCCCTTAGTGGAGCCAAACGTGTTATCGTATATCGTACGTATACGAAACCGAAGGGATTTCATTTGTCTGGTATAATTCGACTCGCTCACTCGTACCGGAAGTCATTTACGCGAGTAACCACAGTTTTTCGTTCACGTTCCGATATATATATATTTTTTCATTCGAATTAACGTTGCGGCACAGTGGAGGGTTGTTCGAACAGCAAATTCATTTTTAATATATAATATTATGATTATTGGGAATAATTATTTAAAAAATAGAGAGAAGTTTTTGTCAATAATTATTCATAACCGACTCGTTCAATGACATAATTCATCTATTGTCATTAAGCCATTGATAGTTAATACTGAATTACAATAAATTAATGAATATTAATGCTCGTTGGAATAGTTACGAATAGTTATTACATTTGGTAAATATGGAGGAAAGAGGACCCACTTCCGATGAACTTGTCCTTCATATCGACGCTGCTTACGAAAAGTAGCACGATTCAAATTTCTCACGAAAACTAACACGTTTCGAATTCCACCACGAAAATCAACGCGTCTCGATATTCGACGCGAAAACTAGCATGTTTCGGCTTTCACCGCGAAAACTAGCATGATTCGGCTTCTGCCGCGAAAAGTGCCATGTTTCGGTTTCCGTCGCGAAAACTAGCATATTTCGATTTGCACTGGAAAAAGTAGTATATTTGCCGAACTAAATCGAATAAGATTGCGAACTTTCACAAATGTTCTAATAATTTTTTTGGGAGCACAATAAGGAATAAATTTAAAACATTAAGGGTGTCTCGCCCGTACACCCTTAAACATTTATATTAGTTTTCTATTAAAAGAATAATAACATTATTGAACATACGATTCGCAAATACGATACTGCAATATTCCACCACTCGAAAACTAAAATTGTTCATCAATGATATTTTTCATGACTTGAAGTTTCGGAGTCAGCGATGGAATTGAACAAAATTATTGTTTATAAAAAGTATATTCTACTTACAGTCTGAAGGATCGTTCATTATGTTTTTATTTCATTAAAAAAAAACACAATCTTGGAGTGATCAACGACTAAAGTATAAAGTACAGTATAAGTATAAAGTACAGTTGACAAAATCTTCAAAGCAATCGATTGAGATATCTCGAGAAATGTCAGGTCTTGAACGAAGTAGCAAGAGGGAAAAAAACTGACATTGTTAACTTTGCATACACCGCAATTGTTTTCGATTTTCTTTTCTCTACTTTTTTTTGACCATGGTTTTTTTACTCGAAAATGACGAGGCATTTGCCGTTTGCCAACTTGTAATAAGCCTAGCAGACCAAAATTCAAACAGTAAAATATGTATGAAATAAATTCAAACAAAAAATAAAACAGTTTAAAGTGACAAGCATAAATATTTCGTCAATTTGGAGTAAAAAAGGATGTTCAAAGAAACGTGGAGTAAAAAATGAGAAACACTTCCAGTGATACTGAAACGTGTTAATTTTCGCGACGAAGGTCGAAACCTGCTAGTTTTCGCGCAGATATCAAGCGTGCTTGTTTTCGTAAGAAATCTGAAACATGCTAGTTTTCGTAAGCAGAGTCGGTATATGATATCAAGGGAACCTTTCCTGAACAACTTTTTCCTCTGACAAAATTGGGGGCCGGTTTTTTGTTTGTTAAAAAGTTATTATTAAAATAAGTTTCATAAATCGAGCATGAAATACTTTTACTAGTGTATGGCAAACGATACAAGTATGAGCGGGGGAGCTGCGGCCCCTGCATCCCCCCACACACAAACCCAAAAACAAACCAAAAACAATTCAAACAAACATACCCAAACAACCTAAACAAACAAACAAACCCAACAAACAAACAAATAACCCTCCACCCGCACACACGCCTCGCACCTCCCCCCACACCTTTGCACCCCCATTCTCTCATGTGTATTTGTGTTAGTGTTATTTGATGAGTAACATACGTATCAGCAAGGGGTATATGCGTTATTTACTATATTTACGGAGTGTTTAGGTTGTTTTTAATTTTTTTTTCGGGCTGGTGTGTGGGGGGAGGGGGGCAGCCGCCCCGCTGATAAGTGTACTGTTCACCACACACCAGTATAAGTATTTCATGTTTAATTTATAAATCTTCTTTTGTTAATAACTTTTAACAAACAATGAGTGACGGATAAAACTTTTTGTATGTACTCAGGAGGGTATTCTTAACAACACATGTGAAGGACAAGATGATTGGGACTGACTGGTATAAGGAAAATAGCTATATGAATTATTAACTTTTTTAATTAATAACTTTTTGATAAATTACGACCTCCAATTTTGTCAGAGGAAAAAGTTGTTTCTCGAGTAAAAACGCGTCGAATGGGCCTATACCAAAGGTCATCGGAAGTGGGTCCCCTTTACTCCATAGTTACCTAACATTTTTATATGAATTAAAATATCTTCAAAAATTTCTTAACGGAGAACACCACTGTGACCCCCTGTTTTTTTTCACATTTTTCAAGAATTTTTTTTTGTGGGAAAAAAAAGAGATATTCGAAAAATTTTTTTGGGTTTTGTTCCTTGTTTATTAATGTATCAAAAAACATTTTTTTCACATTTTTTACGCCGCATGGTGGCGCTAAGGAAGCTCTCGCGTCAGGTGCTGTCATTTCCGCGGCACGCAGCAGAACTCTCTTCAACGTCGATCTGAAAAAAAATACCGAGTGTTTTCGTTAATAATATGATATTTTGAAGAGAAGTACACAGGGATTTGGAAAAATATTGTTTTAAAAAAAATAGGCACGCCTTTGAAATTAAAGTTAATTTCAAAGGCGTGTAATCATATTATTAACGAAAACACTCGGAATTTCTTTTGAGATCGACGTTGAAGAGAGTTCTGCTGCGTGCCGCGGAAATGACAGCACCTGACACGAGAGCTTCCCCAGCGCCACCATGCGGCGTGAAAAATGTGAAAAAAATGTTTTTTGATACATTAATAAACAAGGAACAAAACCCAAAAAATTTTTTCGAATATCTCTTTTTTTTCCCACAAAAAAAAATTCTTGAAAAATATGAAAAAAACAGGGGGTCACAGTGATGTTCTCCCTTAATGAACAGATACGTGAAAAAATTAATAAAATAAAATTGATATTTTTCGAACTAATTGCTTTATATTGAATAATGATGAAACGGTAATTTGATAATAACGAATTACTCGTCCAATGGACATCGATTAACAGTCTCATAATTACTGATAATTATTTTGGAATGATTATTTCGCATTTATTTCTATCGAACGGTCTGCTCCCCCATCTGGCGCTTTCCAATTTCAATGAATTTACGTTCAAGTCCATTATTAACGAGGCAATCGTACTGTCATCGTCGTTGTCTCTTTGCTGGAACCCGACAGAGACAACAAACGGCTAAGGGTCGTAAATATACGTATATATATATGCATATGTGTGTGCGCGATATAACGCGGTTTGCCGCGGGCCCTCTCGTGCGACCGAGAGGAGACGCTGGTCCAGATGTTACACTCTCCCGGTAACCGAGAAGCAGTTTGCATATTTAATTGCACCAAGAGGAGCCTCCGTCTCTCTTCAACTTCTCGACCAAAAACACGCTTATATGTGGCCCCCTGGGCATACACACACACATATACATCGACCATTAAGAAACAAAATGGCGTAAAGCAAAGCTCACTTTACGTGTAAAATTCCGTGAGTTACGCCATTTTTATTTTTATCAGTCGATATATATTTTTTTCTCTCTCACTCTCTCGGGAAACGTTTCGTGCGGAAGCCAAAGCACTTCTTCGTTAGTAGTTACATAACCGAGTGGAGAGATTTTCTTTTTTTTTTTCCCCCTCCTTCCTTCATTCCGCCTCGAGGAGTTAACCGTTGCGGTTCCCTCCCTCGGGGATTCCCCGGCTGATGTCGCGTCTTTTCCCCACGACTCGTTCCTCCCCGTTCCACACCCTTCGGACATATCCCCCTTCCACATTTATTACTACGATTATTATTGTTTTTATTGCGAAATTGTTTAGAGAATTTTAATGTTCGCAAATGTGCGACGTCGTGTTTCGGATTTCCGGTGTTAAATCCCCGCGGTTCAGAGTCGAAAAGACGCGTGAGTAATAGTGGAAAAATCGTCAAATATAAGTTGGTAATGAGGTCTCTGGACCGTGCTAAAGTTCCGTCGTCGAGAACTCGTAATTGGGGTAGATTTAAGGTAGTTGTCTGGTAACTTAAGCCGATTTTCATGTCTTTTTTGGAGGGCGTTTTTTTGTAGGAAAATAAAAATGAATCGTTTTGGACATTTAGGATGTTTTTATTTACATATTAAAGATACAAAAAAAAAATTTTTTGAAAAAATTTTATAGTTTATTATTATTATTATTATTGATCGAAGTTGGCATCTCGACAAAAAAGCGCGTGGGTGGCCCCGGTGATTTTGGCTCTTGATGTTATCTGAAATCAAAAATTCTTGATAATTCTTAATCTATAGACATGTCATTCTGGTCGGAACTACTGAAGTTAAATTTCATGGATAAATAACAAAATGGCGGACTTTGGAAAAAAGTTTTTTTTCCAAAGTACGCCATTTTGTTATTTATCTATGAAATTTAACTACAATTAAATTTCATGGATAAATAACAAAATGGCGGACTTTGGAAATTTTTTTTTTTTTTCAAAGTCCGCCATTTTGTTATTTATCCATGAAATTTAACTTTAGTAGTTCCGACCAGAATTACATGTCTATAGATTAAGAATTATCAAGAATTTTTGATTTCAGACAACATCAAGAGCCAAAATCACCGGGGCCACCCACGCGCTTTTTCTTTCGAGGTGCCAACTTCGATCAATAATAATAATAATAATAAACTATTAAATTAAAAAAAAAAAAATTTTTTTGTATCTTTAATATGTAAATAAAAACATCCTAAATATCCAAAACGATTCATTTTTATTTTCCTACAAAAAAACGCCCTCCAAAAAAGACATGAAAATCGGCTTAAGTTACCAGACTACTACCTTAATGTCCAATAAAAAAAAATTTTATATCTCAAAAACCGTACGTCACGGGGGAAAAAAAAACAAAAAAAAACACTACATCGAGGACTGCGCTTTTGTTAAGGTTCGATCGTCAGAACGTAAGTCAAGATCGACCACTAGAAATGAAAATCAACAACAAAAGGGAAATCATGATTTATCCGTTATTTTCCTTTTTTTTTTGCTCCTTGTACAACGAACATTTTTATTAATCTCTAATTAATGACTAATTCGCTTCCGATGCTTCCTAATAGACTATCTTTCGACACGATCACGGAAGATAAAAAAATAATAATAAAAAAAAACGTTGCCCCGCTACCAATTATTGGAGAACCCAGATCGAACCCTAGCACGGAAATCCCCCGTCATAAATGTTTCAATATTACGCCTCACGGATGAATTTTTCATATCTCACTGGCATAACATTTTTTTTTGTTTGGTTTTTTTTTTCACAGGAATACCAGTGCTTGTTTTGTCACAGAGAATTTTTTTTTGTCACACCTTTACAAGAAGTATGTATGACTCCCTGAAAGCATTTCGTTCCTACATTTTCACCACGTATATATATTTTTTTATTATATGTAAATTGTTCATAAAGCCTCGGGGGAGATACGATCTATGTCGTTTCAGCATTTGGCTTCGCGTATGCATCGGCGAAGCGGCTGAGAAGCAACATTTTCGGATTTGTAGGGGAGTAAGAATGAAATCGAACGATCCATGAGTTTGTATTGAATGGTATATGAGAAATATCCCATTGAAACCGTTGTTTCATATACATCGTTTTGTTAAAAAACAAAAGGGCTCAACTTAACGTGTGCCTACTTGTTAAATCGTGCGAGGTTAAGACCTTTTGTTTTGTTCAGCAAAGGATCTATAAGACATATATAATATATATATATAGAGCGAGAACGTGTCATGGATCGTCGGGCTGTCCGTCAATCTGTCTGTTCGTCCTGAAAAGGATGCTCGCCCTCGATCGTTTCGCTTACGTGGCCGAAAACCCTTTCTATCTATCTAGCTCTATCTCTCTTTCTCTCTCTCTTCCGCTCGATGCTCTTCGACTGAATTTCCCTCGTGACCGTACATCAATGTGGATATCGCCAATCAATTCTCCTTTGGCTCTCTCCCATCGCACACATAAACCACCCACCCGCCTCCTCCGACCTACGAGCTTCTTTCTCAAATCGTTTGTATTCGTCCTTCGTACCCGCGTAGAAGTGCATCGTAAGCGGTGCAAACGACAAATTTTTTTTTTGTTTTTTATGAATTTACGAAAAATCGTATGAGAATTAATAGTGGAAAAATCTAGAAGGTTGTACTTTTTTTGTTGTGTTTTTAATTGGAGAAATGTCTTCGTTATTGGAAAAAATATAGAATAATATATGATAAATGGCGTAATGCCATAATAAATTTTAGCAAAATTAATGAAATATCAAATACATATATATATTTTTTTTTTCGCAGTCCCAACCTGAAATTTTGTTGGATATGGCGAAAAACAAATTCCCTGAAAGCTACAGCCCTTAATATTAATTCTAAGTATTTTCCCTTAGCGTGAAAAGATTTTCCATCTAAAATACACGTAAATCAAATTTTTTTTTCATCAAAATTCTGTAACTCCGCCGCATTTTTTGCTACTATATTATTCTTGGTTTCGATTTACTCAGAATAAAACAATCTAGAAAAGTGCCTATTGCGGCGGAAGTGTAAATTTTACTGGTGAGTTGGTACGGGTCACTGAAGTTGTTTTCTACCCAAAATTCTCGTTTTTTTGTTGTTATCTCCGAAACAATTAACTTTACGAAAAAAATGTAAATGAAAAATTTGTTATAGTATAAAATTTAGAGTTAGAGTATACAATTTTTACGGTAATATAAACCGTAAAAATTTTATACAACTCATAAGTTAATGTTCAATATCTCAAGAAATATTAATCTAAGCAATTGGGCCGATAGAACCTTTTTTGTAGGAAATTAAATTTCCAACAAATTTTTAATTTACATTTTTTTCGTAAAGTCAATTGT
Organism: Oxytorus armatus; assembly: GCA_958009045.1. NCBI lineage: Eukaryota > Metazoa > Arthropoda > Insecta > Hymenoptera > Ichneumonidae > Oxytorus > Oxytorus armatus. Next base: position 4,132,725 of record OY253746.1, on the reverse strand, counting down.
TTCGGAGATAACAGCAAAAAAAACGAGAATTTTCGGTAAAAATGAACTTCAGTGACCCATATCAACTCACCAGTACAATTTACACTTTCGCCGCAATAGGCACTTTTCTAGATTTTTTTATTCTAAGTAAATCGAAACCAAGAACAATATTATAGCATAAAATGCGGCTGAGTTATAGAATTTTGAAAAAAAAAATCGATTTACGTGTATTTTAGATGGAAAATCTTTTCACGCTGAGGGAAAGTACTTAGAATTGATATTAAGGGCTGTAACTTTCAGGGAATTTGTTTTTCGACATATCCAACAAAATTTCAGGTGGGGACGGAGGAAAAAAAAAATTGTCGAGAAAAAAAAATCGCCCTAATATACATATATATGTGTGTGTGTGTACATTCGTGTATAATTTAAAAAAATGAATACATCACTTTGTAGCTTTGAAAAATGCGTTGACTGAAAAGAAAATGAAAAGATTTGAGATGTGCTTTAACGTATATACGTTTTCTCTATTTCGATACTTCCCGGTAATATCGCGCTCAATTACGTTCGATCTAGCTTGGATTCTTTGAAAGCTCACTGTATATAGGTATAAATATGCATTATATGCATATAGCACTCAACGAGAGTAGATTCTCGTCGACTCTCGTTCTCTACTGCTGCCTTTAGCTCGTACCATGCAGAAGCCGCGGGCATCAGCCAATCTGGCATATCAATATTGAAGCTGCATCTCTCTGGCTCTCGTGTTATACTCGGTACAGAGGTCATTCCGTCTCAAATCGTTGTGTCGTTATTCTCAAAATTTAATGTTGAAATTATTATTATCATTTTTTTCAATCTATATTTACAATTGAGGATGTGAATATTCGGTGTTATTTGAGTCAAAAAAACCGTAGCTCAATAATAAAAATTATTAAGCTGTGCCCCGTCGTTTCACTCGCGTTAAATTTCCGTCCCACGACTCAACGCGCTTGCCACCGCCCCTTAAGGTTATAGCATAAAGTTATATGGCGTAAAACCTTCCTGAATAAACGGGTTATCTAATGCAAATTGAATTTTTCGAATCAGATTAATATTCTCTGAGATTAGCGCGTTCAAACCGACGAACAAACAAACAAACTCTCCAGCTTTATTATAGCAGTAAGATTATTATTAAAATTATTAATAGTTCAATTAATAATTCAAAATAATAATTATTATTACTGCCTTGGAAAATTGACTTTCATGATTTTTTTTATTTCGAATTTCTCTGTACACATTGCCTATTCGTTATCCGCCATTAAAAAAAAAGGGTAATTGAACAACAAATTAATCATCATTTTTTTAGTGGCACGCTCATTTCGTAGGAATTCCGAAATTTTCATTTTACGATCAAGAATTCCCTATAAAAATGTCCGATAAAATTGATAACACCCAAAAATGTTAATTTAATACTTCTTTTTACCAACGACCAAACGGATTATCGAAGCAAATTGGAAAACTAGTATAGAGTGCATTTTTGTACCGTCCTGCACCGCGCCGAGAAAAAGTACTGTGAGCGTGTCGATTTTGCCCGAAATATCCCATACATATTATGACCATACGACGAGATGCATGGCAACGCGAGAGTTAGAGCATCTCAAAGTAAAGCCTCAGAATCTTTCTTCGTTCGCTCGGGCACACCAACGCCTTTGCAGTCTACTCATTTTCCTTTCCAATATTTTACTCTTTCTCGATAAGCTAAACTATCGCATCGAAACGTAAATAAATGATGAGAAAATATTCAACCGTTCGAAAAATATGAAAAAAATAATACAAATTATTTAAATATCATCCACTGACACGATCTCATAATTCTCATCGTCTCTCAATTGTCATTTAAAAAAAATCTACATTAAAAAGAAAAAAATTGTTAAAAATTTCATCGCAAAAAATTTAAGCATCATTTGGATAGATTGAAATCGAAGAAAATTTGCTGTATATCCTTTGACAAGTTTTTTTCAATTTAACGAAAAAAAAACACTTTATTTTTACAATACTTCGTTTCCCTGTGGACATTTTATTTTTGAGAAAATAAATAAACGGGGTCAAGCTGATTTTCATTTCCCCGTCAGGACACGACCAAGTGATTCAATTGGTAATAACCACAAAACCTCTCGTCGAGGACGGATGTAATTTATGTTGTCGATGCATTTTCATTGGATTTACGAAACGGACGAGGGAGAGTCAAGCGAGAGGCAAAAGTACTTGCTTGTCGTTTTTCTTTCTTTCTTTCTCTCTCTCTCTCTCTCTTTCTCACTGCGATTTTGCACGAGTCGAACACACGAATGCACACACGCCTAAACTTATTTTCTTTTTTTTTCTTACCATTTCGTGCTGCCACGACCACAGCAAATATCGAGCAAAATACTGAACGAGGAGAGCGAAGCTAACAGAGAGTACAAGAAAGAGAGAGAGAGAGAGATAGGAGGAAGAAAAATGTCCAAGATGAATACTTGAGACTGGGTCGTATTCGGTATTTCCATATTTCCTTGGCGAGTTTCGTGTATCCCTCGAATAACTATATGGAGCTTTCCGACTCAAATCGATTGCAACCTTGACTACGTTTGTTGATTTTGTTTTTCTCATTTGGAAAAATTGCAGGGCGAAAAAAAATTCCTGCATACTATCAGATTTTTGTTAAATATTCGTTTGATCATTCTCAACGACGGTGACAAGGGAGCTCTCGAATATGAGAAGTACGAAAAAAAAACGTCTTTTATTTTTGTATTTTGCGAAAAAAACGTCACAACGAAAATTCCAAACGACAGATTGTTCAAAATGTATTTTCGGTTATGCAAAAAAATATTCAGATCGTTGTACAAAAAATTGTTCGAAAGAAGTTCGATTTTCTAAGTATATTTGTTTTATTTTTATTTTTAAATTGTATCTCCTTTTCTCATTGTTTTTTCACTCAAATTCCTGATTGAAAAACACCATTTTTCATACTCTTTCGAAATGGGATTGGTTGAGGTGTTACAGAGAAATGAAGATTAGATTTTATGTTTTTTTTTTAAATTCGTCCGATCGTTGTCACCGACGGTGCCAAGTGGACTCTCGAATATGAGAAGTTAAAAAAAAATGTCTTTTATTTTTGTATTTTGCGAAAAAAAAACTAGTATCGAAAATTTCAAACGACAGAGTGTTCGAAATGTATTTCCGGTCATGTAAAAAAATATTCAGAGGGTTGTATAAAAAATTATTGGAGAGAATTTCGATTTTCTAAGTATTTTTGTTTTATTTTGAAAACATAAATAAAGTTGCATCTTCGTTTCTCACCTTTTTTTTTCACCCAACATCCTCTCATTCGAAATGAGATTGATTCAGATATTACAGAAAAATAAAGAATAGATTTTATAATTTTTCTTTCTTATGTACGAAGTATCGTCGAATGTACGAAAACATTGTTACGTACCCTGTCGATTTAGCATAGAATGCCCCATACAAAGCTGTACAAAGACTCTCCGGTGTACTCCCTGAATTCTTGAGATACGAGAAAGCAAGGAATTTTTTTTTCACTCACCTGGAAAATCTATTCGCTCGTTCGTTTCGTTCAGCAGAAAAAAATGTTTCTTGACCAATACAGATGGTGAAAAAGAAATTCTGCAACAATTCTCAGCCTCTCGTGACAACGGACGATTTGACGAGAAAATTTCCACCGTCGTTTGACCCGTTGATTCGACGTTTTCGTAATGCTGCCTCGATGCCTGGACGAATAAACGAAAACGGTGACGAAGAAGTTCGCAGAGTGACGTTTCGACGATTAAAAAAAACAAAGAAGCAATACTCACGTTACTTTAACGTTTTCGTAATGCTGCCTCGATGCCTGGACGAATAAACGAAAACGGAGACAAAACAGTTAGCAGAGTGACGTTCCAACGACGATTGCACGTTGAAAATCGACGAGAAAAAAGAAATGTAAACGCGAGTCGTTCCGGCAATTTCACGGAGGAAATAATCCACGTTAATTAATCACTGGAGTAGCATAAGAATAATCGTCTTTGCGTTTTTTTCAACCGCAAATCACGCACGAGACGTTCCGTCGTTCAGTACACAATGATTTATAGGACGAACGATCGACAACATACCGGCGAGTGTTGACTGAGAAAATGGCGACTGTGCACTGCCGGCCACGGCAACTATGCCCATCGGCCACGACGGCGTAAGCTCTGCGCGTCAAGTGACGCTCTCGTGGAGGGGGTGTTTGTACAGTACGCGGGGCCCTCGGGCCGCGGCGCTGCGTTTCAAAGGCAGTATTAAAGATTGGTATACGTGAAGTACGGGACGCGTAATTTTGAGCAGCGCTAAACGAAAAAGGGGCAACAAGTAGAACAATGGACAGTCATGGCGTCACGGGGTCTCTCGTCACTCTCGTTCGTGTCAGTCGTTTAGCGAACGGTCGTGCCCGCTGATGTTTTCACATCGAAATTCGCACACGCGGACATTAGCCGACAAAGTGCGCTCGGTTACTTTGTGATTCCATCGCGTCTCGTTCGCGCGACACTGCCTCGCGACGAACGTAAACACGGTCGCAACTTCGCATCGTCTAACCGCGTCTCTCTCGCACGTGTGGCTTCGGGTTTTCGTTTTCCTTTCTGTTTCTTGCCGGAATCTTTCTCGCGTCTTTTTCCTTTCGATCCGCGCGGAGCGTCATTTTTTTCTCTCGGGCCGTTTTTTTTAATTCTCGCTTCCACCGTGCGTGCGCGCGCGTCCCGTCTTTCTTTCCTTTTCGTTCCGGGCAGCGTTTTTTTTCGCTCGAATGTTTTTTCCGTACGGGCGCCGCATCTTTTTTCCTTCCTTACGTGCCGGGAAGTGTTTGTTTTTTTTTCGCGAATTTTCCGTCTCGCGTCTCTACGTGTCTTACTTGGTGGCGTGTGAAAAAAAACCGATAAAGTTTTATGGTGAAACGGCAACGAGGGTAAGCACAAAATTAATATTTATTTTGGGCGAGTTCATTATTGTTTTTTTCTCCCTCAGACCTGCGCAGTATCTTTCTGACGAATTTTCGTTTCTTTTAGATTTCGTGGCTCGAGAAATTTGTCGTAACGAACGAAGATGACGAGCGATTACGGAGAGAGTGAGTTTTTTTCTTTTTTCAAACCGATGATGTGAGATGGTCGATTTTGTGAATCGACGAAAAAGTAAGTGAGTCGGCGAGTCTATTTTTTTTCGTCCATTTGCGCATTCTTCTGTCATGGCGGTACGATATATATGTAGTATTGTAGACGCCGCCTCGAGCTTCAGGCGGCGTCTTTTTTAATTTTCTTTACGAAACATAATATTTTTTGCAATCTATCGCGTTTTAACTTGGAATCTTTTAGTTTTTGGTGAAAGTAGTGAGTGCTTTTTTTTATAATATTACCTTACGGTATTTGTAAGTGCCTATTGGACTTTTTTCTGTTTCCACTTGGCGAATGAAAAAAACAGATGTAACGAACTCGTTATTCGGTAAATATATTTTTTACAATTTTTTTTTTTCGCCCATTTCACTGGAAAAATAATGATTCGCCTTACAGCAGAGAGTTAACCGTATGCGGTTACTATTTGTAACCGCATACGGTTAACTCTCTGCTGCTATAAGGCAAATCATTATTTTTCCAGTGAAATGCATGAAAAGAATAAATTGTAAAAAAAATAATTTCATGTAATAATCATAGTGATTATCTTAATATTAATTATACTTTTATAAAATTCACCTACAAAATAATGAATATCATTATTATTAAGTAATTAAGATTACCCAAATTGCAGAGAGAAATAAACGAAAAATGCTTTTTTTTTTTTTCAAAGTATTTTTCCCTCTACAATGAAAATAGAATTTTATCGAATTCTCGAATATCGAATAACGGTTTATTGGTGATAAAAGAAAATTCACACAATTCTCGGGATGAAAGAAAAGCTAAAAAAAAAACCACAGAGAAAGAGTCGTTGAATTACGAAACTAAAACAAACGTGCTTAGTTGATCAAAGGATTAATAACTGGGGCTGAATTAACGTTTCTATAATTACGATCGGATTTTCGCTGGGGATTCGTCCGAATCGTTATTAGCGCTGGAGAATAATAATAAATCTTTCTCTCTCGCTTTAGAATGAAAACATGACTATATATTCCACGTACCAGTGACCATCGATCCGTGGGTATTGAAGGGGATTTCCCCGATTCCCCAGAGATCCACGAAAGCTCTCGAGCCTTGATCAATCGAAATTGTTCTTTGTGCCTGTATGCTGCGTGCGTGTGTGGGGTAAAAAAAAGTTATAAGAAGAGGATCTCATTAAATCGGTTCCCCGGTATATATAGCCCGGATTCCCACGCGTTGACCGTTGCAGCAAAGTCCATAACGATAAGTCGATTGGCCGCGAGATAGCGTCACTTGACGATTCGTGATATTGGAGCGTGTAATGAGTTTTGTTTTTTTTTTTTTTCTTCGCGCGTTCCTCGACGAACGTAAATGAACTGAGAATAACATCGGAGAGATAGGGGCAGGTTCGAGAGGGAGAGAGACAAAACGCGTTGAATGTGAACGAAGAGGTGGAATATTATCGAGAATTACGAAGAAAAAAAAGAACAAAGAATTGAGTAAACATTTATAAATTTAGCTTTCGTTCTGATTTTCTCGTTCTCCACTGTTTTAATGCACTTGGGGGGGGCATAATTTTTCGTACAAATGCGAAACGAAAATGCAATAACACCGAGTGTATCTCTTTCTGCTGGAATAATTAGCTTTGAAAATTTCCTCGTGGCAAAAAAAAAGAAAAAAAAAATCCTCTGCACCTCGTCCCGTTCTTTTGCCTCGCGCCCGGGTAACGTCATTATCATTATTAACATATAAGTAAATTGGATATAGACAGAAATAAATATACATACGTATACAAACTTTATGGAATCTTTTATATATGGGGAATTTCATGTAATAAATAAAATAACGATTTTCCTAATAAACAATTGATTAAAGCTCATAACTATTTTTTGTTTTCTTTTTTATAAAAAATGACAAGTTTCGCTATTTCGTGGAGTCTATTTTGCAATTAGAAAAAAATAATTCGTTTGATATTCGAAAGTTCAGTTTCCCGACTTTCAAAATTACTCGTTTTTTTCTCTTTTTTCCGTATCCGCGAAGACGAAAAATTATGAAAAATCTTGTTTGGCCGTAATTCAGAGCAAATTGCGCGATAGGATCAACAAATTAAGACCGACCGGAAGGTAAAAGGACAATTTTATAAATAAAGCATTTCTAGTGAATTTGTCAAAAGACTTTGTCAATTTTTACAATTTATCTTAAAAATTTTTCAATCGCAAAGATAAATGTTAATTGACTCAATTTTATCTTTTTATTACTATCCAAAATTACCGTTGAATCTTTATGTAAAAAAAAAACAAACATACTACTGAGCTTTTACCAATTTGTTCATTCGACAATTTGATTTAAATCTATCGAAAATTATTGAAAAATTATGATGGACTGTTCTGGCACGGAATGCCCCATATTATATTATATTCGTGTGTGCGTATGTTTGTTATTTTCGGTTATATATTCATTATTAAGAATGACAAGTTTCGCTACCTCGTTGAGGCTATTTTTCATTAAAAACAAAATTATTCGTTTGATACTCGAAAGTTTAATTTCTCGATTTTCAAAATTACTCGTTTTTTTCTTCTCTGTATCCGTAAAGACGTAAAATAACGACAGATTTAGTTTGACCGCGATTTAGAGCAAATTGCGCGATAGGATAAAAAAATTAAGATCGACCGGACGGTAAAAGGATAATTTTATAAATAAAACGTTTCTCATGAATTTGTCTAAAGACTGCTCGTCAATTTTCACAATTTATCTTAAAAATTCTTCAATCACAAAGATGAACGATAATTAACTCAATTTTATCTTTTTATCACTATCCAAAATTACCGTTGAATCTTTATGTAAAAAAAAATCAAACATACTATGAGCTTTTATCAATTTGTTTATTCGACAATTTGATTTAAGGCAGTAGTCTGGTAACTTAAGCCGATTTTCATGTCTTTTTTGGAGGGCGTTTTTTTGTAGGAAAATGAAAATGAATCGTTTTGAATATTTAGGATGTTTTTATTTACATATTAAAGATACAAAAAAAAAATTTTTTGAAAAAATTTAATAGTTTATTATTATTATTATTATTGATCGAAGTTGGCACCTCGAAAAAAAGCGGGTGGGTGGCCCCGGTGATTTTGGCTCTTGATGTTATCTGAAATCAAAAATTCTTGATAATTCTTAATCTATAGACATGTCATTCTGGTCGGAACTACTGAAGTAAAATTTCATGGATAAATAACAAAATGGCGGACTTGGGAAAAAAAGTCCTTTTTCTTTAGCAAAGAAGGGGTTGTAAAATAAAAAGTTAGGGGTGAAAAAATGTCTCGGTAGTTCCGACGAGAACTATAAGTGTGTAGAGTAGTCTGTTAAAATTTGAAAGCAATCGGTTCGGTAGAAAAAAAGTTAGGACCCGGGCTGCCAACTTCGAGGTGCCAACTTCGATCAATAATAATAACAGTAATAACCTATTAAATTTTTTCAAAAAAAAAATTTTCAATATCTTTAATACGTAAATAAAAACATCCTAAATATCCAAAACGATTCATTTTTATTTTCCTACAAAAAAAACGCCCTCCAAAAAAGACATGAAAATCGGCTTGAGTTACCAGACTACTACCTTAAGTCTATCGAAAATTATTGAAAAATTATGATTGACTGTTCTGGCACGGAATGTCCCATATTATATTATATTCGTGTGTGTGTGCGTGTGTGTTCATTATTCTCGGTTATGTATTTATCACGAAAATTGGGTATAGCATATATATTTCTTTAGACATGTATATGCGTTATATGTAGGTAACTATGTGGGTCTTGCTGATAGTTATAATTAGTCTACCTCTCGGGCATTGGGGGGGTGGGTGTAGTCGCGATATAGCGCGAGAGAGAGAGCGAGGCTACATACTGACAAAACGAAAGAGGAACTAAGCTCGCGGGGATAAGAGAACCAAGTTGGTGGCTGCATATACGAACCTATTCGCGTCTATATATACATATATATATATATTTGCATATATATACATGTAGATATATAATGTATGTATTTAAAATAGGGGTTGGATGGGTTCGGGCGGAGAAAGAGAAGCGAGAGAACCGGGAGAGGTTTTGGACCGCGTAGAAATGCCCGCAGAGTGCACGAGAGATCGGTAGGGGCCGCGAGGGGGGCGGAGGGTTGTGTGTCTCTTCGTTCGGACGGCGGGTGGACAGAGCATTTACATCATTTAATTTATGACCCTACACACTCTCCCTCTCTCCCTCGTTTCTCCCTTGTCGTAGAGTCGACGAGAGAAACGTGGTGACGGTGACCACCGCACCATCGCCACGTAACGTTTGCCAAAGGGTGATTATATATACGTATATATATATATATACATGTTAGGGACCAAGGGGATGAGCCCTCGTACGTCCATTCTCGCATCAGTCGCTTTCTCTTCCTCTCTCTCGCCCGCAGACTCGTCTCATCGTTCGCTATATCTGCACGGATACAGGACGATTCACAATTTTATCGTGAAAAAAAAAAACATCCCCCAAAAGAACGAAGATCCAAACAGAATTTATTTGCCTCGCGAGATATATATTTTTTTCTAATTTCTTCATTAGCTTTTATGTTTGTAGTCGTTTTTTTTGCTTTTTTTTTCATCAGATTTTCACGATATATTCCCGTTTAGTAGTCATTGTTTCCATTAAGGAGGGAAATAGGGTTAGGACAGCGTTTTCTCAATGATTTTCATGAATTTTTTTATAGTATAAAAAATGAATATAATTTATTGAAACTTCGAGAATATTTTATACATATATTTAAGTATATACTATAAAATTTTTGAAGAATTTCCTTGAAAAACATCGAAGATATTAGCGACCCCATATTGCAGGTCACAATCAGACTCAGGATTTTGTGTACATTCTGGAAGCCGTAATTTTCATCTGAAATCAAACGAGGTTGGAATTTACTTTTATTATATGTCTCTCTTCTATATGAACCTAAATGCTATCAAAAAAATAGAAAATTGAATTTTTTACAGGGGTCAAAACAAAAAAGCATGATTTTTTGCCATTTTTTACAACTTTATTTGCAAAAAAAAAATTATTTTAAATTATGATAATATTCCAATTTTAGGTTCATATAGAGCGCAATACTATGAAGAAAGTTTCTGCCAATTTTCAAAATGATTGGTTGAAAACTTTTCAAACTGGCGTGTACGCAAGTTAAAAAAAAGTCGCTTTCTGAAAAACGCGTTTGAAAAAATAGCGCGCTCGGGGCCTGAAGGAGAGCTACTCACTTTAATGGCTTACAACAATAGAACGAGTCGGAATTTTCATTTGAAATTTTGGGAACATATTTTTCAATAGTTTTACTAACAATTTATGAAATAAAAAAAAATCGATTTCTTGAACCGTCTAACCCTATTTCCCCCCTTAAGTGACACCCTCAAAACATGGAGACAGCCGGAAAACGTGTGGGAACTGGTCATACGATATTTTTTTCATTTTTATAGGGTAAACATTGTCAGGGATAACTTGCAATTCCGAGGAACAGAGAGTAAATTGGGATTTTATGAATTTTCCAAAAATTCAATTACCGAAAGGTTAATTTTCGTATGTTCTCGTCCGTGTACCTTTATAACGTTTTTCGGATAGCGAAAAAGAGTTGAAAAGAAGAAATTGACCGATTTGTGCCACTTTTCCTATAGCTATTATCAATGTTCTAACTCGTCCCTGTGCTTCTCGTATCTCAAATGTTGTTTTTCGTGATTTTTTTGCGATTTTTTTTTGCAAAGCCTTGTACGGAATATATAGGCCCGTCATGTATATGTATAAATTCATGCTACTCGGCGTATTTCCATTGCTTCCACGACGATATATGTATCATTGGGTGGATGCACGAGGGCGCCCTCTGTACGTTGTCGCCACGGGAGGACACATACTAATGCGACGGACGAATAAATTTGCATATGCATGCCGGCCGAATCCGGATGTTCGCCCGTTGAGATCGCGAGAGAGAAGGAAAGAAAGGTAGAGCTGGAAACCACGAGAAGAAATAGGGGGGGATTCTGGTTACGGTGTTGGGGTTACGTGTGCAGGACGATGGTATGAGAAAAAAAGGAGGGAGGGCCTCGGGCATTTTCCTCTGGTACGTTTCGAAAGCTCGAGACCTCCCATTCTCTACCTCTCTTCCCTCTCTCGCTCTATTTCTCCCTCTCTCTTGTCCCTTTGCTTAGAATTGTGTTTGCCCTTCGGACGTCCTCTCGCGGCGTTGAAAAGCACGCCGGGAAACTTTCGATCGCCTCTCCTCGATCTTTTCCTCTTTTCCATTTCTTCTCGGCTCGCTCCATTGTGCTAGGGACCGATGGAAAACACACAGACACACACACGCGTCAACCTTGGAAATTGGCGAACCGCCAATTGGGTCTCGAAAGTGTTCGCGGTTTTGTTGAAGGTTCGCGAGGGCCGGAAAAAAAAACAACTCGCGTCATACTTATCACTGACCGTTGCTCCGGAAATCGCTTTGAATAAAGATTGTTTTTATTCAATCGGAGCTTCCTTCGAACTCAATAGGATATTGGGACAATTTCGAACTTTCAATTAGCTCATTTTCATGAACAAAATCTTGACGAGATTGATCGAAGTCAGAAACAAAATTCAACAAAGACTGGTATGTATGATCTAAAGTACTTTATGTCCAGGACTATGAATTCGCGATTACCTCATCGTCACGTTTCGTAGAAACTTTTTACGCGTGACAGAGGACAGAAAGCTTCGCGAGAGAAACGAAATTGATTGAGTCATGTCTCTTCGGACAGAGATCTCTTTTTCGATTCGACGTTGCTCACTGTGCCCTAGAGTTTTCTCGTATTTTACGATACTTCCTGCTTTGCTTCAATCTTCCACGATGCTCCTCGGGATGCCAAGTAGCATTGTAGAGGATTAGCCTCGTGGAAACTCTTCGTCGAAAACGAACACCTCGTCTCCCGGTATCCAAAATCTTCCACGTTCTACTTCATCCATCGGCTTTTCTCTCCTTGTCCTCTTTTAACCCACCGATGCACACACACACAGCGACCAATCTCTATAACGTGAAAACGGGATATTTGGAGTCGGGATTACCGAAACTCGAAGTTTGATTGGTTGGGTTGAGGTATCAAGTTTTAGGGGCAAATCCTGAGTAACTTGGTTTAATCCCAGGAGTGGCGTCTGTAGCGGACGGATGACCTTCCTCACGCTTCTCCCCCCACAGCTTTCTCATACTTACGCAACCAGGCCCTTCCTATTCGTCCTTGTGGTCCCGTTCAAATGGTACTTGAACAACGCTATTCTCAACGATTGACCAAAAAGTAAAATGATTAATTTATTTTGCTTTCGGCTCAAACCCATCTTTGAAAATGAGATTGAAACTTTGGAAATTATCGTCGTCCAATGAATCAAGTGTCATTTTTATGGTCAAACGATTGCGGAAAAGAACAAGCACTGAATTCCGTCACCAATCTACCGGAAAGTAGAGTTACAGGGGTTTCAGTGATTCAATGTATTTATGGCGAGAAAAGAGGGTTGATTTTCTAAAATTCTCCTTGACCATATACATTGTTCTTCCCATCGCTAATCATTATCGTTTTTTTTATTCGCTCATTTCGCTTACGCTTCACCGTATCGCCAGGCGGTGTCATTCGCATATTAAAATGCAGATTGATACGGCATTTTGTAACACAGCAGCGCGAAACGTTACGCGTTTTCATGGTTCATTCTCTCTAGCTCCGATGTTCCCAATGGGTAATAACTGAGTTTCGGATTGTCGCCGTTCGGGCCTGTCGAAACTAACGGCACGGTTATACTCGCGTGAGAGTTCGTTTCCCGACCGGAAGTACCATAAACTGGTATACGCGTGCCAGGGCTACTGTCGCGATGATCCGTAGTCGCGCAGAGGAAATAACAGAAGCGCGCGCCCCGCAGTCGTTACGTTTTATTGTGCGCCCTCAGCATTTCGATGCCGTTTCAATGTGGCAATGTGGGAGTTTCTATCGACGGATGAGTTACTGCGAGTTAGGACAATGCGGAATGCCCGAGGCAATTGTATCAGAAATAGAGAGAAGCGTGATTTTGCATTTTTTGTTTTTTTTTCTTCAAATTCCCGTCTGCATCGCGTCAACGAAGAGAAACGTAATTCATTTAAGGGCGGAAATAGGGTTAGGACAGCGTTTTTTCAATGATATTCATGAATTTTTTTATAGTATAAAAAATGGATATTATTTATTGAAACTTTGAGAATATTTTATACATATATTTAAGTATATACTATAAAATTTTTATACATATATTTAAGTATACATTATAAAATATTAGCGACCCCATATTGCAGGTCACAATCAGACTCAGCATTTTGCGTACATTCTGGAAGCCGCAATTTTCATCTGAAATCAAACGAGCTTGGAATTTACTTTTATTATATGTCTCTCTTCTATATGAACATAAATGCTATCAAAAAAATAGAAAATTGAATTTTTTACAGGGGTCAAAACAAAAAAGCATGATTTTTTGCCATTTTTTACAACTTTATTTGCAAAAAAAAATTATTTTGAAAGATGATGATGATAATGATAATATTCCGATTTTACGTTCATATAGAGCGCAATACTATGAAGAAAGTAACTGCCAATTTTCAAAACGACTGGTTGAAAACTTTTCAAACTAGCGTGTACGCAAGTTCCAAAAAGTCGTTTTCAGAAAAACGCGTTTGAAAAAATAGTACCAAGAAAAACAATCAATATGGGGTCGCTAATATTTTATAGTATATACTTAAATATATGTAAAGAAATTCTATACTATATACTTAAGGTAGTAGTCTGGTAACTTAAGCCGATTTTCATGTCTTTTTTGGAAGGCGTTTTTTTGTAGGAAAATAAAAATGAATCGTTTTGGATATTTAGGATGTTTTTATTTACATATTGAAGATACAAAAAAAAATTTTTTTGAAAAAGTTTAATAGTTTATTATTATTATTATTATTATTGATCGAAGTTGGCACCTCGAAAAAAAAGCGCGTGGGTGGCCCCGGTGATTTTGGCTCTTGATGTTATCTGAAATAAAAAATTCTTGATAATTCTTAATCTATAGACATGTCATTCTGGTCGGAACTACTGAAGTTAAATTTCATGGATAAATAACAAAATGGCGGACTTTGGAAAAAAAAGTTTTTTTTCCAAAAAATAAAAATGAAAATAAAATAAAAAAAACTAAACTGAATTAAATTTTTAATTAAATTAAAAAAATTATTTAATTAAATAATTAATAATAATTATTTAATAATTAATACTAATAATAATAATAATTAATAATAATAAATAAATAAATAATTAATAATTAAATTAAAATTATTATTATTATTATTATTATTTATTTAATTAAATTAAATTAAATTAAATTAAATTAAATTATTAATTAATAATTAATTTATTAATTTAATTTTTTTTAATTTTTTTTAGTTTTTTTTTATTAAATTTTTTCAAACATTTTTTTTTGTATCTTTAATATGTAAATAAAAACAGCCTAAATATCCAAAACGATTCATTTTTATTTTCCTACAAAAAAACGCCCTCCAAAAAAGACATGAAAATCGGCTTAAGTTACCGGACTACTACCTTAAATATATGTATAAAATATTCTCAAAGTTTCAATAAATTATATTAATTTTTTATACTATAAAAAAATTCATGAAAATCATTGAGAAAACGCTGTCCTAACCCTATTTCCCCCCTTAATGGCTTATAACAATAGAACGAGTCGGAATTTTCATTAAAAATTTTGGAAACATATTTTTCACTAGTTTTATTAACAATTTATGAAATAAAAAATAAATTGATTTTTTGAACCGTCTAACCCTATTTCCCCCCTTAATTACAGCAAATGCTCGGTAAATACCGTTGATTGACATTGAAATGTTTATAAAAATAATTGTTTTTTAATTTACCACACATTTAATCATTGCCGGGAATTAAAACTCATCGCTAATGGATAAAAAAATGTTTCCGCTAATACTTTCACCAAAGTTGTTATCTACATTTTGAGAACGTCCAGGCACAATCCCATGCAAATAAAATTCTCTTTATATCCGGTCTTATGTCGTTCAACTGTCGATGATTCGCGCTGGCGATCGTTCAACAGCCCCCGACCAATTCTCGTTCTCGTCGCTTCTCGACGATGTGTTTCCAGGCTGCTGGAAGACATTTGCCGAGGATCATTTGGCGATGGCCGGAATAGCGAAGACCGAAGTCCCGTCGCTCGTTGTCCACCGGCAGCGACACCGCAGGCATTCAACTCCAGGCGTCGGCTTCGTCCTCCGCGAGGATCCTACATGGCAACGACGGTGAGTAAATTTCATCCACTCTTGGCGATGACCTCTCGCCGACTTTCTCATCGTAGTAAAACCGGCGTGACACTCGCCGTTTTCGTACCACCGTATTCTCTTTATGGCCGTTGACATTTTGCGCAACAGCGAAATAGTCCGTGATCCTTTAGACTGTCGTCTCGGACGGGGTTTACGTGACGTTAATATAATAAATATAAAAGCCCGCCTTCTGGCGAAGATCCTTGACCACTTGTCGCTTTCGTTACTCCCGGTGTTGTCCCGGTACTGTATAAAAGCAAGCGGCATATCATCAGGAACCACCGTGAAACACGTCGTGTCCACCTTCGTCTTCGTTATTTCACGGTAACACTTTCACTGTTCGTCCAATTTTCCGACAAAGTATACGTGCTCATTCGCACACTGTTTATCCCTCGTTCCTCTCGCTCTACGCGCGCGTTCTTCTCACTTTATGTATTAAGGGATAACACCACTGTGATCCCCTGTTTTTTTTTCACATTTTTCAAGAATTTTTTTTTGTGGGGAAAAAAAGAGATATTCGAAAAATTTTTTTGGGTTTTGTTCCTTGTTTATTAATGTATCAAAAAACATTTTTTTCACATTTTTCACGCCGCATGGTGGCGCTGAGGCAGCTCTCGCGTCAGGTGCTGTCATCTCCGCGGCACGCAGCAGAACTCTCTTCAACGTCGATCTGAAAAAAAATACCGAGTGTTTTCGTGAATAATATGATATTTTGAAGAGAAGTTAAAAAAAATAGGCACGCCTTTGAAATTAAAGTTATTTTAAAAGGCGTGCCTATTTTTTTTAAAACAATATTTTTCCAAATCCCTATGTACTTCTCTTCAAAATATCATATTATTCACGAAAACACTCGGTATTTTTTTTCAGATTGACGTTGAAGAGAGTTCTGCTGCGTGCCGCGGAGATGACAGCACCTGACGCGAGAGCTTCTCCAGCGCCACCATGCGGCGTGAAAAATGTGAAAAAACTGTTTTTTGATACATTAATAAACAAGGAACAAAACCCAAAAAATTTTTTCGAATATCTCTTTTTTTTCCCACAAAAAAAAATTCTTGAAAAATGTGAAAAAAAACAGGGGTCACAGTGGTGTTATCCCTTAAGCACGTAACCATATATTAGTTGAATGTCCGTTACACGAAGCCAGAAAGCTCTCGTCAGACTTCTTACTGTATTGTCATAGTGTGTGTTTGTTTGTAGCCGCTTAACTCTCTCGCGCTCGCAGTATCCTTGTATCATCTTCGGTCATTGTGCACGTTCATTCCTCGTTATATAGAATTCTAGGTAACGGTGCCGCGTGCTTTTGAGGGACGCGGTGTTTAGCGTCGAAGCCCCTGGGATACCGTTACATCCTTCGTCGTTGTTGCCACTGACGCCTGTAGGCACACCGCTGTCTATACTCTTGGTATATATACATAATAAAGGAGGAAAGAGGGATATCATCTTGTTTGACGATCCTCTTCTTCCTTGTGGCGAAACTCGATATCGCTCTACAAACGGACTTACACTCCCCCCCAAGATCCTCTTCATACAACAGAACCTTCAGTTTATCGCTCGAGGGTAGACGAGTATGTGTACTAAGAGCTAACTCCCATACGGATCCAACAAACTTTTGCTCGTAATCATTTTGGAAAATGTTTCACTGATTGATAGGGTGAACATGATCTTTCGGAATCTTTATGGCTCGTAACTTGTTAACAATTTTCATTCAATCTGTCTGCTGTTTTCTTTTCTAACAATCCTTCTTTCTCGTTACATCGTTCGTTTCGCTAACTCGATCACCACCCGCCGATACTTTGTACTCCGAAAAATGTACGGTATATCACTGAGTGAAAGACGGTTGATCGTTAACGGCCCGGTTGAATTAGTCGGCTCAAGGCTCTCGGAGTTTAGCCACGAATTTCCTCTGGAACTGCGAAGCACCCGCGGGTCAAAGGTGCACGGATAGTTCGAACCGCGTGAACAGGAATGAATGTCATTAATTCCAACCCAACCGTGTACAATGTCTGTGTTTATGTGTGTGTGTGTGTGTGTTCAATGGGAGTGATGGAAAAGGAGTCTGCGGAATGTGCGGTTACGTTTCGATTAATAGTTATTGGTTTTGTTGCCACTGGCTCATTCGCTACGTACTAACAGCCCTTTGCGCCCCTCAACCACCGCGTACTTTGGTGTTCACGCGAGATTTGCATCAACCCTGCCGTCTAGGTTACAATTCCCTTTAGAGCTAAAGCTCTATCAGCCATTATCAGCGACACGTGCAATTTTATCTTGTCAGCTCGATTCTTGGGATTGCTGATTGCGATTTTAAGGCAGTTGTCTGGTCTAGAGCGAGATTTTTGACGTCATTTGTAATGTGCAATAACGTTCAAACCGTTGAAGTTGTCTTGATGAAAATTTACACGTGCATTTATTGATCCTTAGAGGATACTTGTACGTTAAAAAAAAAAATTATTTCAAATATTTTCATGTAGTTTTTTGCCTTGTTGCAACATGGTGCGCCGATATCGACGCCCACTCTGGACGATGTTGTATGCATCTGAAAAAAAAAATAAAAATATATATTCTTAATGTGTAGGAGTATTCTGAGCACTGGTAGCAGAATTGGTAGTTAAAAAAATTTTTTGACAAAATGGCGGCCTGTTGAACTTTCATTAATGATATTTCATACATTGAAATATCATTAATGAAAGTTCAACACGCCGCTATCTTGTCAAACATTTTTTTTTAAGTACCAATTCTGCTACCAGTGCTCAGAATACAGAAAAACAATTTTTGACAAAATGGCGGCCTGTTGAACTTTCATTAATGATATTTCATACATTGAAATATCATTAATAAAAGTTCAACAGGCCGTCATTTTGTCAAAATTTTTTTTTAAGGGAGGGGTAAGGGTTTCAGCGTAAAAAAAAAACACTTTTTTTGCGATTTTTTTTCTCAAACATGGATTGAGCAATTTTATTCGAACCTTCTGTACATTATTGAGCATACTTTTGACAATGTTGTGTAATTTTTTCATGCAGAAATATTGAAGCATAAGCCCGTAACAGAGCTTCCCCCAGAACGTCTTGGAAAAAAAACAATTTGCGGTGTTCACTATAACTCCGCCGAAAATTATCTGAAAATGAAAAACCATGAAAATTTAGTCAAATTATAATCAAATCTTCCCCCCAACGTTCGCTGATAATTTTTTTTTTCATTTAAAAATTTTTGGCGGCCATCTAAAGTGTGAACTCTTATTTTCCACGAAAAATTCCGCCATTTTGTGGGTGGAAAACACCCTTAATGTAACTAAACGTTGGGGGGAGGTATTTTATATGTAGAAAATGTGTACGAAGTTTGAAATGAATCGGTCAAGTAGTTTTTAAATGGCAGTGAACACGGATTTTGAAAAAGTAGTTTTGAGAAAAACGCGTCTAAAGTTTGTGACGTAAAAAAGTGAAGAAAAAAATTTTTTTTCCAACTTACACAGAATCATCGATTCCAGCTCCTTTTTTTCGCTCGTTTCTTCTTTTAAAATATTGTAGTGTATAGTATACACTATATACTATATACACAATAGCAATGAGTAAACTGTATACCTGTTGTATAGGTATAGCGTTAAAGGCCAGGAGATTAATAAGACAATAACTTCAAGAATATTGCTTAGATCGGTTTAAAATTTTAAGGACATATTCTTGAAATGTTAAACAGTAAGATAAGACAAAGAAAAAAATTCGATTTTTCGAAAGTGAAAACCCTTACCCCGCCCTTAAGGCAGTCGTCTGGTCTAGAGCGAGATTTTTGACGTCATTTGTAATGATATTTCATACATTGAAATATCATTAATGGAAGTTCAACAGGTCGCCATTTTGTCAAAATTTTTTTTTTAAGTACCAATTCTGCTACCAGTGCTCAGAATACTCATACAGATTGAGAATATATATATATATATTTTTTCAGATGCATACAACATCGTCCAGAGTGGGCGCCGAATTCGGCGCACCATGTTGCAACAAGGCAAAAAACTACATGAAAATATTTAAAATAATTTTTTTTTTTAATGCACAAGTATTCTCTAAGGATCAATAAATGCACGTGTAAATTTTCATCAAGACAACTTGAACGGCTTAAACGTTATTGCACATTAGAAATGACGTCAAAAATCTCGCTCTAGACCAGACGACTGCCTTAAATGAAAAATATCAGAATTAAATATGGCGGTGTCGATATGGCCGACAAAAACAAAATAGAAATAAAAACAGTTCTCTGGTGTTTCAACGAAAATTCGTTAACTCGATGATTTTTCGTTAGTTCTCGAATTGAATGTTAAAAACTTTGCGTTTTAATAAACGTCGACTACTCTCAAGCGCACGGAAAATCTCGGACAATGTTAATCGTGGCATCGCGAGATACCGGGCCATCAATTTACTCGCGGCGGCGAACAAATGAGCCGGTCTTTCTTAGAGGTCTCGCGAGGTCGATTCTTTCGCACGAGCGAACGGTAGAAACGAAGATCCGAAGAACCGGAAGAGAAATTGAAGGGCGATAGCGGGATCAGGGAGTTTGTACGATCTCTGACGGGCACCCGCTCGAAATCCCTTAGATCCTGCAGTCCGTTAAGACTCTGGGATGTCTGATAGTCCAAAGGAAATTTTACCCTCCCCTCTTTATATATGAATATATATATATATATACGTAGATAAATAAGGACACGAGAAAAACGTCGAAAGGTTCGTGGCTCATATACTCGCAAGCACGAAAACGGCGAATCGGGTAGAGAAAGGCCAAAAACGGGGGATTTCGAAGGAAGGGCGATGCGCGATGGAGTAAACTCGCAAACAATTCTCGGAAATTCGCGAGATGCATTAGCGAAGTCCTAAATACCGCTGTGAGGTACACACGGAATACTCAAGTGGCTTTTCTCCACGTTTCCAACCATACTGCACGGATGTATATGTATGCATAGCTCTTCCATCCTATGCTCTTGATTTCAAGCTCGCAAGCTCGTTTCTCCACTAATACACCGTGGCCACTATATATAAACATAACCCCCCCCCCCCCGTCAATGTATAGTGGAGTTTTACTCTGTTATATACATTTACAATGTGGTGTGTGTATGTATTTCGAGAACTTGTGGCTTGCGAGCGAGAACGTTGTTTGCCCGTCTGGCTAGTTGGCTCGGTCTTCAAGAGACCACTTCGTTTCTTCAATCCGGAGACGCTTTATATTAAGTACCACCCCGAGTGACACGCGAGAGTGTTCTCGACGAGCCTATAAAGAATTCTAGATCATAGTTTTGAAGAATTTGTTTTTTTTTTAGCTTTCCCCCGACGAATTACGAAGATTAATACTTGAAGGGCAATGTTGAAAAATAGTTTTTGGCTGTTGTACCTTTTTTTTTTTTGATTAATTAGAATAAAATAGAAAAAGTTTGAATGCAAATGGGGGATGGTTCGAGATATATCCTGCTCGGAGAAAACAATTGGAAAAACGAGAGAAGAAAAGCTTTGATAGAAGCAAGGATGAACATTTTGCTGTAGTGAGGAAAAAGCGAGCTTTGTGCGTTTGAGCCTATGCCCGATGGGCGACAACAATACTAGCTGGCTTATATGTGTAGCATTTTGTTTTGTGGGGTGGATTGCTGATTCTTTTCGTGCTTTCGTCGTCGCACGTGGCCTCCGCCCCTTTTCGAGAGGGATACTTAAGCCCTGCCACAATGGCCGCTATGGTTTATCGTGCTTTTATCATTCCGCGTTTTGCCAAAGTAAAACACTTTGGCCTCACTCACTCACTCTATGTCTTTCTCTCACACTCACTCACTCTTTGTCTTTCTCACTGCACCCAAAAAATGTTGAGTACTCGAATACTGTTGCGAAGCGGGATTTACCCTTCCCACGCTATAATCGCACTTGTTGGCAAAGCACATCGCTTGAGAATTCACGTATGCCAATAACGTGCCTCTTGTTGTGAATCTTTCTGCCAAAAAGTCCCTAATGTTCGTAGGTCATTTATTCATTAAAACTTATATGCTTGCCGTTGATAAATTATCGAATGATCACAATTTAGATGGAATTAGTGCTCATTTCTACAGGGTGAATGACTGGGTTTGAGGACATTTTATATGAATTTTTTTTATATGTTATTATTCTGTTCTTATTTTGAAAGAACGCAGAAAATGTACTGGTAATAACGCTTTGTCGATGTTGATCGAATATTCGAAATTCTCTGTCGATTAGAACGAGACCATGTTTATGAGAAATGCAAGATTTTTTTTTCGTGATCCTACGAGTTTGTCTCGCTCGGGGAATCAGTTTGCCGACCGTTGTCCAAATAGTATCAATTTTTTGCGTTTTTCCCATTGATCTTTTGAGTTTTCGACTTAAACTCGGTGTTATTCGTAATCAGCGGAAAATTTCCGATCGAGTAGGGTATCAAAACATTGAAAAAAGGGAAAAAAATTTTTTTGTAATTTTTTGCCCACCTTTTCGAAAACCTAAAAATCTCGAAATTTCAAACGGTCATAACTTGGCTCCCGTTTCATCGATTTTGGGTTTTGACGAGCGTTTTCAAAACGTCTCGAGTAGACTTAGAGAATGCATTTTGGATCATCCCGATATTTCAATTATTGTAGCCGTGAGAGCAGGATGGAAATCGGCGAAAAAAATGAGAAGGGGTATGTATGGAAAAATTCGCAAAAATCGATGGTCCAACTTCAAAAATCGGTGAAAAATTGAAAAAAAATCGTAACTCAATAAACGAAGCGGCATTTGAAAGGTTGAACGATTACGAAAAGAATGAGCACGGAGTGGGGTTTCAACCCCATCGGGAAGCAACGTTACAGCGATTTTAGTGAAACCACTTCTTTTTGGCCATAATGCAAAAAAATGTTCAATTCTTTAAATTTTCTTTTAGGACGCTCTATCGATGTATTTTGACTCGCTGATTACTAATTCAGTAGCCATTTCTTTGAAAAACTCGAAATTTCATTGAAAATCGTCCAAAAAGTGATTTTTTTCGTTTTTCACCTTTTTCACATTGATATTTTGAGATTTCGACTGAAACTCGGTGTTATTCGTAATCAGCGGAAAATTTCCGATCGAGTAGGGTATCGAAACATTGAAAAAAGGGAAAAAAATTTTTTTGTAATTTTTTGCCCACCTTTTCGAAAACCTAAAAATCTCGAAATTTCAAACGGTCATAACTTGGCTCCCGTTTCATCGATTTTGGGTTTTGACGAGCGTTTTCAAAACGTCTCGAGTAGACTTAGAGAATGCATTTTGGATCATCCCGATATTTCAATTATTGTAGCCGTGAGAGCAGGATGGAAATCGGCGGAAAAAATGAGAAGGGGTATGTATGGAAAAATTCGCAAAAATCGATGGTCCAACTTCAAAAATCGGTGAAAAATTGAAAAAAAATCGTAACTCAATAAACGAAGCGGCATTTGAAAGGTTGAACGATTACGAAAAGAATGAGCACGGAGTGGGGTTTCAACCCCATCGGGAAGCAACGTTACAGCGATTTTAGTGAAACCACTTCTTTTTGGCCATAATGCAAAAAAATGTTCAATTCTTTAAATTTTCTTTTAGGACGCTCTATCGATGTATTTTGACTCGCTGATTACTAATTCAGTAGCCATTTCTTTGAAAAACTCGAAATTTCATTGAAAATCGTCCAAAAAGTGATTTTTTTCGTTTTTCACCTTTTTCACATTGATATTTTGAGATTTCGACTGAAACTCGGTGTTATTCGTAATCAGCGGAAAATTTCCGATCGAGTAGGGTATCGAAACATTGAAAAAAGGGAAAAAAATTTTTTTGTAATTTTTTGCCCACCTTTTCGAAAACCTAAAAATCTCGAAATTTCAAACGGTCATAACTTGGCTCCCGTTTCATCGATTTTGGGTTTTGACGAGCGTTTTCAAAACGTCTCGAGTAGACTTAGAGAATGCATTTTGGATCATCCCGATATTTCAATTATTGTAGCCGTGAGAGCAGGATGGAAATCGGCGAAAAAAATGAGAAGGGGTATGTATGGAAAAATTCGCAAAAATCGATGGTCCGACTTTAAAAATCTGTGAAAAATCGAAAAATGATGATAGCACAATGATTCAAGCACCATTGTAAAGGGTTTTCGATCACGAAAAGAATGAGCACAGAGTGGGGTTCCAACTCCATCGGGAAGCAACGTTACAGCGATTTTAGTGAAGCCACTTCTTTTTGGCCGAAATGCAAAAAAATTTTGAGTTCTTTAAATTTTCTTTTAGGACGCTATATCGATGTATTTTAACTTACTGATTACTAATTCAGTAGCCATTTCCTTGAAAAACTCGAAATTTCATTGAAAATCGTCCAAAAAGTGATTTTTTTCGTTTCTCGCCTTTTTCACATTGATATTTTGAGCTTTCGACTAAAACTCGTTGTTATTCGTAATCTTCGGAAAATTTCCGATCAAATATGGTATCGAAACATTGCAAAAAAATAAAATAAAAAATACAAAAATAAAAAATCTCGGGACCGGTTGTGTTGGGTCAAGTTGGATCTCAGGGGGTGAGCGCGCGAAGCGCGCAGGGGAAGTATATATAAAATAAACATACATATATGTATTATAAATATAATGGGATGAAGAGCGGAGCATTGCGAAAGAAAAATAATGTGCATCGCTCCGGTCGTCGTTTATCTCGTCGTTTTGTGGTTAGTTCGCAAGATAGTCCGTAGGGCAAGCACAAAAGACCCGGGTTCGGGAGTTTGCCACCAGAGGGAAACTGCGCTGCGGGGGTTGGGAGGAGAGCGCGGAGACACTTAAAGGATTTACGGGTCGAAAAACTCGGCAACCAAAAGCAAGCCCGGAGGTTGCTCGCGAGCAAACGGTCGCGCTTTCGTGGCAGAACTAAGTGCGCTCTTCTCCATCTCTCCCTCTCCCACGCTTATACCTCCAGTGGCGTAGTGGTAGCCAGAGAAATGGAGCAAAAAAAGAGAGAGAGAGAGCAGGAGGCGAAATTCAAGAACCAACGAGAGCGATCCAAGAGAGGGAAATGTAGAAAAAGCAAAAGTTACATATAGATATAGGTTGGTAAATGTTCACGATGTCCTCTATAGCCAGAGGCTACGATATGTTTTCCCTCTCTTTCAGGAAATTCATGTTAAACCGCAGCTCTACCTCCCTGAAAATTCCTTTAATGGATATAGAGGTTCGCGCATAAGGAATCTCGAAATACGATGAAATAAAAATGGTGCACAAAAAAGCGCATTTTACGTAGATGGAAGAGTGATAAGCGGAGAAAGGAAATTTTTTTTTTCTTCGAACATTCAATTTTTTTCCACATTTAACATCATTCTCTTTTTATCGTTTATCAATTATTTCTGCGGTTACGACAATTTCCCCCGTATATTCTTCTTTACTTCGATGACGAAACAAATATATGCATGTACATTAGGGCGATTTTTTTTTCGACTAATTTTTTTTTCAGTCCCCACCCGAAATTTTTTTCGATTGTTTTGTTACAGCCCTTAATATTAATTCTAAGATCTTTCCCAAAGCGCGAGAAGATTTTCCATCTAAAATACACGTAAATCGAATTTATTTTTTTTCAAATTTCTATAACTCAGCCGCATTTTATGCTATCATATTGTTCTTGGTTTCGATTTACTCAGAGTAAAACAATCTAAAAAAGTGCCTTTTGCGGTGAAAGTGTAACATTGTACTGGTGAGTTGGTACGGGTCACTGAAGTTGATTTTTATCCAAAATTCTCGTTTTTTTGCTGTTATCTCCGAAACAATTAACTTTACGAAAAAAATGTAAATGAAAAATTCGTTGGAAATTTAATTTCCTACAAAAAAGGTCCTATCAACCCAATTGCTTAGATTAATATTTCTTGAGATATTGAACTTTAACTTATAAGTAGTATAAAATTTATAAAATATGAAATATTAAATAATACAAAAAATAAAAAATAAAAAGAGTTCAATATCTCAAGAAACATTAATCTAAGCGATTGGGTCGATAGGACCTTTTTTATAGGAAATTAAATTTCCAACAAATTTCTCGTTTACATTTTTTTCGTAAAGTTAATTGTTTCGGAGATAACAGCAGAAAAACGAGAATTTTGGGTAAAAGTCAACTTCAGTGACCCGTACCAACTCAACAGTACAATTTACACTTTCGCCGCAAAAGGCACTTTTTTAGCTTTTTCTTGGTTTCGATTTACTCAGAATAAAAATTCTGAGCAAATCGAAACCAAGAACAATATGATAGCATAAAATGCGGCTGATTTATAGAAATTAAAAAAAAAAAAAATTCGATTTACGTGTATTTTAGATGGAAAATCTTTTCACGCTTTGGGAAAGTACTTAGAATTAATATTAAGCGCTGTAACTTTCAGGGAATTTCTTTTTCGACATATTCAACAAAATTTCGGGTGGGGACTGAAAAAAAAACAGTCGAAAAAAAAAAATCGCCCTAATGTGCATATGTGCTTCGTTTATCCTCCAGTTTCCTTGGCCCTCCCTCGTCTACTCTTCGTCAGTTTCAATCCGTGAATCCATCTCGGAATTACTTTGGCACGAAAAATTCGTCACGTATACACGAGCTTGCGGAGAGTTTGTTAGACTTTGTTGATGACACGGGGATTAATATATGGGCACACATGAGCAGGGGATGTGCTTCCCGTTTGTCGATTAGATATAAAAGCTCGTGTACGGTTGGAAAAAACGACAAAAATCGATGTTTATTAATTAGTACGTATGTATAGATGAGATTGTAGCCCAGGGCGATGATTCCGTGAAAGTGAATTTGCCCCGTCGACACCCCGATGCTCCGAGAGGATCGCGCACATTTTTCGAGCTCTCAGCTCTTGTATTAGGGTTTTCTATTTCCCGTAGCTCTTTCGTAAGATAAAAATAAAAAACTTTCGCTCCCGTATGACATATCTATGTATATCCTTGTAGACAGTACGGATTCAAAGATTTTCCTCGTTCACCACCGAACAGAGAAGTATTCTTCTCTCTCGTGTTTAACTTTTGGAGAACCACATAACGTTGTGTCCACCGGATAACGGACAAAAGTTACAGTTCACGTAACTTTCATATAACTATATTGTCACGTGACCGAGACTCGTGCGCCAATCCACTATGTACTTCTCATTCTCTCTCTCTCTCTCTCTTTCTCGAAAGTCGTTTCGTCCAAATGGCTTAATTAATTCCTTCTTCTCTCGGTTTAATTTCAACGTAAAGTAAACGATAGCAACGAACAGAGACGAAAAAGGGATTCTCTTCGGGCTGAATAATGAAACGGCAACTTTTCCTCAACGATTCACCGCTCATTTTGGATCATTGAACTTTCCGTTTAACAACGCGTGGAAACTTATTTTATAATTGATTCGGTCTCTTTTTATTTTCCTTGCACGATTTTCCCTCGTTGATCGAGATAGCTTTTTCACGCCAATAAATTTTTATATTTTTCCAGCCCCATTGTTTTATTTACACGTATTTTATTTCTCGATCAAGTAATTAATGGTTGCGCGAAAACAAAAACCGGTTTACTGTAATTTCGACAATAAAATTAATTCTTTCACTAGGATGACCGTAATTCCACTTTATCTGTGACAACATTTTTCTGCTTATTTTCTTCCTAATTCTTCAAGTTTCAAGATTACTGATGAATCATTGAACTGCGATATTTTAGATAATTTTTACAATTTTTTTATGTCGGTAAATCAATTTTTTCCATATTTTCGCGTACATGGCCCCTTTCGCTTTACTCGGGTATTTTCAAAATGCTGTGGCGGCTACAAAAATGAAGATATCGATATGAACCGGTATTCCTTTGAAAGTACGTTTGATCTTTTAAAAACTATCCAAATACAAGTTTAAATCGGTCAAAGGAAACGAAGTTTTGGCTGATTTGAGTTTAAGGGGGGAAATATGGTTAGGACAGCGTTTTTCTTCAATGATTTTCATGAATTTTTTTATAGTATAAAAAATGAATATAATTTATTGAAACTTTGAGAATATTTTATACATATATTTAAGTATATACTATAAAATTTGTATACATATATTTAAGTATATACTATAAAATATTAGCGACCCCATATTGCTTGTTTTTCTTGGTACTATTTTTTCAAACGCGTTTTTCTGAAAATGACTTTTTTTGAACTTGCGTACACGCTAGTTTGAAAAGTTTTCAACCGATCGTTTTGAAAATTGGCAGTTACTTTCTTCATAGTATTGCGCTCTATATGGACCTAAAATCGGAATATTATCATTACTTAAAATAATTTTTTTTTTGCAAATAAAGTTGTAAAAAATGGCAAAAAATCATGCTTTTTTGTTTTGACCCCTGTAAAAAATTCAATTTTCTATTTTTTTGATAGCATTTAGGTTCATACAGAAGAGAGACATATAATAAAAGTAAATTCCAACCTCGTTTGATTTCAGATGAAAATTGCGGCTTCCAGAATGTACGCAAAATGCTGAGTCTGATTGTGACCTGCAATATGGGGTCGCTAATATTTTATAGTATTTACTTAAATATATGTATAAAAATTTTATAGTATATACTTAAATATATGTATAAAATATTCTCAAAGTTTCAATAAATTATATTAATTTTTTATACTATAAAAAAATTCATGAAAATCATTGAGAAAACGCTGTCCTAACCCTATTTTCCCCCTTAAGAATTATTTTAGCTTTTTGAAATGTGGGATAAAATGGAATTATGTCTTTTACTACCCTTAACACATGATTATGATATATATTTTTTGTTTATCATTATTATTATTATTATTATAAAATGAGACGAAAAGGGCCTGAAGCCAAGTGGGAAATTTAATTGCCGTTCGTACACGAGAGGCCGTCTCTCGTTTGCTCGTCGACTATCCGACGTTTCCGGTATATCTCACTAACCCAAACATTGAAAAATGAGATCCCGTGTGAATCACAGGGTTGTTGAGGATGACGGCGGCGGTTTCAGGTGGCAGAGAGGCGCCTCACAGTGAGTTTTCTCGTGGAGATTAAAAAGTTGTCGTCACCTCGCGAGCTCTCTGAGTCCCGCTTTTCCCTCTGCGTGGAATTGGATATATATCTATATATATATATATATACTCAATTTCACGAGGCAAAAGTGGGACTCAGGGAGCTCGTGTGTGTGTGCGTGTATATATATATATACAGTATACATACATATACACACGTTGAAAACTTTACCATGGCGACGACAATTCTCCTCCTCATCCCCTCCTTGTGCTCTAACCATCGTTCACTAGCTGGTTGAAATTCGTCGAAGAAATAACAAAATCTTCGGTCGACGAAATCTTCAAGTAGATCCTTCACGATTACCGATGAGCCGGAAGAAGGAGGAGAAAAAGAAACGTAATCGAGGAAAAAAAAATCGATCGACATCACGAATCAAGGAGAAGGAAAAAGTTCAATTGAATATTTTGTTCAAATGGAATTCCTGTAATTAGAAGATTAATTCGGAGGACAATTTCACGGAATTCCGAATTATTCTAAGGGATGAAAATGAATTGTAGCTTACTTGGAAGAAAAATGGCACCGAGGCCTAGTTATATCACTGAGAAATGTTCAATGCTCGACTTTGGTTTTTTTTTCCTTTTACCTCGACGAGATATTACGCGGGAATACTTTGGGGACGAGATTTATAGCTCGATCATGAACGGGGAAAAACTGTTTCTAGTTGAAGAGGTGTACACCGTTTACTACATATAACTTTAGTGCTGGAGGGATATTGCTGTAATAAGAGACGCGTGCAACCGACACACGTTACCTCCGGCTTCAACGTCCACAGAGACCAAGTTTAGTACGTTACATCTGCACGTAGCCGATGGTTATATATATATATCTGGCGTTCAATCTATCGTATAAAATTTTATTACATATATACTCTAACGTACAAGTACATTTTCTTAATAGAGTGTGTACGTGATTCACTATTTCCAATGCCCGAAGTACTTTAAGGTCAGCAGTGAGAAACAATGTATGTGTAGCAGTACGCAACGAGATAAAGAACAGACAAAAATTATTTCTCCTCTTTTCAAAGGAATTAAAAATTCATTTCTTCTTCTAGGTAATTGAAAAATTCAATTTTCCTTTTACTTTTTCAATCACAAAGCACGTTTCTTTTTTTTTTTTTTCATTTCCGGATTATATCGCAAGAAAAAAATTGCACACACGCAATGGCGTTAATAGTCATGATGAAAAAAAAAAGTCTCAAAGAGTTCGCGGGCAGGGGATGCGAAAATTCTCCGTCCATCCTTGCAGAGACCGTGGAATTTTGTTTGATGAACTCGTGTGTGCTGTCGTGGCTTGTAGTCATGGCAACTTTTGATTGTGTCCCCCGAGCACGCTGTGAGCTCTGTTCCGTGCTTATGGACCATGCCTGTTTACGCCGTTCGAGGGGTTTTTCATACATAAATACGAGGTCTGTTCAAAAAGTATCGCGAATTTTGAATTACCGCGGGCTACGTATGTTCGATTTTCGATTTTTTTGCGGCGTTAGGTTGGTACACATGTCCCTCACTTATGCTGAAAACATCGGCCATTTTGGATGTTTAGTTAATTGTTGACAGCTGTTTTGGTTGGACGTGTTTTGGCTTGTCTTCGATTTTTGTCTATTCCAAAAAATCGATCAAAGAATCTGTATGAAATTTTGTGTGAAAAACAAAATTAAGTGCGCGGACGCATTCCGAATGTTGACTGTGGCGTATGGTGAAGATACCTTGGACCAAAGCAACGTTTATCGGTGGTACAAAATGTTCTCAGAGGGCCGAGAAGATGCGAACAACGAAATGCGTTCCGGACGCCCGAGCACATCAACAACAGACGAAAACATTGATGAAGCGAAGAAAATAATATTGGCCAATCGTTGAATCACCGTCAGAGAAGTTACTGAGGAACTAAACATATCGATTGGCTCGTGCTGTTCGATTTTTACCAATGATTTGGGC
This sequence comes from Oxytorus armatus, assembly GCA_958009045.1. NCBI lineage: Eukaryota > Metazoa > Arthropoda > Insecta > Hymenoptera > Ichneumonidae > Oxytorus > Oxytorus armatus. The sequence goes on along the minus strand of OY253746.1, from coordinate 4,102,327 downwards.
ATGAGACGGGTCGCCGCGAAATTCGTGCCAAAATTGCTCAATTTCGAACAAAAATAGTGTCGCGTTAAGGGGGGGGGGGGGGGGGTAGGGTTTTAAAGGCGAAGAAAAAGCATATTTTTATGATTTTTTTGCGGCGACATGAGTAATATAATTTTATTAAATAGAATTACATATTATTGTACAACTATTGAAGTATCTCAGAAAAAATTTTCAATGAAAAATATTGATAAATAAGCCGGTGACGTTGAATCTCCAGAGGCGCCTTGAAAAAAGTGGTTTTGCGGTGAACATTATAACTCGTTACCGGATCATCTGAAACAAAAAAATTGATATGCATTTTAAAGGTGATGTATTTCTCGAGGTAATCAGGAAGAGTTTTTTTTTTCTATTTTTTGCAGCACTTGGAAGTGAAAAACGCAATTTTAGCTAAAAAAAAATCGCGCTTAATTTGTTATTAAAAAATTGAAAAAATTGGAAAAAAAAAAAAAACTCCTGATTACCTGTTGATTTATGTAAAGAAGTAATGTTTAAATTTTCAAAAGGATCGGTTCAGTAGATTTTGAGTTCTAATGTTCACAAACTTCAAAAATGACGTTTTCGGGAAAATCGATTTAAAGTTCGAGCAGGTATAAAAATCAGGTATCACGGCTGGTCGTTTGAAACGCTGTAACTCCGTTAGTTTTACTCCGATTGACTTAAAATGTATACACAATATTCTCGACATATTGTTTATTCAGAAAAAAAATTAAAAAAAATGCAAAAAAAATAATTTTAAAACCCTACCCCCCCCCTTAACATTGCTAAGGAGCTGCTGGACTCGGTCCGCGACGACCCAAATTTGCTCCAGAGGGTCATAACCGGTGACGAATCATGGGTTTATGGCTATGACGTGGAAACCAAAGCTCAATCATCGCAATGGAAGCTGCTTTTTTGAAATAGTCAAAAATCGAAGAGAAGCCAAAACACGTTTAACCAAAACAGCTGTCAACAATTAACTAAACATTCAAAATAGCCGATTTTTTCAGCATAAGTGAGGCACATGAGTACCAACTTAACGTCACAGAAAAATCGAAAATCGAATATACGTAGCCCGCGGAAATTCAAAATTCGCGATACTTTTTGAACAGACTTCGTATATACGACGTCGGAGATCTCTCTTTGCAACTATTGCTCGGTTTCTCGTTCCTTTCTGCTTTTGCTCTCTGTTACATTGAAAGAGAGAGAATATGCACATTGAGATGGCGCCTCCGGATATTCTTCTCTGACGCTTCGACAAGTGCGCGTTAATGAGAAATGTATATATATCGCTGGAAGGTTTGTTGTAATTCAATCGATTTGCACTCTCGCCATTTTCATTCGTTGAGATGAAAAAAAAAAACGTCAAACTCTTTCGATTTTTTGGCCATTTCACATTGTATTTTTCCGATCACGATAAGCTATCAATTGTCGTTGGATAAGTAGTGGCAAATTTCCGATCGGATATACATAACGTGATGAAAAATGGAAAAATATTTTCTACCCTTTCTCGCTCACTTTTGCGAAACTAAAAAATATGAATGCCTCCAGATGTTTACGGAGCACTTTTCTGTTAGACCGATTTGAAGGAGAGAGTATTTGAAAAGCCGTCAGTAGACTCAACGAATACCGTTCGATTCGTTCCGATATCTCAATTATTTTTCCCGTTAAGGCAGTCGTCTGGTCTAGAGCGAGATTTTTCACGTCATTTCTAATGTGCAATAACGTTTAAACCGTTGAAGTTGTCTTGATGAAAATTTACACGTGCATTTATTGATCCTTAGATAATACTTGTACACTAAAAAAAAAAATTATTTTAAATATTTTCATGTAGTTTTTTGCCTTGTTGCAACATGGTGCGCCGAAATCGGCGCCCACTCTCGACGATGTTGTATGCATCTGAAAAAATAAATAAATCTATATTCTCAATCTGTATGAGTATTCTGAGCACTGCTAGCAGAATTGGTACTTAAAAAAAATTTTTGACAAAATGGCGGCCTGTTGAACGTTCATTAATGATATTTCATACATACATTTCATACATTTTCGTATTCGACGAGTCATAAAATGTCGGCAAAATTATTGTTCGACTCAATTCTGCTACCAGTGCTCAGAATACTCATACAGATTGAGAATATATATATATTTTTTTTTTCAGATGCATACAACATCGTTCAGAGTGAGCGCCGATTTCGGCGCGCCATGTTGCAACAAGGCAAAAAACTACATGAAAATATTAAAAATAATTTTTTTTTTATGTACAAGTATTCTCTAAGGATCAATAAATGCACGTGTAAATTTTCATCAAGAGAACTTCAACGGTTTAAACGTTATTGCACATTAGAAATGACGTCAAAAATCTCGCTCTGGACCAGACGACTGCGTTAAGGGCACTTGGAAAATCGCCGAAATAATTCGTAAAAATTAATGGTCCTACTTTAAAGATTTGTGAAAAATTTAAAAAAAATCATAGAATAATGAATCGAGGGGCATTTCAAAGATTGAACGGTTAGGAAGAGAATGAGGATGATAATGGAGTCCCAGTCACGTCGGAAAGCAACATTCAAGCAATTTTTGTAGACAATCGTTAATGAATCGTTTCGCAACGTGATAATTCGTAAAAAAAAAAGTGAAACATTGACCAATCTCTCTCTTTTCGTTCATTTTCACGCCATGTTTAACGATCATACGGCAATCTCATTACCCATTGGATTTCGCAAGAAATTTTCAAGTTTCGATTTTTTCGCGTCGGGTCACGTCGAACTGTTTGCTCGCATCTCGACAAAAACTTTGTTTTTCCCTTCTCGCCGATTTTATTGAGAATTCAAGTCAGTGGAACGCGCGGGGGGAGGGGGTGGGGATCGCTATGCGGCGTGAGACAAAAGTGAAAGGACGAGAGGAGAGAAATAGAAAAAGAATTGTGAAAAACTGTAAAAGAATGAATCGGAAGGGACGGAAAAGGAAGGGGAACGAAGTTGTTACAGTGATAAAAGGCAACAGCGACAAGAGCCAACGCCATTGTAGTGTGAGAAGCTTTTTTGGAGGGACGGGGTTGTGTCGCGGTAGAGGCGATTTACATTCCAATTAAAACGTTCTCCTTCTTCCGTCTCTCCGGTATTCCGCACGCTATCTCGCCTATATACTCCCGATTTCGTTCTCTATAATACATATGTATATATACGCCTATGTAGATGTATATATGCACATTATAGATATATATATATATATATCTCGTGGAAACCGTAATAAAATCTCTGAAACAGGACGTTGCCATATAATGAGCAATTTACATAAGCCGTTTCGATTCGAGTTTAATAACGGGCCGTCGTAAGGTAAACAAACTTTTTAATAACCCAAGAAAACTAAGAGGGTATGTATATGTGTGTAGACGACGGGGAAAACTCACTCTCTCGCGAGAGATGAGGATATCGTGAAACTGAAAGATAGCTATAAAGTAATATATTCAAACACAGATGAGAGGAGTCATTAGTTTGGTGTTGCGAGTAATATAAACGTGCGGTCGACCACAATCCTTCGTTGTTTTCATTCCTGACTTTGGCGATTTTTACAACGCGAGGAAAAACACCCGACGTCTTCGTTTAAAATATTCATTACTTTTATTGTTACAAGATTCTTTCGATAAAGACACTTTCAAGGGGGTTGTTGTTGATTCACGGAGAGATAAATAATGATATGGTAAATCGTTGTGCAATAATTAACGTTGGAAATTTTTTTTCATCTCCGTGCCCGCCCTTCGATGAGAAATATCAGACTATTTCAATGATCAATTAATATCTTATAAAAAAAAAAAACCACCACAATCCTTCGTCGTTTTTATTCCTGATTTTGGTGATTTTTACACCGCGAGTAAAAACACCCGACGCCTTCGTTTAAAATATTCATGACTTTTATTGTTACAAGATTCTTTCGATAAAGACACTTTCAAGGGGGTTGTTGTTGATTCACGAAGAGATAAATAATGATAAAGTAAATCGTTGTGCAATAATTAGCGTTGCCAATTTTTTTTCGTCTCCGTGCCCGCCCTTCGATGAGAAATATCAGACTATTTCAATGATCAATTAATATCTTTAAAAAAAAAAAAAAACCACCACAATCCTTCGTCGTTTTTATTCCTGATTTTGGTGATTTTTACACCGCGAGTAAAAACACCCGACGCCTTCGTTTAAAATATTCATTGCTTTTATTGTTACAAGATTCTTTCGATAAAGACACTTTCTAGGGGGTTGTTGTTGATTCACGAAGCGATAAATTATGATAAAGTAAATCGTTGTGCAATAATTAGCGTTGTCAATTTTTTTTGGAGACACCATCCCCGTCCCCGCTCTTGGATGACGAATATCACACTATTTCAATGATCAATTAATATCTTATAAAAAAAAAGCTCCACAATCCTTCGTCGTTTTCATTCCTGATTTTGGTGATTTTTACACCGCGAACAAAAACACCCGATGCTTTCGTTTAAAATATTCATGACTTTTATTGTTACAAGATTCTTTCGATAAAGACACTTTCAAGGGGGTTGTTGTTGATTCACGAAGAGATAAATAATGATAAAGTAAATCGTTGTGCAATAATTAGCGTTGTCAATTTTTTTTGAGACATCATCCCCGTCCCCGCCCTTGGATGACGAATATCAAACTATTTCAATGATCAATTAATATCTTATAAAATAAAGCACCATAATCCTTCGTCGTTTTCATTCCTGATTTTGGTGATTTTTACACCGCGAGCAAAAACATCCGACGCCTTCGTTTAAAATATTCATTACTTTTATTGTTACAAGATTCTTTCGATGAAGACACTTTCTAGGGGATTGTTGTTGATTCACGAAGAGATAAATAATGATAAAGTAAATCGTTGTGCAATAATTAGCGTTGTCAATTTTTTTTCGTCTCCGTGCCCGCCCTTTGATGAGAAATATCAAACTATTTCAATGATCAATATCTTATAAAAAAAAAAGATCTTTGATATTTTTCCACGCACCATCTCTACTCTCTCTCGCTACTACATCCGTTAAAAAAAAATCAACAGACTCTATTTTCCACGAAGCTTTTCATGAAACTGTTGAAACGAAGAAAAAAAAAATTCATATACTCAAGTTTATTGTCTCGCATATATGGCTCGCGTGAGATAGGGGAATAGGTTTCGAAGAACGGCGGGGTTGGAAAGAAAAAAAAAAAAAAAAAGAAAGAAAGAAGATCGACGAAGAGGAAATAACGTCGCGATGTTCCAGCGTGATCTACGTTATCCATCTGAGAAAGTGTGTGCGCGTGGGCCGCGTTTCTATAGCAGAGTCGCGAAAGCCCTCCGCGAAAGTGTCGCACGTCGCGTAAAAGTTTTCCTCGTAAATTTCTCGTTCACACAGCCTCTCTCGCTTTTGCTCTCGTCACTTCTATGGCAACAGAGGCGAAAGAGAGAGCGAGCATGGGGGAATAATTCAGCGTTTCATGACGCACAGTCGGATGGAAAGTGTTACTATATATAAAAATATGTACATATACATGGGGCATTCCAGACTAAATCACTAAATCGTCTTATTAACGTCATATTTATTAAAATATAATAGTTTTCCTAGCACGCCTTTTTTTATGATTTTTTCCGACTTGACTACACACATTAACATCTCGAACATTTTTTTTCTATGCTACAAAAAATTTGTTTATTATAAAATAACGTAAAATTCAAAGAAATTGAACGGAAATTAATCTTTATTTTTTCAGCCCCCTTACTACAGCCTGTACTTTGGTGGTTCTTAAGCGGTACGGCCGCAGTAGCGGGTATAAAATCATGGGCAGATTTAACAATTTTTTTTTCGTATCAAAAAGTGATTTATTTATAAAACTAATTACACATCTATTTAGTATAAATATCAAGCTAATAAAAAATATTTTTTTTATTTTTTTGTTATCCAAAATGGCCGACTAGCGCTATTTGTTTATTTTTTTTACGAGGCGCTCCGCGGCGTGACATTTGGCATCCACAATTTTTGACTTGGAAAAAAAAAAAAAAAAATTCTCGTTAATCTACATCAGAATACCTAGAGAAGTGCGTACGGAATTTGAAAAATATTGTTTTATTTGAATATTGTTGGCATTTGAACTTAAAAGGTGAATTACCAGTGCAAAAAATTTCGTATAAAACTGCTCGTAAAATGGAAAGTTTTTAATTAATCAGAAATTCCTTACGTACTTCTTGGCGAAATGCAATTAGAAACATAATTTAAAAATTTCATGTCAATCGGGTAAAAATTGTCGCTTTAACACGCCAATTAGAAAAAAAGCTGTTGGTCGTGCCAGAGGTAGGCTCACGTTATACGCTCAAAGTTGGTGAAAAAAAAATTTGTCTCGCTATGAATCGAATAGTCTCATTTTTATGATGATAAAGCATCGTTTAAGCTAAAAAAAAACGTCAATTTTTTGAAAATTCTACCGTGGTCATGCCCGTTAAGAGAGGAAATAGGGTTAGGACAGCGTTTTCTCAATGATTTTCATGAATTTTTTTATAGTATAATAAATGAATATATTTTATTGAAACTTGGAGAATATTTTATACATAGATTTAAGTACATACCATAAAATTTTTGAAGAATTTCCTTGAAAAACACCGAAAATATTAGCGACCCCATATTGGAGGTCACAATCAGACTCAGCGTTTTGCGTACATTCTGGAAGCCGCAATTTTCATCTGAAATCAAACGAGGTTGGAATTTACTTTTATTATATGTCTCTCTCCTATACGAACCTAAATGCTATAAAAAAAATAGAAAATTGAATTTTTACAGGGGTCAAAACAAAAAAGCATGATTTTTTGCCATTTTTTACAACTTTATTTGCGAAAAAAAAATTATTTTAAATAATGATAATATTCCGATTTTAGGTTCATATAAAGCGCAATACTATGAAGAAGGTAACTGCCAATTTTCAAAACGATTGGTTGAAAACTTTTCAAACTAGCGTGTAAGCAAGTTAAAAAAAAGTGGTTTTCAAAAAAACGCGTTTGAAACACGCGGTGCGCTTGGGGCCTGAAGGAGAGCTACTCACTTTAATGGCTTATAACCGTAGAACGAGTCGGAATTTTCATTTAAAATGTTGGGAACATATTTTTCAATAGTTTTACTAACGATTTATGAAATAAAAAAAAATCGACTTTTTGAACCGTCTAACCCTATTTTCCCCCTTAAGGTAGGAGTCTGGTGACTTAAGCCGAGTTTCATGTCTTTTTAGGAGGGCGTTCTTTTGTAGGAAAATAAAAATGAATCGTTTTGGATATTTAGGATGTTTTTATTGACATATTAAGGATACAAAAAAAAAATTTTTTGAACAAATTTAGTAGTTTATTATTATTATCATTATTGATCGAAGTTGGCACCTCGAAAAAAAAGCGCGTGGGTGGCTCCGGTGATTTTGGCTCTTGATGTTATCTGAAAAAACTTTTTTCCAAAGTCCGTCATTTTGTTATTTATCCATGAAATTTAACTTCAGTAGTTCCGACCAGAATGACATGTCTATAGATTAAGAATTATCAAGAATTTTTTATTTCAGATAACATCAAGAGCCAAAATCACCGGGGCCACCCACGCGCTTTTTTTTTCGAGGTGTCAACTTTGATCAATAATAACAATAATAATAAACTATTAAATTTAAAAAAAAATGTTTTTTTGTATCTTTAATATGTGATTAAAAACATCCTAAATATCCAAAACGATTCATTTTTATTTTTCTACAAAAAAACGCCCTCCAAAAAAGACATGAAAATCGGCTTAAGTTACCAGACTACTACCTTAATATTTGTGAAAACTACTGTTCCGTGCCGAGCACAATATTTTAAAGAAATGAAAATAGAAAAATTGTGAGGGCTTTGTTGCTTTCAGTCTGGAACGACCCACGTACAGTATTATCATGTTATAGCAGATTTCACAGATGGGGAAGAGGGAAGCGTCGTGTCTATTCGCACGAAGTAGTAAAATAGTTTTCATGAACTGTTGCGGTACGGGTGTTGGTGTTAGTGTTTTCTCGATGCGTCACAAGAATACGTGCCCTTCCATAATCCTGTAACACAAATATTATAAAGTTCGATACACAAAAATGTTATGTGCTTTTTCTTTCCATGTTTCTTTCCATGATATTTTTATCAACTAAAAGAATTCTCTATTATTTAAAGCCTTTTATCCGAAGTCATACGTACCAGCGATCAATGAGCTGACGCGACAAAGTTTTGCTCGCAATTTTCGAAAAATCGAGAGCTCTTCGAGCGTTACAAGAGTTCGCTTCTTTTTCACTTGACTCGCTCGGAAAGAAAATCTAATACCGGAAGCGTTTTCGCACGCCTCTATAGCCGCTTTCTCGCGCTCTCTCTCTTTCGTTGTCATGACGGTTGAACGAACCGAATACGAGAGGTTGATGTGAAAAACCCTCACTCTCAATCCACCCGACGACGATGACGACGCAAAGGTTTTCATTTTCCCTTACGAAAGTAGTATATACACTATATATGCATAAAGAAAACGAGAAAAGTAGGAAGAAGGTAACGCGAGAGTTCGAGTAGACTTTTCTATATCGTTGGGTAACAAACAAAAGGGCTCAAATCGCACGTTTCAAGGCTTAAAATCATTTGATTTAAGCCCTTTCGTTTGCTATCAATCGGTATACATATATGTATCAAAGGTGCAAAACCAACTGCCGATAGTCGTTTCGTTTCACCGTATTATGTAAACTCTCGTCCGTTCGTACTCTCCCGCTCTATATATATATATATATATATATATATATATATATATGTGTATAGATGTATGTGTATGTTTGGGTTATCGAGTTGGCAAACGTGAATTCGAGACGAGAAGAACGACGAGAACGATTTATCCCGTCGATGCCAGAGTCCGAAGGTACCTTCCATGATTTTGGAAGGTAAAGAAGCGGAAGGGACATGGCTCATGCATCATTCATACCAACGATGTTTCGCTTCGTCTTTTTTTCCTCTCGCACATTTACGACGGTGGAGTATGTAAAAAAAAAAAAAAAAAAAAAAAAAAAATTCTACACCAATCTTTAGACGTCTATCTTTCTCGACTTGACGTTGATTTTTTAATCAAATTTTTTATTCGTTCTATTTCGTTCAAGAGAAACGAATGGTCGAGCGAAAAATGTAGTCTATGAAGAAAGGTTATAAGAAAAAAATTTGAATGACATGAAAAGAGATTTTTTTAAAAATTACTACACTCTAAAGTCGAACTTATTCACATGTACTTCGTTGTAATCGACATTTTCCATCATTTCACGCACATTTACGACGGTGGAGTATGTAAAAAAAAAATTCTACACCAATCTTTAGACGTCTATCTTTCTCGACTTGACCGTTGATTTTTCAATCAAATTTTTCATTCGCTCTATTTTGTTCAAAAGTAACGAATAGTCGAGCGAAAAATTTAGTCTATGAAGAAAGGTTATAAGAAAAAAATTTGAATGACATGAAAAGAGATTTTTTTTTTTCAATTACTACACTCTAAAGTCGAACTTATTCACGTGTCCTTCGTTGTAATCGACATTTTCCATCATTTCACGCACATTTACGACGGTGGAGTATGTAAAAAAAAAAAATTCTACACCAATCTTTAGACGTCTATCTTTCTCGACTTGACCGTTGATTTTTCAATCAAATTTTTCATTCGCTCTATTTTGTTCAAAAGAAACGAATAGTCGAGCGAAAAATTTAGTCTATGAAGAAAGGTTATAAGAAAAAAATTTGAATGACATGAAAAGAGATTTTTTTTTTTCAATTACTACACTCTAAAGTCGAACTTATTCACGTGTCCTTCGTTGTAATCGACATTTTCCATCATTTCACGCACATTTACGACGGTGGAGTATGTAAAAAAAAAAAATTCTACACCAATCTTTAGACGTCTATCTTTCTCGACTTGACCGTTGATTTTTCAATCAAATTTTTCATTCGCTCTATTTTGTTCAAAAGAAACGAATAGTCGAGCGAAAAATTTAGTCTATGAAGAAAGGTTATAAGAAAAAAATTTGTATGACACGAAAAGAGATTTTTTTTTTTAAATTACTACACTCTAAAGTCGAACTTATTCACGTGTCCTTCGTTGTAATCGACATTTTCCATCATTTCACGCACATTTACGACGGTGGAGTATGTAAAAAAAAAAAATTCTACACCAATCTTTAGACGTCTATCTTTCTCGAATTGACGTTGATTTTTTAATCAAATTTTTCATTCGTTCTATTTCGTTCAAGAGAAACGAATAGTCGAGCGAAAAATTTAGTCTATGAAGAAAGGTTATTAGAAAAAAATTTGTATGACACGAAAAGAGATTTTTTTTTTTAAATTACTACACTCTAAAGTCGAACTTATTCACGTGTCCTTCGTTGTAATCGACATTTTCCATCATTTCACGCACATTTACGACGGTGGAGTATGTAAAAAAAAAAAATTCTACACCAATCTTTAGACGTCTATCTTTCTCGAATTGACGTTGATTTTTTAATCAAATTTTTCATTCGTTCTATTTCGTTCAAGAGAAACGAATAGTCGAGCGAAAAATTTAGTCTATGAAGAAAGGTTATTAGGAAAAAAATTGAATGACACGAAAAGAGATTTAAAAAAAAATTACTACACTCTAAACTCGAACTTATTCACGTGTACTTCGTTGTAATTGACATTTTCCATCATTTCCCGCACATTTACGACAGTGGAGTATGTAAAAAAAAAAAATTCTACACCAATCTTTAGACGTCTATCTTTCTCGACTTGACCGTTGATTTTTTAATCAAATTTTTCATTCGCTCTATTTCGTTCAAAAGAAACGAATAGTCGAGCGAAAAATTTAGTCTATGAAGAAAGGTTATTAGAAAAAAATTTGTATGACCTGAAAAGAGATTTTTTTTTTTTAATTACTAAACTCTAAAGTCGAACTTATTCACGTGTACTTCGTTGTAATCGACATTTTCCATCATTTCACGCACATTTACGACGGTGGAGTATGTAAAAAAAAAATTCTACACCAATCTTTAGACGTCTATCTTTCTCGACTTAACCGTTGATTTTTCAATCTAATTTTTCATTCGCTCTATTTTGTTCAAAAGAAACGAATAGTCGAGCGAAAAATTTAGTCTGTGAAGAAAGGTTATTAGAAAAAAATTTGTATGACACGAAAAGAGATTTTTTTTTTAAATTACTACACTCTGAAGTCGCACTTATTCACGTGTACTTCGTTGTAATCGACATCTTCCATCATTTCACATTCCTTTCTGTTCGTTCATCGGTCGGCAGACCCTTCGTAGAATTTTCGATTTCTCCCATCAGGATCTATAGAAAATTTACAACGAAGCTTTTTCTTTTTTCTTCTTTTTTCCTCTTCTTTCCCTTCTATTGTCGAACGTACACGAGAAAGCGCGTCCAGTCTTGGTGGAAAATAATTTCGCGAATGAATACATCGAGGAGCTTGCGCGTCACGAATGAAAATACAGGGACGCGAGACTCTCCAACGCGATGGCCAATTCGCCGTGGGGTATATAATTCAATGGGACTAGAAAGGGCGAGGGAGAAAGAGGACCCTTATACGCTAGATTCGCAAGGGTAAAACATCGACGAATGAGAAAGACAGAGATTGCCAACACGTATGGGCTATACATCGATTGCTGAAACATTGAAAGGACGTATTTCGCATCAATTTAAAGTGTGAAACTTTGGCGAAATACGCCCTTACCATTTTTAGTATTCGATATTACATGTACGCCAGAAAGCTCCTGGGCTCACGGCATCATCAGGAAAGAGAGAATGGGAGAGAAATAGGAGTGTGTAAAACCGAGTATACTCCAACACTTTGTCGTTTGTATGGGCCCAGAGTCAATGGAGTCATCGATGTATTTCGGTCACGTATCTCGACTCTGCTGAAGTTCTCGTCCATCTATCGACTATACTGAACAAACGAAAGGGCGTAAATTCATACGATTTTACACATTAAGTTTCCTGGCTTACGATCTTCTATTTGTTATAATTCGACATCGTCTGTATGTTTATATATACATAAACATACACATACACTCCCGACTAAATCGACAAGGTTGTGCGCCTCGCCATTTTCTTCTTTTTTTTTGTTTATTATCGTTCTTATCGATATTTTTGACATTTCAAAAGTAAAATATTAATTAAAAAAACACACGTTTTGTGTTCCTCTCGAAAATTGCCGTGATTCTAGAACATTGCGACACAAAAATAGAAGGCTATTTTTAATGATTCTTTTTTTTTACAATGTTGATTTCGAACTTTTGTCGATAACGAACTGATTTAACTTTCCGAAAAATCGTAATATTGGTGTGGAGTCTTTATTTTTTCTCGTATTGTCAAAACTAGAATAGCCCGTATTTCGCTATATATGATAAAGTAGTAATACATATGATAAAGTAGTAATACATATACGAGGTCTGTTCAAAAAGTATCGCGAATATTTAATTTCCGCGGGCTACGTATATTCGATTTTCGATTTTTCGTGGCGTTAGGTTGGTACTCATGTCCCTCATTTATGCTGAAAAAATCGGCCATTTTGAATGTTTAGTTAATTGTTGACAGCTGTTTTGGTTATACGTGTTTTGGCTTGTCGATTTTTGCCTATTGTCGATTTTTGCCTATGCCAAAAAATGGATCAAAGAATCTGTATCAAATTTTGTGAGAAAAACAAAATTAAGTGCGCGGACGCATTCCGAATGTTGACTGTGGCAAATAGTGAAGCTACCTTGGACCAAAGCAACGTTTATCGGTGGTACAAAATGTTCTCAGGGGGCCGAGAAGATGCGAACAACGAAATGCGTCCCGGACGTCCAAGCACATCAACAACAGACGAAAACATTGATGAAGCGAAGAACATAATATTGGCCAAACGTCGAATCACCGTTAGAGAAGTTGCCGAGGAACCAAACATATCGATTGGCTCGTGCTATTCGATTTTTACCAATGATTTGGGCACGAGACGGGTCGCCGCGAAATTCGTGCCAAAATTGCTCAATTTCGAAGAAAAACAGTGTCGCGTTAACATTGCTAAGGAGCTGTTGGACTCGGTCCGCGACGACCCAAATTTGCTCCAGAGGGTCATATAACTGGTGACGAATCATGGGTTTATGGTTATGACGTGGAAACCAAAGCTCAATCATCGCGATGGAAGCTGCTTTTTTGGAATAGGCAAAAATCGAAGACAAGCCGAAACACGTCTAACCAAAACAGCTGTCAACAATTAACTAAACATTCAAAATCGCCGATTTTTTCAGCATAAGTGAGGGACACGAGTACCAACCTAACGCCACAAAAAAATCGAAAATCGGATATACGTAGCGCGCGGAAATTCAAAATTCGCGATACTTTTTGAACAGACCTCGTAGAAGGCTATTTTCAATGATTTCTTTTATTAAAATGTTGATTTAAAACTTTTGTCGATAACGAACTGATTTAACTCTCTGGAAAATCGTACCATTGATGTGGAGTCTTTTTTTTTCTCCTATTATCAAAACTAGAATAGCCCGTATTTCGCTATATATGATAAAGTAGTAATACATATATGTAGTCGAACAGTATAATGGACGGATACCGCATTATGTACACGTCCGTTTCTAGGACCAAACATTCTGTGCATATATATAATACCGTACGCCATACGGTTTTGAGCCGAAACCAGAGAACACGCCACGTTTCTCTGTTCCCTTAATATGTTCGAGAACCCCGAGAGATGTCTCGAACCGAGTTATATTACATTCGTGAAAGTTCGCGTCGCTCAGTAAAATGGATATATACGAGATATTTTGCGCCAACCCCACCAATATTTTACACACTTTGTGGGACAGGGTAAACGATTTTTTTTCGATTTAACAAAAATCATAATTTCGCTTTTACTTATAATTTGCAAAGTATGTTTTTTTTTTTTATATTCAAAGGATCATTGACAATGTCAAAAGTATCTTGAAATTACTTTACACAGTTATTCTGACGCGTGAGAAGAGGATGGCAAAAAAAAACAATTCAGAATTCTCATTTTCAAATTGCGTTCAATATTGAAGAACAATGTTAAAGAAAAACAAATAAATTAGTTAGAAGATCTGAACGAAAGGTGACACGAGTTCGCATAAAATGCGCCATATACATATGCCTGTGTAGCTTTTCATCAGCGTTTCTTACCTTGAGTCGTTGAGCGGAATTGAGAATACCGAAAGTTCATGGTTGCGAGGCGAGAAGTTCCAATGATTGACCCGCTTCTATATATATATATATATATATATATATATATATATATATATATATATATATATATTTACGACTTGAGGGTAGATATTCTAGAAATGCACTCTGTAGCAAATAAGATTCGAAGGATACCGTGGCTTTCTATATATCCACTTTCACCTTATGGAGTTGCCGCGAGAGTTGCCACGAATCGTGATGGGACTCTAAAAAGAGGAAACAGATATTGGCCTTTGTGCGGCTGACCAGTCACGGTCCCTCACTACTTACACGCAGCCCTCTTCTTTCCTTACTCCATGTTCTTTATCATTAGAACTGACAGATTTTATAGCGAATGATATGTTCTCTCTCTAGTGCCAATTTTAAGGGGGCGATTGGTAATATTTGTTGTAAAATTTTTGAATAATCGTTGTAACAAAAATCATAGCAATTTTTTTGATTATTTAATGAAAAAAAACTTTGAAATAATGACAAAAGATGGAGAAAAGAAAATCGGTGAATTGGAAAAAGGTACATAAAACAAAAATCCCCAATAATTCTTTGTGTATATTATGTTATTTTGTTATTTACGTTCGATATTCCAATTTTTATATTGAATCGACCAACTTGACGAGCTTTTATCAACACTGTTCGCTCCGTCCCATCATTTGTTCCCTTTCCGGTCTTTTTATCTTCACAATAAAACACATTTACTCGCGGCTACGTGAGAGAAACACAGGTTTTATTAAACTGAATAAACAACTCTCGCTCTCTCTCTCTCTCTCTCTCTTTGCTCTCGGACTATCCATAGTTACAACTGATGCAAACATTTACAATCCATAATCTGGTAGGCCACAGGAGGGACGTTAAATATTCACGATAGTACAGAACCCCGTTTTGCCCACGCAAACGTGCAAAACGTGCGGACATATATACATCAGTATTTCGACCAATTAATAACAAAACGCATGAATAAAACTAACGATGGACTTTTTCTATACGAAATAATAGTTAGATTTTTGCGCAGATTGTGGGGAATCGATGGAAAAGGAGTTTTTTGCGGGGATCTGATAAACAATGGAAAGATTCAGATATTTTATAAATTCGTTTAATAAATTATTAAAAACTTTCGGGTTTTATTGTCTTGTGCGTTAATTTAATAATGTAAAAAGATTTAGCTCTATCGGACAATATTTCTTGCAATCAAAATATTTATAGTCATTTTTTTACAACTTCAAAGAATCGCTGAACTTTTGCGCTCAATCCCTTTCGCACGTTTATCCGCAATTTGTTTTTCTTTTAAATGTGATTATCCGACAATTTTAACCATTTTAAACACCGGTATGGATATCGAAAAAAAAAAAGTAATTTCACGGAAAACAAACCTCCCTCGACGAGGAAGCGTCACACAGGTTTCCGTATATTCGTGAGCGTAAAAAAAAAAAATATTATGACAGAAAAAAAGAAAGCATTGAACATAAAAAAATAAAATATATTCGCGCTTCCTCTCCGGTTTATACGGTGTGCGCCTTTCGTTATTAAGGTCGCTTCTTGCAATATCGAAAAACAAAAGAACAAAATGCCGAGCGGAGAGAGAGTGAGAGAGGGTAGAAACAGCGAGACTGAAGAGGAGATGAGATGACAGCATGACGGTACGAGGAAGGGTGGCCGGGTGAATTGGGAGGGATGAGCGCGACTCGTCGTTCTCGTTCAGGACGAAGTTTCGCACAATGGGAGTGCAATTAAAATCGGAAAATATATAACAATACTTTATAGTGAATTGCTTGCCCGTCGGGGGAGTGAAATCGTGAAGAAGAAAAAGAAGTAGTACGAAGAAGACGTTCTTCGTTTTAGCGTCTTTTCTTGAGCGAAAACGAGCGGCGGAATCAGGGGCGGAGGGTTGGTGGGGGGTTTGGAAGAAGAATTAACCTAGTTGAAGAAGATAATGCCGTCGAGAAATCTATTCTCGCTTTCCACTTGCTCAAAGCACATATATATGGATACTTAATATATATAAAGCTTTCCATTCCAAATGACTCGTACTTTGAGAATAACCAAATGAATTTTTCGAAGACTCGCAGAGAATTGAGTGTTCTTTTTTTTTTTTTAAGCTATTCACACAATAACACGTCCTGGTTTTCAACAAATTTTTGCTCGCACAATTTAATTTTATTCATTTACATTAACTCAAGATGATCGTTAAATTGTGGTTGATTGATTTTTTCATCGAATGTCTTATACATATAAGTATGGTACATATCGAAAGAGAAGATAATTTTAAACATTCATATACGAGGTCTGTTCAAAAAGTATCGCGAATTTTGAATTTCCGTGGGCCACGTATATTGGATTTTCGATTTTTTTTTGGCGTTAGGTTGGTACTCATGTCCCTCACTTATGCTGAAAAAATCGGCCACTTTGAATGTTTAGTTAATCGTTGACAGCTGTTTTGGTTAGACGTGTTTTGGCTTGTCTTCGATTTTTGCCCATTCCAAAAAAGCAGCTTCCATTGCGCTGATTGAGCTTTGGTTTCCACGTCATAACCATAAACCCATGATTCGTCACCAGTTCTGACCCTCTGGAGCAAATTTGGGTCGTCGCGGACCTAATCCAACGGCTCGTTAGCAATGTTAACGCGACACTGTTTTTGTTCGAAATTGAGCAATTTTGGCACGAATTTCGCGGCGACCCGTCTCATGCCCAAATCATTGATAAAAATCGATTGGCACGAGCCAATCGATATGTTTAGTTCCTCAGCAACTTCTCTAACGGTGATTCGACGATTGGCCAATATTATTTTCTTCGCTTCATCAATGTTTTCGTCTGTTATTGATGTGCTCGGGCGTCCGGAACGCATTTCGTTGTTCGCATCTTCTCGGCCCTCTGAGAACATTTTGTACCACCGATAAACGTTGCTTTGGTCCAAGGTAGCTTCACCATATGCCACAGTCAACATTCGGAATGCGTCCGCGCACTTAATTTTGTTTTTCACACAAAATTTGATACAGATTCTTCGATCCATTTTTTGGAATAGGCAAAAATCGAAGACAAGCCAAAACACGTCTAACCAAAACAGGTGTCAACAATTTACTAAACATTCAAAATGGCCGATTTTTTCGACATAAGTGAGGGACATGAGTACCGACTTAACGCCACAAAAAAATCGAAAATCGAATATACGTAGCCCACGGAAATTCAAAATTTGCGCTACTTTTGAACAGACCTCGTATTTCTCTATCTCTGATGTCTACGTAAGCTATTACGCGAACAGAGCTCTCTTTCTCTTTCTCCGACGGTATCGGTAAATTGAAGTTCTCTCTCAGGTCGTGTACAACATGCAACCCGTCGTCTACGTTCTTCTCCACGCTTTGCCTCGCACATACGAGCCACGTCGAGTTCGATAAATCTATTTGAGAGAGTCTTTACTGGGGTCGGAACGAGAACGCAGAGAGCAGCTATTAGTTAGACGATTCGTAATTGTCTACATATACATATAGATATTAAAGGTTTATAGCCGTTCAATAAGAAGAATAGATTTTCTAGCGTATAATGAAAAATGGGAAAGTTTGCAGACCCCTTGGAGAACGAATTCGTACATTTTTTTTCTATGAAATAATTGTTCTTCGGGCCAATTAGGCAGATTGTCATAAACTCGGAAACGGAATGATCGAGAGAAGTATCTCAAATAAGAAAAAGTAACAATTAACTCGACGTATATTTATGAATATTTTTCCTCTCAATTAATTATTCTTTATCCTCTTTATCGTAGTAGTCTGGTAACTTAAGCCGATTTTCATGTCTTTTTTGGAGGGCGTTTTTTTGTAGGAAAATAAAAATGAATCGTTTTGGATATTTAGGATGTTTTTATTTACATATTAAAGATACAAAAAAAAATTTTTTTGAAAACATTTAATAGATTATTATTATTATTATTATTATTATTATTATTGATCGAAGTTGGCACCTCGAAAAAAAGCGCGTGGGTGGCACCGGTGATTTTGGCTCTTGATGTTATCTGAAATCAAAAATTCTTGATAATTCTTAATCTATAGACATGTCATTCTGGTCGGAACTACAGAACTTAAATTTCATGGATAAATAACAAAATGGCGGACTTTGGAAAAAAAAAGTTTTTTTTCCAAAAAATAAATAAAAAAAAAAAAATCTAAATTAAATTAAATTTAAAAAATAATTTAATTAAATAATTAATAATTAATAATAATAATAATAATAATAATAATAATAATAATAAATAATAAATAAATTAATAATTAAATTAAAATCATTATTATTATTATTATTATTTATTAAATTAAATTAAATTATTAATTGATAATTAATTTATAAATTTAAAAATTTAATTTAAAATTTTTTTTTTTTATTAAATTTTTTCAAAATTTTTTTTTTTTGTATCTTTAATATGTAAATAAAAACATCCTAAATATCCAAAACGATTCATTTTTATTTTCCTACAAAAAAACGCCCTCCAAAAAAGACATGAAAATCGGCTTGAGTTACCGGACTACTACCTTAAGTGCTGTTCTTGTACATTTGAACATTATGTAATCGCAAAACTCGTATTTAAAATTAGTCAATTTCTTCACACGATAAGTCGTATACGATTTGTGTGAATAAATTTGTGAAAAAATAAATAAAAATTTACCTTTCGCCCCGCAATCTCTCGTCTGCGCGTAATCTCGAAATTTTCGGTCGAGAGCAATCAGCGCAGGCGGGGAGATGGCTCGAGATCGACAATATAACCCTCGCGGAGGCAACCGCCCAGAGGTTCGAATTGTTTGCATTGTACGGATTTCCTGTGATATTAGGCATTATATTAAATTCTGAAGAGGCGAAAGGAGATGAAGGAAGAGGAGAAAGGCGAGATAGTTGTATATGAGGATGAGAATTTCGCTTGGATGCTGGAGAAGGCCGAAGACGGAAGAGATACTTCCTTCCGCTTGGAGCAATATGACTCGAGCGCAGAGAATTTCTTCCCCCTCTCATTCATCGTAGATATATATATATATATATCTACAATGTATATATATATATATATATAACTATATACAATAACGGCATTGCTTATTTTACAACAAATTCGCTTTTGTTGTACCCATTGAGCGAGCTCTATCTCACGTTTCGTGGCGTTGCTGCGAGTCAAGAGACCTCTTTTTTTTTTGGTGTATGTCAACTTCAGACCTCTCCATATGACGTCCTGTTTCTCTTTTTCTTTTTCATCTTCTACTCTCTCTCTCACTCTATCTATATCCCGAAGAAAAAATTATTACTTTACCCGTTCGAGCGAGTGCTAAAACGCCCCGAGACCTCGATAATATACCGTCTGTGCACTCTCTTGGAGTGTCTGTGCGAGAGAGGCGCGAGGAAAATCGCGCCATCGAAAGCCGAGAAAATATTTCGAGTGTGCATATAAGCGGGCCACGGTGTGGTGGAGGAGAAGAGGGTGAGAATTGTTGGATAGATAGTGAGAGAGCATTGTGGAAATCATTGGCGCGTGAATATTTATCGTTGAAACTTTAAACATCGTTTCAGCGCCAGACTTTCTTCAACGGTTAACTCATTTATATCGTGAGCTACAAATAATCACGCGCTCTTTGTAATCGATACGTTGATCGACCATTGGTAAGATTGGGTCGGCTATGAAACGTTCAATTCGGAAATTTTCCGTCCGCGCCATGAGTCACGGTGACTTTAATCCTATAGCACGAATGAAATGGTACACCGAGCGAGTAACTAAATACATTAGCCGCTGTAAAGAGTTCTTTGAAATCGTTGATTTAACGTTCAAATTCCAAATTTCAAAATGACGGGAAATAAAAGTATGCGCGCGTGACATTGAGGTTATTTGTAACGAGCGATGGTAGACGGATAAGAGGTTCCGTAGCGTCCCGCGGCGTGGCGCTGCGGAACGCGTCTCCCAGCGCTTCGAGAAACGTCTCTTGAACGCGCTCTCTCCCAACGGGGAACCGAATTGTAATGTTTCTGCGACGACGTAGTTTTCAAAACACGTAAACGACGAATATATATTTTCTTTTAACGTATATAACTTATATACTTATAAAAAGAAATGTATGTATAAAGTTGTATATGTATAAAGACATACACAGCTTGGATTATCATTTGGGGCGGAGTGAAAACTGTGCCCGAGCGAGGAGGGGTGCGTCCAACGGATTATAAATGGCGAAGAATCCACGTGATGTGGTGTTCACGCTCGGGGGCCAAGAGCTTTGAGGAATAAAATCGTTTCTTCTACCGGGAAGGGGCAGGACGACGGAGTATAATACGTTTTTGAGGATATCCTCGTATACCCGGAGACCTTTGGGAATATACGGTGAACTCACGATCGCCGGAATATCATGACAGTCCGGATGAGAAAATTCCACTAGTGTCTCGTACATCATACAAAATTTATATATACATTTATATATATATGTTTCATCAAAATTGAAAGGATCTCGCTGAACTTTCGCGTAGAGTTTTCGTTCCCATAATTCACGTCTGAAATTTCGAACCATCCCCATATATTCCAAACATTTCTTCATACTCGTGCCCCCCCCCCGTCGATATTAAAACCACATATTTAAGGCCGTAGTCTGGTCTAGAGCGAGATTTTTGACGTCATTTCTAATGTGCAATAACGTTTAAACCGTTGAAGTTGACTTGATGAAAATTTACACGTGCATTTATTGATCCTTGGAGAATATTTGTACGTTAAAAAAAAAAATTATTTTAAATATTTTCATGTAGTTTTTTGCCTTGTTGCAACATGGTGCGCCGAAATCGGCGCCCACTCTGGACGATGTTGTATGCATCTGAAAAAAAAAAAATATATATATTCTCAATCTGTATGAGTATTCCCAGCACTGGTAGCAGAATTGGTACTTAAAAATTTTTTTTATTGAGTCGAACAATAATTTTGCCGACATTTTATAACTCGTCGAATACCTGAAAATGTATGAAATATCATTAAGGGGGGGGGGGGGGGGGGTAGGGTTTTAAAGGCGAAAAAAAAGCATATTTTTATGATTTTTTTGCGGCGAAATGAGTAATATAATTTTATTAAATAGAATTACATATTATTGTACAACTATTGAAGTATCTCAGAAAAAATGTTCAATGAAAAATATTGATAAATAAGCCGGTGACGTTGAACCTCCAGAGGCGCCTTGAAAAAAAGTGGTTTTGCGGTGAACATTATAACTCGTTACCGGATCATCCGAAACAAAAAAATTGATATGCATTTTAAAGGTGATGTATTTCTCGAGGTAATCAGGAAGAATTTTTTTTTTTTTTTTTTTTTTCTATTTTTTGCAGCACTTGGAAGTGAAAAACGCAATTTTAGCTAAAAAAATCGCGCTTAATTTGTTATTAAAAAATTGAAAAAATTGAAAAAAAAAAAAAAACTCCTCCTGATTACCTGTTGATTTATGTGAAGAAGTAATGTTTAAATTTTCAAAAGGATCGGTTCAGTAGATTTTGAGTTCTAATGTTCACAAACTTCAAAAATGACATTTTCGGGAAAATCGATTTAAAGTTTTCACGTATCACGTATCACGTATCACGGCCGGTCGTTTGAAACGCTGTAACTCCGTTAGTTTTACTCCGATTGACTTAAAATTTATACACAATATTCTCGACATATTGTTCATTCAGAAAAAAAATATAAAAAAAAATGCAAAAAAAATAATTTTAAAACCCTACCCCCCCCCACCCCCTTAATGAAAGTTCAACAGGCCGCCATTTTGTCAAAATTTTTTTTCAAGTACCAATTCTGCTACCAGTGCTCAGAATACTCATACAGATTGAGAATATATATATATATTTTTTTTTTCAGACGCATACAATATCGTCCAGAGTGGGCGCCGATTTCGGCGCACCATGTTGCAACAAGGCAAAAAACTACATGAAAATATTTAAAATATTTTTTTTTTTTTATGTACAAGTATTCTCTAAGGATCAATAAATGCACGTGTCAATTTTCATCAAGACAACTTCAACGGTTTAAACGTTATTGCACATTAGAAATGACGTCAAAAATCTCGCTCTAGACCAGACTACGGCCTTAATCATTTCTAGCCGCCCAGTCAAGTTCTGCACAATGATCAAAACGTTGAGCGTCGTCTATTTGGAAATTCACGTTTTTTTTTTTTTACTTCGGTAAGCTCGAAGCCGAGTTCACGTTGTTCATAGCACCAGATATAGAGGGTTGTGTGGCTGTGTGTGTGTCTGTGTGTATGTTGCAACGAGCGATATTTGTCTTTCGTGTATAAGCAGACGGATACATATGTAACAGGGAACGATATACGAGACGTTTGAGTTAAGGGACGGGGCAGTTTTGCCCGTACAGTTTGACGTGCAAGAGATCCGGGCACGAGAGAGCTCGCCGCACTTATCGCTATCCGAGCAATATATCCTTTGGGGAAACTGGTGCCGCTGTAACGCCAAGGCGGAGCGTACAGCGAGCGTGAGTCGAGTGAGAATTTCATGCTGTAACCAAAAACTCATACATACAGGCCATTTCGTGCTAACGCGACTTTAACATTTTTTATTCGCTTCATATATATATTAAAAAAAAAAAAAAAATGTTATCAACCTAACTGACAGGGGCGTGATTTTATTTAAATTTTCACTACTTTGCCTTCCGCAGTGAGAATATTTGAAAAATCAAGAAAAAAGCGCAATCACTACTTTGCTTCACGTCCATCTTTGAAAGGGTCTCTAAAAAGTTCCTTCCTTTTTATCAAGAATTGACTGCAAAAATGTGGGGATAAAATCGTTAAATTCCAAAAGTGTTCATGGAATAGTTTCATTAATAACGACAAAACTATTTTTTTTGTTTTTCAATTTTGTAATTTGGTTGCAGTGTCTTATCGTATTGCGACGGAAGGTGTTGAGAAAAGACAAGAAAAAATGCTAAAATCTTTTGGTTCGCAACTTCCGTCTCAATTTGTTCTCGAGTTCCATATACATGTGTGTATATTTATACTGGTAGGGGTTGGTAGTACAGTTCGAGTTCTCATAGTGAGTTCACTCGCGTGCTCGCCCCACGTCGTTTGCTTCACTCTTGCACTGACTGCGAGAGCATCGCATTCGACTCTCGACCTCGGATGCTCGAAATCTCCATCTCTCTTCTCTTTCTCTCTCTCTCTCTCTCTTTGTGCATCTCTTGATCTCTCTCAGACTGGTGTGAATTCAGAGAGAGAGAGAGAGAGAGAGAAAGAGCCGCTCGGCGACCGTAAATCAAACACCGCGCGCGGGCCATTAGGACGCCCATAACTCGCCGATATCTCGAGGACCGCCAGCTTATTATATCCTGCATATATAATTCTCAGCGAAGTGAGCGCATCCGGCGTGTGTATGTGTTACACACGAAAGCGCCCTCTGTCCGCCTCTAAGCTCTTCCTCCCTTGGCTCCTCCGTCGTCTCGCCCCTCGCTGCTCCTCATCTCCCTTCGCCCTCTGTCGGTACGGTAGAGTAATGCGGATGCGTTTCCCGCGCACCAGTGAATCCCACTTTGGGGGATTCACTCGTGCACTCCCTTGCAATCTGTACTACATATATCTGTCTATATACACATTGGCGATTTCATGTGAAATTTGTTATTCAGAATTTTTCATTAATAGCCCGTTACTAACAGTCTACGTAGCGATTTACTAAAAAAAGACGAAAAAAAAAAAACATTTTCACAGTCAAGAATCAGTTTTTCATCTCACAACTTCTATTTTTTTTTCTTTTTTTCTTTATTTAAAGGGGGAAATAGGGTTAGGACAGCGTTTTCTCAATGATTTTCATGAATTTTTTTATAATATAAAGAATGAATATAATTTATTGAAACTTTGAGAATATTTTATACATATATTTAAGTATATACTATATAATTTTTGAAGAATTTCCTTGAAATACACCGAAGATATTAGCGACCGCATATTGCAGGTCACAAACAGACTCAGCATTTTGCGTACATTCTGGAAGCCGCAATTTTCATCTGAAATCAAACGAGGTTGGCATTCACTTTTATTATATGTCTCTCTTCTACATGAACCTAAATGCTATCGAAAAAATAGAAAATTGAATTTTTAACAGGGGTCAAAACGAAAAAGCATGATTTTTTGCCACTTTTTACAACTTTATTTGCAAAAAAAAATTATTTTAAATAATGATAATATTCCGATTTTAGGTTCATATAGAGCGCAATACTATAAAGAAAGTAACTGCCAATTTTCAAAACGATTGGTTGAAAACTTTTCAAACTAGCGTGTACGCAAGTTCAAAAAAAGTCGTTCTCAGAAAAATGCGTTTGAAACACGTGGCGCGCTCGGGGCCTGAAGGAGAGCTACTCACTTTAATGGCTTATAACAATAGAACGAATCGGAATTTTCAATTAAAATTTTGGGAACATATTTTTCAATAGTTTACTAACAATTTATGAAATAAAAAAAATCGATTTTTTGAACCGTCTAACCCTATTTCCCCCCTCAAACGCTCACGTACCCCTGCGCGCGCTGAAAACCAAGTATACTTTGAAGAATTATTATAAAGGTTATATGGTGGAAAAAAAATTAAATTGTTGACGTCACATCTTTCATTAACTTTTCAACTATAAGAAAAAAAATCAAAAAATTTTTTTCCAAAATATAATCATTATTTTTTACGGGTATAAATGAACTACTGATGAAAACCACGGCGCCTCCTTGTCGACGTCATAACTTCACCAAAAATTATCCAATCTCCAAAAATAAAAAA
The DNA here is from genome assembly GCA_958009045.1 of Oxytorus armatus. Classification (NCBI taxonomy): domain Eukaryota; kingdom Metazoa; phylum Arthropoda; class Insecta; order Hymenoptera; family Ichneumonidae; genus Oxytorus; species Oxytorus armatus. The sequence goes on along the minus strand of OY253746.1, from coordinate 4,077,316 downwards.
AGAATCTAGTAAAATAATGTAGTAGTCACTAGTCCAACGGAGGGATTTTTTGTCTTTTCTAAATAAATAAATTACAGTGTTTCAAACTTTGGTATGCATAACAAAAAAAAATTATCGTTTAATAATCTATAAAAAATTGTCCAACCAAAAAATAAAAAAAAACCTCTCATCAGTCTATAGAAAAAATAATTATCAAGATTAAAAAGAAAAAGATAAAAAATATTAAAAATTGACTGAGTTATCGCGCTGACACTGTCCAAAAACGTAGTTTCGAGAAAAACGCGTTTACCGTTTCCGAACATCGGGTTTGTGTTCTGTTTAAAGTTTTTTTTATGTTTTTTTTTAATTCTTCAATTTTTTTAAATTCTCAAAAGTATAAAGAACAAAAAACTATTATAAAAAAATTGATTTTTTGAAAACTGCAGGGCTACGTGAGCCCTTAACCGCAGCTCCGGATAATTGTGAAATTTTTGAATGGCCGTTCTCACACACGGAATGTCCTATTTATCGTTTGATAAAAGTGAAAAGGGCGTATCTACCGCGTCACTTAACAAAGTATATTGAAGTTGGATACGTCCTTTTGACATTCAATAGACCATATATACAACTATATCGTTACGAATCTGCATTTCTCTTCGCACTCCCCCCCTCTGCCCCGCTCGATTCTATACACGATGCACGTGCTCTCTCGCGGAGTTTCCAATCAGCAATCGCATGGAATCGTATAATCCCCCCCCCCCCCCCCGCCACATAGCCTCGTCTTTCCACCCCCTATGTTTCTCGCTGTGTGCGTGTCGTGAGTACATCGGCACGAACGCATTATGAAAGTAGATAGATACCCATTACGGGAGATCGATAATTTACAAAGCTCATCGCGCGCACTCTCGCTCAACTCTCATTAACTACCAGACACGTATTATCGTTGCTGCAAGATACTTTGTACTATATATATACATGTAACATGTGAGATATGAATGCATTTACGAATTGAGATTTTACCCAGAAATATCGTGCGAATGGAAACATTCATTATGATTTTGTGAATAATTAATTGTCCGATCGTTGCGTAACAAAAATGGAATTAACATAATTTTTTTTCGAATTGTTTATTCTTCGCGATTTTGCATTACCCTTTAAGGCGGTAGTCTGGTCTAGAGCGAGATTTTTCACGTCATTTCTAATGTGCAATAATTTTTAAATCGTTGAAGTTGTCTTGATGAAAATTTACACGTGCATTTATTGATCCTTAGAGAATACTTGTACGATAAAAAAAAAAATTATCTTAAATATTTTCATGTAGTTTTTGCCTTGTTGCAACATGGTGCGCCGAAAGCCGCCTCAATCGGCGCCCACTCTGGACGATGTTGTATGCATCTGAAAAAAAAAAAATATATATATTCTCAATCTGTATGAGTATTCTGAGCACTGGTAGCAGAATTGGTACTTAAAAATAATTTTTGACAAAATGGCGGTCTGTTAAACTCTCATTAATGATATTTCATACATTTTCGGGTATTCGACGAGTTATAAAATGTCGGCAAAATTATTGTTCGACTCAATTCTGCTACCAGTCCTCAGAAACAGGCTAGTTAAGGTACGTGCAAAATTTGAGCTCGATCGGTCCATTAGTTATCGAGATATCGTGGGCGCCGATTTGAAAAACATAGTTCTGAGATAAACGCGCTCAAAGAGTTACTTCCCGACCGCGCTACCTGAGCGCGCGGCTTGCTTAGAATTTTTATTTCTCGGCTAATTTTTGAAATATCAATAAACGGTTTTCAGGAGCGTATGAAGAAAGGTCTAAGGAATAAGAAAATGGAAAAAGAAAAATCGATTTTTTCAAATTTCTAGACCAGACTACCGCGTTAATTCGAAGTTTGCTCATTCTCGATATCAATCATCATTTTTCAATTTATTAATTATTCAATTTTTCGAATTGAAAAAGGAGAAAAAAATGTCAACGGTCGTAGGTGGTTAGACACTTATCCAAATGTCATTTCACGCGTTCTACCATGAATATCTCGGGAAAGAAATTTTTTTTTTTTGCTAAACCAAAGTTTCCTTTACGACGAGATAATGCAACGATAACAAAAGTAACTTTGTAGATTATTCGAACGTTTGTAAATTTGTTATTATTCCAAACAAACGAGACGCGAGAGATTCTGACGCGTCATTGAAAGATCCAATCTCGCTCGTTCACGGCTGTATAAGCAGCTTTTCACGAACGCGTGTTTTCGCAACATACCCTTCAAAAACCTTTAGCTTTTTTTTACCCTCTCTTTTGCCCTCCACCAAGCCCCGGGCATGTGGCCCTCGGGTGTAAAATTCCCACAGCATCCCGTCGTTATGCAACTCTCTGTGTGTTACTTCGCGCCCCCCTCCTCGGCCCTCGATCGAAAATAGAGCGTCGGCAAACACAGAGAGGGACTACTGTCTTGTCTGATCTTTACCAGCTGCAACTACTGCTCCACTCTCGTGGTCGGGCATACTCCTGTTCTCTCCCTCGTGCGAGTTTTCTCTTCTCGGAATACGAGATGGACCACAAACACGTGCTGCTCCCTTCTCTGTGACAAACTGACGCAAAAATATATTCGTGAAAATGTCCCCCCCTCCACGCCGGTGTAGTGGCTGCGCGCGTGTTTCTCTCGTTCCGTAAAAGAAGAACACGCGCGCTCGGTGAGCTCTCAGAGAGACATCGTCGTCTCAAAGACACGAGATTGACAAGTTCAGTGCAGAGCTTCCGGTGTCAAATAAAACTTGAGTTCGTTCTACGTCTCTGTATAGTGTTCCGAAAAGTTTTGACCTGAATTTCCGAACGAAGTAATTCGTGTACGTTGAGCATGAATCATCGCTATCAAATTTCCTTTCACTTCGTTGCGTCATTCTACTGTCAGAATTTTTCATTCAATGTCAATCTCGTTACTTAGATTTTTCGTTAGATTAGCTATTGAAACATTGATATTGGATAATAATGATGAATTTTTGGAAAAATCGAAAACAGATAAATGAACATTGAGCTTTGAGCAAATAATGTTTTCATAACTATTCCGAAATGAAACCTGAATTAATGACGAATCTGTCGATCAAATTTTTTCCTCAATAAAGATTGCTTAAACTATTTTTAAATTCTCGTTTCATTGGTCAATGTTAGGCCGATGTGTTTGTCCGATGAGAGACGGGAAAACAAAACGCGTGGGTGAATTCTCCTGGCAGCGATATCAGCCTCTGGTATATAAGCTCGTTGAGTCTGAAAACAGACGCGTTAACCGATATCCCGGAAGTACAATCTCTGTCTCCCTTTTTCTTCTCTATCTCACGTGAATTCGCGAAGGTTATAGTTGTATATTGGCCGGAGTTGGTCGCCAAAAATTCGCCAAAACTACGTCGACGTTTAAAGGCTTTGTCGTCTCGGAAAAATTCAAATTTTATACAATCACACGAGTTTTATTACGACAATTCGTTGATAATTTGTTGACAATTGAAAAATTACATTTGTGAAATTGTCAATTTGGTATTTGGTGCAGAAAAAAAAAAATTATAAATTGTCAAATTTCACAAAATATCATGTGAAACTTAATAAAATTCCGATTTTCTCTGTCAATGAATTTTCAATGTCAGTGAATGGCGGACGATGCAATTGAAATAGCTGGAGTTCTATTAACACCCTCGCCGAGCCGAGAAAAAAGATTTTGTCTTTATGTATTTTTTATAGATCTTTTACGTATTTTTCGATTAATAGAGCTTTGAAATACGCTTTGCACTGACTGGCGCGCCAACTGTTGAACGGGAGACAGTTTTATTCAGTTTCTGATATAGTAAATACAACTAATACTCAGTCAAAACAAAGGTGTCTGTATCGACACAGATTTTTCGCACTTTTCCTGTGTCCATGACAAATGCGATACAGGGTAGTTAAGGGAGGAAATAGGATTAGAACAGCGTTTTCTCAATGATTTTCATGAATTTTTTTATAGTATAAAAAATGAATATAATTGATTGAAACTTTGTGAATATTATATACATATATTTAAGTATATACTATAAAATTTTTGAAGAATTTCCTTGAAAAACACCGAAGATATTAGCGACCCCATGTTGCAGGTCACAATCGGACTCAGCATTTTGCGTACATTCTGGAAGCCGCAATTTTCATCTGAAATCAAACGAGGTTGGAATTTACTTTGATTATATGTCTCTCTTCTATATGAACCTAAATGCTATCAAAAAAATAGAAAATTGAATTTTTTACAGGGGTCAAAACAATAAAGCATGATTTTTTGCCATTTTTTACAACTTTATTTGCAAAAAAAATTATTTTAAATAATGATAATATTCCGATTTTAGGTTCATACAGAGCGCAATACTATGAAGAAAGTAACTGCCAATTTTCAAAACGATTGGTTGAAAACTTTTCAAACTAGCGTCTACGCAAGTTAAAAAAAAATCGTTTTCAGAAAAACGCGTTTGAAAAAATAGTGACCGCTCGGTTATACACGTGGCGCGCTCGGGGCCTGAAGGAGAGCTACTCACTTTAATGGCTTATAACAATAGAACGAGTCGGAATTTTCATTAAAATTTTTGGGAACATATTTTTCAATAGTTTTACTAACAATTTATGAAATAAAAAAAATATCGATTTTTTGAACCGTCTAACCCTATTTCCCCCCTTAAGACGTGTGGTGGGTGCGATTGAAGTTAGTTAGCTCATTGGAGTGTGGGTAGGGAGTGATAAGGGGAAAAATGGAAAAAAAAAAGGAATTTGGGCGGGGGTCATACGTAAAAATCAAATGGGGGAAAACTTTGGAACAATGAAAAAATTTAATTAAAGCTTTGAAATAGCCTCTGTGCCACTGTTTATGAGATTTCACGAATTATTAAATTTTTTGTTCTCATCAAAGCCGTAATTCACTTGATCAACTCAATCCTGTATTTTGACCGTAGTAGAGAGAAACTTTTGGTAGCATTGGTGATAAATCTATAAAGCACCGAACGTCGGGAGAATGGCAGACAAACAGGGGGTACAAAGTACGAACGAGGGACAATAAAATGGCAAGAATGGCATTCGTCCTCGTTTGTGTTGAGTTTGCGTGGGCGGCGAGGGGGACAGAGATCGCGCGAGATGGTTGTAAAATAAATAAGGGATGAACGAAGATGAAAAATGGGGGAGAGGGAGAGAGAGAAATCGAAAACAGTGAAACGGTCATAGATATGTGGAGCATTCCATGCCAAATCGACAGGATCATGATTATCATAATTTTGTTACGTATTCCGAATTGAGTCACGAAGACTCCATAGAAATTTTTCAGATATTTCCGAAATGAAGAAAATCAAGATACATTTTTTCGTTGATTCTTTTCAATATTTTCATTATTTGATACCGAAGACTACTGAACGAGATCTCGTAGCAATTCTTTTTCTCACACAAAATACTTTTTGAAATATCGAATAATTAACGTATCGACGTAATAAAAAATAAATAAAAAACCTATCGGAGGGTCACGATCCTTCTAATTTGGCTTGGAATGCCTCGTATTTCTATGTATATATGTAGAGTATGAGAGGGACGAAAACAATGTTTGCCGATGGAGAAATTAAACCGTGGCTTGTGTCAATATCGCGTCGACTTTCGCTTTACTATTTTCACCACAGCCATTGCCGCATATCTCTCTCTTTCTCTCTTTTTTTTCTTCTCTCCCAGTCCTGTACTTTGTCATTTCGCTCACACTCATATAATCTCCCCTCTATTTTCTCACCGTCCGCGTGGTTGAAAGTCTCTCTCTCTCTTTCTCTCTCTCTGTGTTCGTCTCGTCTCGCACTGGCTTTGTATTTCACGAAACGGGAGAGCCCGCGGATTTCCCGCTATTCCATCTCGCCTTCGTAATTCCGATGAAATGTCTCGTTGCTCTCCCAACCCTCCGTCCTCCTCCCACAACGCCGTGTACACGCGTTTCAAGCAACTTCTCGTTCTGTTATCTCCAATTCTCTTCCTCTTTCTCTTCTCGATTTATGTACATATATATTGTACGTATGCATATAAATACATATATATGCTTAAGTGGATGTGTATATACATATATATGTAGTAAGTAGTGTTAAGGGTAGAAAATTCACGCTGAAGTTGACGTTACTATCGGGAAATAGAGGAAATGGAATATTATTCGTCGCACTGTGCTCGGATATCGAGGAAAGGGAGGTGCAGTTTTGACGCGAGAGAAATATGGAATGGGGGGGGGGGGGGGGGGGGTTATGCGGAGACACGCTTTATTTCAGTAATGAACGTGACGTAATTGTTATGACAGGATAATTAATTGCAATTTGAGAATAACGAGTGTCCAGATTTATCCCTTACCAACTGAATTTGTGATTATCAATTTGTGAAATTAGTGATTTTTCAGTTTTCCAATATATTAAAACTTCTCGATATATAAAATAAAAATTGCGCGTAGCAATTTTTTTCTTTTAAGGTAGTATTCTGGTAACTTAAGCCGATTATCATGTCTTTTTTGGAGGGCGTTTTTTTGTAGGAAAATAAAAATGAATCGTTTTGGATATTTAGGATGTTTTTATTTACATATTAAAGATACAAAAAAAAATTTTTTTGAAAAAATTTATTAGTTTATTATTTTTATTATTGATCGAAGTTAGCACCTCGAAAAAAAAGCGCGTGGGTGGCCCCGGTGATTTTGGCTCTTGATGTTATCTGAAATAAAAAATTCTTGATAATTCTTAATCTATAGACATGTCATTCTGGTCTTGTTTTTTTTTTCCAAACTTTGGAAAAAAAGTTTTTTTTTTCCAAATTCCGCCATTTTTTTATTTATCCATGAAATTTAGTAATAGCCTGACGGAGGGGGGTTTTTTTTTTCAAAAATAAAGAAATTACAGTATTTCAAACTTTAGTATGCAATTATTAAAAAAAAATTAGTCTTTAATAATTTATACAAAATTGTCCAACCATAAAATTAAAAAAACCTCTCGTCAGAGTATAGAGAAAATAATTATCAAGATTAAAAAAAAAAGTTAATAAAATATTAAAAATTGACTGAGTTATCGCGCTGACACTGTCGGAAAACATAGTTTCAAGAAAAATGCGTTTAAAGTTTTTAGTGGGCACAAAGTGAACCCGATGTCCGGTCACATTTATTGCTATAACTTTGTAACGGAGTGAATTTTTCTTAAAAGTTTTTTTTTCAAGTTAAAAGTATAAAGAATAAAAACCTGTAAAAAAAATCGATATTTTTTAATTTCAGGGTTATGTGAGCCCTTAAGGGATTTATTGAGGGTGTATAAACCCTTTGAACGTATAGTCATACTGGGAAAAATTTAGGGGACGCAAAAAATCTCAAACGAAATCCAAACATTCTTTTTACCGTGTACAATTCCTTGAAAAAATTCTATTCGAATTGGGAAACACGAGGGCCACAAGCAGACCATCAGGAATCGGTGGAATCCGCCATATATTTAAAAAAAATGATATAAAATTACGATTCGTTGAACAATTAATATTATGGACGGGCGAATTTTCCAATGCCTGTTCGTAATTATTTTTACTTAGCTAATTGAGTCGGGGGAATTTTTTTTCTTCCATACCTCTCTCATATATTCTCGTCACTCGACGACATTTTGCAGTCCTTTGGTACACCTGCCCTTTCTCGTTTAGCGACGAAAATCAGCAACCGAGACAGCTCTTTTTAACTCTCTCTCTCTCTCTTTCTCGTTACAAACACAAGCACGTTTCTCGTTCCCTTTCACCCACCAGAGTGAAACGGACTTGCGCTCTCGGTCCTTAAAACGAACGAGAGTCGCTGTACCGAAGTCACACCGCCGATGGGAAGGGATGATATCAGGTGTAGGGGGATGAAAAGACGCAAGCGCGTCCCGAGAAAACTTCTCCTCTCACCACCCTCGCAAAGACGAGAACCATCATCCCCTCCCCCCTCATTTTTTTAACCCCTCTTTAAGCTTCGCAATATTTTCATCCCTATCGCGCTCGTTGGATTATTTACCAATGGAGATAAGGATTAATTGATCTAATTCGAGAATTTCATCGATCAATTCGTCAAAAACTATCTCCGGTTCATTCTCTCTGTGTATTACACAGTGGTGGAAATTGGAAATGAGAAATACGATTAAGAATAATATTAAAAATGAATATATCCATGCAACGAATATGAAAGTAAATAAGAAAGAAAAAACAATCAATCTACTCCGTTTCGTTTTCAACTTTTATTTCTCTCTTTTATCTTTTAACCTCTGGAACAATCATCAATAATTGACAATGAACAATCATTAATATTGACAATGACAAATTATCTCACGGCCTGCATTTTTTCCCGCTTCAACAATTTTAAGTTATTTATATTTTAGTTTTTCAAGCGCATTCATTAATAATTGTCACCGACAACTAATAAAATATTTTCCAAACTTTATAATTCCCACGTTAATCGGATAAAAGGGCTTCGAGGGGCTGAGTGCACGGCCCGTCATACCCCTAAACGAGGTCAAGCTTCACTACGTTGCTTGGGACGATTAAAAAAAAAAAAAAAAAAAAAAAGAAAAATGACAAAAAATATAATACCACGCGATTAATTTAACATAATTAAAAGTACGCCCGAGTTCAGACCCCGCTTTCCCGTCCAGCACAGCTCTAATCCGGTCCGACAAATTTAATTTTCGGTTAGCTCGTAACCCTCGAGAGAGATCCGCGAACGTGTGTGTGTGTGTAAGCGCGTGTATGTGGGTGCTTGGATCGGACGGAACGACGACGACGACGACGACGACGACCAAGTCTGCTCGTGGTATTAGTCAACCGTGTCTGACCGCAACGTGCACTACGTACAGCGCTGCCTTTACACACTGTTCTCGAGCTGTTTCTGGCATGTATTCGTTCTCACTAGCCCTCAAAATTCATTGCTCTGCACTCTCTCGTAGATGAAATGAAAATTACACGTTTTTTTTATAAATATGACAAAGCCGGAAACTCCTCGCTAAAAAAATAGAATTGGTAAAAAATGTTTGCTCGAATTTTTCGTGCTTTATTTTACATTTTTTTTTTTTTTTTCAATTAACTTTCAGAATTAACGCGAGTGCGAAACACTCTAAGCTTTTGGTATGTTTCGAGTATCAATTTTGAAGAATCGTTAATCGATTGCGACTATTTGCACCCTCGAACTTTCATGCAACTAAAAAAACTTCAAAATGTTTCGTTTTTTTTGTTTGTAGTTTCACAAGGAATATATTTAGGAAAAAATTCTTAAAAATCGACGATTCGACTTTAATAATTTGCGAAAAACAAAAAAAAAATCGTAGCTCAACGAATCAAAGGGTTTAGAATCAACGCGAGTGCGGAACAATCTAAGCTTTTGGTATGTTTCGAGTATCAATTTTGAAGAATCGTTAATCGATTGCGACTATTTGCACCCTCGAACTTTCATGCAACTAAAAAAACTTCAAAATGTTTCGTTTTTTTTGTTTGTAGTTTCACAAGGAATATAATTAGGAAAAAATTCTTAAAAATCGACGAATCGACTTTAATAATTTGCGAAAAACAAAAAAAAAATCGTAGCTCAACGAATCAAAGGGTATTTTAAATATTGTACAGTTACGAAGTGCAATGAGCATAGAACTGGAGTTGCAGCCGAGTCGGAAAGAAACATTACAGCAATTTTAGTAAATCTATTATAATTTTTTTGTCAAAATGTAACAACATTTTTAATTTTCTATATTTCGTTTTTTTTAATTCAATTTAATTCGCTAGAAATTCTTCTTTTTTTTTGGGACAATTAAAATTTCATTAAAAATGATAAAAAAAATTGTCGAATACATTTTATCCTATATATTCAAACAAATATTCGATTAATAAACCGACTTTAAAAATATGTGAAAAAACAAAAAAAAAATCGTAGCTCAACGAATCAAACGATATTTTAAATATCGACCGGTCGCGAAGTGCAATGAGCGTAAAACTGGAATTGCAGCCAAGTCGAAAAGAACCATCACAGCAATTTTAGTAAACCCATTATAATTTTTTTTGTCAAAATGTAACATTTTTAATTTTTTATATTTCGTTTTTTTTAATTCAATTTAATTCGCTAGAAATTCTTGTTTTTTTTCTGGGACACTCAAAATTCCATTGAAAGTGATTAAAAAAAATAGTCAAATACATTTTATCCTGTACATTCAAAAAAAAATTCCCACGAAACAAATTAATTTTTGCGCGTTATTGTATATACACTGGGCGGCGAGAAAATTTGCATCAGCGGTGAACTGCGTGCGAGCGATAACACATTTTCGTCTCGCGGTTGTTACCCTCACGAGCTAAGGGAAAACGGGGGGGGGGCATACCTCTGTCTCTCGCATCCTCGCATCATTTTCCTCAACGGGATTCTCGAGAGTCTTTCGCGTTACTCGTCTATACCATATACCCTCGTTTCGTTCGTTCGCTTTTATACTATATCCTCGCGTTATATACGTTAAAATATAGCGCGTATCGCGAATGGGTCGATAACGCGCGAGTAACGCGCGCGTTCGTGGCACCACAACCGGCGATGCCACGCGCTCTGTGTTCGGGGCGAATCACCTCTCTATATATACGGACCAGTTCACCCAAAATTGGACGACATTTTATCAATGAAATTTTTCCAAGAAACATCCGAATTCTTCAAACTCAACGAAGCGAAGATAAAACTTTCTTCGTTATGTTTTTCACGGCTACCGTTTACGAATTTAAAAAAAGCTCTTGGAAAACGCTCTTAATAAAAAAAAAAAAAAAATCATTCTATCTCACGTTGAATCGCCCGTAGTAAGCGATCTCTCGTCTCGTTAATTCGTAATCCCTCACTCCGGGAAACCCAAGCAACCATCATCAACCTCTACCGACGAACCAATCAACCATGTAACCACCACACGAGAATCCCCGTCGCACATCGTCACACATCATCCCCCTTGGTCTCTGCTATAACCGCGTATAACCACATCGAGCCGCCTCTCAACCGACTAAACAAATCATTTGCAACACCGCGTTTTTTCGTTAGATTATCTGCGATTATGAAACTCGGTGAAGTTCTTTAAGCGGGGGAAATAGGGTTAGGACAGCATTTTTTTTTAGTCATTTTCATGAATTTTTTCGACAAGAAAGGAATGTATATAATTTATTGAAACTTTGAGAACATTTTATACATATATTCAAATGAATATCGTAATTTTTTAAAAGTATTTCATTCGTAAATATGGGCCGCCACCCCATCGGAGGTCACCATCAGACGTGCTGTTCGCGTACATTCTGGAGGCCACAGTTTTCATCTGAAATCAATAGGGTTTCAAATTTGCTTTAAGGACATGTCTTTCTCCTATATGAACCTAACTTCCCGCCCAAAAATTGAAAATTCCATTTTTTGGAGGTGTTTAAACAATAGAGCACAATTTTTAAAACTACGCTCTTTTGTTTAAACACCTGTAAAAAATGCAATTTTCAATTTTTTGTGGGGCAGCTAGGTTCATATAGAAGAAAGACAAGTCCTTAAAGCAAATTTGAAACCCTATTGACTTCAGACGAAAACTGTGGCCTTCAGAATGTACGCGAACAGCTACGTCTGATGGTGATCTCCGATGGGGTGGCGGCCCATATTTACGAAGGAAATACTTTTAAAAAATTACGATATTTATTTAAATATATGTATAAATGTTCTCAAAGTTTCAATAAATTATATACATTCCTTTCTTGTCAAAAAAATTCATGAAAATGACTAAAGAAAACGCTGTCCTAACTCTATTTCGCCCCTTAAGGTCGTAGTCTGGTAACTTAAGGTCGTAGTCTGGTCTAGAGCGAGATTTTTGACGTCATTTCTAATGTGCAATAACGTCTAACCCGTTGATGTTATCTTGATGAAAATTTACACGTGCATTTATTGATCCTTAGAGGATACTTGTGCATTAAAAAAAAAATTATTTTAAATATTTTCATGTAGTTTTTTGCCTTGTTGCAACATGGTGCGCCGAAATCGGCGCCCACTCTGGACGATGTTGTATGCTCCTGAAAAAAAAAATATATATATTCTCAATCTGTATGAGTATTCTGAGCACTGGTAGCAGAATTGGTACTTAAAAATTTTTTTTACAGAGTCGATCAATAATTTTGCCGACATTTTATAACTCGTCGAATACCCGAAAATGTATGAAATATCATTAATGAAAGTTCAACAGGCCGCCATTTTGTCGAAAATTTTTTTTAGGTACCAATTCTGCTACCAGTGTTCAGAATACTCATACAGATTCAGAATATATATATATATATATATATATATATATATATATTTCAGATGCATACAACATCGTCCAGAGTGGGCGCCGATTTCGGTGCACCATGTTGCAACAAGGCGAAAAACTACATGAAAATATTTAAAATAATTTTTTTTTTAATGTACAAGTATTTCTCTAAGGATCAATAAATGCACGTGTAAATTTTCATCAAGACAACTTCAACGGTTTAAACGTTATTGCACATTAGAAATGACGTCAAAAATCTCGCTCTAGACCAGACTACGGTCTTAAGCCGATTTTCATGTCTTTTTTGGAGGGCGTTTTTTTTAGGAAAATGAAAATGAATCGTTTTGGATATTTAGGATGTTTTTATTTACATATTAATGGTACAAAAAAAATATTTTTTGGAAAAATTTAATAGTTTAATAGTTTCCAAACGGCGGACTTTGGAAAAAAAAGTTTTTTTCCAAAGTCCGCCGTTTTGTTATTTATCCATGAAATTTAACTCTAAAATGACGGACTTTGGAAAAAAAACGTTTTTTTCCAAAGTCCGCCATTTTGTTATTTATCCATGAAATTTAACTTCAGTCGTTCCGACCAGAATGACATGTCTATAGATTAAGAATTATCAAGAATTTTTTATTTCAGATAACATCAAGAGCCAAAATCACCGGGGCCACCCACGCGCTTTTTTTCGCGGTGCCAACTTCGATCGATAACAATAATGATAAGAATAAACTATTAAATTTGTTCAAAAAAATTTTTTTTCGTATCTTTAATATGTAAATAAAAACATCCTAGATATCCAAAACGATTCATTTTTATTTTCCTACAAAAAAACGCCCTCCAAAAAAGACATGAAAATCGGCTTAAGTTACCAGACTACTATCTTAAAATAAGTCACGAACTTTTCACTCGTATCGCTCGGACCTGACGATGTGGTTTTGCTGAAAATGTTGTTTATAACCGGAAGTAATCGATTTAACGTTAGACATACAAGCAAATAAGGGTGTATCCTACATAATCGTACAACAATAACGATAATAATAATTTCTTTATAATAATAGTGCAGTATTTATTGAGCCATTCTTGCTCTTTGGAGTGAAAAAATCATAATCTTTCTTTTTCAAATGTTGTTTATAACCGGAAGTAATCGATTTAACGTTAGACTTACAAGCGAATAAGGGTGTATCCTACATAATCGTACAACATTAACGATAGTATTAATTCCTTTATAACAATAGTGCAGTGTTTATTGAGCCATTCTTGCTCTTTAGAGTGAAAAAATCATAATCTTTCATTTCCATTGTCTTTCGTAAATGCTCTTTCTTTTGTACTTCACAATGAAGAACAATTCTTCATTATCGCATGAATAGAATTATAATTATTTATCGAAATATTGTGAAAAAAAAAAAAAACAAATTGTTTTCCATAAGCAGTGAAAGTTTCACGCGTGAGCTCGTCGATTGTTTCCTGTATGGCGCGTGCGCATCTTTTTCCTTCGCACACGAAATATAAATGTATTGCGGGGAATATGCGCAGCCTCCGTTACCGCTCCACGGCTGATTAACAGGTTGTCGTTCGCTCGACGTGTATATACGCTTTCGTTACTATTCTATGTACACAAAGATCTATCTATGTATACAGTTGGATACGCGCACGCTGCATTAGTAATAGTATACATAGAGAATCGGAAAGCTCACTGCCTGGCTCTTTCCACAACCGCGCTCGTCGTATTCTATCCCAAACTCGGCATCCCTCGTAGTATTCGCCACCGCTTCCACTCCCTCGGTCCTCCGCGCCCCGCTTTCTCTCTCTCTCTTCTCCGCCGCCTTCTCCTCCACCTCCTCACACCGCCATCATTCGCCGCTCGCCGTTTCCTGGCCTCTGGTGAGCGCGTCTCTCTCCAGTCGTCGACGGACGCCACGGCGAAACGGTGGAACGCGTTACGCGCGCGCGCGCGCTCCCTAAAACCCGGTGGCTGTGCAACGGCGTCGTCGTCGACGTCGTCGTTCCTCTTCTTTTTTCCTCTTCTTTTTTTCTCTCTTTACCCGACGCGCGCGCGCGAGAGAGGAAGAGAGAGCGCGTGCTTTGATCTCGCGCGTGAGAGGAGGAGAGAGAGAAAGTGAGAGATGATCCTTATTATCGATGAGAGAAAGAAAAATAAGGGATGAAAAATACAAATGGCGTTAAAGGAAATAAGTAAGGACGTAAATCTTACAATTCGATCGCCATCGCAACCGTCGATTGTCGTATTCAAAGATACATGTACGACGAGATAAGCGGAAGAGTTGTAAAACAGGGATGGGGGAGGAAATTTAAAAACGACGAAGAATAACAAATAAGGGTGGAAAAATGTAAATATTTCATCTATTCAGACCGGAGTGCGTGGGTGATTTTCGATAGACGCGAATTAAAGAAAAAAAACAAACAAAATGGTGACAATGACGAATTATCTTTCGTTATGATTGATTTTTTTTTTTGGTTTTTTTTTAGTGCTGTGATTCGTTTATTCCTCGGTGTATCGTCAACGAGACGCACACGCACACACTTCCGGTTAGAGATTACGCGTCTGCCGTATCGAGGGTGAAAAAAAAAATCTATATTCCTCCATATATATATGTAACATATTTATTTATCTATACATGTATATGTATATAAACGTAAATATATATAAAAGTTGTGCCACAAGAGGGGTTGATTTTGGGCTTCGGCCCCGAGGAGAAGGATACCTTTGCCTCGAGCATTCTTCTATTTCGAGAATATACGAAAAGCTCGTGAGACGACCCACTCGCTCGTCGTCTCGTGTCCCCGTTGTCGATCCGACCGTGCCCATCTCACGGACCGCTAAGAATTGGCTCGCGATCTCTCGAGGACGTTACCGATCGTTTCTTCACGGTCTACTGGCCTAACGAGGGGAAAAAAAAACTATATATATTTGTACGTGTGTCAGACTCTTCGCGTCTCAATCGCCTCTGGCTATCATTGTTTTTCCATCCCTCCTTCTCGCCGAGAGAGTCTCGGAAGACGAAAAGAGCAAAAGAGACCGAGAAATTTTCGTCTCATGATCTCCCGCACCCCGCGAGACACGAGATCACAACGAGACCGCTCGAACGCACATTCATATGTGTTCAACACGAGAGGAGATCGAGATGAAGATCAAGACTCGCCGCGCTCCGTAAGGACATGAGACTGTTCGGAAGAAAAGGAAAAAAAAAACAAAACCTTACCCCGGTTATGTCCGACCGGACGTAATGGGAAGATTCGCGAAACTCGACAATGAGATTACACGAGAGAGTTTCGACCTTTAAACGATAATGAAAAAAAAAAAAAACAAAACAAACTCATGGCAATGACACGTTTTATTGTAACGGTTCGATAAGACGAAAACTTTTAGGGATATAATTCTAGTGAATGTTCATATAATATATATACAGTATAATATAATGATTTTAATCGAATAAAACAGACGTTCCAGTGGTGACAGAGATTGAACTCTTGTGGGAGAGGCAAATAGAAGAAAAAAATAAGAACGAGACGGAATATAAATCGGTATTGGAATGATTGTTTTTTGTTCTCGTCTTACGTTCGTGATCTTGGGAATAATCTTCGATAAGAGACGAATATTTTAACTAACAATCTATGTATATATATATATATATATATATATATGTTGACAAATATATGTGTATATGTATATATATGTAATTAGTACGTGTTAATTATGAAAACGTTGAGGTTAATCGAATGAGAAACGAATGGGTTAAAGAAAAAAAAAGTAGAGTTGACATATCAAACGGTATCTTGACGGTGTTGAACGTCGAGACGGGCAGCCCGTTAATAATTTACGTTAATTACATGCCTCTTGGAACGTCGCGATATCGTGAAAAATCGATTTAACGGCGAGAGAGAGAAAGAGAGAGAGAGAGGGAAAGTTCATCGAAAGTTTTAAAACGAGGCTTTTCAGTGTTTCACGTATTTTACGAAAGCCCGAAACATTAGTGCCCCACGGGAAAATGAAGAGATTCTCTTCTTTCTTCATCTCAAGGTAAGATTTTTTTCTTTTTTTCTCTCATCAACCCTCTTAGCCTCCCTCGAAGTCTGGACCAGCGATATCTTAAGCAAAAAAATTAATAAATGAAAGAATTAAGGTAGTAGTCTGGTAACTTAAGCCGATTTTCATGTCTTTTTTGGAGGGCGTTTTTTTGTAGGAAAATAAAAATCGATCGTTTTGGATATTTAGGATGTTTTTGTTTACATATTAAAGACACAAAAAAAAAGTTGTTTGAAAAAATTTAATAGTTTATTATTATTATTATTATTGGTTGAAGTTGGCACCTCGAAAAAAAACGCGGGTGGGTGGCCCCGGTGATTTTGGCTCTTGTTGTTATCTGAAATAAAAAATTCTTGATAATCCTTAATCTATAGACATGTCATTCTGGTCGGAACTACTGAAGTTAAACTTCATGGATAAATAACAAAATGGCGGACTTTGGAAAAAAAATTTTTTTTTAAAGTGGAAAAAAAACTTTTTGTTCCAAAGTGGAATAAAAAGTTTTTTTTTCCAAAGTCCGCCATTTTGTTATTTATCCATAATATATTTTATTATTTATCCATAGTAAATAACAAAATGGCGGACTTTGGAAAAAAAAGTTTTTTTTTCCAAAGTCCGCCATTTCGTTATTTGTCCATGAAATTTAACTTCAGTAGTTCCGACCAGAATGACATGTCTATAGATTAAGAATTATCAAGAATTTTTGATTTCAGATAACATCAAGAGCCAAAATCACCGGGGCCACCCACGCGCTTTTTTTTTTTCGAGGTGCCAACTTCGATCAATAATAATAATAATAATAAACTATTAAATTTATAAACAAATTTTTTTTTTTGTATCTTTAATATGTAAATAAAAACATCCTAAATATCCAAAACGATTCATTTTTACTTTCCTACAAAAAAACGGCCTCCAAAAAATTCATGAAAATCGGCTTAAGTTACCAGACTACTACATTAAAGAGAAAAAAAAAACGAACGATCCACGATCCTTATTCCATATCGTGAAACATTAAATGTAAAGACTAACATTTTTTTTAGTTATTGAACGATATAAGTGTGTACTGAACAATTGATCGTTTTTTTTTTCTTCTGATTATTCGATGACAACATAAAATTTTTATTTTATTGAAAATAATTTTTTTTCAAATAGGTTACAGTCAAATACTGCGTTTTCATTTAATGTTTTTCCGAAGGAACTATGAAGGACTATGAAAAATGTAAAATTGAAAAAGACTAAAAAATGATAAGAAATTTTTTATTTTGATAAATCATGATATAAACTTGATTTGGCTTTCTTCCTTCGGAATTTGATCATAGGGGTGGAAAAATAAATCGAGAAAATCTGAATTTTCTCTTCGTTCGCAATCTTGTTCGCGTAATTTATAACTCGTTAAGATAGTGAGAATATGTATTACGCGCAGTGAGAAGAGACGTAGAGAGAGAGAGACAGAGTGAGAGGTAAAGTGAAGAAGGAGAACACTCTCGTCGTTTCTCCCTTCGCGTTATACCAGTTAACTCGCATCTCCTGCACAAAATCGTCGAGTTTACCTCGTAAAGGAAACGATATACTCGGGGCGAGCTAGAGCGAAGCATTACCGCATCGAGCGCGTGCTCGGTAATTGCAATATATAATATATATATATATATATATATATATATATATATATATATGGGTATATATTTGATACTGTAACGCACCTCGTACATTACAAATTGCTATTGCAGCCTTCTCTTCTCACAGGGCTATAATCTCGATTCTCCCTTTACTCCCACACGTGCCCAGCATCTCTCTATATTTGTTGCGGGACAACGATATACAACGAGTTCGAGGCTACAAATCTCTTTATAATTCAGTGTTCGCCTCCCCTCTACGCCTCATCGTTGGCCGGCACGATTTTGTCGATAGGTGTGCGGTCATTTGTTAATTCAAAATGATTAAAAAAAAAAAAAATCTCACTCAAGGTTTCTTACGAATGTTATCCGTGAGAAATATTTTCATTATTATATCTTTATCGAGATCCTGATGAATTTATCATAATTATTCAATTCTCATAAAGTGTATTATTTACAAAAATTTCATCTCGATCTCACTCGTTTTATTTTCGTCCTCGCACTCGTTATCCATTTCAACGAGATAACGAGTGTATTTTTTCGTTTATATTTCACGATTCTCAAGCTTTTACACATTGGAAAATATTGAAAATTGCATTCCATACTTCACGAACGCTGCGCATCCTTCGTTCTCCCATCGAAATAGGCAGAAAGAGAGAGAGAGAGAGAGAGAGAAAGAGAGAGAGAGAGAGAGAGTGAGAGAGATATTGAGAGTTGAACGTCGAGTTAGCAACTGGAAAAACAGGCTTCTGTGTACTTTTCCGGGCGGAATGTTTTTCAAAGTAACGTTTGGTTTGCGGCTCTTGCCCTCTCCCCTCTCGCCATCTCTATCATCGTACTCGCAGCGTTTTCTACGTTCGAGCGAAACGAAGCGTACACAGAGTGTATATATATATATATATATATATATATATATATATAAATATATGTTTATAGCCGGTGATGTTATATATCGCTTTAGGAAAGTGCAGAAGAGCGGTCGATGGAAATGCCTTCGAAACGCAAATAATAGCGAGCCCGAGAAACCCTTAGGGAACGTTCGGTGGTCCGCGTGTATTCAGCCGGGACAGGGAGGGAGCTAGGGGTGGCAAAATTTCAGAAGGATAACGTAAATATATGGAGAAAAATGATAAAGAGAGGGAGAGAAAGAAAGTTGTGATGAGTGATGAAAAGCTTCAAGAAAAAACTAATGTAGTGTCTCTCTTGGTATTTTTAAGAAACTACCCGACTCCCTTTCACCCCTTTCTCTTCTCTTCTCTCCTCCGCCGCTTCTTCGGCTTCTTCTTTTTCAATGTCCGCTTCCCTCGGTACGAATAACGAAGAAGAGGGCACCAACGCGGAAATATTAACGTTTCTCCTGGAGATATACACTCGAGCACATGCTCACTGACACACACACACATTTTTGTACAAGAGACATTCCATGTCAATTTCTTTATTCTTGATTCGGCAGCAATGTGGAGTTTTTTGTTTTGTCAATTAAAAAATATTCTATTTGCTGCAAACATGTTGAAAGAATTAATTTCGTGATTCCCGTGCGAACGAGCATGACAATTAATTTGTCATTTTACAACTTTATCCATACTATAGCTGCTCCGGATAAGGATGGGCGGAATTCTAATGTAAAATCTTTCAAAATTTTACATTAGAATAAACTAAGTGAGGGACATGAGTACCAACCTAACGCCACAAAAAAAATCGAAAATCGAATATACGTAGCCCGCGGAAATTCAAAATTCGCGATATTTTTGAACAGACCTCGTATAAATTATTTTTGTTCTACCATGAATTTAATATTCATGGTAGAACAAAAATAATTTGTTTTTTTGGCATTGCTTCTATTGTTGGAAAATTTTTTTAATTCTTTTTTTTTTATTAAAATGGAATTTACGGTGGCTAAGCTGATATATCCAATATGTGTTACAATTGAAATTCCATGTCAATTTGGTTATTCTTGATTCGGCAGCAATGTGGAGTTTTTTGTTTTGTCAATTAAAAAATATTCTATTTGCTACAAACATGTGAAAGAATAAATTTCGTGATTCCCGTGCAAGCGTGACAATTAATTTGTCATATTATAACTTTATCCAAACTATAGTTGCTTCGGATAAGGATGGGCGGAATTCTAATGTAAAATCTTTCAAAATTTTCTCAATATAAATTATTTTTGTTCTACCATGAATATTAATGTTTCTTTGGCATTGCTTCTATTGTTAGAAAATTTTTTTAATTAATTTTTTTCATTAAAATGGAATTTATGGTGGCTAAGCTGATATATCCCATATGTGTTACAATTGACCTTCCATGTCAATTTGGTTATTTTTTATTCGGCAGCAATGTAGAGTTTTTTTTTGTCAATTAAAAAATATTCTATTTGCTACAAACATTTGAAAGTATTAATTTCGTGATTCCCGTGCGAGCATGATAATTAACTTGTCATTTTACAACTTTATCCAAACTATAGCTGCTCCGGATAAGGATGGGCGGAATTCTAATGTAAAATCTTTCAAAATTTTCTCAATACAAATTATTTTTGTTCTACCATAAATATTAATGCTTCTTTGGCATTGCTTCTATTGTTAGAAAATTTTTTTAATTAATTTTTTTCATTAAAATGGAATTTATGGTGGCTAAGCTGATATATCCCATATGTGTTACAATTGAAATTCCATGTCAATTTGGTTATTCTTGATTCGGCGGCAATGTGGAGTTTTTTTTGTCAATTAAAAAATATTCTATTTGCTACAAACATTTGAAAGAATTAATTTCGTCATTCCCGTGCGAGCATGACAATTAATTTGTCATTTTACAACTTTATCCAAACTATAGCTGCTCCGGATAAGGATGGGCGGAATTCTAATGTAAAATCTTTCAAAATTTTCTCAATACAAATTATTTTTGTTCTACCATAAATATTAATGCTTCTTTGGCATTGCTTCTATTGTTAGAAAATTTTTTTAATTAATTTTTTTCATTAAAATGGAATTTATGGTGGCTAAGCTGATATATCCCATATGTGTTACAATTGAAATTCCATGTCAATTTGGTTATTCTTGATTCGGCGGCAATGTGGAGTTTTTTTTGTCAATTAAAAAATATTCTATTTGCTACAAACATTTGAAAGAATTAATTTCGTCATTCCCGTGCGAGCATGACAATTAATTTGTCATTTTACAACTTTATCCAAACTATAGCTGCTCCAGATAAGGATGGGCGGAATTCTAATGTAAAATCTTTCAAAATTTTCTCAATATAAATTATTTTGATTCCACCATGAATATTAATGTTTCTTTGGCATTGCTCCTATTGTTAGAAAATTTGTTTAATTCATTTTTTTTATCAAAATGGAATTTACGGTGGCTAAGCTGATATATCTCATATGTGTTACAAATGCAATTTTATTCGCGTAGATCTTAGCTTTCGACGATAAATTGTATATTTATAGAGATTTTAAGTAAATTCACGCCTATATATGTGACGCGGAAACGTGAATTTCACGCCCAACATCTTTACCCTTCTCGATTTTGTCTGTGCCTCTCGCAATTCAAGTTTGTTCCCTCGTACATATACCCTCTCGTCGTATAACCCACCCTTCCCAATTTCTCACCGTCATAACACGGTTTGTACTTCGTTAGAGCAGTTATTTATTCGGCACGAGATCGTTGCATATTCCGTACGAAATATATACACCCATATGTACTCAACCATATTAATATACATATATTCCTAGTAGTGGAATATAAACACGAGACTCGAGACAAACAAAAGGGCGTAATACACAAGATTTATAAACCTAAAGTTTGCGGAGTTACTGCCTTTTGTTCGTTGAGCGAGTCGTTTTACAATTAAAAGACTGATGATTTAGTCAAATTTCGCGTGAGAAAACATCGAGCTGTGTTTCGGACGAGAACAAAAAAAAAAGACGTGAATTTTTATTCGAAAAATAAAATAAATCTTATAAAACGATTCGTTACAGTTGATTTTACAAGATTTATTTTACCCTGTAGTTATTGGGAAGCTTGCACGTTGGCAGACAACTACCGGTTTCCCGGTACACACTAAAGGGTTAATGAATAAAATAATAATAACAATAATAATGATATTGAGTAGATGAGAGATGACGGAAATAAGAGAATTCTTCGTTAACGCTTGTACGAGCAATCTCCGATGACAAATCTCCGTGTCTGTTGGCTTTTTGCCGAAGGACACGGAGTCTCTTGACATACGCGTTACCGGAAGCCAATAGTCGAGCGTCGTCACTGTCACGGTGTTTGCACATACGATGCATTGTTTGTTTGTAATTTTGATGGAAAGAAAAACGCGGTTTTTTTGCTAATGACATTTTTTGCGTTAAAAAATATAGTTATAATAAATTCCAGATATCGTAGATTTTTGTTGTTGAATTATTCGTTTATTTTCGACGCAGTGGTAACACTTGTGAAACGAAAAATAAACCCTATTTTTTATTAATTGAAGAAGGTTATTGCTTAAAAATTATAGAACTGATGACGAGAAAAAAAATAGAACTTTTACTTTAACCTCTAATACAACCCTCTAATACAAAGTTCAATCTTGCGATTTTATAAATCAATCTCGAGAGAATTGTAATATATATATATTTTTGCGAACAATTCGTCATTACGCAACGATGATGATAATTAATGTTTCGAAGAATTAGGGGATAAATATCGTGACAATATTGGACATTTCAAACATTTTTTTCCCTGTACAATATTTTTCGAACATTGTATTTTTTTTCTTTCGCTTCTTACGAGCAAAATAGTTTAGCTCGGCGAAAGTAAAAATGGATTTTAAGTGCGTAATGGCGTTAATGGAATTATCGATCATAACAATAAGAGAGCGTAAATGTACGTAAAGACTGCGGGCAAAAAAAAAAACAAACGTAGTTAAATACCGCTATCAATGCCGCAGAAATAATTCAATTTCTTTTTCCTTCGCAATTGCAAACTATAACTTTTTTTTGTTTGCTTCGCTCAATTGATTTTTCCACCCACGCGCTCTTTAGTTTATTAACGAACTTTCGGTGACGAAAGATCGTACTCGGTCTCGGAAACGATGTTGCATATGTGAACTTTCATAGCGGCCTGTAGATGCTGCGGAAATGTCGAGACAGTCAGTGCCATACTGTCGAAAAATGCGCGAGTCGAGTCCGTTGGATTCGGTGATTTTTTCATCTTTCGACCGTTTGGTCCACCGCCCGATTGACGTCGGGGCGTTGAATTTACGGCGTTCTGGAGACCTTCCTTGGAAGCGAGATGCGAGGGCTCGGACAGACGAGAGCGTAGATTTCTCTCAGCCGGCTGGGGTATTAGCTGGTATCTGTGTTCAAAATTTTGTTTCTTACTTGTCGAGGATCTTATTTACCATTTTCTTGGATACTGATTATTGTTTTTTTTTTTTTTTTTTTTTTTTTTCAATACCTCCTTTACTTTAGTATCAAAAATTAAAGGCAAATGCGATTGAAAAATCATTATTATTTTTTTAACAGCAGTTCTAATATTTTTTAATCTTACTACTATAATAAAGCTGGAGAGTTTGTTTGTATGTTTGTTCGAACGCGTTAATCTTGCGAAATAATAATCTGATTTGGAAAATTCTTTTTGCATTGGATAGTGTATTTATTCAGGAAGGCTTTGCGCCATTTAACTTTATGCTGTGACCCCAAGGACCGACGGCGGTGCGTTGAATACGGGGACGGAAATTTGACGGGGATGAAACCGCGGGGCACAGCTCGTTAACAATAATTCCGACAATGAGACGAAATATTTTATCGAAAGTTTCGTGACAAAAAGCTTGATTTCGCGAATGAAAAATCACAAGAAGAAACAATTTTGCTGTTATTCGAATTTTTCGTCTCATACCACGTCCAACAGCAACAGAGACAAATTTCTTTTTTCTCTTCTAAGCGTGTATTTCGAGATATTTATATATATATTTTTTTTCAACTGACCGTTCGTTGGTATCGTTGGAATGAATTTCCGATGGAAAGTCGAGCTTTCTCGGTGTTCTACCGGCCGATTGAGAGCCCTTTTTAGCGCTCAACGGTAGCTTATCGTTCGGTGCAATAGTATCGGCACTGCTAACTGACGCCATTGACGCTAGATCCGTCTCAGAAATCGCGGTCAGCTGCGACAGAGACCTCGACGACGATCTCAGACGACGTTTTTCATCGATTTTCGGTGAGCCACAATTGCTCGAAGCTCGACTATTTTCGTTCGAATTCTCAATCCTTGAATCATAGAATTAAAGTAAGTTGAGAATTATTTAAATGCAAGTTGGATAATAAATTGAATTGAAAAGTAAAATTTATTCTTTTTACTTACGTTTCGTTGAAAAATTATTAATTAAGGTAGTAGTCTGGTAACTTAAGCCGATTTTCATGTCTTTTTTGGAGGGCATTTTTTTGTAGGAAAATAAAAATGAATGGTTTTGAATTTTTAGGATGTTTTTATTTACATATTAAAGATACAAAAAAACATTTTTTTGAAAAAATTTAATAGATTATTATTATTATTATTATTATTATTATTATTGATCGAAGTTGGCACCTCGAAAAAAAAGCGCGTGGGTGGCCCCGGTGATTTTGGCTCTTGATGTTATCTGAAATAAAAAATTCTCGATTATTCTTAATCTATAGACATGTCATTGTAGCGGACTTTGGAAAAAAAAGTTTTTTTTTCCAAAGTTCGCCATTTTGTTATTTATCCATGAAATTTAACTTCAGTAGTTCCGACCAGAATGACATGTCTATAGATTAAGAATTATCAAGAATTTTTAATTTCAGATAACATCAAGAGCCAAAATCACCGGGGCCACCCACGCGCTTTTTTTTTCGAGGTGCCAACTTTGATCAATAATAATAATAATAATAAACTATTAAATTTTCTCAAAAAATTTTTTTTTTGTATCTTTAATATGCAAATAAAAACATCCTAAATATCCAAAGCGATTTATTTTTATTTTCCTACAAAAAAACACCCTCCAAAAAAGACATGAAAATCGGCTTAAGTCACCTGACTACTACCTTAACCATTTTTTTTTAATCGTTCATTCAATTCTTTTATAAGACGTTACATTTTCGTCAGTGAAATAATGTACTCACGAGGAGACGTCGAGAAATCCAAGATTCTTCTCGCTCGAGCATGAACGCAGTGACTTGCGACGATCGCTTTTAACTTTATTATCCTTCAGCTTGTTCCACACTTTTTTACAAAGTTCGGCTATATAAAAAAAAAAAAACGCAGCAAAACCAGACGAAATATGTTAGTTAAATTGAAATTTTTAAAATTCATCATATTCATATATTTATTTCGTGTAATATATAGATTTTTCATTCAACATAATATAGAGCTATGAAATATTCAATATATAAAAGCGTCTCGAAGATTCCAAAAATTTTTTATTATCCTTCATTTATAATTTATATATTTATAAGGTGAAATATTACGAGGGAGCTTTACGTGTAAGGCTCTTTCGTGTTGTGTGTATGTGTACAGGGATAGGACCGAGAAAGACGAAGAAGATGGAGCCCGTAAAGCCTCGAATCGCGAGCTTTTTCTCGATACACGCGTGTACGGAGTCTTTCACATAAAATGTTCACGATTTTTGTGCCGGAAAACTCAACAATTTTTCGATAAATTTCGAACTTCGGCAATGGTGATTCCGAAGAAACAAAATTATGAAAATTAAGTTCACCAAATTTTCTCTTCTCTACCCTTATCTCTGTTAATATTTTTAAAAGCGTCATTCGTTAATTAGATGACTGGATAAAAATGGAAAAAAAAAAGAATTGTTATACTTTCATGTTGAACGCCTCATATATATGTATTCTATATATACATTTATTGCAAACTTCCTTTTTCCCCACTCTCTCTCTCTCTCTATTTCTCTCTCTCTATTTCTCTCTCTCTCTCTCTCTCTCTTTCTCTCTCTCTCTCTCTCTCTCTCTCTCTCTCTTTCTCTCTCTCTCTCTCTCTCTCTCTCTCTCTCTCTCTCTCTTATAGCACGAGGAAAAAGCTCGTGTTCAGGGCAAAACCAAATTGAATGACGTCCGATATATACACACGCGAAGAGAGAGAGAGAGAGAGAGAGAGAGTGAGAGATAGAGTTCGCGGCAACGAATGAAAATCCTCCATTCGCGAGTTTTATTTTTCACCTGAACTCTCGCTATTCCTGGAGCATAAAAAAAAAAAGTTTTATGCTTCTCGGATTGTATTATATTTTTTTATTCCACCAACGAGATTCAACGGAATTCATATATGCCATTTGGATTATATATATGTGTAAAAGATTTGCGGGAAATGCGAGTGAAAAAAAAAGTACGAGAAAAAGTCTAAAAGCTCGATGAAAAAAAAAAAAGGAACACGCGAGTTTCTATTTTTTTTTATTCTTTTCACGAATCGAAAATAATTAGGAAACTGGTTTTTTTTTTTTTTTTTTTCCATCGGTAAAATCCCCCCGAGGGATATTCGAAGCGTCAGGGCGAGAGAAAAGCCTCGCAGAGATGGAGAAAAAAAAAGAGGAGGACAATACATCGCGGGGTTGACACATATATTTGTTTCGACACGCTCATTTATCAGTGATATCGGAATCCGTTATCCGCGGCTATATACATTCATCGAGATACGTGAAAATAAAACAAACATAAAATGTAAAAAGATTTTCTTTCGGTCGAGGCCATTCCCATTTTTTTCCTCCCCCTCAACTAAATATTTTTCATCACCTGGTGCTTCGAGCTCCTCGGCGATGTTTTTCCATATGATTTTCTTCTCATTCGCGTCCTTCGCATTTTCATGATTCGGATCGTACAATTCGGGATTGTGCTTGACCAGCTCGATGAGCTTGTCCTCGTCCACGATGATTGATCCTTTTGACGATACCCGCGGCATTATTAACTCCCGATAAATCCTTGAAACTTTTTTCGTTTTTTCTCTTCTCTTCTTTTCTTTCAATCGACCGAAAATCTCGTCGTTTTTTTTTGGTAGTTTATTTTATTTTAATCGGAATTGAGATTCGCGAAATTTCGTTTTTTTTTCCGCCCTTCTTTCGAGCTTATTTGCGCGTGTTCATTGACAGATGTTTCACGCGCGTATGAGACAAAACCTGGCGAAACATTGACAATTGAGAACCGAAATAACAACGACAGGATCGTTGTCAAAGGGCGAAGTGCTTTTTTTTTCTTGCCCACTTGCGAATTTTATTTTTTATTTAATTTTTGCAATCACCCGAGCATGATCAAGAGTTAATTAGAGATTTGGGGATGAGGTGGATGATTTTTTTTCTTTATCACACACCGCACTCTCGAGAATTAAGGTCTCGTTAGTATGGAAAATTCTCCTGTCTTAGTTTTCTTTTCTTTTCTTATTCATCCCTGTCGTTCGTTAGAAAACCCCGTAGTGTTTCATCCCTTTCTCGTTTTCACAACCCTCTAGCATCATCATCCCCGCCTCCTTCGCCTCCGACGTTATCTCGCCTCGTCGAGACCATTCACCCTTTATATATATCCCACGTTTCTTTCCAACCTCTCGCTCACGATCTCCCTTAATGTTGTTATTATTCTTCCACGCCCCCATCCCTCTAACCGCTCCGGGCTCATAGAATAGCAACATTTCAACAATTATCCGCCCTCTTTTGTTGTCGAGACACCGACCAAAAGCAATTAGACCAATTTTTCTATTCCATGTCGATTTTTGGGGGTCATTTTTAGGATGGATATATGTAGTTATGGGGTTGTAATATATTCCAGCTGTCAAATTTCATTTTTTTATCGCCATCTTGATGTTAAAAGTATGTTTTTAATACTGTAATTAAATTACAAAAAAATAATAATAGTTTTGGGAAATTTTGAAATTGAAATAAGTCCGGAAACCCTTTGACATTAATGGAGGTATAATAATGGGACTGATATATTTGAGGTAGTAGTCTGGTAACTTAAGCCGATTTTCATGTCTTTTTTGGAGGGCGTTTTTTTGTAGGAAAATGATAATGAATCGTTTTGGATATTCAGGATGTTTTTATTTACATATTAAAGAAACAAGAAAAAAATTTGTTGAAAAAATTTATTCGTTTATTATTATTATTATTATTATTGATCGAAGTTGGCACCTCGAAAAAAAGCGCGTGGGTGGCCCCGGTGATTTTGGCTCTTGATGTTATCTGAAATCAAAAATTCTTGATAATTTTTAATCTATAGACATGTCATTCTGGTCGGAACTACTAAAGTTAAATTTCATGGATAAATAACAAAATGGCGGACTTTGGAAAAAAAATCCTTTTATTTTAGCAAAGAAGGGGTTGTAAAATAAAGAGAAATTTAACTTCAGTAGTTCCGACCAGAATGACATGTCTATAGATTAAGAATTATCAAGAATTTTTTATTTCAGATAACATCAAGAGCCAAAATAACCGGGGCCAGCCACGCGCTTTTTTTTCGCGGTGCCAACTTCGATCAATAATAATAATAATAATAAACTATTAAATTTTTTCAAAAAAATTTTTTTTTGTTTATTTAATATGTAAATAAAATCATCCTAAATATCCAAAACGATTCATTTTTATTTTCCTACAAAATAAACGCCCTCCAAAAAAGACATGAAAATCGGCTTAAGTTACCAGACTACTACCTTAAGCTCATCGGTAAGTGTGAATGAAGGCACGTGCCTTCAACCCTCGATCAGACTCAACAATCGTCCGTTCGATCTTTGCGAACGGGCGCCACCCCACCTATCTATCTCTCTCTGTCTCTGCGTCCTTAAAGTCTCTCGTGACAACCCCAGTTTTCAGAATCATCCCCCTCGCGACGAATACGAGCCCTCGTGATGAATTTTTAAAAACTTCCTGTTCCGCAACCTACGACAGCCAATCCGGTGGTCTCAACATTTCCATCGGAGGCATTTCCATCCCTTATTATTCTTTCACGATATATGTCTATAATCGAAGAATATGCCCATCTCGCGTCAATTTTACCCTTCAAAGCTTGACAGACTCGACATTCAATGTAGTCGGGTTTTATTCCCTCGACAAACTAGTAACAATTATCGCTTTCAGTCAATAAAAGTCATCGTTAAATAATAACTCTTGTCTCTTTTTTTTCACGAGGATGTAATATAAAAAAATAATTGAATCGCGAACAAAATTTGTGAATAAATACGAATTTTATTCCGTGTATTATATATTGAACGCGATCGGCGCATTGTAATTTGAGATGTCGATTTAAACATTTTTTTCATCTCTTATTTTCGTTGCGTATATCTTTTAAAAAAATAAATATGCAATTTTTTGTCAAATCGAAATGCAGGAAACATGTATATATATATTTTTTAAATCAGTTTTTCTCTGTTTTTAATTCGCGAAATATCTCGAAATGGCAATATTCTCCTCACGACATTAAATCATACACTGCTTTTAACGATATTTCGATAAATATTGGTACTCGTAATTTTCCAACGAGAAAAAAAAATAGAGAGAGATACAGTATTTTATGGGTCGAAAAAAAAAATAGCAAAACGGTAACGCTGGCGGGAAAATGCGCCATTCTCGCTATGAGCGTGTTTACACAAAATACATTTATAATTGGACATATTTTTGTACCGTTAAAGTATAATACATGGCAACCTAGATAATAATTTATTTTTGCATACATTTTGACGTTCCACTCGGTTCATGGGTTTTTCGCTCCCCACCCCACCCACCCAACACTCTATCCCTCTCTCGGGTCGTTCTCATTTCATTTCCGGTGCGTTAATTAGCTGGCACAGGATGTGCAGCGCGCGCACGTGCCTAACGGTACATAGAGGCTCTCGCTTCACCCTCTTTCGCAATGGAGAGAGAAAAAGAGCGAGAGAGATAAAGTGAGAGGGCGGGAGGCAGTGAGTGATTTTACTCGGTATAGCAGAGAAGGGTGGAGAAACTGCGAGTTCAAACGTACAGTAGAAAGAGCGTAGATTGGGAGAAGGAGCGAAAGAGAGAAGGGAGCTTAGGAGGATGAGGAGGAACGGGAAGGCCAGAGGCGAAGCAGAGAACGGCATAACTCGCTGACGAGATTATAATCAGGCAACAGGGATTAAAACTAGAGAGAGAAAGAGAGAGAGAGAGAGAGAGAGAGAGAGAGATAAAGAGAGTCTGGACCAACTTCTAAAGGCAGACTATGAGCGGGTTTTTCCTCGGTTTATATTTATGTATACACAAAAAAAAATCATCCACCTAACACATATCTTCTATTATATCTGAAAAGCAAATTTGTTTCCTCCCAATTATTAACCATTCTTGTCCCAACGGGGGACAACACGTTTTTCGAGCTTTCGTACGTTTTGAGTTTACGAGAAAATGGTGAATTAGCGGTCAGCGGAAAACAATACATCGATTTAGTAGCTTAAAAGAAATTGAATTTCCTCCTTTTACCACTTGCCACCGTTCTATTTGGTCGGAAAATTTCTACCGATCACATATCGCACAGAATTCTGATCATAAACTAAAAACGAAAAAAAAAAAATCATCTGTAAACGAAAAAAAAAACAAAATGTACGTCCCTTTGATTTTCGGAAAATCCCGTGGATGTAATTTTCTCATTTTTCACGATTATATAAATCTCCTGCCGGTAAGGGTGAACGAGAATATAATGCCTAATACCGTCCAT
This sequence comes from Oxytorus armatus, assembly GCA_958009045.1. Lineage (NCBI taxonomy): Eukaryota > Metazoa > Arthropoda > Insecta > Hymenoptera > Ichneumonidae > Oxytorus > Oxytorus armatus. The sequence goes on along the minus strand of OY253746.1, from coordinate 4,046,736 downwards.
GCTATCAGCAGGCTTTGATCCCAAAGCCCCCGCGCCTCCATCAACCCTTCTTCAAAATATCCCTTTACCTACAGCCTTCATTAAAAATTTCGTAGGCGGCTTATTTCATGTTGGCAAAGCTTTGACTGGTCAGTGCGACGAAGTTTGCATCCCCGTGCAAATATAAAATTAGCTTTTCGTCCCTTAATCCGTGAGATACGAGAACTTTTAGAACATTTTTTGCAAAATGCAAAATGAATCCAATCGCAAGCAAGAACATTTTTTAGGTAAAAAAAAATACTCTTTTCATGTCCATGAGGCTGTTGATCATTTATCATTTATCCGAAGTTGATCATTTATCGGAATACTGAGAGTTATACGAGGTCTGTTAAAAAACTATCGCGAATTTTGAATTTCCGCGGGCTACGTATATTCGATTTTCGATTTTTTTGTGGCGTTAGGTCGGTACCCATGTCCCTCACTTATGCTGGAAAAATCGGTCATTTTGAATGTTTAATTAATTGTTGACTGCTGTTTTGGTTAGACGCGTTTTGGCTTGTCTTCGATTTTTGCCTGTTCCAAAAAATGGATCAAAGAATCTGTATGAAATTTTGTGTGAAAAACAAAATTAAGTGCGCGGACGCATTCCGAATGTTGACTGTGGCATATGGTGAAGCTACCTTGGACCAAAGCAACGTTTATCGGTGGTACAAAATGTTCTCAGAGGGCCGATACGATGCGAACAACGAAATGCGTTCCGGACGCCCGAGCACATCAACAACAGACGAAAACGTTGACGAAGTGAAGAAAATAATATTGGCCAATCGTCGAATCACCGTTAGAGAAGTTGCTGAGAAACTAAACATATCGATTGGCTCGTGCTATTCGATTTTTACCAATGATTTGGGCGTGAGACGGGTCGCCACGAAATTCGTGCCAAAATTGCTCAATTTCGAAGAAAAACAGTGTCGCATTAACATTGCTAAGGAGCTGTTGGACTCGGTCCGCGACGACCCAAATTTGCTCCAGAGGGTCATAACTGGTGACGAATCATGGGTTTATGGTTACGACGTGGAAACCAAATCTCAATCATCGCAATGGAAGCTGCTTTTTTGGAATAGGCAAAAATCGAAGACGAGCCAAAACACGTCTAACCAAAACAGCTGCCAACAATTAAGGCCGTAGTCTGGTCTAGTGCGAGATTTTTGACGTCATTTCTAATGTGCAATAACGTTTAAACCGTTGAAGTTGTCTCGATGAAAATTTACACGTGCATTTATTGATCCTTAGAGAATACTTGTACATAAAAAAAAAAATTATTTTAAATATTTTCATGTAGTTTTTTGCCTTGTTGCAACATGGTGCGCCGAAATCGGCGCCCACTCTGGACGATGTTGTATGCATCTGAAAAAAAAAAAATATATATATTTTCAATCTGTATGAGTATTCTAAGCACTGGTAGCAGAATTGGTACTTAAAAAAATTTTTGACAAAATGGCGGCCTGTTGAACTTTCATTAATGATATTTCATTATTCGACGAGTTATAAAATGTCGGCAAAATTATTGTTCGACTGAATAAAAAAATTTTTTAAGTACCAATTATGCTACCAGTGCCCAGAATACTCATACAGATTGAGAATATATATATATTTTTTTTTCAGATGCATACAACATCGTCCAGAGTGGGCGCCGATTTCGGCGCACCATGTTGCAACAAGGCGAAAAACTACATGAAAATATAAAAAATAATTTTTTTTTATGTACAAGTATTCTTTAAGGATCAATAAATGAACGTGTAAATTTTCATCAAGACAACTTCAACGGTTTAAACGTTATTGCACATTAGAAATGACGTCAGAAATCTCGCTCCAGACCAGACTACGGCCTTAACTAAACATTCAAAATGGCCGATTTTTTCAGCATAAGTGAGGGACATGAGTACCAAAAAAAAATATCGAAAATCGAATATACGTAGCCCGCGGAAATTCAATATTCGCGATACTTTTTGAACAGACCTCGTATATTGCAATATTTGTCAAAAGATATTACATTAAAAATCCAATTTAATGACGAAATCAACAAATTAATGTCGACGAAACATTTTTGATATATTGCATATTTTCATTATCGAATTTATCATTGTTATTGATGATTGAATTCGGATAAAAATTATCCAATTCTGATGTACGATATGTGAATTTTTTTTTGTTCACTTTTTCATTTTGGTATGTTACTCTATAAAGTACGAGTACATGTTAAAGTAACATGAGTGCTGTAAATGTAGATATGGATAATGTGTTCCTCTGTACCACCCAACGGGTAAACTATGGAAATAAATGGATACTTTATTCGCGAACATGAGAGCAGCCAGTATCTCTTCGTTGCTATCGAGAGGATCCATGCAGCCTTTATGCTCGGAGCTTTTGCTTTTTTTTCCCCACGACGACGAGAGTAGAGAAAGAGTGTAGAGACCCAAAAGAGAGTTCTACGCAATGGCGTATATATTAGTAGCACCGAGTACGATTGTCGTGGATCCCACGTGCACGTTGGTAAGCACACAAGATGCAAAGAGAATTGGAAATCGGAGAAAGCTCTTCCTTCTTGTCTCCTTCGGCCACCTTTATTTCTCTTTCGTTCTCGCTCTCTTTTTCTCCCTTACGTTTTTCTTCTCTCCTTCTCCATCAACTCTGCCATCGTATTTTCTCGAGGAAATCCATCTCTTTGAGAGTCCCTGGGCGCGTGTATCGATTACTGTCAATCAAAAGGGCGCAACTCACATCCATTCGGGTATTAAATCGTGCCCGGACAACATCCTTTTATTGTGTCTTACTTTGTACTTGGAAAAGCTTTTTTTCCCCAGCTTGACAATTGTTATTTTCCAAAAGGGAATGAAATAATTAACAAAAGAATAGAAAATTAATAGTTGATTTGGTCTCGAGTGATATGCCCCTACAGATGGAGCGTTTCTTCGACATCGTTTTTTTTTTCTTTCTTTTCCTCGTTCTTATTCTCGATTCTTTCGCAACTGCTACCGCATTGAAAAATCATCGAGACCTCCCGCAGGACACGCCGCGTTCGAATCGGGTTTATATAGCACGTACACGAGCGCGAAAGAGTTACTGCGGGATCCTCAGTCTGACTCCGCGGCCATTACTCTCGCCCACTCATCGAATTTTTATGCCGTCCGTTTCTATCGTACACCGGAGATTTATACATCTATATGATATATCCGATATATATCGTATATGGGGCATTCCATTTCCAAATTGCACCAGCCTACAAACCTAACAATTTTGTTTTTTAATCGATCCACAATCTTTTTCATCGCTCGACCAACTGAGCTCAGAGCATCATTATTTTCTTTCGAAATTTTGCATCTCAATTAAATTTAAATAATTCATCGAAAAAAAAAATATTAGGACAAATTAAGGGGGGAGATAGGGTTGACGGTTCAAAAAATCGATTTTTTTTTTATTTCATAAATTGTTGGTAAAACTATTCAAAAATATGTTCCCAAATTTTTTAATGAAAATTCCGACTCGTTCTATTGTTATAATCCATTAAAGTGAGTAGTTCTCCTTCAGGCCTCGAGCGCGCTATTTTTTCAGACAGGTTTTTCTGAAAGCGACTTTTTTTGAATTTGCGTACACGCTAGTTTGAAAAATTGACAGTTACTTTCTTCATAGTATTGCGCTCTATATGAACCTAAAATCGGAATATTATCATTATTTGAAATAATTTTTTTTTTGCAAATAAAGTTGAAAAAAATAGCAAAAAATCATGCTTTTTTGTTTTGACCCCTGTAAAATATTCAATTTTCTATTTTTTCGATGGCATTTAGGTTCATATAGAAGAGAGACATAGAATAAAAGTAAATTCCAACCTCGTTTGATTTCAGATGAAAATTGCGGCTTCCAGAATGTACGCAAAATGCTGAGACTTTTTTATTTTATAGTATATACTTAAATTTTATAGCATATAGTATATAGTATATAGTATATGCCAATTTTATAGTATATACTTAAATATATGTATAAAATATTCTCAAAGTTTCAATAAATTATATTCATTTTTTATACTATAAAAAAATTCATGAAAATCATTGAGAAAACGCTTTTCTAACCCTTTTTCCGCCCTTAAGGGATGACATACCGCTGCGCGCCCTGAAAACCGAGTAAATTTGAAAAATTATTATAAAGGTTATATGGTGAAAAAAAAATTTAATTGTTGATTTCGCATTTTTCATTAACCTTTCAACTATAAGAAAAAAAAATAAAAAAAATTTTTTTACAAATATTAACATTAGTTTTTACGGATATAAATGGATTACTGATGAAGAACTCGGCGCCTCCTCGTCGACATCATAACTTCATCAAAACTTATCCAATTTGCGAAAATAAAAAAGAATCTAGTAAAATAATGTTGTAGCAATAGTCTGACGGAGGGATTTTTTTTTTTTTTTTTTTCAAAAATAAAGAAATTACAGTATTTTAAACTTTAGTATGTAATTTAAAAAAAAAATTTGTGTTTAATAATTTATAAAAATTGTCCAACCAAAAAATCAGAAAAACCTCTCGTCAGACTATAGAAAAAGTAATTATCAAAATAAAAAATAAAAACAGTTAAAAAATATTAAAAATTGACTGAGTTATCGTGCTGACACTGTCGAAAAAAAAAAGTTTCGAGAAAAACGCGTTTAAAGTTTCTGGTAGGTACAACGTGAACTTACGGCTAGTCTCTCATTTATTGCTATAACTTTGTAACGGAGTGGAATTTTCTTAAAAGTTTTTTTTTAAGAAAAAAAAACTTTATACTTTTAAGAATACTTAAAAGTATAAAGAGTAAAAATTTGTAAAAAAGATCGATTTTTTGAAAATTTCAGGCGTAAGTGAGCCCTAAATCGTATTGAAATGTAGCCTTGTGCGGATGAACTCAAACAAAATTTCCTACACTCTTAACTATATTTTTTTTCACTCTCAAAATGTAGTCTCCAATTCGATTGGGTTGTGGAATTCCCCATATACATATACATTTAATTTCTACAAGATTTCGTGACCCTCGACGACCACAACGTTTTCTCTTTTCTTGCATTGTACGCGAGACCTGCGAGTTCTCGTTTGTTGGCCGCAGGAGAGCGACCCTTTTCAAACCGCGACCACGACCCTCTCGCGAGATCTTTCAGCACTCGTCTTATCGGACGTTTTTTTTTTCCTCCTTGTACGAACCGCGCGAGCTCGACGCGCTAGTATAAAAGAAGGGGGAAAAAAAACGATGAGGGGTTGGCGTGTACAGACATATGCGACGAAATATCTTTGTCGATCTATTGTACTCAATCTCCTCTGCTTTTCCTACATTTCACCCTCGATAGTGGTTATTTTTCATCATTTTTTTCCCCCATTAATACACACGACGAATCGTGCGATAAATTTCGATTACTTCGACGAGATTGCGACGTTTCTTTTTTCTTTCTATTTTAGAGAAAAATGTGTCACAATAGTAACGAGAAATCGTTTATTTAAACTCGTTATTATTATTTTTCATTTCATTTCTCTGTGTCTCTCTTTTATTCGATTTCTCTCTCTCTCTCTCTCTCTCTCTAACTCTATCCATTAGTGTAATGGAAAAAAATATACAATGAAGAAGTTTTAAACGAGAACGGAATTGTGAAGCTTCGATAATTAGACCCCAAGACAAAAGTTTCTTTTTCTCTTTTCCGTCTCTTTCAAATCAACCGTTACTTTTTCATCCTTTTTCACTCCCGCATTTTCTCGTCTTCCGAGCGTCAAGTGACGGTCGACAGATGGAAATATTTGTCATTACTTTTCTCGATTATTCGTCAGTTTGTTAATGGAATTTTTTTCCATTCGCACGAGTTACGGCGAAGATGCGATTTTTCGAGGTGGACAGAAAACATGACAAATTTACGAAAGTTCCATTAGATTCCGTGAAAAAAAAAAGATACATTAATTTATTAAATGGTTCTTTTTTTTGCTGACGGTAATTACACTTTTTCCGTTTGACTTTGGGAAATATGCGTATCGAAGTAAAAAACAAAAAAATGTCTTCCCCCATTAACAAGTCACTACGTTATTCCTTTTTTTTTCTCCTCCCGCTCTACCCTATGACCCTCGAGCTCTCCAATCATATGATGATTGAACGCACAAATGAACAGTGCGCCGTGTCATCTGCCTGGGACATGAAGTGGATGGCGTACCAAAGAGAGAGAGAGAGAAATATGAAGAGGGTTGCGTGATCGGTAACAGAGAAAGCGTACTGGAGAGGGTTGGAAACGAGACGAGAGAAGTTGAAATGCGTTTTCCGGATCGATAGACGTATCGCTCGCGGAATTACGTTAATTGGACGTTGTCGATGGGCGAACACGCGAGACAGTTTTCTATATACATACATTACTGTATATATTGTTATATATAGTTATATATATTCATATACATTCTATAGGTTTGAGTTCGACAAGTGGACACAGGGTCCCTATTGGATGCCCCGTTCAAGTGGCACGTCCTCCATATATACCGGCAACGAGACCTCTCGATGTATCGATTCGAAGCTCTCTCTGTGCGCTTTCGACTGTCTCTCCCTCTCTCCGAAGCTTTCGAGCTGCAAAATTCAACGTTCGTTATGCACGCAACGTTGCTACCGAGAAAAAGTAGGGGAGGATACAAAAAAAAAAAAAATGGATGATACGATGTCAAATACTCATTGTGCACCAGATAGCTGTGCACTTCAGCATCCTTTCGTCACGAGCAATTCAATACTAAAAATAATTTTCACGTTTTGCGGTCATATGACCCACATACGACAAATATGACAACCTCTCTTTCTCTCAGTCTCTCTCTCTCTCTCTCTCTCTCTTTTTATCGTTGATTGGATATTCGACTCGGTTTCGAACGATAAATTGCCGGGCTTCAAGAACAATTTGTGTTTTTGTTTTTACCATTTTCTTTTCAAAGCTTAGCCGAGAATGTCAAGCCACTTTTGTCGAATTTTGCGTTATGGCATTAGAGTTCTCATTAAATACAATTCATGATATCGTACGTAGAGCGAGTTGGTTTTTCTTGTGCATAGTTTTGAATCTTGTTTTGTTAATGTACAAAAGAGAGAAGCTCGAAAAATCGAAGTAGCTGACAATAATCTAATCGGTTATTATTTCCTTTGTACTTTTGTTCGAAAAAAATATTCTGTACATTGACATAACTTTTTTAATACTTTGAAACTGTGATTTAGATGAGGGTCGAATTGACAATTACTTTTATGAATTAGACGGGCTTGTTTAAAACATTTTAGTTAATGTAAAAAATTACTTTTTCGACGTTATTGCATACTCAGGATATTTTTAATGCGAGCTCGGTAAGTACTGAGATTTCATCCCCATTATTTCACGAGCATTTTCTTCATTTGCTATATTCGAGTCGAAGAACAACACACAGAGTTGACCGCAGCAGATCGTTCGCTACCCGCAACTATTACATTGACCTGCAGGCCTATGTAAACTTAAGCTAGTAGTCTGGTAACTTAAGCCGATTTTCATGTCTTTTTTGGAGTGCGTTTTTTTGTAGGAAAATAAAAATGAATCGTTTTGGATATTTAGGATGTTTTTATTTACATATTAAAGATACAAAGAAAACATTTTTTGAAAAAATGTAATAGTTTATTATTATTGTTATTATTGATCGAAGTTGGCACCTCGAAAAAAAAGCGCGTGGGTGGCCCGGTGATTTTGGCTCTTGATGTTATCTGAAATAAAAAATTCTTGATAATTCTTAATCTATAGACATGTCATTCTGGTCGGAACTACTGAAGTTAAATTTCATGGATAAATAACAAAATGGCGGACTTTGAAAAAAAAAAGCGAGTGGGTGGCCCCGGTGATTTTGGCTCTTGATGTTATCTGAAATAAAAAATTCTTGATAATTCTTAATCTATAGACATGTCATTCTGGTCGGAACTACTGAAGTTAAATTTCATGGATAAATAACAAAATGGCGGACTTTGGAAAAAAAAGTTTTTTTTTCAAAGTGGAAAAAAAACTTTTTGTTCCAAAGTGGAAAAAAAAGTTTTTTTTTCCAAAGTCCGCCATTTTGTTATTTATCCATAATATATTTTATTATTTATCCATAGTAAATAACAAAATGGCGGACTTTGGAAAAAAAAGTTTTTTTTTCCAAAGTCCGCCATTTCGTTATTTGTCCATGAAATTTAACTTCAGTAGTTCCGACCAGAATGACATGTCTATAGATTAAGAATTATCAAGAATTTTTGATTTCAGATAACATCAAGAGCCAAAATCCCCGGGGCCACTCACGCGCTTTCTTTTCGAGGTGCCAACTTCGATCAATAATAATTATAATGATAAACTATCAAATTTGTTCAAAACATTTTTTTTTTGTATCTTTAATATGTAAATATAAACATCCTAAATATCCAAAACGATTCATTTTTATTTTCCTACAAAAAAACGCCCTCCAAAAAAGATATGAAAATCGGCTTAAGTTACCAGACTACTACCTTAAACTGCCCTTGCACTCTAAGCCGCCCCCTCTCCCTCTCCCTCCCCTCCCCCTCCCTCGCTCCCTCTCTCCCTCTCTCTCACTCTTTCTCTCTCTCTCTCTCTCTCTGCTGTTTGTATATTCTCTCCCATATAGTCTGCACTCATTCGAGACTCGACAAACATTCGTGTCGTAGAATGTACGCGCGGCAAAGTTGTCCCACACTATGCGCTGTAAATTGGTATTCCAGCAAGTAGTAACAGCCAAGATTCTGTCTCTCTCTCTTCCCGAGAAAACCACAGAGGTAGAGATAGAGTCGTCTCGATCGATCCGTCTCCTTTTCGTTGAGGGTGATTGATGACGTCGTTTCGTACTCAGCTTCTCGTTTGTCAACTCTGGCTCGGCACTGTACGCGACATCTTATTTCTATATCGAGCGAACACCCTCTTGCGTTTATCATGTTTTATTTTAGATTCTGCAATTATTTTCGAGCGTCGAAGTGATGGTGTAAGAAAAATCGATAATATTTTTCATTTCGCACTATAACACGATTTTTTCTTGAGATTGAAACCTTATGTATTATCTCTTTTACCCTCATTTCGGATCTGAATTCACCATTAAAAAAAAAAAAAGAAATAAAAATTGCGTACGAAACGATTTTATCACTTTATATAAATTTTCTTAAATATTCTATTGAAATGACAGACACTGTTTTCAATTTATCAATGAGAATGAGGAAGGAAAAAATATGACGGAAGTGTGGAACGAATTAATCGTGGGATGATGAATTGCCGGACCGGCAAGTCCGGTTCTTTCTGTTGTGAAAAGGGTGGACAGCGGGTGGTTCTCGTTGTCGAGGGAAAACAAGTACGCTTTATTTTTTTTTGCGCCAGAGACGATGGATGTTTCTCCTTCGGCGTTGAATCTCTCTTTTTCCCTTCGCCGCGTGCATTTTCCACACTGAATTTTCCAAAGAATTTCAAAAGGTGCACGGGGCAACACATCATCACTTCACATCCGGTTCCGAATGGCACGAGAAACTCGCGTACACACGTGTAAAAATATTCTCTGAGAAGCATCGAAAAAGCCTTTGGCAGTGTGTGCCGAAGATTTATTTCACGAGGAATTTCAAAAAGTTGTCGCCCGCGAACGAATATATTTACACCTCTGATGTCCCAGCGAACGTAGGGTATACATAAATACATAGATAATAAAAAAAAATCTTTGCAGCCATCCCACGAATAAATCTCACATCGAGCGGCACTGTGTCAACAAGGGGGTAAAGAAAAGTTGTCCTGGCATTAAGCAAATTTCGACAAATTTGCGGTAGGCCACAATTTGCACGAAAATCTACTTCAAGTCTATTTAAAATTGATCAATAATTTGCGTTTTTTTTAACGGCAAGCATTATGACAAATTTGAATTGAAATATTCACGCAATGTAGCCGAAACTTTGAAGCTCCTTATTTCCAATGGAAATACATTGAAGCCTCCTTAAAACTTCGAATATATCGTTCGGATATTTTGAAATAATGGTACTTTGACAAACCGGACTCGAATTAAATGTCGTTCCTTTTTTTATTCTGTTCGGTAAATAAAAATGTAAGACTAAAGTGAAGAGTTAACCGATCGTGTTGTTGGGTATTTACGACATCAAAGAAATCCTGAAGCGTATAAATACGATAGAACACACGACTGTACGAGGGCAGACCCAAAAAAAACGGGAATTGCGCTGCGGCGGGGAGGGAGAATGGGGGAACCCATTGCTCGACCAGGTGTCCGTTGGGGACACGTCTCCTGAGTTAGTGTGCGAAGTTCTGTCGCCGTGAGTGCATTGGTTCGTCCGTGGGAATTTTTGTAGTGAAACAACTTTTTCCATTTCGGCGAAAACGTAACGGCCGATTGTCGAGAGCAACGCGCAGCTGTGAAATTTTGTTTTCTGTTGGGGAAACCGGCCGCGGAAACTACTGTAATGCTTGAGACTGCTTATGGAGATGCTGCCCTAAGTAAAACCAGAGTCTAAGAGTGGTTTTCACGTTTTAAAAATGGAGAAATGTCAATTGAAGATCAACCCCGTTCAGGACGCCCCTCAACGTCAAGAAGTGACAAAAACGTCGACAAAATCACTGCTCTCATTCGTGAAGACCGTCGCCGAACCATTGATCAACTCTGTGAGATGTCTGGGATATCATGGAGTTCAATTCAGAGGATTTTATCCAAAGATTTGCACATGAGCAGAGTTGCAGCCAAATTTGTCCCACGCCTTCTCACAGACGAGCAAAGGGAGCGTCGACTTCAGGCATGTTTTGAACTTCAAAATCAGCTCGAAGAGGACCCTGAACATTTTTTTTCAAGGTGATTACAGGTGATGAATCGTGGTGCTATGGATACGACCCCGAAACGAAGCAGCAATCAAGCGTTATGCCACTGTGGAGGAGGTAAAACAAAAATCGCTGGAAGGCCTAAAGAATATCCCGATAAGTGAATTAAAAAAAATGTTTTGAACATTGGGAGGACCGTTTGCAGAAGTGCGTTGTGGTCAAAGGAGAATACTTTGAAGGTGATCAAAATTTGGTGTAAAAATATTAAAAAATAAAGAAATTATGACGAAATTCCCGTTTTCTTTGGGTCCCCCCTCGTATAATGCCGTTGTGTATTTATTGCGGTTCTGGTGCCCATGAACCCGGTTGTCCCGTGTCTGACGGTCTCACGGTGGCAATGGTTATATATACATATATATAACATTGTTATCTATATAGATATTATATCTATATAGCGTATCGTAGTGTAACGTCCCTTCTGTTACTCTGCATTCGCATTAATCACGTCGTACAGAGCCCCCAAAGCGAGCCCCCCTCTCGCTCCGGCGTTTGGTCGCCGAAGCAACCCCGTGCCACGACGACCCCCTATATAATAACCCTCTATGCTCAACCCTCGTCTACGTATTTCGGAAAACTTTGCCGGTGAGAGTTTCGGTGTAACACGTAATGGATCGAGGAAAGGGGATTTTGAAAGGAGCGAGAGCGAGACGAACGAATGTGCGAGATAAAACAAAAAGCGAAACTCTCGGTGGGCCAAATAATGAATGATTGTTCAAGCCAATTTTTATGTAGTTTATTAACGAAAGTTTGATTTTTTTTTTAGACGCATCAAACGTTTTTGTTTTCTTTGAAAATTAGATAATCCGACAATTGGTAATTCTAAATTAATTGCGTGATTTAATTATATATCATTGAAGTAAATACTTTTTATTCGATGTCGTATTCTCTCATATCGTATCGTTAGACAATTTGAAAAGTTCTAACAAATGATGGACACGATAAAAATGCTCCTGTACTTTATTTCACAGATGAATGTTCTATAGATTGATCAATATCTATTGTGGACGGTTAATTATCGCTTCGGGAAAGTTTGTGACGTAAAAAAACCGCCCCTCTCCATGTTCTTTACGCGTCTCGTCGGAAAAGAATAGTTTTGTCCTTCCTGGACTCCAGAGAATATACTTGTTTTCAGTAGTTACGGCTCGTTCATGCACAGACACAGGCACTGACACACACACACATCCATTTACCACTCGAGAGTTTTCCTCGTTGCTTTTTTTTTCGTTTCTCGTTTCGTGGACTTTTTTCCTCCTCTTTCTTCGCGTGTTCGCGCGTCGATTACGTGCGGTTCTGACACGAGTCGACTTTTAATTTTAATCATCGACCAGGGAATTATGAAACTTTAAGCGCTAGTCAACCCCAGCCTCCGAAGACCATCGTGGCAAAGACTTGAGGGACGGTCCACTGAAAGATTTCAATTAAGAATGTTCTCGTGCACTTTCGTTTCCTGCTCTCGCTGAAGGACTCTTATATGTACACTCACTTGGGCTTCCCTTGAGAACGAATATAACGATCGATCTGTGCGTATCTCGCGGTTTCAGTGAACCAATGGGTGTATCGAGACGATTTATAGAATATACGATTGAACAAAAGTTTATTTAAAGGCGAGAAATGTGTGTTTGAAAAATTCTTCGAAAATTAATAAATTATTTATACTTTGAGTTGTGCTTAATCAGTTGTATCAGAATAGCTAAAGATCACTGTTAATAGGAATGATGCATTAAGGGGCGCAATAAAATCGAAAAATTACATAAGATGACATGATTTCAGGATAAATCGAGAAAAAATTAATGTTATTCATTTCTCATAAATTTCATTTGATCAAAAGCAACTGGAGTTGAATAGAATCTTATTTGAATCATGGAATTTTCATTTAAACAAAATTTTCTTTATGTCATTGAAATACAGTTTGCTATTTCACTCGAAAATCCCATTAAAAACCTATTCTCAGCTGTTACTTTCATTGATGCTGGAACAGGCCCACTGCTCTCTGTGTTTCAATGATGTGAGCGTGTGTGACAGGCGAAAGCTCGTCAGAGTGGAGAGCCGGACGCGCATCAATGAGATATTCTATTTCGAGGTCGTCGACGTCGTAGTCATTCGGCGTCTGCTCTTCTCGTGCTCTCTCTCTCTCTCTCTCTCTCTCCCCCCCTCTCTCTCTCTATTTTCCTCTCCCTTTCTCTCCCATGACGGCGTTTCATCGGGAAGCACACGTAAATCTAACTATGAAGACGAACATGCAAGCTGCATGAATCCGTCAAAATAGAGCGTTAAAAATGAACGTTCCATAATTAAGCTCGAAAGAAATGTACAAGAATTTTTTCATCGTCAAAACTATTTCTTCAAACTATTTTGTTAATAACTTTTCGTCATTATTATTATGCAACATGAATATTCTTGGCATCGTTAATATGCTTGATTTTTTTTCCATACTTTCATCATACAGTAAAACACTACAATTTTTGTTTGTATACAAATTATTTGTTACAATTGTATACGTTGAAGGATATCCCTGAATTCCTTACAGATTGTTCAAGTAATATATACAATGTAGAAATTTCTGTAGTATCAAATGGAATTCTTCGTTGTCCAACATGCATATTCTTGTCATCGTTAATATGCTTGATTTTTTTTCCATACTTTCATCATACAGTAAAGCACTGAAATTTTTCTTCGTACAAAAATTATTTGTTACAATTGTATACGTTGAAGGATATCCCTGAATCCCTTACAGATTATTCAAGTAATATGTACAATGTAGACATTTCTGTAGTATCAAATGGAATTCTTCGTTGTCCAACATGAATATTCTTGTCATCGTTAATATGCTTGATTCTTTTTCCATACTTTCATCATACGGTAAAGCACTGAAATTTTCCTTCGCATAAAAATTATTTGTTACAATTGTATACGTTGAAGGATGTCCCTGAATCCCTTACAGATTGTTCAAGTAATATATACAATGTAGACATTTCTGTAGTATCAAATGGAATTCTTCGTTGTCCAACATGAATATTCTTGTCATCGTTAATGTGCTTGATTTTTTTTCATACTTTCATCATACAGTACAGGACTAAAATTTTTCTTCGTATAAAAATTATTTGTTACAATTGTATACGTTGAAGGATGTCCCTGAATCCCTTACAGATTGTTCAAGTAATATATACAATGTAGACATTTCTGTAGTATCAAATGGAATTCTTCGTTGTCCAACATGAATATTCTTGTCATCGTTAATATGCTTGATTTTTTTTCCATACTTTCATCATACAGTAAAGCACTGAAATTTTTCTTCGCATAAAAATTATTTGTTACAATTGTATACGTTGAAGGATATCCTTGAATTCCTTACAGATTGTTGAAGTAATATATTCAATGTAGAAATTTCTGTAGTATCAAATGGAATTCTTCGTTGTCCAACATGAATATTCTTGTCATCGTTAATATGCTTGATTTTTTTTCCATACTTTTATCATAGAGTAAAGCACTGAAATTTTTGTTCGTATAAAAATTATTTCTTACAATTGTATACGTTGAAGGATATCCCTGAATTCCTTACAGATTGTTGAAGTAATATATACAAGGTAGACATTTCTGTAGTATCAAATGGAATTCTTCGTTGTCCAACATGAATATTCTTGTCATCGTTATTATGCTTGATTTTTTTTCATACTTTTATCATAGAGTAAAGCACTGAAATTTTTGTTCGTATAAAAATTATTTCTTACAATTGTATACGTTGAAGGTTATCCCTGAATTCCTTACAGATTGTTCAAGTAATATATACAATGTAGAAATTTCTGTAATATCAAATGGAATTCCTCGGTGTCCAACATGAATATTCTTGTCATCGTTAATATGCTTGATTTTTTTTTCTATACTTTCATCATAGAGTAAAACACTAAAATTTTTCTTCGCATAAAAATTATTTGTTACAATTGTATACGTTAAAGGATATCCCTGAATTCCTTACAGATTGGTCAAGTAATATATACAATGTAGACATTTCTGTAGTATCAAATGGAATTCTTCGTTGTCCAACATGAATATTCTTGTCATCGTTAATATGCTTGATTTTTTTCCCATACTTTTATGATACAGTAAAACACTGAAATTTTTCTTCGCATAAAAATTATTTGTTACAATTGTATACGTTGAAGGATATCCCTGAATTCCTTACAGATTGTTGAAGTAATATATACAAGGTAGACATTTCTGTAGTATCAAATGGAATTCTTCGTTGTCCAAGTATCCCATCAAATCGTGAGGTCAAACACGCGGAAATGTGCTTTGTAGTGGGTTTTGGTGTCGATTGGATTCAGCCGATCGGACCAAAACACGCTCGATTGCTTCACACTCGACATAGGATTGCCGGATACCATACCTATATACAAACGTATCCACTTTCCACTTTCGGTCTGATTTCACGAGCCTCATATATATCGCCTCTGTAATAGGGAGGGGAGAGAGGTCATCGAGAATCCTCGATCTGGACCACGCGTTCCCGGAGGGGCGGGGTTTTGTCGATATATGTGTAAAACCGGTCAGAGTTTGACTAATTAGAGAATGATCCGATGAGGCGCGAGAGGGAAATGAGAGGAGAAACGATTAAATTGTCCGTGGTGGATTAGACAAAGCCTTTGTTTCAAGCACGCAAATTATAAGGCAGCCGCAAAGGGTTGAACGAGATGAACATATATATACCGTTGATACATAACGGTCGTACAAAAGGTCGTAATTCGGAACATTTTACCTCTTCAATTGTGTCAATTACGCCCTTTTCCCACTATATATATATAGAGATGTGAATCGGGTGGGCGCGAGAATAGCGTGATGGGCGTTCGGGTAACCGCGGATCAACCACCACCGAAATTAACGACGATTGGACCGATTGAGAATCGCCCTTGTACCCCGCCGTCTCTGTTTTGTAATCTCGCTTCGTTGCTCTCAATACGCATCGAGAAATCTCGAAACAGCGGAGTCAACCAAACGATTCATTTTCTTTTCCATAAAGTCAATGTTATCGCATCGTTTCGCATCGAATTATTTATTGAAGAAAATTATAATACCATCATACGGTTTCCCAATCGTCTTTTTCAAATTTCAAATTGTTTTTATGTTCCTTTAGCACATCAGTAGTAGTTACCAATCGTTCATTATATTTAGCCGTTTTTTTTTTTTGCAATTTTCGTGATGTAAATGTGCTTTTCGTAAGATTTCGTCTCAATTAACTGGTCCACGAGTAGATTAGATACGAGACAGACTCGACTCTCAGTTTTTATACGACAAGACGAAAGAGAAAGAGAGAGAGAGAGACAGACAGAGTAACCGGACGAGAGTTTAGCGCTCAAGGCGAACAAAGTTTGCTAGCTCGAGAGCTGGGTCCTCTCGGAACTTTGAAAATTTGTTAAATTGCCAATTTACCTTAGGAAACTAGCAGGGGCCCCGGTTGTATCCGTGAACCGTCTCGCGACTTCTACTGAACGATATACTGCAACCTACAACACCAACTAGCCGTTTTATGTATGACGAACAGCGAGTTTTACTTGCTTCGCTCACGCGAGCTTTTTTTCTGTAATATATATAACAGGTGTATATAGACACGTATAGGGACACGTGAAGTGAGACAATTTTTGGTTTGAGGAAATTCTTGGGATCTCATTGATCAACTAATGGGGGTGTTTGAAAAAAAATAAAAATCTAATAGAGAAAGTGGAAGCTTAAAAATGAGTTTTGCGATCCATTTTTTTCTTCTTATTTCTCGTTCATAGCAATAATTAATGAATTAAATGGTTCTCAATGAATGTATTCTTCATTCTGATTTTTTGTATTGTTATTGAGATCCAGAGAATTTCTCGCCTTAACAAGCACATACGTCCGTCATCGTTGCTTTTCTTTCGTTCCCAGCATCAATATCGCCTCAATTTATTTTTACCTCCCTCTGGCATTCCTGCATATACATTCATCCATCCTTTGTTCTCTCGTATTATCGGCGGATCGTCTCGGACTTTTTTAATCTTCATTTCCATCCAATTACGGCGCCCGAGGAATTAATTATGAATACCGGGTATATACCATCTCTCGTTGCGAATGCAAAGCAAAGAGTGAGAGAGAGGAAAGTGCTAGTTACGCCCGGAGTTTTGCCCGAGGGATTTGGCGAAAAGTTTTCGTACCGGACGTGTCACCGCGTCTTCGTCCTCTCGGTTCCCTTTGCCATATTCATTTTGCCTCAACCGGTGTATACGAATTAATTGTGAATTAATACAGTGCCGGACCTGCAGAGCCACAGATTTCCGCGTCGTGTTAATGACACAAAGGAATTCGCGCGCCGTTGACATTTTTTATCGTCATCAACATCTTGCGGCGATCGATTTTTTCATAAATTTTAATTAATCAACGATTTGTTTATGGTTTAGGAAAATAATAGATTGATTTTATTCATTTTATTAAAAAATATAATGTCCCTCGGAATATTTGCGACTGGAAACGTAGTTGATTTTTATTTACGGGTCGGATAAATTTGATGAATCAATTTTATTTAACGAGTTATACGCAGTTGTAAGACCAAAAAAAGTCGTTTTTTTACGATTTTTTTCTGGAAAGGCATTTTATTTGACAAATACAAAAAGGTTTAATAAATGTAGTGGTAGCTTTTTATTTTACATCGGCATTTTTCATTTTCGAAAATATTGATTTTCACTGCTCTTGTAGACGATCTCCTGGAGGTCCTCCAAAAAATGGTGTCTGGCGGTGAGCACGATATCTCCGGTTTGGATTATTTAAAATGAAAAACCCTAAAAGATTCTATTAGTGGATAAATAAATCTAGGTATCGATCGAAGGAATAGTCGAAATTTTGATTTTTGACAAAATGGCGGCTCCAAAAAAAAAAAATTTCAATTTTCGACCAAAATTTTTTCGTTGAATTGTTTAAAAAAAATAGAAATAATTTTCGGAAATTGTATTCCTTCGATCAGCACCTGAAGAATATATCTGAGAAGGTTGTGTTCAAATTGCAGACCGATCGGTTGAGCCGTTTTTGAGAAATCGTGCTCACCGACTTTGAAAACACCGTTTTGAGGAAAACGCGTTCAAAGTTTCATGCTGCTACTCTTTAGGCCGTCTTTAGGCCGCCCACTTTGTAACGCTCCGAGCGTCTTCACAAATATGCATGTATCTCCAAGAATATTTGCGGGATCGATTTGAAATTTTCAGAGAATATACTCAAATATATGTACATTCCGAAAATGCAATAAAAAAAAAAATCGATTCTTTGAAATTGTCAACTGCGTATAACCGCTTGAGGTAGTAGTCTGGTAACTTAAGCCGATTTTCATGTCTTTTTTGGAGGGCGTTTTTTTGTAGGAACATAAAAATTAATCGTTTTGGATATTTAGGATGTTTTTATTTACATATTAAAGATACAAAAAAAAATTAGTTTGAATAAATTTAATAGTTTATTATTATTATTATTATTGATCGAAGCTGGCACCTCGAAAAAAAGCGCGTGGGTGGACCCGGTGATTTTGGCTCTTGATGTTATCTGAAATCAAAAAATCTTCATAATTCGTAATCTACAGACATGTCATTCTGGTCGGAACTACTTAAGTTAAATTTCATGGATAAATAACAAAATGGCGGACTTTGGAAGAAAAAACTTTTTTTTCCACAAAAAACTTTATTTATCCGTGAAATTTAACTTCAGTAGTTCCGACCAGAATGACATGTCTATAGATTAAGAATTATCAAGAATTTTTGATTTCGGATAACATCAAGAGCCAAAATCACCGGGGCGACCCACGCGCTTTTTTTTCGAGGTGCCAACTTCGATCAATAATAATAACAATAATGAAATATTAAATTGTTTCAAAAAATTTTTTTTTTGTATCTTTAATATGTAAATAAAAACATCCTAAATATCCAAAACGATTCATTTTTATTTTCCTACAAAAAAACGCCTTCCAAAAAAGACATGAAATTCGGCTTAAGTTACCAGACTACTAATTTAAATGAATGACTTATTTCTATAAATGATCTTATATATTGTGCTAAATTTGAACGGGAATAACAGAATTACGAGAAAGGTCCCGTCTGGATATTTATTTTCGTGTCGCGTCTCGGACTAAACCTAGAGAGAGAAAGAGAGAGAGAGAGAGAGAAAGTCAGCAGGGTAAAGTAGCGAATAAATAATTATTCGAGAGCTTTCCACCCTCTCAACGTTCCTCCGGGAGTAAGGATCTCGTCGACCGCGGAGCTCTACAGTTGCTCCTACTGTTTTTCACCCCTTTGTCGTTCACCCGACACCCCCTCGAAAAACTGCATCCTCTCCCGCTGTTTCTCACGTTCGCTAGCCAAGCTGAGAGTTTACCAACCATTCCCCTCCGCGTCTCTTTCTCATTCTCGGTCATTTGTTTCCAGAGTTTATTTATTTTTCCCTCCTCCTCTCGCTGGTCCTCGCCGCCTCGTCTGCAGAGTCGAGCAATTACGCGGTTTTAATTTCCATCGCAATTTAATACGTTGCTTTTTTTTTCTTTTTGCAACAAGCGTGGTATGTGTTGTGAAACACGCCACGGTGTTACCTCGAGTACGCAACGCGATAAAACGTTATAAAGAGGGCGTTAAGGAGGGTTGGGTTAAATCTCTAGCAAACTCGCCTTCTCTCTCTCTCTACCACCCTCTCCTATATAACGTCGGTTCGTGAGAGTTTCGGTGTACCAATAATTAATATTTCACGTCACGTCGCGTGGGTAACATGCACTTGAAAGAAAATGAAAAAATGTGCACCTACCAATTATCCAGTATATTGGATAAATTACATTCGTTTAGCGCGATTTTTCATGCGGCAAATTGTTGCAAGTTGATTATTTTTTTAATTGCCGACTCTTCGAGTGCATTCTCATTTTTTTTAATTACGTAAATCCATAAAGTAAAAAAGCCTTTACTTTCTAATCGAAGCGAAGTCGAACGAAAAAATATATTACAATCAATTTACATTAAAACACTGTTTAAAGAAAAAACAAAATCGTTGCTCTCCGGTGACTTCTCAGTTTTTTTTTTTTTTTAATTACACGCGACTTCTCGCGGGTCATTCCCATTGGGTACGCTGTCTGTTCTGCGAGGCTGGTGGCGGTATACGATTTTCCTGCGCGAAAGCACTACAGATCTCGAAACAATGAAGCGAGATTCGCTACAACCTCCGTTTCAGACCAGTTAATTGTGTCTGTGTATGTGTGTTTATATATATATATATATAAACATTTATAATATATATATATAAGCACACACAAAGCGATACCCCATAGATATACGAACGAAGAGAGAGGTAACAAAGAGAAGAGTAAGCCGAAAATTTCTGGTCCCCTGGTGGTGTATGGTGCTGTTGGCGAAAGACAGAGAGACCCGGACAACGCGAAAAGGTAACGTTGCAGAAGAGAGGGGTAGGGATATATATGTACATAGAAGAGATAGAGAGAGAGAGAAAACGCGAGAACTACCGACAGGAAAACCGGGGACAAAAGGCTTACAGGCTACCCTATAATTCAAAGAGAGAGAGGGCAGGACAGAGACAGAAAAGGAAAGGGGGGTTGATGGTCGGATGGACGAAAGGGGAACGGAGAATTACGAGGTCACTTCCGGTGGCGCCTGCAGGAGCTTCCGCTTCCGGTCGTGCGCTCTTCCATCCACCCTTCTTGGCTGCCCAACTATATATGTATATATCTAACAGTGTGGCAGCCACCCCTCTGTACTTGCATTCACTGTACTACGAATATATACATCTATATACGGCATAATCTTCGCAATTCACCCCTTTCTCGTGGACCACCAAAATATCATCCCTCCGACGTGAACATTCAATAGAGAGAGAGAGAGAGAGAGAGAGAGAGAGAGAGAGAGTGGGACATCGGAGTGTTTAGGTCTCCCAACTCTATCATGATTTCTATCGTTATCGCCATTCGATTCAGACACGACAATTGGTTCAATAGTTTCGTAATTGAACTGTTACAACCTCCAGCGTCAAAAGTTATGATGCAGAAAGGCCGATAATCAACCCAACTCGAAATGAAATCAGATTCCAATGTTTGTTTGTCTCGTTTCATCCACTTCTGGTCCTTTAATGCCTTTTTTTGTCATTAAGTAGACGATGCGAACTTTCTCGTTCGATATCTCAACAACGATGAACGGTAGGTGAAAAATGTATATGACCTAAATTGTAGAGCGTAAAAGAAGCAACAAAAAGTATCCCATCGTAATTTTCGCATCTCGACGGAGAGCCGAGTTATTGCAAAAAAAACAAAATTTAACACTTTTTTCAAGATGGCGGAGAACGCACATAGGAAATCTTGGTCGACAATTTGAAATTAAGCTTTTCTAAGCCCCCCTCACACAATATCAAAAAATCAGCACTTTCGGTTCATTTTCCTTTCTAACCCGTTTTTTTCGACGTAATGACTGGACTAAGTAGATCTTCGAGCTCTGAACAGACATGATGGCAAAGAAAAGCGAAATATCAATGTCCATGCGAGATAGAGTGAATTTTCTTCGGAAACGCGGTGAAAGTAATCGAAAAATTAGTAAAGAACTAAATCTAAGTTTCGCAACTGTGCAATATATAATAAAAAAAATACGAGAGAACAAACAGCACAGAAAATAAGCCACGAACCAGTCGACCGAGAGTACTAACGGTACGAGAGCGTCGGAGTATCGTTACAGAGGCTACAAAAAAACCGTTCACAAGTGCTCGCAGTTTAGCGAATGATGTCGCGTCAACATAGGGGAACAGCGTGTGTCCCCGGACTATTCGAAACGTTTTGCATTCTGCCCAAATATACGGCGGAACTGCCCACAAAAAACGATTAATTAATAATATAAATCGAGAAAAACGTTTAGGTTTCGCAAAAACCTACGTAAAAAAATCTATAGAATTTTGGAAACGTGTCGTATTCTCGGATTAATCGAAGTTTAACATCTTCGGGTCCGATGGAAAAAAATTCGTCTGACGGAAACCAAATACCGAGCTCCAGCAGAAAAATTTAATACCGACTGTAAAGCACGGCGGAGGAAGCGCCATGGTTTGGGACTGTATGGGATATTACGGCGTTGGTAATCTGGCTTTTATAGATGGTACAATGGATGCTTGGAAGTATATCGACGTGTTGCGCAGCAATTTGAAAGCAAGCGTAGATAAAATGGGCCTGGATGGAAATTTCTACTTCCAACAAGATAACGATCCGAAACATACTGCCATGAAAACGAGGGAATGGTTACTCTATAATGTCCGCAAACAATTGATTACACCACCACAATCTCCGGACATCAATCCTGTTGAAAATTTACGGCACTTGGTGGATGTAGAAATTATAAAAAGAAAAATAACAAACAAATCCGATCTCCAAAGAGTGCTTTCAGAATAATGGACGATAATAGCAAAAGAAACAACCCAAAAGCTAGTAGAATCCATGCTTAAGAGACTCGAGGCGATAATTGAAGCAAAAGGGATGCACACCAAATATTAGTTATAATTAACAACTATGATGATGTAGGTTTTCACTATAATCGTAAGTGTATGAATACTTTTTCTGCCTGAAAATCTTCGTTTTTTTGGCATAATTCTTCTATTATTCCTGGGAAAAAATTCTCCATTTGCAGTTTATCTTTGCACCTGATGTACTATTGAATAAAATTGGCTTTCTTTGCGTATGGCTTATGTCTATAAAGTTATCGCAAAAAAAACAAGGTGCATGAATACTTTTTTGACCCACTGTAGTTTTTTTCGTACTCGATAAAGGATTGAGTCTCTTTACAGTACGATCAATTTAGACTGTAGATCGTTTCATCACCCTTGAATTTCCGGTACTGTTGTTAATCCCTGCGCATCTCCTAGAGACGATGGGACCGAGGCAGGGAGAGGTTTAGTGGATACCTGCTTCTGACTGATGAAGAACCCTTTGGAATTTCCAGCCGTGCGATTGAACTTTGAACTCTGCAAAATCAGAAGTTCTCCACCAACAGTCGAGCTCTACGTCTCAAAGCAAGTTTCTCACCCTCTCTCTCTCTCTCTCTCTGTCTCCTTCCCTCTCTCTACTTTCGATACCAGCTTGGTCTACGTATTCTTGACCCTTCACCACCAATCTATGCATTTATGTAGCCTCCTACAACCTCCACCCGACTATCCCAACAGTCTTCTCAATAGCGTAACAACTGTCTGAACGATCAACAACACCTTCAACCTAGTGCGATCACGTCAATTCAGACTAATTCGATGAGGTTTCCAGTAATTGCAGTTTCGAACCTTCGAGCATAAATGAAATTCATTATTTAAATGTTTTCAGAATGTTTCTTAGAACAAGAAATTATTGAAAACAAACAAAAGTTGTTTTAACAAATTTCCATCGATTAATCAATAATTTTGTCTCTCGATAGCTCGTTTTCATTCGCTGATAAATCTTAATTTACGGATATTGAATGGGTCGATCAGAATACATATTAATTTTGTCCTATAGATGAAATATTTTGAATATAGATTTCGTGAGACCTCAACTTTTCGAACAATGATTATTATCAATAATATATATTAATGGCAGAGAGTGTGCTAACTCGGGTATAAGCCGATCCATTATGTTCAACAATTTCATTCCTCTGTTTCTAGAGTTGGCGGCTTAGGGATTTTGCTTCCCTCGTTAAATCCTCCAATCCCTGTACCTGTTACGAACCGATTAGATCCAACCTTATCCTACCGATCTGTTGCTATAGTTACTTGAATTCGCCCTTCATTCCACGTTTCTCCAAAGCTCTAAACTTTGCACAATGGCTCAAACTTGGCCATTATCGTTCGTACAGCCTCTGCTGGTTCACTTCCTTCCTCGCCCCTCCGCCAAATGTATCTCATTGTATAGAAATTCTGCGTTAATTCGAATGTACAGGGGGGATCCAAAAAAAACGGGAATTTCGTCATAATTTCTTTATTTTTTAATATTTTTACACCAAATTTTGATCACCTTCGAAGTATTCTCCTTTGACCACAACGCACCTCTGCAAACGATCCTTCCAATGTTCAAAACATTTTTTAAATTCACTTATCGGGATGTTCTTTAGGCCTTCCAGCGATTTTTGTTTTTTCCTCCTCCACAGTGGCAAAACGCTTGATTGCTGCTTTGTTTCGGGGTCGTTTCCATAGCACCACGATTCATCACCAGTAATCACCTTGGAAAAAAGTTCAGGGTCCTCTTCGAGCTGATTTTGAAGTTCAAAACATGCCTGAAGTCGACGCTCCCTTTGCTCGTCTGTGAGTAGGCGAGGGACAAATTTGGCTGCAACTCTGCTCATGCGCAAATCTTTGGATAAAATCCTCTGAATTGAACTCCATGATATCCCAGACATCTCACAGAGTTGATCGATGGTTCGGCGACGGTCTTCACGAATGAGAGCATTGATTTTGTCGACGTTTTCGTCACTTCTTGACGTTGAGGGACGTCCTGAACGGTATTGGTCTTCAATTGACATTTCTCCATTTTTAAAACGTGAAAACCACTCGTAGACTCTGGTTTTACTTAGGGCAGCATCTCCATAAGCAGTCTTAAGCATTACAGTAGTTTCCGCGGCCGATTTCCCCAACAGGAAACAATATTTCGCAGCCGCGCGTTGCTCTCGACAATCGGCCGTCACGTTTTCGCCGAAATGGAAAAAGTTGTTTCACTAAAAAAATTCCCACGGGCGAACCGATGCACTCACGGCGACAGAACTTCGCACACTAACTCAGGAGACGTGTCCCCAACGGACACCCGGTCGAGAAATGGGTTCCCCCACTCTTCCTCCCCGCCGCAGCGGAATTCCCGTTTTTTTGGGGCCCCCCCTCGTATACTTATTCCGATGAATTTCAACGGAATGTTGACATTTTCCTGATAATATTAATCAGTAAAATTTGCTTTAACCAACGTTTCCGGTATAATGCCACTTTTCTGTCAATTCTATGAGATTCCCTCGGGGGATGAGGGAATACGACATGTTCTATTAGCAGATAACGTATATGGTTCAATATAGCGTATAAATACGCCCGCAGCATTTACATACACATACAAGACTATATATTATTCGGAGAATTGCATACTTCTCGTCATCGGACAACGCGGAATAGTTCCAGGATTATATAGCCGCGTAAACACCGCGGAATTTCTGTTATAGAGCTTACGTACGAGCACAAATTCATATATAATATAATACGATGGATATATGCTCTCCGGGCTGATAGACAAATACCGCTTGGGTAGACGAGAGATTTTCGACGAGTGAAATCCCACCGCGGTATAATTAATTATCGGACCCGGTGCCGAGATAAAAGCGGAAGGACCGCGGAACGAGGGGATATATGGTAATATATGAAACCTTCCGAATCACTGAATTCTATAGAAAATTGACGAAATTGTTGGAGCTTCCTCGTTCACGTTGGCATTACAATAGAGTCCACGGATTATAATAGAAAGTGGGTAGATGAAAAGAACAAAAATGTTCACAGCTAAATTCTCTCTGACAAAAAAAAAAAAGATTCGTTGTTTCTAGTGTTTATCGTCATTTCAATGAAATGGTTTTTGGCCATAATAGTTTTTTTTAATACTTTTTTTGATTACTAATTAATCATTGCTACCGTTCGAATAAAGTTTCAACGTCGTTAGAAAATTAAAGTTTTGACCAAAAGAAAAACCCATTTGAAAAATAAAATTACTGGTGAAATCGCTGACCCTATTTTTCCTAGTGGCATATCGTAAAGAGCTTCAAGTGCGCGCGTGAAATACACGGCCAGTTTCCTGAAAGCAAATACCACCGAAGGGTATCGGAAAAAAAAAAATATGTATATTAGGGCGAGTTTTTTATTTCGACTATTTTTTTTTCTCAGTTCCCATCTGAAATTTTGTTGGATATGTCGAAAAACAAATTCCCTGAAAGTTACAGCCCTCAATATTAATTCTAAGTACTTTCCCTTAGCGTCAAAAGATTTTCCATCTAAAATACACGTAAATCGAATTTTTTTTTCTTTCAAAATTCCATAACTCAGCCGCATTTTATGCTATAATATTGTTCTTGGTTTCGATTTACTCAGAATAAAACAATCTAAAAAAGTGCCTTCTGCGGTGAAAGTGTAAATTGTACTGGTGGGTTGGTACAGGTCACTGAAGTTGATTTTTACCCAAAATTCTCGTTTTTTTGCTGTTATCTCCGAAACAATCAACTTTACGAAAAAAATGTGAACGAAAAATTTGTTGGAAATTTAATTTCCTATAAAAAAGGCCCTATCGTCCCAATTGCTTAGATTAATATTTCTTGAGATATTCAACTTTAACTTATGAGTAGTATAAAATTTTTTAGGTTCATATTTTATATTACCGTAAAAATTTTATACTACTCATAAATTAAAGTTCAATATCTCAAGAAATATTAATATACGCAATTAGTTCGATAGGACATTTTTTGTGGGAAATTAAATTTCCAACAAATTTTTCATTAACATTTTTTTCGTAAAGTTAATTGTTTCGGAGATAACAGCAAAAAAACGAGAATTTTGGGTAAAAATCAACTTCAGTGACCCGTACCAACTCACCAGTACAATTTACACTTTCGCGGCAAAAGGCACTTTTTTAGATTGTTTTATTATGAGTAAATCGAAACCAAGAACAATATGATAGCATAAAATGCGGCTGAGTTATAGAATTTTGAAAGAAAAAAAAAATTCGATTTACGTGTATTTTAGATGGAAAATCTTTTCACGCTAAGGGTAAAGTACTTAGAATTAATGTAAAGGGCTGTAACTTTCAGAGAATTTGTTTTTCGACATATCCAACAAAATCACAAGTGGGGAGTGAGAAAAAAAAATAGCCGGAAAACAAAAATCGCCCTAATGTATATATTTCAGCCGGTTTATTCTATGGCTCCAAACAGTTCTTCTAACGCTCCAGAATTTCGAGTGACGTACGCGGAGTGTAGGATATATACGAAGCGCGAGAACGAGCTTTTAGAATAATTCGAGGGTCGTTTACGTAGAGCGTGGCAAATACGAGTGTAGGGGTGCGAGATATAGATACTCGGCCGTCGTGTGGCGGGTGATTCAATGACGAATTCTTAGCTGAGATTTGGAGCGTTAAAATTGCGATGAAGAGCAGCTTAACGAGAGATAGACGGATAGAGATAGCGTGAGAGCTTTAAGCATTCGTTTTTTAATTTGATTTTGGGGTCGCGTTGGGTTGTATGGAGCTTACAATTATCCCGTTTAGTTTAATAAAAGAAGGGTCGGTTGGTGTGTGGTCTAACACACACGATGTATGCAAAGTGTTCATGTTCTATACTCCTCCATACGTCAATGCCTCTCGAGCCTGAGCTTCTTCACAAGAAAAGAGATAGCTGTGCACCGAAGTGAATTAGGCATTTCGACGACTACTCCACGACCAAGAAGACTCCACCACTGTTTTATAAATATATATATATAGGCATTGTATGAAAAGCTCGTGGGCTCTTGACGGTATACGCCACGAAGAACGCGGGAGAGAGTAAGAGAGAGTTCCCCAAGTGTACTGCGCGAAAGAGCACCGGTCCAGCGGGGCAAAAGGCACAAGTAGGCTTTCATACTGTAGAGAGGGACAGAGAGAGAGAGAGAGAGAGAGAGAGAGAGAGAGAGAGAGAGGAGAGAGAGAGAGAGAGAGAGAGATTCGGCCCGTCGAGATCGAGAGTCGAGGGGAAACGTGAGAGGAAAACCGCTACCGAATTTGGCAACTTGCCAAGGAATGCAGACGTTACAGATGCACCAGACCTATCACAACCACCTTAAAGCGTCATCGGGTTTGTGGCCCGAAACGCGCTGGCGATTGAATAAAAAAAGTCAGGCAAGAAAAAACATGAAAAAGACAATCGAGAATTGCGAGTAGAATAAAAGAAAGAAATTGCAAAAGAAAAGAAAAAAAAACAAGTATACCGACCCGACGCGCTCTTGTCATTGGAAAGCGCAAATTCTGCGGCTTTTCGTGAGCAAACAATGAAGCGAGATGAGACCACCGGAGGTCAGACGATCTCTTTTCTACGATTTGAAGAATCCCTTCCCGCGCGAATGGCGCCGTGGTCATTGCGATATCCGTTCGAAGATCATCCGACATTCCTTCGTTCGTTCCTGCCCTCGTAATTCTTCGGTAAGGACCATCGAAAGATATCTAATTTCAAGCGTCAGGTCTAACGAATGACCCTTGAGCTCTGGGTCAGCCTTGTCTTTTTATCCGGAAAAATAAAACGAGTAGACTTTTCGTGGGCAAGGTGGAATTTTATTTCTCCCTTCGTTTCCCGATACCCTAACTCCGTTGGATTCCAAAGCTCTTTAGTTTCTTTCTTCTCTCTTTCCCTCTTTCGACATTTCGCTTTCGTGGAATCCGAAAAAACGCTCGCGTTCCCTCGCACACGAGAGCACATCGGCGAGGAGTTACAACCGCGGGTATTGACGCGAACGTCGATTCCCCGAGTCGACTTATAGGCGGTTAGCTGTGTGGCTAAAGCTCCCGCCAAATCTGTTATTCCATTTGGGTTCTTGGACGTGGAAAAGAGAACAATCGCATGAGCGCTTTCACATCCTTGGTGGCGGGTGGGGAGCTTTGTTGAGAAATGGGAAGTTCGACCACGCGGGGAAAATAGTCAGCCATACGTCAAGGAAGAACGGTAATCGCTGAGCCATACCGGACGATGGATAAGTTACCGGCCGAGACGAGGCGCATTAATTTTGGTGGAATACGCGACCGTTAGATCGTCGAGGACACCCGGGATCTTGACACCAATGTGTTTCAGGGTTTTGCTCACGGTGCCGTGTCTCGTGACGAGATCTCTCCCTGGAGACTATTCCGACCAACCGGACGGTTAAACTGATGGCCTCTATGGTCCTTTGAACGAATCGATCCTCCTTAAGAATATTATCCCTTGCGTAGGCTCGACGCGATAAACTTTCGATGTAATTAGTTTTGCTGTAACTACCTTTCGGTTCACACTCGTACAAATGAAAAATGTGATGTGGATTTCTAATGTACAGAATGTGTGTTTTTACATGTTCTCCGCTGAAACTTCTGTAAGGTACTAGTCTGGTAACTTAAGCCGATTTTCATGTCTTTTTTGGAGGGCGTTTTTTTTGTAGGAAAATAAAAATGAATCGTTTTGGATATTTAGGATGTTTTTATTTACATACTAGCTGACCCGGCGAACTTCGTACCGCCTAACAGTCAATGAATGTCGTGTTAACTTTTAGCTAAACTTAATGTAGGATTTTATTAACGTAATAAAATGAATACTAAAAATGTATTAAGTTCAATAGCTTATTAGGATAATACTTATAAAGAAAATAGAAAATTCAATAAAAGTACAAAAATCAAGTATTTCATCGGCGTGTAAGCAAGACATTTGCGTTATTGACGCTATGTATTTTGCTGCATGGGTTGCACTCGGGTTGATTCTCTTCAGTGAAGCACCTTGTGATATACGACATTTTTCGTTTTGTTATCAGGCGCAAGAACAAATAAAGCAAATGGCCAACCCTCCCCCCCCCCAGGTTAGACGCCAAACCTTATTTATTTAAAAACTCATTTTATTCATAATTTTTTTCCGTGAATTTTTCAGATATTTTAATAGTTATTCTGCTATTCGGGGTGGAGACGAATCCAACAAATCAGACATCATTAAAATCGGCCCAGCCGTTCTTGAGTTATAAGTGGTGTAACTAACCCGACTTTGTTTTATATATAAAGATTAAAGATAGAAAAAAAATGTTTTTTGAAAAAATTTAATAGTTTATTATTATTATTATTATTGATCGAAGTTGGCACCTCGAAAAAAAAATGCGTGGGTGGGCCCGGTGATTTTTGCTCTTGATGTTATCTGAAATCGAAAATTCTTGATAATTCTTAATCTATAGACATGTCATTCTGGTCGGAACTACTGAAGTTAAATTTCATGGATTAATAACAAAACGGCGGGCAAAATAAAAGGACTTTTTTTCCAAAGTCCGCCATTTTGTTATTTATTCATGAAATTCAACTTCAGTAGTTCCGACCAGAATGACATGTCTATAGATTGAGAATTATCAAGAATTTTTGATTTCAGATAACATCAAGAGCCAAAATCACCGGGGCCACCCACGCGCTTTTTTTTCGAGGTGCCAACTTCGATCAATAATAATAATAATAATAAACTATAAAATATTTAAAAAAAAAATGTTTATGTATCTTTAATATGTAAATAAAAACATCCTAAATATCCAAAACGATTCATTTTTATTTTCCTACAAAAAAACGCCCTTCAAACAAAGACATGAAAATCGGCTTAAGTTACCAGACCCGTAGTCTGGTCTAGAGCGAGATTTTTGACGTCATTTCTAATGTGCAATAACGTTTAAACCGTTGAAGTTGTCTTGATGAAAATTTACACGTGCATTTATTGATCCTTAGAGAATACTTGTACGTTAAAAAAAAAATTATTTTAAATATTTTCATGTAGTTTTTCGCCTTGTTGCAACATGGTGCGCCGAAATCGGCGCCCACTCTCGACGATGTCGTGTGCATATTAAAAAAAAAAATATATATATTCTCAATCTGTATGAGTATTCTGAGCACTTGTAGCAGAATTGGTACTTAAAAAATTTTTCTATTGAGTCGAACAATAATTTTGCCGATATTTTATAACTCGTCGAATACCCGAAAATGTATGAAATATCATTAATGAAAGTTCAACAGGCCGCCATTTTGTCATAAAATTTTTTTTAAGTACCAATTCCGCTACCAGTGCTCAGAATACTCATACAGATTGAGAATATATGTATTTTTTTTTTTCAGATGCATACAACATCGTCCAGAGTGGGCGCCGATTTCGGCGCACCATGTTGCAACAAGGCATAAAACTACATGAAAATATTTAAAATAATTTTTTTTTTTAACGTACAAGTATTCTCTAAGGATCAATAAATGCACGTGTAAATTTTCATCAAGACAACTTCAACGGTTTAAACGTTATTGCACATTAGAAATGACGTGAAAAATCTCGCTCTAGACCGGACTACGGCCTTAACCCTCGCACGGCCAAAATGGGTGTCCATAAAACACGAGGTTCGATCTGGTGTTGATGGAGCCGTTTGAAAATTAATATCATTCATCAATTCCAATACCTGTAATTGACGATTGGTCTAGTCAAAATCAATTAATATTTACAGTCCTCGTCTCGAAATTTGTTCGGTAACTCCAGCAGGAAGGCGAGGGAAATACGGATACAACGAAACACTCAACGGTGTGTGCTGTCTTTCAATTATGAATTCATAACTTTCACGAGAGACGGTGGAATATCTAGCAATTAGCATCGACCGAAGAGGTTTACGATGAAGCTTGTGGACATGGGGAGGGCGGAAGCTCCTTAAACTATGGCTATGCTGATTTGTACAGCCTGTCCGCGTGCAAGGCAAACAGGTGTTTGTAATGCGCCGCACAACGAGAATGGCTCACGGGGAAAACTTTTCAACGTGCTGCACGACAAGCAGCAACAGCGGGCTACCGTGCAAGTAAGCACAATGTGCAAGCTTCATTCGAGAGAAAGAGAGAGATAGAGAGGAGAGTGAGTGAGAGTGAGAAGAGTGGATAGCCATGCTTCGTGCTTGGCTATCAAGCTAACTGGATGAGACACGGATTCGGTCGTACGACGGGCAAGGGAAGAGCTGTTATAGTGGAACGAGGTTGAATCCCCTCACAGTCTCTCGTCGGCAACCACCGCCACCTCGAGCACCCTCCCTCTCTCCTGTTCGAGGGTTAAAAAGAGCAATTTCACCCTCGGCTATCTCACGCTGTACAACCCTTTCTTCTTTGCCAACACACAGTCTCATTCTCTCTCTCTCTCTCTCTTTCTCTCTAAACCTATATATATATATATATATATATATATATATATATATATATATATATATATATATATATATATAGTAAAGTACATACCGTGTTAGTTGCTTCACAGCTGCAGTCACGCAACTCCGACGCCATCCCCCGGAAACTCTTTCACGACGAAACTATCCTTAATTCTAGTCGCGCACGTGCCAACCACCACCGTCCACCACTGGCGCACGACATTCCCTCGATCTTTTTATGTTTTTTTTTCTCTCTCTCTCTCTCATCACCCCTCCACCCTTCTCTTGTGGGTCTTCCTGGTGGGTAGGTTTAGATAAACTTTGAACGATGCGAGGGTGAGACCCCGTGAGCATGGCGAGCCTAATTCGTTTATCCAAGGGAATTTTAGCCATTGAGGGTCAGATTTTGTTGAAAAAAAAAGGGGTAAAAGAGACAACTCGTATAGTAAAAAGTTATTTTTTAACAAATTGTATTTTGGCCAATACAAGCGTCTCCGTAATCTCATCCAATTTCTCGGAACAAATATTACTATTTATTAACCCGATATGGAGAAAAAAAAATGACCTGGAAAAAATCACAAAACGTATTCTTCTAATAATAAATAATTTCACGAATTTCAAAGCTATTCAACGATTCCTGAGCGCTGATTCCTTGAGAGAGTATCTTTCGTAAAATTACGATCATCAATGTTAGTGTCGTAAATCAAGAAGTCGTAAAAAAGAAAAGAGAAGCAACTACGAGCTTCTCGAAAGACTCGTTCCGATATTACGAGATCTATTAACTGTGCGAGGGAGTCGTTCTTTTTTTTTCTACTTTTTCTCCCCTTTCCTAAGAGGTTATACGAGTATCGGAAGACAACATAGCTATGACTCTCGTATTTTTTCCCTCGAAGAAGTGGAGTGGGGTGAAGTTTTTTTTTGCAACTTCTGGTTGAGGCCATTAAAAAAAAAGAAGCCTCGTGAAAATGTGAACAGAGAAGATAGGGTGCGCGAGGTTTGTGAAAGAATAACAGAAAGAGACGAAGATTGCAGTGAGACAGTGGAAAACGGAAACGACGCGAACCATGGCGTCACGAAAGATCTTCAGAAATCCAAATATAAAGCGCGCAAGGAAAAAACCAAAAAGTATGTCCATTGAGGGGGGAAATAGGGTTAGCACAGCGTTTTCCGAATGATTTTCATGCATTTTTTTATAGTATAAAAAATGAATATAATTTATTGAAACTTTGAGAATATTTTATACATATATTTAAGTATATTCTATAAAATTTTTGAAGAATTTCCTTGAAAAACACCGAAGATATTAGCGACCCCATATTGCAGGTCACAATCAGACTCAGCATTTTGCGTACATTCTGGAAGCCACAATTTTCATCTGAAATCAAACGAGGTTGAAATTTACTTTTATTATATGTCTCTCTCCCATATGAACCTAAATGCTATCGAAAAAATAGAAAATTGAATTTTTCACAGGGGTCAAAACAAAAAAGCATGATTTTTTGCCATTTTATTTTAATTTAATTGCAAAAAAAAATTACTTCAAATAATGATAATATTCCGATTTTAGGTTCATATAGAGCGCAATACTATGAAGATAGTAACTGCCAATTTTCAAAACGATTGGTTGAAAACTTTTCAAACTAGCGTGTACGCAAGTTGAAAAAAAGTCGTTTTCAGAAAAACACGTTTAAAAAAATAGCGCGCTTGGGGCCTGAAGGAGAGCTACTCACTTTAATGGCTTATAACAATAGAACGAGTCGGAATTTTCATTGAAAATTTTGTAAACATATTTTTCAATAGTTTTACTAACAATTTATGAAATTAAAAAAAATCGATTTTTTGAACCGTCTAACCCTATTTCCCCCCTTCACGTAGAACAGCGACGCGGGGGGAAATCTCATTTTCTCTACATCTATGACTCTGTTTCGTTTGCTCTCGTGGCTCCTATGACAACGATGACGAATAAGACGAAGACGAAAAAAAAAAGGATAGAAGAAAGTGAGAAAAACGAGAGCGCGAACGAGAAAATATACATTCA
Organism: Oxytorus armatus; assembly: GCA_958009045.1. Classification (NCBI taxonomy): domain Eukaryota; kingdom Metazoa; phylum Arthropoda; class Insecta; order Hymenoptera; family Ichneumonidae; genus Oxytorus; species Oxytorus armatus. The sequence goes on along the minus strand of OY253746.1, from coordinate 4,012,944 downwards.
TTAAAGTTTTCTGGGCGAACGTTTTCTCTAAAACATCTTTCTCTCTCTCTCTCGCTCTCGCTCTCTCTCTTTCTCGTTCTGTTTATGTATCCACAACCGTCGAGACTTCAAAATAAACAAGATTGTTAAAACTGAATTTATACTGCCGTTCGGAGCGCGATGTAGGAGCTTGAAAGGGAAAAGAGGAAGTAAATAGTGTAACGACGTAATGATGCACGTGTTTCGCACCAGGGTGCAAGTCTCGATTACCCTTTTACAATTCTTTTTCCGCACAATATTCGCGCCACTCTCGTCTCAACGAATAATTATAGCTCCGCGCGGATATAACATCGGTGAAACTCGTGCGTCGGCCCCTCTCGTTCTCGATTAATCCGTCGACGAGCTCGTGCAACATTTATTTCACAATTTTATTTATCGAGATTTGTCACTTCGAGGCGGCGTTTAAAGTTCGCCCTCGTTATCAACGAACGACGAATTTGCTGACCGGTAGGCAACCGATGGTTTTTCAGTGAGATTGAGTGCTCGAAACATGGGCCGAACAAGTGTCGCACGTGTCGCTAACGATCATCGGCCGAAACACGTCCCCCGACCGAGAGGCCACGTCAGAAACGATCAGGAGAAAAATTAAGTTCAAAATGTTTTTTTAAGTAAAAAGTCTTTCGTGTATTTTAATAGCAGCGCTCTTACGAACGGTTAAGAATTATTTCAATTTTTTTAATTCTCACTGATCACCACAAAAATATGAAAATAAGATTACTAATGACAAAAAACGATATACATATAAAACCAAGCGATAGTTTGATACTTAAAAATTATAACTCACCGGTCCTAAGGACAGAAAAACATCTTTAACCCTTAACTGGTAACGTCTTTTTCGACACCTTTAACTGGTAACGTCGAGTCACTCGTGTCCGGCGCTTAAAAAAGTACTTTAAAGTGCTCTTAAAAATCTGAAAAAAATCATGTAAATTCGATAACTATCGTAGTTTCAGAACCAATTGCTATACTGCCGATTTTTTCATTTGTTTAAACAATATAATTGTTTAAACAAATGAAAACGTGAAAAAAAGATCATTATTTTCAAAAAATCATTACTTTGACAAAAATTAACATTTTAAAAAAATCCAACGGGAAATTGAAGATGAAGAATAGTACTTTTTAGAAAAAAATATAAAAAGTTTCTATAAATTAATAGGATACTTAAGTTTTGAGCATCAACATCACGTTTTTTCACTCGTGTCCGGCGCTTAAAAAAGTACTTTAAAGTGCTCTTAAAAATCTGAAAAAAATCATGTAAATTCGATAACTATCGTAGTTTCAGAACCAATTGCTATACTGCCGATTTTTTCATTTGTTTAAACAATATAATTGTTTAAACAAATGAAAACGTGAAAAAAAGATAATTATTTTCAAAAAATCATTACTTTCACAAAAATTAACATTTTTTAAAAAATCCAACGGGAAATTGAAAATGAAGAATAGTACTTTTAAGAAAAAAACATAAAAAGTTTGTATGAATTAATAGGATACTTAACCCTTAACTGGTAACGTCTTTTTCGACACCTTTAACTGGTGACGTCGGGTCACTCGTGCACCGTCGGTACTTTGGTCGCTAGTAGTCTACTAGTATACAATTTTTTCCAAAATAGTTTGGCCCCGCCCAACACCCCACCCTTCGAGCTACAGGACACAGTCAATTTCGTCAGGGCACGAGTGACCCGACGTTACCAGTTAAGGGTTAATAACAAACAATATCAATAACAAACTTAATACAGGGTTAAATAATTATTATATCGATAAATATGAGAGAACGGTTGTATCAAAACACAAATGTAATCACTCGTTCCTGAATAAATCATTTGTTTGGCCACAAATTGAGAGCGGGTACCCGGAAACGAATCGAGGGAAATAAATGACAGGGGGGAGGAGAAAAATGGGTAAATAAAAATTAATTTGGCTAATGGAGCGAGTAACTTCAATTTTCCACATGAACTTTTCACAGCCTATCCTCGGGCCTATCGACGTTTCGTCGACGCCATTGTCGACGGTTAACACAGAAATAGATTTTACTCCACTCGTCTCGCACTGTCCTCAGCGAGTCGCTAATACACGCGCGCAAAGCTTCTCGTCTTTGCTCATGTATATATATATTTAACGTATATATATATATATATATATATATATATATATATATATATATATATATAGAGAGAGAGAGAGAGAGAGAGAGAGAGAGAGAGAGAGAGAGAGAGAGAGAGAGAGAGAGAAAGAGTGAGAGAGAGTGGATAGAAGTTCAACTTTGCTAAAAGTAAGAAGATATACAGATAAAAGCACACATTGGATCGAGCGATATTGTCGTATGTGTGTAAGCACAGGTGGTGGGCGTCCCGACGAAGAGCGCCGCCGTCGCTTTTTCGCCGCGACAAACACAGCGCTATCTACTAGAATCATGACACACGCGGTTTCGCCGTCGACTCGACGACGACCCGAATTCTAGTCTCGCGTCGCGTTTTCATCGTCGTTCCCGCTCCTAACAACGTCAGTCTTTCGCGATTTTCTTCACTTTTTTTCTTTCCTCTCTCCCTCTCATCAAATTCGTGTCCGTTTAATGATTATCATCGACTTTGTCGTTTTCTCATTTGCTGCTCTCGTTCGTTAAATAAACAGCTTAAGAGTGATCTCGTAATAATGCAAAAAAAACTTCGATATCAACTCGTGAAAATTACGTGAGAAGAAATTATTTTTAAATTGTCACAACGATGATAATAATAATAGAAAAATTATTATAATAATTTGACAGCGTGACGATCGATTGTCAATTCGATCTGTTAAATTATACACGCGCATAAGTTGTGAATAATAAGCTTTGTGCGGTCAAAAATCGATTAATAATCGAGGATTCGGTTCGTCGATCATTAAATTCGTGCTTGTTTTTCGTTTTTTTTTTTTTCGGTTTCCAGTTTTTTCCCCTTTCTTTCGTGTGCACCGAAAATGTTAAATGCGATGTCGTTATGCGTACGGCTGTCGTCGACGGGGGTGTTTATCGGCGTTGTTTCTACCGATCATGAAGCAATTTTTGTCAGACCGATTTTACGACGAGGGTGCGAGTAAATAGTGAAGTTGCGATTTTCTTCTTTTTCCTTTTTTTTTGTTTCCAAACTCAATCGGCGTTATACTGGCTGGGTTTATACTTGTTGGGGCGGATTACATTTAAGAAAAGAGTAAGTAAAGTAAACGTTTGGTGGTTGTGCGCAATTGCCGATCGTTGAAATGAAGAGAAAGAGAGTGTCGCGAGAGATGAAAAAAAATGTGTCGTCACGAGATATTTCGTTGTTGCAATAAACGTGGAAAGAACGGCGGAGGAAAAGAAAAGGAGGAACGTGACTCAAACGAGTGATCGGGAGACGTCTCGGGGTTGACAAGGTAACTTGATATTCACCCTGACGTTACCAACCACGTAGCTCATTTTCTGTTTGTGTGTGTGTGTGTTTTTTTTAACAGAGATTGACGACGCGGACAAAAAATAATGTATGTGAAAAACCACTCGTTAAAGAATTTTGCTTTAAAGAAAAATCTTGTTTTTTTCCGTCTGGAGTATTTGTACGGTATATAGATAGCTGAGATTTTTATTAATATTCCAAGCAGCACCGACGGAAAACGGACGAAAGAATAATTCAAAAATAAAACTCTTTGCTTGCGGCAGATATATATATTTTTTTCAATTCGAGGATATTCCCTTCTTTTGCTCTTCGAGCATTTACATTGTTTAGAGATGATTTTTGTGAAAGTTTTAAGTAGCTAAGAAACGACGAATGGAAAAGAATATACGAAGTATTACTCCTGTTTTTTTTATATTCTGATGAGATGAAATTCCTGGTAGGAATTCGTCATCTTTCATTCTCATATATATTCCAGGGAGATTTTGCAATTTATATTTGCGTTGGAATTTTTTTTTTTTCTTTTCCTCTACATGTTTGCAAGTTTCGCGAGCTTGTCGCAAGGACGACAGCGCATTTTTCTTGCTACAGAAGTTCGCCTGCATCAGCAAATATTAAATCCCACTTCTTTACAATCCCCCGAACGATCGGTCCAATCGTGTATGTCAATCGTGTTCAACGTTCTCCGGACGCCCCTCCGCGCTCTAGACTATATAAATCTGTATATATATAAATCTGTGTATGTATTTATATATAAATACACACATAAAAATCACGTCTGCATCGAGATATGTATATATTAAGACGATTTTTTTTTCGACTATTTTTTTTTCAGTCCCCACCCGAAATTTTGTTGGATATGTCGAAAAAGGAATTCCCTGAAAGTTACAGCCCTTAATATTAATTCTAAGTACTTTCCCATAGCGTGAGAAGATTTTCCATCTAAAATACACGTAATTTTTTTTTTTTTTTTCAAGTTTCTATAACTCAGCCGCATTTTATGCTATCATATTGTTCTTGGTTTCGATTTACTCAGAGTAAAACAATCTAACAAAGTGCCTTTTGCGGCGAAAGTGTAAAATGTACTGGTGAGTTGGTACGGGTCACTGAAGTTGATTTTTACCCAAAATTCTCGTTTTTTTGCTGTTATCCCCGAAACAATTAATTTTACGAAAAAAATGTAAATGAAAAATTTGTGGGAAATTTAATTTCCTACAAAAAAGGTCCCATCGACCCAATTGCTTAGGTTAATATTTCTTGAGATATTGAACTTTTTTTATTTTTTATTTTTTTTATTATTTAATATTTCATATTTTATAAATTTTATACTACTCATAAGTTAAAGTTCAATATCTCAAGAAATATTAATCTAAGCAATTGGGTCGGTAGGACCTTTTTTGTAGGAAATTAAATTTCCAACAAATTTTTCATTTACATTTTTTTCGTAAAGCTAATTGTTTCGGAGATAACAGCAAAAAAACGAGAATTTTCGGTAAAAATCAACTTCAGTGACCCGTACCAACTCACCAGTACAATTTACACTTTCGCCGCAAAAGGCACTTTTTTAGATTGTTTTATTCCGCGTAAATCGAAACCAAGAACAATATGAATGCATAAAATGCGGCTGAGTTATAGAAATTTGAAAAAAAAAAAAAATTCGATTTACGTGTATTTTAGATGGAAAATCTTCTCACGCTAAGGGAAAGTACTTAGAATTAATATTAAGGGCTGTAGCTTTCAGGGAATTTCTTTTTCGACACATCCAACAAAATTTCGGATGGGGACTGAAAAAAAAATAGTCGAAAAAAAAAATCGCCCTAGTATATATATATATCTCGATGCAGAAACGGTTTCTATGGTATATAAATAGTGCGAAACGTTTGATACAGCGTGCGTGAGTGCAAAGATCGATCGTATCGATCATTGGTCTCGCGCCTTCGAGTACAGGCTTTTTGTTTTTCGACATGTCGTATATACTCGAGGCGCGACGAAAGCCTTTCTACTTTCGATGTCCAACGGAATAAGAGACATTTGAATAAAGTTGTCAGGTCAACAAAAAAAATCGCGAAAAAGGATTTTTATAAAACTATTATTTATTTCTCAAAGGAGGCTGTTTATTTGCTGATGTAATTTGTCAAAAATTGCAACTTTATTTACATTTTTTTAATCGTTTTGCGAGGGGCGGACCTGGCTTAATGGCAATGTTAAAGTTTGCCGATGCAATTAAATTGTGCGGACGTCCACAAAGTAAAAAGTGACAATTTGTATAAGTTTTCTTTGTACAATATGTAGTGATTTCTTTATTTTATTTTTATTTAAAATTCGTTACTTATTTATTGTATCAATTTGAAAGGTTGTATAGTATTTTATGGTCATTAAGGAATGAAATAATTCGTTAAATAAAAATGATATGAAGTTATACTCGAGGATCGTCAGATCGCGATTGAATAAAAATTGATATTTCGAATACAATATATTGTTGTGAATATATGACAAAGAGCGTCGTAATAATCATCGATATCGCAGTTGAAATAATTATATATTCACCCACAAAGTTTTCCCGGTTATGAACAATGCTCAAGATAGTTATTATAATTACAATGATATCTGGTAGAATGATATAAAATTGGTCAAACATCATGTACAGGGAGACGTGTTTGCCATTCTCATTTCAGAAATTAAATTTGATATAAACTGTGTATTTAAAGAAATATATCCACCGCAGCTTGGTGATCGCAATCCCACATGAACGCGTACAATTAAACAAATGTTCGGACTTAGCTTTTTCTATGGAAATCGATGTCAGTCCGCAGAACCGATGATGTTGAACCAGATCTGGGTTTTTTCTCTGACGGTTGACGCTTCATCCTTTTAAGGCTCGAAAAGAGCAACGCTGAACCGACGATAATACGATCGATGTCAGTTATTCAGCGTTGGATGAAAATACGTATTTAAATATATGACTGGCAATCGCGTCTTGCCTGAGCTTGCGATCGCTACGGCGGATCGATGATAACTCTCTTGTGGTGTCCGAAATACTACCCAACGTGAGACCGAGAATCCACGAAAATCGTCGAGGGGAAACGATGGCGATTTTCGGTGACTCTCGTGGCTTTTCGTACCTCGTCATCACCTGTACAATCATGAATTAAGTTTTTCAGCACAAATATCAGAATGTAACTGTCGAAATAAACGAATAATTACGTTTTTTTTTTCATTATTGATGAGGAAAATAAGGTGGGAAAAAAAATCATTGAAAACGTCGAATGTTACGTTACTGTCGAGAATGCTTTTGCGAAAAGCGTCTTAAAGGCGGTTGCCATGCCGACACGTTACTCGATGGGAAATGCGCGGCCCAAGAGGGTAAGAAAACTCGTCCCCCTCGAGGATTTCCGCGATAGAGGGGTGGAAAACGCGCGCACGTTTCTTCCGGCTATTCTTTCACGTTGGACCAGTTGCCGGAGCAACATGGATCCAAACGTCGACGAGACCGACGTGCTCTCTTTCTCTCTCTCTCTGTCTCTCTTTTCTCTCTTTCGAAGCCATTCGAGGAAATTACGTGACCGGGGATTGAGAAAAGGAAAGAAAAAAGAAGAAGAAAAAAATGGCGCAGAGATGCGAGGGAAAAGGTAAAGGAAAAAAAAGGTCACGTGCCGGATTTACCTTCTCCTCCTCCTCCTTCTTCTTCTTCTTCTTCTTCGCACAAAACTGCGCGGATCAGCCCGAACTTTTCCGCGAGCTTTTCGCGTTTTCTTCGGTTCACCCGTGTAACCCCCTTTGCCACCCTCCTGTCTCTACGAGTTTTCTTCGGCAGTTTCTCTTTTTATCCGTTGACAGACAAGACCGAATGGTAAAAAAAAAAAGAAAGAAAATCATCTCGATTTCTTTCATCATATTTCACGTTTTATTTCGTACCAGTATAAAAAATAATTTCCTCGGTCCACGCGTATATAAATTCTCGTTCAAATCGACACAGGTGATTGTGAAGGGTACGATAAATATTTCATTATGTCTCTTTGATCCCGGCGTATACAATCTTTCGCAGGGAAATGACTTTGTAGTTTGAGCGTTCCTCGCAAAGGGAGCGCCAAAGAGCGAGAGAGGGGAATAAAAAGAGTGTTAAAAAAAAATGGTTCGGGGCTAAGGTGGCAATGAGAGTGAGAGAAAGAAAAAAAGCGATGGAGACGTGCACCGCGTCGAGGGCTCGAGAAAATCGAAGGAAACGAGAGGGGAAAGAGAGCGATGGAAGCGAAAGCTAAAACTGTATTTTTTTTATCCTTCCACCCCTATCGTCCCTCTCTCGCTGTTTCTTCGCGATGCCTGCTCGAAATTTCTTTCGGTATAAGGCTCTCCTCGCCGGTGAGATTCATTTCCGGTGTGCCGGAATATATATATGTATGTAGCTTCATACCAATGACGAAGAACGCGCCAGGCTGGGTTGATACGACGCTACATGGGTGTGCGCTTTCCTTCGGGCGTTCTATCATCGTTTTCTCGTTCCAGACGACGAAACGATGCGCCGCTTTTTTTTTTTTATATGCAGGCGGGCGGATCTCTCGGCAAAGAGTTTCACACACACACACACACATATATACACACGTAACGGTGCTTGAGCCACAACTGGATACAATATTGTATACGAGGATTTAATTTTCTGCCGCGGGAATGCGCGAAAGTGGGAAAACAATGGCTCAGAGAAATGGGAATAAAAATATGAAAAAAGCAATAATGCAACTGTCGCAGCACGCGGTTAGCTTGAGCGAATAAAGATTTTTTGTGTTTGCTGCCAAGTGAAAAATTGATTGGTGAACGAATGAAAGAACTATTAATTTGATTAGATTATCAATTTTTAGACAAAATCTTTTCCAACTCGTGATGTATTTTTTCCTTCCAATTTATGCAGAATTAAAATCCTCATCTTCGTTCTTGATACGTTGTGCTTGACCAAATTGTTTCAGATTTTTAATTATTCTCATCGTACTCCGTCACATAATCACGAACGCTTTATCATCGATCAGTCTTACATTTCGTATCTCTTTTATTATATCGTGTTGAAAATGTAATTTGCATTATCCCAAAATTCCTAGATCAATGTTGCACGTTGCCGCGGAAATGTACGACAGTGGAAAACAACGGCTGAGAGAAATGGGAATAAAAATATGAAAAAAGTAATAATGCAACTGTGGCAGCACGCGGTTAGCTTGAGTGAATAAAGAGCTTTTGTGTTTGCTGCCATGTGAGAAATTGATTGGCGAAAGAATGAAAGAAATATTAATTGGATTAGATTATCAATTTTTAGACAAAATCTTTTCCAACTCGTGATGTTTTTTTTCCTTTCAATTTTCGCAGAATTAAAATCCTCATCTTCGTTCTTGATACGTTGGGCTTGACCAAATGGTTTCAGATTTTTAATTATTCTCGTCGTACTCCGTCACATAATCACGAACGCTTTATCATCGATCAGTCTTACATTTCGTATCTCTTTTATTATATCGTGTTGAAAATGTAATTTGCATTATCCCAAAATTCCTAGATCAATGTTGCACGTTGCCGCGGAAATGTACGACAGTGGAAAACAACGGCTGAGAGAAATGGGAATAAAAATATGAAAAAAGTAATAATGCAACTGTGGCAGCACGCGGTTAGCTTGAGTGAATAAAGAGCTTTTGTGTTTGCTGCCATGTGAGAAATTGATTGGCGAAAGAATGAAAGAACTATTAATTTGATTAGATTATCAATTTTTAGACAAAATCTTTTCCAACTCGTGATGTATTTTTTCCTTCCAATTTATGCAGAATTAAAATCCTCATCTTCGTTCTTGATACGTTGTGCTTGACCAAATTGTTTCAGATTTTTAATTATTCTCATCGTACTCCGTCACATAATCACGAACGCTTTATCATCGATCAGTCTTACATTTCGTATCTCTTTTATTATATCGTGTTGAAAATGTAATTTGCATTATCCCAAAATTCCTAGATCAATGTTGCACGTTGCCGCGGAAATGTACGACAGTGGAAAACAACGGCTGAGAGAAATGGGAATAAAAATATGAAAAAAGTAATAATGCAACTGTGGCAGCACGCGGTTAGCTTGAGTGAATAAAGAGCTTTTGTGTTTGCTGCCATGTGAGAAATTGATTGGCGAAAGAATGAAAGAAATATTAATTGGATTAGATTATCAATTTTTAGACAAAATCTTTTCCAACTCGTGATGTTTTTTTTCCTTTCAATTTACGCAGAATTAAAATCCTCATCTTCGTTCTTGATACGTTGGGCTTGACCAAATGGTTTCAGATTTTTAATTATTCTCGTCGTACTCCGTCACATAATCACGAACGCTTTATCATCGATCAGTCTTACATTTCGTATCTCTTTTATTATATCGTGTTGAAAATGTAATTTGCATTATCCCAAAATTCCTAGATCAATGTTGCACGTTGCCGCGGAAATGTCCGACAGTGGAAAACAACGGCTGAGAGAAATGGGAATAAAAATATGAAAAAAGTAATAATGCAACTGTGGCAGCACGCGGTTAGCTTGAGTGAATAAAGAGCTTTTGTGTTTGCTGCCATGTGAGAAATTGATTGGCGAAAGAATGAAAGAAATATTAATTGGATTAGGTTATCAATTTTTAGACAAAATTTTTTCCAACTCGTGATGTTTTTTTGCTTTCCAATTTTCGCAGAATTAAAATCCTCATCTTCGTTCTTGATACGTTGGGCTTGACCAAATGGTTTCAGATTTTTAATTATTCTCGTCGTACTCCGTCACATAATCACGAACGCTTTATCATCGATCAGTCTTACATTTCGTATCTCTTTTATTATATCGTGTTGAAAATGTAATTTGCATTATCCCAAAATTCCTAGATCAATGTTGCACGTTGCCGCGGAAATGTACGACAGTGGAAAACAACGGCTGAGAGAAATGGGAATAAAAATATGAAAAAAGTAATAATGCAACTGTGGCAGCACGCGGTTAGCTTGAGTGAATAAAGAGCTTTTGTGTTTGCTGCCATGTGAGAAATTGATTGGCGAAAGAATGAAAGAAATATTAATTGGATTAGGTTATCAATTTTTAGACAAAATTTTTTCCAACTCGTGATGTTTTTTTGCTTTCCAATTTTCGCAGAATTAAAATCCTCATCTTCGTTCTTGATACGTTGTGCTTGACCAAATGGCTTCAGATTTTTAATTATTCTCGTCGTACTCCGTCACATAATCACGAACGCTTTATCATCGATCAGTCTTACATTTCGTATCTCTTTTATCATATCGTGTTGAAAATGTAATTTGCATTATCCCAAAATTCCTAGATCAATGTTGCACGTTGCCGCGGAAATATACGACAGTGGAAAACAACCGCTGCGAGAAATGGGAATAAAAATATGAAAAAAGTAATAATGCAACTGTGGCAGCACACGGTTAGCTTGAGTGAATAAAGAGCTTTTGTGTTTGCTGCCAAGTGAGAAATTGATTGGCGAAAGAATGAAAGAAATATTAATTGGATTAGATTATCAATTTTTAGACAAAATCTTTTCCAACTCGTGATGTTTTTTTTCTTTCAAATTTTCGCAGAATTAAAATCCTCATCTTCGTTCTTGATACGTTGTGCTTGATCAAATGGTTTCAGATTTTTTATTATTCTCGTCGTACTCCGTCACATAATCACGAACGCTCTATCATCACTCCTACATTTCGTATCTCTTTTGTCATATCGTGTTGATAATTCGAATAGCATTATCCGAAAATTCCTAGATCAGTGTCGGTCGGCATACTCGCGAGTCGAACAATAATAATTAGAGCGTTGTCGCTAATACAGAGGAGGTTGAAAAGCTCGATTCCTTCGCTAGGCTGTAAATCAGGTCGACATAATGAGGTCAGGAGTATTTCCTCGTCGCTTGGAACGTTCTCACTGGCTAGCGAGAGTCACGGTTTCTCTGTATCTCGCTGCCTCTATCCCCCCCTGAGACGATTAATTATTATTCACGAAGATCTCACCGGCTGCTGCGGTGTCCGAAAGCACACGTGTATTCGTACCAAAGCCCCGTTCTCTCAGTTCGTCGACGGGGGACTCGATGGATTTGTTCGTTGGTCAGTTTAATGAGCTGCATTTCTTGTCCCGGTCCGTTGCAGTTTTGCTCACACGCAGACAAACACTTAAATTTCACCCTTCTCTTTATTACTTCAAATATCCGATATACTTATGCGTTTCTGTGTGTGTCTTTGAGTGAGTAGAAGAAAATTGGCCGTAATTCATTGTTTCACGCGCATTTGTGTCTCCCCCCCCTCAAGTTTCCTCGCTCTCCCGCGTTCGTTGTCAATTCGCCGTCTCGACGGAAGAGAGAAGCGAATTCTTGGCAAACAACGACGATTCGATATCGTCGTCCCTCCGGCTCTTCGCGATTCGTCGAGAATTCATTGTCGGTTTTGTCGTCGACGTATTATTAAGTTCTGGCTTGTTGTCGGCTATATTCCGGCTATACATGTACATACTTATTAGGTTATAGGTATGAGGCTAAGTATTATAAATGTACACTCAGGGAACGATGGACTTTTTCGAGGGAAAGCTTTGCCTATCGGATAATCCTTCGACTCGCTGATATCGAATCTCGAGGAGAAGAGGGGTTGAACTCTCTGCGGTGTGTCATAACGATTTTCATTGGAGGGCTCGAAGATTCAAGAGTCTTAATTCAGGCTACCTAACCCGAAACCTTCCGACAATTTCGATTAAAATATCACAATAGTTTTTTCTTAAGTGAGGAAATACGGTTAGGACAGCGTTTTCTCAATGATTTTCATGAATTTTTTTATAGTAAAAAAAATGAATATAATTTATTGAAACTTTGAGAATATTTTATACGTATATTTAAGTATATACTATACATTTTTTGAAGAATTTCCTTGAAAAACACCGAAAATATTAGCGACCCCATATTGCAGGTCACAATCAGACTCAGCGTTTTGCGTACATTCTGGAAGCCGCAATTTTCATCCAAAATCAAACGAGGTTGGAATTTACTTTTATTATATGTCTCTCTTCTATATGAACCTAAATGCTATTAAAAAAATAGAAAATTGAATTTTTTACAGGGGTCAAAAGAATAAAGCATGATTTTTTGCCATTTTTTACAACTTTATTTGCAAACAAAATTATTTTAAATAATGATAATATTCCAATTTTAGGTTCATATAAAGCGCAATACTATGAAGAAAGTAACTGCCAATTTTCAAAACGATTGGTTGAAAACTTTTCAAACTAGCGGGTACGCAAGTTAAATACGTCGTTTTCAGAAAAACGCGTTTGAAAGAATAGCAAAATGCTGAGTCTAATTGTGACTTGCAATATGGGGTCGCTAATATCTGCGGTGTTTTTCAAGGAAATTCTTCAAAAATTTTATAGTATATACTTAAATATATGTATAAAATATTGAAAAAGTTTCAATAATTTATATTCATTTTTTATACTATAAAAAAATTCATGAAAATCATTGAGAAAACGCTGTCCTAACCCTATTTCCTCCCTTAATGGCTTATAACAGTAGAACGAGTCGGAATTTTCATTAAAAATTTTGGGAACATATTTTTCAATACTTTTACTAACAATTTATGAAATAAAAAGAAAATCGATTTTTTGAACCGTCTTAACATATTTCCCCCCTTAATGCTACTGTGACACTGTAATAACCAATTGTCTAGGAAACGTGCCCTTTGTTTTCCTTCCATTGTAGTCACTTTTTACAAACTTGGAAGCTGTTATTCCAACCTGTAAAAGCTCTAAATCCAACTAAAAATCTGTTGGAATTGCAATATAATTTACAAATGCAACGTCGTCGAGAAAAAATTCTCGAAAACCGTTTGCCACTATTTCTACTTTGACAATTCGATTACTCCGAATTAATCTCAGGTTAATCCACGACCACAATCTCGGTTACAAGTGACACGCATTTTTTTTTACATTCCATATTTTCCTCTTTTAAAAAAGCTACTTACGGTCTTGAAGTTTTTTTCAATCAAGCAGATAGTATAAAAAAAAACTCTCTGCCAAAAATGTTGTTTATATTTATGGACATAATTTTTCCAGATTATTATCAAAATCTCTTGCGAGAATAGAAACGTAAAATCCGTTGGGATATAGGAGTTTAAATCAGTCAGCGAGGGGGTATTTTTGGTACCCAAGGGACGTAAATTGAGGTACGAAAAACAGGGTTGTTTAGATTGAGGGTAAAAATCATTTCAATCCATATCGAATTCTTTTTGTGTTTATATATGTATATACATACATGCGTGTGTGTGTGGTGTGTTGTTTGGTGTACGCAAGGAGAATAATCTCTGAAGTGCACAAGGCGGAGCCCCTGACCCTGTATATATTACCCCCATCATCACTATATACATAGCTTTCACATAACCTCTTCAATTTCGTCTTTCGCGGACGCAAGCAGACGGGTTTGTACGAGCGACTCATGCTCCTCGATGGCTTTGAGTGCTTGACAAATAAAGCTTCAGCTTGAGACTCTATACCGGTTTGCGATAGATCGAAAACTCCCGTGGAAAATGTGATGATAAGGTGTATATATATATATATATATATATATATATATATATATATATATATACACAAGAGGGTGTTGGGAGAAGGGAAGGAGGACCTGCAGTCAAGTGCCAATGGAGAAGAGTTTGAAAGGAAATATATAGATATGTCAATTGTTAGAGAGCAAAAGGACTTAACCGAAGTCACTGTATCCTCTAAATTGTGTGATTTACGACCTTCTTTTTGCCAGCAGTCGATATAATTCTTTGGGGGGGGCTGTCGCGTATTAAGTTAGAGGGTAGAGAGATTGGTAAAGGTAAAGGTGTCAAGTATACTCTTGCCCCACTCCTCACCAACGAGAGATTGGCGGAACAACGAGAGGAGGAATGAAGAATGATTATATGGGTAGGAGAGCAAAAAAAATATGGAGGTTACGGAGAGAGAAAAAGAAGAAAAAAAAAGGGGTAAAGCGAGAGAGGGAAAGAGAGGGAAGGAAAGATTTCTAGCTAAGCTCTCTGTTACGACGATAGATAGGGTTCGAGCTTTTTGGCGACACTCCAGGTATCTGTATAAATACCTCCGGGAGTCACCATTCTTATCCCTCTCCCCCTCACTTCTCTCTCTCTCTCTCTCGGTCTTACCCCCCGCAGATTTTTTAAAATTTACCGTCTCATTCTTGTCTCGTTTTATGTTCTTTTTTTTTTTTTTTTTTTCATTTCTTTCATTCCTGATTCAAGACAAACTTTTACGCTCTCATAGTTATATGTATATATTCTTACATTTTCTTGCGAATTTGTTTACAAAATATGCGTCCCTCTCGAGTCACAAATAGCATCGCGTATCTACGGCGCGTGGATGATAGCGGTGGTGACAAGGAAAGTAGTCTCGTGCCAACGGGGCACAATTAAAATGTCTCTTTCGTTGTTGTTTGTTTTTTCGTTTTTTTTTTTTTTTTCGTTTTCCATTATTTATTTCTTACTAATTCTTTGCTAATCTTTTCCGAGCACAGCGAGCGTTTTACAGGGTAATAATATGCCTGGCGTTGTAACGCGTCGATATCATTAAATATCGATTACGAGCGAGTGCAACGGACTCGCGATTAACTTTTCCAATGTCTTTTCGTAGCCAATGTTGTGTTTGTTCTTTTTTTTTGATTTTTTATCGAACAAACTTACGACTTGTTATTTCAGTCGGTGATGCACTTTTTCGTCCAAGAGCATCGCGCGATTTTGGCGCCGTATTTCTTACCCAGACAAAGATTTTCATCTCGTTGCCACGATGAAAAAGATAAATTTATTTGACTCGCTGGTTTGAAGCACCTCGCTCGGATCATTTCCCTCAAAGACTTTTTGTCCCCTTCGTGAGCTTGGCAAATTTCACGGATTTACCGTGAACAGGTGCTTCGCGCATAACTGTTGTCACGATAAAATCGTTTATCTCGATGATATTCCCCTTTAAAATCCAGCCCCTCTAAACGCAGTCTCTCGATTGTCGTTTTTACTACTCTCTCTCTCTCTCTCTGTGTCGCGAATTGACATTTTTTTTTATCTTCACTTATTCATCAAAGTCTAAAAGTCAAAAGTTCCGTGTCGTTTTTCGTTGTACGAGATCATTTTTCATTGTTTCACACAGGAGGCCAATGTCTATATATGCGTATGTTTGCCAACACTGACTCATCTACGAAAACAAATATATTTCGCCACTCGCGCAACAAAAGCTCTCGGATTACACGCCGGAACGTCAAGGTCAAATAAGCGCAATAATGTATCGCGAATTCACCGAATAAATGGGGCGGGGGTACTCTGTCGGTAAAACGGGAAACATTTTTATTTCTTTTGTACATTTTTATTCGTGTAACATTCTATTTGACGCAGAAATGACTGTATCTAAATTTTATTTTGAATATTTTGAATTAAAAACAAATATTTGTTTTTCGATAAGACAATACGATAATATTTTTTACCTAGAAAAGAGTTGGGCGAGGAAAATTTTCCATTACATCGAAAATCGACTTGGAAAATGTGAAGTCGAGTATGGCTGTCGTCGTTGATGCTTGAATCATTCGAAAGCTGTCAGCGTATTTGCCTTATTACTATAATAAAGCTGGAGAGCTTGTATGTTTGTATGTTTGTATGTTCGAACGCGCTAATCTCAGGAAATACTGATCCGATTTGGAAAATTCTTTTTTCATTAGATCGCCCGTTTATTCAGGAAGGCTTTAAGGGGGGAAATAGGATTAGGACAGCGTTTTCTCAATGATTTTCATGAATTTTTTTATAGTATAAAAAATTAATATAATTTATTGAAACTTTGAGAATATTTTATACATATACTTAAGTTTATACTATAACATTTTCGAAGAATTTCCTGGAAAAACACCGCAGATATTAGCGACTCCATATTGCAGGTCACAATCAGAGTCAGCATTTTGCGTACATTCTGGAAGCCGCAATTTTCATCTGAAATCAAACGAGGTTGGAATTTACTTTTATTATATGTCTCTCTTCTATATGAACCTAAATGCTATCAAAAAAATAGAAAATTGAATTTTTTACAGGGTTCAAAACAAAAAAGCATGTTCTTTTGCCATTTTTTACAACTTTATTTGCAAAAAAAAAATATTTTAAATAATGATAATGTTTCGATTTTAGGTTCATATAGAGCGCAATACTATGGAGAAAGTAACTGCCAATTGTCGAAACGATTGGTTGAAAACTTTTCAAACTAGCGTGTACGCAAGTTAAAAAAAAGTCGTTTTCAGAAAAACGCGTTTGAAAAAATAGCAAAATGCTGAGTCTGATTGTGACCTGCAATATGGGATCGTTAATATCTGCGGTGTTTTTCAAGGAAATTCTTCAAAAATTTTATAGTATATACTTCAATATATATATAAAAAATTCTCAAAGTTTCAATAAATTATATTCATTTTTTATACTACAAAAAAATTCATGAAAATCATTGAGAAAACGGTGTCCTTACCCTATTTCCTCCCTTAATGGCTTATAACAATAGAACGAGTAGGAATTTTCATTTAAAATTTTGGGCACATATTTTTCAATAGTTTTACTAACAATTTATGAAATTTAAAAAAAATCGATTTTTTGAACCGTCTAACCCTATTTGCGCCATTAAGTCACGTGACTTGATGCTATGACCCTAAGAAGCAGCGGTGGCACGTTGAATCGGGATACGGAAATTTAACGCGTGTGAAACGGCGTTGCACAGCTCTTATATTTATATATATCGAAAGGCAAATAATTTAATCGCGCGTGACCCGAGATAGTCGACGTGCGCGAGATGAAACGCGTGTCCGTCTTTTTTTTATTTTTACGTTTTCACACGATTGCGCGTGGGTACAAATATATACGTGGGTTTTGTATTTCATGATCCACCTCGTACGTTTTACGAGAATTCCTGTCATTCGTTTTCTCGCCTCGTCAAAAAGTTTGCTAGATAAATTCTGGCGCAAGGCCATCTTGACGATTATTGTTAACCGTTCGAGCGTCCTCTTCGTTACCGCGCATACATTGGCTCCGTCCTCTCATCGTCAATTTTCCTAATACACGCTCGTTGTGTTAAAACGTATTTTTCTTCTTACCAAGCCGTTGCTATTGACATTGTCTTTTCTGTTTTTCTTTTCCCAACGCCTCGAGCAAGTTGTTTTAACAAAAAAAAAGAATTTTGTTTAAGTCGAGAGTCACTGAACCTCGGCAATGATTGCGAAATATCGCGAAAAAAAACTTGAAAATCCTCGTGCCAAAATTCTTTTCTTCCTCGGACTATTTACGGTCAGTGACCGGTCACTGAATTCAACAAACAATTTAGTTTTCGAGGATATGAAATATTTCTTCGATTATTAACGTAATTGGCTCGTTAAAAATTTGATCAATTTTTTTTTATTATAGAAATTATCATCTTTGAACTTTTTGCTACGTAACCGAGGTCTGAAAGTTTCAGAGAGAAGAGGAAAAAAAAAAGCTTTCCGAGGATAATAAGGGGGGGTTTTTTTTTTTTCTTTTTCTTCAATGGACACACGCTCGCGAGCCACCGTCACCTTTCGCACACAAATGCATCTGCGTTCTCTTTTATATCAAGAGCTCCGATGAAGAAAATATACCGCAAACTTTTCACGAAGAAGACAAACGACTAAGAGAGGTGTATATATATATCTTCGCGGATTTCCACCGTGTTTTAATCCGCGCGAACCGGGGGCTTTCTTACGCGACGTTCTCTTATCTGTCGTAAAGTTGCTGACCCCCGTTCCGCTCTTTCTCTCTCTCTCTCTTCTTTCTCAACCCTTACCCTCGCTCACTCTCTCCCAGGCGATTTTCTTTCGTTCCATACTTCTTTTACTTTCTTTTTTTTCTCTCAAGCGTTCCTTCTCTTTTTTTTTTCACTTCTCCATCGCGTCAGGTTGCAACCGAACGAGGTCAGCAGCTGGGCATCGTAGACTGGTATAACTTAAAATTAAAACCGGGCAAAAGTCTCTGTGACGGTGACGAAGGACACAAGCCGTCTTAATTGCTCTCACTATCTCGGGCCCCGAGACGTTTTCCCACCGGAACTCTCTCTCTCTCTCTCTCTCTCTCTCTCTCTCTCTCTCTCTCTCTCTCTCTCTCTCTCTCTCTCTCTCTCTCTCTCTCTTTCTCTCTCTTTCTCTCTAATTTGTCTTCCAGCTATCCGTGTGGATGAAATTCTCGAAAATTCACGTGCCCCGCTCGTCCGCTTGTTCGTTCGGCAAACTTTTTCATTTTTGTTCAAACTATTTTTACATTTTTTGTTGTTGTATTATTGTAATCGTTTGTTCCGCACTATGTCCTTTTCGACTTATTTTTAGCCTCGAATAATTTGTTTTTCCTTCTTCTTCCGTATTTCATTTCGCGTGTCAGACTATCAGCCATACATTAAGGAATCTTATGTCAGCTATGAATTATTTTTAACACAATGCTCTCGTGCGTTTCGTAGTCGCGAGGGTAGAATCGTGCTGCCGCGAATTATATTGCGCGTTAGTGCTCGTATCGCTAAATCTTCGTGACATCGCGACAATGGATAATCAATCAATCGTTGTACGTTACTTCATAAGTTCCGCATTTCTCGAGCTACTCGGCGCGTTGCTCAACCCCCAATAAATGAGCGAGATGTGTTTTTGTATATACAGGAGGTCCCAAAACTAGCACGTCAGAGTGACACGGGAGTTCGATTGGCTCCGGACTTATCAGATTAAGGGCTCACATACCCCTGCACACGCTGAAAACCGAGCAAATTTCGAAAATTATTATAAAGGTTGTATGGTGAAAAAAAAATTCAATTGTTGATTTCACATTTTTTATTAACTTTTCCACTATAAGAAAAAAATGTTAAAAATTTATTTATCTTAATATTAACATTATTTGAACGGGTTTTTCTCGAAAGTATGGTTTTAGACAGTCTCGGCACGATAACTCAGTCAATTTTTGATATTTTCTTTTTTAATCTTGATAATTATTCCCTCTATAGTCTGACGAGGCGTTTTTTTAATTTTTTGGTTGGACAATTTTTTATAAATTATTAAACACGAATTTCTTTTTCTAAATTGCATACTAAAGTTTGAGATACTGTAATTTCTTTATTTTTGAAAAATTACTACTACATTATTTTACTAGATTATTTTTTATTTTTGTAGATTGGATAATTTTTGATGAAGCTATGTGATATGATGTCGACAAGGAGGCGTCATGGTTTTCATCAGTAGTCCATTTATACCCGTTAAACAAAATGTTAATATTTTTTTTTAATTAAAAAATTTTTTTTCTCATAGTTGAAAAGTTAATGAAAAATGTGGAATCAAGAAATGAATTTTTTTTCACCATACAACGTTTATAATAATTTTTCAAATTTAGTCGGTTTTCAGCGTGCCCAGGGGTATGTCAGCCCTTAAAAAAATATAACCTCAGTAAAAGTCTTATGGTTTTCGAGAAAAATCGTCTTTTCTGATTTTTCGGAAAATCGCTACCTAGTACTTGTTATTCCGCTGCCATGAAAGTCCAAATCGTTAGCAAATCAAAGTCCAAATTTACATCAAATCGTAAAGTGGTCAGAAACATAAACAAAAAATCATAAAAGACGATTTTTCGGACAATCACTATTCTTGTTATCTCCCTATTTTTGTTTCTGTTGCAAGCAATTTTTTAATGTAGTGTGAGTTTGGACTTTAATTTGCTAACGATTCGGACTTTCATAGCAATGGTACCGGAATAACAAGTACTAGGTAGCGATTTTTTCGAGAAATAAAAAAAGACGATTTTTCTCGAAAACCATGAGACTTTTACCGAGGTCATATTTATTTATTGTGATAGGTACGTAGCCAATTTAACCCCCATGACACTCTGACGTGCTAGTTTTGGGACACCCTGTAAATATAAATCGTAGTTGAGCTATTTGCTATGCGATAATTTACCGCAAGATGGCGATAACTTCGGTTTTTAGGCCCTGTAAATTGGTAGCCATGAAAAGTCACAATCTTTTGAATAAAAAATTCTACAACTTACATTTCAATAAAACAAAATAAATATTTTTAATTTATCTTATATCATGTTTTCTGTCATAAATAAGACAATCTGGAATTTTGAAAAAAAGTAATTTGTGACATCAAACCTTCATAAAAAAAAAAAATATAGTTGCAGGAAATGGACGTTTCTCGTCATTTGACAATCCAGCAGGATGAAAGTCACACAATTTTTTTTTTCTGCTTCGTCTTTTCTCTGTCCCTTGGGTGTGCGGAGGGTGAAAAAAAATGTTCACAGATCACGCTGTCCTCGTGCGTACTGTCACGACAACGAAAGAAAAAAATGAAATAAAAATAAGAGTAACTCGGGCTCATGCATCTTTCTCTTGTTCGGCAAAATCATGAAGAGAATCGGGGAGAGGTGTGGAGGGAATTGAAGATGATTCTCGTGGCGCGTGGATGAGAGACGGTTAACGAGGAAATAAGGGAGTGCGAGATGATGGGGGTTCCGAAGGACGTCAGGGATAAAGGGTCGCTAAACTGTGACCTTGACGTTTTCCCCATAAATTCGTAGCACCCTCGGTATATCCGCACTGGGAGGGGAAAATGTAACTCGGTCGCTTTGCGCCAGTCGTAATTTCGGATCGTGAGTAAAAACAAACGTAATTTTTAGAAATCCGATAGAATCATTTCCTTTTTTTTTTTTTTTGATTAATTACCAACTCTGCATCTTGAATTGAATAATTTTCACTCGTCGAGGCCAATTTCACCGGACAGTCACACGAAAGAATGTTGAAATCCGTTGATCAATAAAAAATACATTTTTTGTTTTTTTACTTTCTCGTTCGAGACAAATCAAATATCTTTGTTCTACTAGCAATTTTACGAGGGGGGACCCAAAAAAAAAACGGGAATTTCGTCATAATTTCTTTATTTTTTAATATTTTTACACCAAATTTTGATCAGCTTCAAAGTATTCTTCTTTGACCACAACGCACCTCCGCAAACGATCCTTTCCAATGTTCAAAACATTTTTTAAATTCACTTATCGGGATGTTCTTCAGGCCTTTCAGCGATTTTTGTTTTACCTCCTCCACAGTGGCAAAACGCTTGATTGCTGCTTTGTTTCCGGGTCGTATCCATAGCACCACGATTCATCACCAGTAATCACCTTGGAAAAAATTTCAGAATCCTCTTCGAGCTGATTTTGAAGTTCAAAACATGCCTGAAGTCGACGCTCCCTTTGCTCGTCCGTGAGAAGGCGAGGGACAAATTTGGCTGCAACTCTGCTCATTTGCAAACCTTTGGATAAAATCCTCTGAATTGAACTCCGTGATATCCCAGACATCTCACAGAGTTGATCAATGGTTCGGCGACGGTCTTCACGAATGAGAGCATTGATTTTGTCGACGTTTTCGTCACTTCTTGACGTTGAGGGGCGTCCCGAACGGGGTTGACGTTTCTCCATTTTTAAAACGTGAAAACCACTCGTGGACTCTGGTTTTACTCAGGGCAGCATCTCCATAAGCAGTCTTAACGGGGGGGGTAAGGTTAATTCGTACAAAAAAAGGCATGTTTTTGTGATTTTTTTGTGACGACGCAGTTAAAATCTCTTTATTAAAACTAATGGTACAGTGAAATATGACATTCGAAGAATATTATATAGAATTTTCACGAAGAAATATTAAAAAATACGGCAATGGCAGCAATTATTCGGACGTGTCTCGGAAAAAAGTAGAATTGTGGTGTCCCTCATAACTTGGTGCTGGATCATCTGAAATGAAAAAATGAAAATTCATTTGTTAGATAATAGTTTTCCCCAGGTAACGCTGGGAGGGTTTTTCGAAATTTCAATTTTTCAATTTTTTAAAACATTTTGAAGGGAAAAACGCGATTTTTACGAAAAAAATCGGTTATTTTGTTATTGTAAAATAAAAATTATTAACAAATTTGAAAAAAACTCTTCAGCGTTACCTCGTAAATTATGTACAGAATTAGTGTTCAAAATTTCAAAGGGATCGGTGCTGTACTTTTCGAGTTATGAGGGACGCCGACTTTGAAAACGTAAGTTGTTTGGAAAACGCTTTAAAGTTTTGAACACTAAAAAATCTGGTATAAAACGTTCATAAGCGAATTTTATCGGCTTACCTCACACTGAATCGTCAATGCCAGGTCCATAAAGGATGTTGTTATCATCAAAGATGTCTTAAGCACCTTTCTGCTCCTGTTTACGACGAATCCTGCCTTCTTTAGTTTTTTTTTCAGCTTCCTGCTCTGCTCGGCTTACACGTATGAAGTCAGTTGATCGCGCCCAGTCATGAGCGCCGGTCTGGAGCAACGGACGCTCAAATGCTCACAACTCCGTTAATTTTGCTCCGATCAATTTGAAATTTTGACACAATATTCTTGAGATGTTATACATTCATTTAAAAAAAATAAAAAAAAATGCAAAAAAAAAAGTTTAAATACCTTACCCCGCCCTTAAGCATTGCAGTAGTTTTCGCGGCCGATTTCCCCAACGGGAAACAAAATTTCACAGCCGCGCGTTGCTCTCGACAATTGGCCATCACGTTTTCGCTGAAATGGAAAAAGTTGTTTCACTACAAAAATTCCCACGTGCGAACCGATGCACTCACGGCGACGGAACTTCGCGCACTAACTCAGGAGACGTGTCCCCAACGGACACCTGGTCGAGCAATGGGTCCCCCCACTCTCCCTCCCCGCCACAGCGCAATTCCCGTTTTTTTTTGGGTCCTCCCTCGTGTATCCCTCGTTTTTCTTTTTTTTTTTTACTTTTGCGTCAGTGTGTCTGTATGAACAGAAGCGTCAAGGGTAAAGTAAAGTTCCGGTTGAGCCCTGTGGCTCCAAGTGGATATAAGAGAGACTGCGAAGTGGAGGATAGTGTACACAGGGGAAGAGAGACGCGGAGGACACTTCCGGATCTTCGTCTCTCTCTCTCTTTTAACCCCCGGTGGTTGGGACACCGGTTCGTCGGGGATTCCTGTCGTCGCGGGGAAACTCGGACGAGTACAACTGACGTTCCGTGTGTCTCTCCTGTGGTTACGCGTATATATATCGGCTCTTAGCACGTAAAACGACGCGAACAACGTCCTTTAACGATTAAAATGATGTTGATAATGCCCTTTTGCTTGTCAATTGTTCGTTGTTGTATGTACCACCGTTTATACATATATTCCGGTAGGTTGGTTTACGCAGAGACGTTAATAACGTTCACGAATACGGCAAACTTGGACGTGCCTCGTCGTCGTTCTAGCATTGTCCGTCGCAGGTCGACGAGTAATGAATTTCGTCGCATTTAGGCACACCGAAGTATAAACGCCCGTAGCTAAAACACACATACACTCTCTCTGTGTTTCTAGGCTCCTTTTACTGCTTTTACTCTAGGTATCTCTATGTCCGTGTGTGCGTTTATACGTGTGAGAATGTCTCCTCGAGACGAAGCTCTCGCATTGCCTCATTAACGCCAAATATTTCAAGCGGCGAGAGACGGCGTACGTAGCAGCAGCAGCCGAGCACCCGGACGCGTATATTTCTCTTTAAGGTATATAAGCGAGTTCCATCACCCAGTTTCACAATTGTCACGAGAATACATATTATATTATCCCAACAAAGGGAATCAGTACGCTATTCTAGTATGTTCCGTTCGTTGTAGGAAGAACGGAAATGAATAAAACAAATGGAGCGTCCAATTACATACCGACACCCTCTTTTTCTTTTTCCTCTCGTTTGCCCAATTCTTTGACACGAGTTGCGCCACTTTCCCTTTAGCTAAATGGACAATTTCGTTGGGGAAATTGTTGAGAGAACGCGAGAGTTGAAAATCTTTACACTTTACACTTCTGCAAACGTATCTTTATCCTGTAAGCAATGACGATGACATCTTCCATTGTTCTAACGAATCGAACTACCCCTTTTTGTTTGCGTTTCACTTTCCTCTCTCTCTCGTCCCAATCGGTGCACGTCTGTTCTTCGCTGATCGGTGATCAGACTATCGTTTAAAAATCTATATCTAAATACAGAAAATTTTATATATATATCACGATATATAGAGGAGTAGCCCTGTAGTCTCTCGATGTCTGTGCGAGTTTGCGAACGCGTGCCAGTACGATTGAAAAACGATGAGATTGTTAATCTTACACAGTGACCGTAGAATATAGAGCTTCTCGTAGTACGACATCGAAATCGTACAATGTAACTGCTGGGCAGATGAGATTCTTGATCCTTTGCCACGCTTGGCAAACTCTCGGGTCTCGTATCTAGTGCGAGAATGGGAAAATATTCCGTTTACAAAAATAGTCGATTGTACGCGTGTGCCGTGCGTGTTTTCTCTGTGTGTCTCTGGTCGTGTTTAAACGTTTATATGTGCGTATGAATCTTTTAACGGTGAGGGAATAAAACGGCCTCCTAAAGAGACGGATCGTGGGCAAGACGTACATAACTAATGTCTAATTTATACGTCTAGTCGGGTATGGCAAAGTATGCCGTGTAGCTTTCGCGATTAGAGGACACACACATACGGACACGCTCATCACGCGCAAGAGACTCTTGTAATACCATATCGAATTCTAAAAGTCATAGTGCCCTAACATCCCAAATAATCACACGTTTGATACGCCATCTTGGATTATCAACGACATTCGCCGGTATCCGAATTAGAAACGCGGCTAGATGAATCACGGGAGGGATGACGTTGCGACAGTCTCCTCGGGAATACTGACTATCCCCGAAAAGAAAATCTCACGTCGCGCTGTTACAAGCCCCGAGAACTCATGATTTATCGCACCTTACAGCTTGCACTTGCCCCGACCAAATGCAATTATAAACATACTCGTCTATGTATGCGCGGTAATGTGTGCGAAATACTCAAATCGAATCAGGGACTCATAAAATTTACAACGCAGTTGCAACCGGAACGAAAAAAAAAAAAGAAAAATAAAGAAATGAAAATAAAATTAAATACGTGAGGGAAGAGAGTTGGCGCAATTGGTGATTTATCGATTTGGCAGTAGCGATGGAACTTTTTCTAGAGCATTTGCTAATTTGACGTAAAGGCCACCACGGTGAATTAGGAGTGGAGAATACATATATAAATCAAAATTTATTGAGTAAATTGATAAAATTGTCGGCACAATTTCGAGAAATTTTTTATATAGCGGCTTGTTATATACGGATTATGTAGTTTACAACAATAAAAGGAATAAGGGCCGACCATTGATGGTAGTATTGAAAAATATATATATACACTAGCGGGGCTCTGCCCCCCTGCGCCCATCGCGCGCCACCCCCCCCCCCCTAAGTTTTTGTCGGAAACTCAAAAAATTAATGTGAAAAACACGAAAATTGGAAAAAAATCATTTTTTCGACGATTTTCAATGAAATTTCGAGTTTCTCAAGAAAATGGCTACTGAATTAGTAATCAGCGAGTCAAAATACATCGATATGGCGTCCTAAAAGAAAATTTAAAGAATTCAACATTTTTTTTGCATTTCGGCCAAAAAGAAGTGGCTTCACTAAAATCGCTGTAACGTTGCTTCCCGATAGAGTTGGAACCCCACTCTGTGCTCATTCTTTTCGTGATCGAAAACCCTTTGAAATGCCGCTTGAATTATCGTGCTAACATTATTTTGCGAATTTCTCCATACATACCCCTTCTCATTTTTTTCGCCGATTTTCAACCTGCTCTCACGGCTACAATAATTGAGATATCGGGATGATCCAAAATGCATTCTCTAAGTCTACTCGAGTCGTTTTGAAAACGCTCGTCAAAACCCAAAATCGATGAAACGGGAGCCAAGTTATGATCATTTGAAATTTCGAGATTTTTCGGTTTTCGAAAAGGTGGGCAAAAAAATACAAAAAAATTGTTTTTCTCTTTTTTTAATGTTTCGATACCCTATTCGATCGGAAATTTTCCGCTGATTACGAATAACACCGAGCTTTAGTCGAAATCTCAAAATATCAATGTCAAAAAGGCGAAAAACGAAATAAATCACTTTTTGGACGATTTTCAATGTAATTTCGCTGATCACGAATAACACCCCTTTAGTCGAAATCTCAATATTTCAATGAGAAAAACGCGAAAAACGAAAAAAATCACTTTTTGGACGATTTTCAATGAAATTTCGAGTTTCTTAAGGAAACGGGTACTGAATTAGTAATCAGCAAGTCAAAATGCATCGATATAGCGTCCTAAAAGAAAATTAAAAAATTCAACATTTTTTTGCATTTCGGCCAAAAAGAAGAGGCTTCACTAAAATCGCTGTAACATTGCTTCCCGATGGAGTTGGAACCCCACTCTATGCTCATTCTTTTCGTGATCGAAAATCCTTTAAAATGGCGCTTGAATCGTTATGCTATCATTATTTTTTGATTTTGCACAGATTTTTAAAGTCGGACAATCGATTTTTGCGAATTTCTCCATACATACCCCTTCTCATTTTTTTTCACCAATTTTCAACCTGCTCTCGTGGCTACAATAATTGAGATATCGGGATGATCCAAAATGCATTCTCTAAGTCTACTTGAGTCGTTTACAAAACCCCCCTCAAAATTTAAAAGCGATCAAACGGGAGTCAACTTATGGCCATTTCAAATTTTGACATTTTAATGTTTCTGAAAAAGTAGGCAAACGATGACAAAAAATTTTTTTTTGCCCCCCTGCGCGCTTTACACGGCGGCGGCGGCGATGGCGATGGCGATGGCGATATATTTATATAATATAGAGAGATATTTTATACAAAAATATTTTATACAAAAATATTTTATATAAAAAGAAATATATATATATTTCTTTTTTTTCTGGAGGATTTGCTAATTTGACGTAGTGGCCACCCGGTGAATAAGGAGTGGAGAATAGAAAAAAAAAATTATTGAGTAAATCGACAAAATTTTCGGCACAATTTCGCGAAATTCTTTATATAGCGGCTTATTATATACGGATTATGTAGTTTAAAAAAATAAAGCAAATAAGGGCCGACCATTGAAGGTAGTATTAAAAAAAATATATATATTTTTACAAAATTGTACAGATCGACCCCTGACAGTAATGAGGTGTGATTCAGTCTATACAGCGCGTGTTCTTAACATACAAAAATATTAAGATAAAATTATTTATAGATTCACTGAGTTATTCTCATTTCTTTACAGTTTTCGTTTAGTATTTTTTTTTTCCGCAGAATAATCCATACGGTATTTCTTCAAATTTTACTTTCACGATAGTTGATTTTATTCGCAGGAAGATATTCGTTCAATTAACCATTTTAGATTAAATAATTGAGGATATTTATTATTTAACAATTAAAATCTTTCGTTTGTAAAAAAAATGTTTAACTCACAGGAAAATCAATGTATTTAACTGCCCGAGGGATTCGCGAAAATGTCCTAAAAAACAAATTATATTCCACGAATTCTGATTACAAAATGTAAAAAAAGTGAACGAGCTTTTTTTCAAATTACTTTTCTACCAAACATCACTTCTCTAAACTCCGCTTGAAACTCACGTCGTCGTAAAACATTTATAAACATACTTAAACACATTGCTACATTTTCGTTGCTTACTTAAATTAACGTTTCTATTTTCGTTGGGCGTTTCATAATTTTCCAGCGATATTGAGTTTCAATGAGGCCGCGTTTGAATTGACGAATCAAATGAAAAGAAAAAAAGAGCAACGATTCTGCATAACGTAACGTAACATCGTGACTGATATGATTTCTCTTTAAGATTCGTATTTTACGAGTTGCGTAACTTTTGAGCGTTATCTCTCTCTCTCTATCATGAGCGCAAGATTATAACTATATATATCGTTGTTCCTGGAATACAACGTGACTTCCTCTCGAGTTTCTTCTAAGATCGTCTCATGCGTTCTCTTTCTGTATTCTTATCGTTTCCTGCACCGGCAAAACTATTAGCTCGGCTAAAATCCCTCGGGCTATAAACCCTCATCCCCATAATGCTGTAAGTGGATATAGATGCGATCCCTTTCATCCTAGCTCAATCATGATTTGATAGAATAAGCAGCGCACGAACACGTGAAATTATTTATCGAGATATTGCGAATTTAAGACGCCATGACATATAAAACGCTATTGTAATATAGATATAATCAACGAGCTAGCAAACAAAAGGGCACAATCCGACGGTTTTTACATTGCACAAATGTGATCTAGCTCACGCCCTTTTGTTTGTTCGACGATGGATACATAAGCGAGAATGGAAATTGCGAGAATCGAGGCAGGACGAATTGTTGGATACCAGAGAAAAAGATAGATATATGAAATAGACTATACTCGCGGGGTTATCGTAGCTACATGCCGAGAATTTCCGATTTTCTATCTTATCCACCGACGTTCGTAAATTACGCGAAAGTCATAATTCGCTTTACGACATTCGACCGTGGCAAAATCGCTCGTTTTATTCTAGAATTTATACGTGCGTGCACGTATCCATATTACGAGAAGCAAAAGGGCGTAACTCGTGTTATAACAGTTTAAATCATGTTGGAATGCGCCATTTTGAATTTGAGCAATTCATAGATACGTTTTCAATGCTAGCGAGCAAAAGGGCATAATCTACATAACTTTATGTAGCAAAATCTATGAATTACGCCATTTTGTTTGCCAACAGTCGATAGAGATATATTTATATGTCGTTTATTTGCTCGCTACGCCTGGCGTTTCAAGCTCCACACTGTTCAAGCCTATTTTCCCTTCCTTTTTCTCTCTCGGTACTGTGGAATACCCAGCTGTATCTACTTCGTATTTAAACGACGAGTCGTTCGCCTTCTCTAGCGTACCAAACGTTCCACGCTCGAACGTTCACCCTCCCGAAGATAAAACGACGTGCATTCTCTCTCTCTTTGTCTCTGTGAAGTATACTCTCGTACACTCTATGCTAGCTACTCGACCGATTTTGAATATGTGTGTGTGTGTGTGTGTGTTTGTACGAGAGGTATGTACGATTTTACTGGAACCAGTAGTAACAATCGTGAAGAGTCAGACAAGTCAGGAGGGTGATAAAGTAGTAACGTCACGTACCGCACTGACGTTATTCAGATATTCGTTTTAATTATTCTAAAACTCGGTCCTATTTGTATGAACATTTATTCTATATTAATTATTATAATTAACTATGGAAAAAGGATTTGTTAATTAAACAAATGTTTATACACTTTTTCATAGGGTATTTTCAAACGGTTGTAAATCAATCGTGGATCAAACAATAGCGTCGTAGGTATAGAAAAACGAAAAATCAATTATAAAAACAATTTACAAAAATTCTCCTATCGCGAATGGAATTTCGATTTTTCGATATGACGTTTTACGATTTTCCATTCCATGGTTTCGCTCGCCCTTACCGGAACCTTTCCCACATTTCGATTGTCCTCTCATTCTCATTTCGTCCCTCTATACACCATTTTTTTTCTTTTCTTTTCTCTCGCGCCCTTTTGTGAAAATCAAATTTTAACAGGAAAGCGTTGGTCATGCGTGACCGCGTCACCAACGACATTGAGGTTCAACTCGGGCAAAAGAGAATTTCGATTCGGGCCAATGAACCTTTCTCTCTGAACCGAAAAAAAAAAAAAAAAAAATACACCCAAGGTAAGGAATCACGCGCGCATCGTTGCACGTGGCTTATTGCGTTTTCGTGATGGTCCCTGCTACAAGAGAAACGGAAACCGAGTGGCGGCCACTCGAGAGATGGAAGCTCGAAGGGAAAAAAAAAATGTAATTTCTGCCTCTCGATAAAATTCCGAGGGTTGACGAGGCTTTTTCTTCTGTCCCCTTCGCTCTCGCTTCGCATCCAAATGCGAGTCTCTTTTTTTTTGTTCTCTCGTCCTCTTCCAAGGACCAATTTCCTTGGCTATGGACCCTTCGCCAGTCATCTCTCTTCACCGTATCACATTTTCATTCGTTCCATATTCCTTGATTTTTTTTTTTTCTTTGGTTTCATCGTGGAAGCAGTGGAGAAAATTGGGTAGTTTATTATAACCATCCATCGGTGAAATTTCGAAAGAAATGTAAACATTGCAATTTCGTAAAAGTATCATAATTTCATAAAAGTTTCACATAAAAATGATCTTTTGACCTATCAAAAAGGTCGCAGACGAGAATAAAAAAAATTGAAAAATTCCAGTAAATCATCTTTCTCGAGATTTATGTAACATTATTTATTTATTATCCAATTACTATGTTTATTTCCCAATTACAAAACTTCGTTAATGAGTTAGGAAAAATTTTCTTCCCGAGCCAGAAGTCTTTTGATGGTACTTAAGTTTGGTAAAAGACACCGGGAGCGCGTACATGTACACTCGAGTATGTATATCGAACCTGGTAGTTTCCAGGATTTCCTCGATTACGGATAGAAGTACTAACGAGGCAGTTGGGCTCCGTACAGTCGCTGCTGTAGCGCGGCAACCGCCTTTGGCGACGAAGGCAAGATGCGTCAAAGTTTTCCCTCGGGTATTTGCATGACAAAGGACTAAGCTCGTCGTCGTCGTCGTCGTATTTGCTCGTACACCACACTCTAGAAACGCTCTTTCCTGTATATGTCACTATCGTGTACGGCGTATACGCATTATACTTCCTCTGAATTTGAGCAAGCGAAAGATCTCGTTGCGTAAAGTTGTTTCTCAAATATATGGATCCATCATGAAATAATAGAAAGTAGATTTATTGAATTTTTCATAAAAATAGTTTTCTCTTTCTAGCGCAATGAAATTTATGCGAACAAAAGAAATGATTTACTATAATTGACACGAATTTAATTAAATCGAACGACATTTATTGTTTCGTTCATTCAAACTTGTGTTACTTTCTTTTTCGAAAATATATTCGAGTATGGAGTTTGCTCCCTTAATTTTCAGATAATTCAGTGTCATTTTAATGACACAATATTTGTTAACTTTATAAATAAATTGGTGCTTCAAGTATTGTAATTCGTTCAATTTTCGCTCGATCATATACATTTTCATTAATTTCTACAAAATGCCAATTTAAAATGAAACAGATTCATTTTTTGTCTAATGCGTGTACGCATTATAAGTGAAAGATCTCGTTGCGCAAAGTTGTTTCTCAACTATATGGATGGATCATGATAGAATATAAAGTAGATTTATTGAATTTTTCATAAAAATAGTTTTCTCTTTCTAGGGCAACGAAATTTATGCGAACAAAAGGAATAATTTACTATATTTGACGCAAATTTAATTAAATCGAACGACATTTATTGTTTCGTTCATTCAAACTTGTGTTACTTTTTTTTTTCGACAATATATCCAAGTATGAAGTTTACTCCCTTAATTTTCAAATAATTCATTTTAATGACACAATATTTGTTAAGTTTATAAATAAATTGGTGCTTCAAGTATTGTAATTCGTTCAATTTTCACTCGATCATATAAATTTTCATTAATTTCTACAAAATGCCAATTTGAAATGAAACAGATCGATTTTTCGTCGCGTTGAGATTTCACGAATTCTCCGGAGAGTTTGACACGAAAATGTATTCGTGCATAACCGAGATTTGGCAAACGTTCAAGAAGCTGACGTGCCCTTCTGAATCATCCCTATATCATGTGATGAGGTATATAGCCCGTGAACGATTCCCTATGCCATTCTCAGGAACCAAACCTCTCTCTCTCTCTCTTTCGCTCATTTTCTTCTTCACGTTGCTGGCCAACCTCGCTCATATACCTGCTTATATACTTTCTCGGCCGTTTTCGTGCAAACCCAACGGAGCACTCGGGCTCGCACGTACGAAGCTCGGAGCTCCCCGAGTTGCTTTACGATCAAAGTTCGGGAACGACATTTGCACGTAGTTTTTCTTTTGCCATCGGCGACGTGCTTCCTGTTTTCTCTCTCTTTCTCTCTCCTACTTTCCTCGGTCTTGGTCTCTACTAGTATGCGGTTCGTATGCAGGAGAAGCACGCGAAGCGGGGGAACGTTATCGACTCCGCTTCTCGCTCTGCCAGTAGCTTCGAACGATTTCAAAGTAACTCGCGAGTGAGAAAAAGTCCCAAAGGCGCTACTCCAATCGTATAACAAAATAGTGAGAATTACGTCACCGGTGTAATTTCATTATTAATTGTTATTGTCCAATGATTATTAACACTCGTATAACGGAAATGAGACACGAAGCGATCCCGGGAACTAGCACATTATTCTCATTGACTTTCGAATAAAAAAACCGCAATAAATGGATTTTTAACGTCACGGATTTTTGAAATTCAACATAAATATTGAAAAGTCCAACATAGCGGGATGAATATGGGTGAGCACAAAAAAAAAATCACTTCAATAAAGTGTAAATTTTTGCTTAGCGGCGTTACGAATCATTGACGACAATTCAATGTCAGAATTTGAAAACTATAAACGTCGGAATTGTGGCGTCTGACATAAAAATGATAAACATTGGACGTAAACGAAACGACTAAATTAGCATGACGAAAAATAATTTACAACAAAAACGAGTATTTATTCGTTTTTGCCAACATCACGTACACTAATCTCTGGAAAAGCTCAATGAGATGCGTTACAAAAGGGAGATGAAGAAAGTGAGAATAGGAAATTACTCTCTTTCAATCGGTTTCGCCTAGTCCCAAAGACCCGGCCCGAATAATTAATATACCTAAATTCGTACGAAGCGTGGGGAAAGCTCGAGGGTATAATCCCATAAGAACGTTTTGGCCTTGCAATTTTAATTAACAGATCCCAAAGCTCCTGAAAATAAAAAATTCATCGTGACGCTTATAAATCTCTTCTATTCTCGAGTTGGCGTTAAAAAGGACCATCGATCGTGAATCGTTGATTTTTTATTCGATGAAACAAAATCGGTCCCAGATATTAATTTGACGAGTATGAAGAAAGGAGAGAAAAAAAAAACAATTCATATCGCATTCGTACCAGGCGGTCCTCGCGCGGTGAGGACGTGTCTTTTTTTGCAATTTTTCACCGGGACGTTTAGCTCGGAAAGACCGAGTGAAAGGATCCTTTCAACGAGACAACTGGGTCGTGTGCAACGTGTGCAAAGCTCGAAAGCTCTCCCGCGTGCAACGCGCAAGAGCGCTTTTCTTTCCGGTTATTCACGTACATATATAGCACGATACATATAACGTGTATATATATAACGTACTGTACTTAAACTTCACCGAGCGTACGAAAGTAATTTAACGTGGTCCACGTGCGACTGACGATCTCGCAATTTATACGGCATCAGAGAGAATATCTTAATAACCGCCGCGAAATAAATGCTCGCGAGTTTTACTGCGCCGGCGAAATTTTATTTATTTTTTCCCCTTTTATTTTTAAATCATACTAACTTTGTTTTTCTCACTTTCTTACAGAGTGACAGCGGGCTAGTGGACGTCGATCCTCGTCGTAACGGCGGCATGACGGCCATTAACTCGGTAAGTCGAGAAAAAATTTCGTTCTGGTGTACAAATTTAGGAAAATAATAATTATGACCAATTGCGATAATTTAAAAAATAATTAATCAATTAATTTGCTTCAGTGGACCTCACTGAATGTCTCGACGTTAAAATTTCGCAATTTTTTACAATGATTAGCGAACGAACGGACTTGGTACGCCCAGGGTACCATTTTCCATCAAAATCGTATTATTTTTTGCCATTTTTCAATCTCACACGTTAACTCGTCACATTTTAAATTGTCAGTCAATTTTATTTCCCTTCATATACGCGCTCGAATGAAGTATTAAAATAGAAGTCTGTGAAATTTTATGAATATCGGTACCAAAGTTCGATTGTAGTAGCGCGACAAACAAAGATACGATTAAAACGACTGAAAACGTTTATAAATCTTTTTTTTTTTTAATTCATCAATGATTTCATTGGAGAGCAATAGGCGTATTTGAAAATCGAGATTATTATTATTTTTCAATCAACTAAGCTCGGAGTTAGAAATGGTCAACAGTTCACTTCTACCATTTCTAACTGCACCCCCTTCTCGCGCTCTCACCTTCTCGCGTTCTCGAAGCTTTCCTAACGCAGTTATCCCTGCGGGAAAGTCAGAGTGGTCGGAGGGGGTTGGGGGGGAGTAACGTTCACGATTCTGCCACGATCGTCCGAGTGCATCGAGAATTACAAGTGGCTAGAGTGCAATTTCGCGTTTGACCCCGCCAACGTACATTTTGTGTTACTACATCAAGAAATACTATATCTGGGTTGGATCGTATCTAGTGCCTATGCATGAGATTGTACGAACCTCCCGTGGGAGAGGTCAGCGTGGACCGAATATTATTTTAGACCGTTTTACCTTTTGTCCCCTCTAGCTTCTACCTTCTCTAATTTCCACATCGTGGTGAATACAAAATTTATGGACATTCACAGACCAGAAATTCTGCACTACTAACGGCAGTATCTTATTATTATTATTATTATTAATATTATTAATAATAATAATAATAATATTGCGGAGAATCATGAGAGTTCGATCGTAAGATAATTTGTGTTTCTCGCTCGGGTAAATTCGATTTATTCGAGGTTTTTCTTTCTCCCCATGCGATTTTCGTAAAAGGCTATATGGTCGCCAGAATTTTTCTCGCTATATTCCTGCCTCGCTCTAATTCTATTAAACGTTAATCAGTATTTCACCGACAATTCGGAAAATTTAGTAGTTTCTCTCCTTCTCTCTCTCTCTCTTTTTCCTGCTCGAGTTTATTTCGTGCATCGCGAATAAAACGAGTATATTGCCTATACACACATATCTATATGGAAAGGCAAACATTTTTCCTCCCTTCCAATCAAGCAAACCTTCTCGCACCGACCACGAACACGAAAGCTGTTGGGCTTCGAGGTCACGTACAAAATGTGATTTCACGCAATCGGGATAAGACTCGGCTTCATGCATATATATAACACCCTTATACCCGCATTTTTTTTCTCTTGCTGTACATATGCGCAGGAGAGACGTCACTATTCGGACCACTTTGAGAAAAAGTCATCGAAATAATCGTTTAGAAACTTTTCTGGATATTCGGAGACAAACTCATTCACGATATGGTCATGAATTTTCGGAAATAGATTGAGTATTGAGTCATCGAACATTTTGAAGTGTAAGGTCCACTCGTCACAATGCTCAAACATTCATTAACGTAGGTTTTATCCTCGTCGGGATATTAAGGTTTAATTGGGTCTGATATGATTTTTCGATTGTTATTTCCTTGACATTTGCCATCGCGATTTATTTCCGCATTGCTGACAAACAAAAATGGTACATTTGATACAAAGGTTCGATCAACCAGCTGTTCTCCCTTTTTTTACGGAGGAAAAACTACTTTCGAACCTATCAGCACCTTATCGGGCGAGTAAGCTAAGTGAAGTTGGATTGTAACGCTTTTATTCCATTCAGTTTTCAATTTCCAGATCCTCAAACTATTTCCGGTATCTAGGTTCATCCTCATTCTATACAATTCTGATACTTTATACACTCACCCCTCAGTCCTATTGGGGATGATCAGTAGAGTATCGGAGTGCTTCTAAAATTTTGCATTTACGGAAATACGTCATGGCGTATAGAGAGGGACGTAAAGCTCCGACGAAAGCTCTCTCGTTCACTGTCCA
Source organism: Oxytorus armatus (assembly GCA_958009045.1). Classification (NCBI taxonomy): domain Eukaryota; kingdom Metazoa; phylum Arthropoda; class Insecta; order Hymenoptera; family Ichneumonidae; genus Oxytorus; species Oxytorus armatus. The sequence goes on along the minus strand of OY253746.1, from coordinate 3,976,892 downwards.
GCCTAACCTGAGCCGGATCGTTTGAAATATTTATCCATGCCTCCACGACCATCAATACTCGCGAGCTTTTGTAATACATACGACGTTCCCGGGAAAATGGTGCAGGGAAAAGTGTATAGGATGAATTCACGACTAAATGGACATAGTGAGGGGTTTTTTTTTTTTTTTTTTAAAGGTTCCAGCTCGGCCTCAGGATTGATCATGGGGTGGAAAAAAACTGGAGTGTAGGAAAATGACACTTGCAATACCATCACCGAGGGGAAGGTTGACGACAATGCTTCGTCGCTATTGAGGCTGGTCATTAAATATGTAGGATAATCGGTTCTCGTGAAAAAAAAAAAAAAAGAAATTCGCTCTCGAGTATACCGTACCGTCGAAACGACTAAACACATATAACTGCTAGAAAAAGGTCGTAACTCTGGGAATTTTACGTTTTAAATCGTGGACGTTGGGTTCTAAGGGTGTATTCCGATGATAAAATGTCAGGGAATCCCTGACACCAATGGCCGAACGATGCTTGTCTCACGCGATCGAAGATTCTTTATGTGAAAATCATTTTTTCTACTGCTCTCCCACTGGACAGTGAAAGAAAGGAGTAATTTTTAAATTCTGCGAAACAGGACATCAAATTTATTCTTCCACGAACATGAAAATAAATTGTTTGTCAATTCTGCAAATAGTGCACTCGCAAATTTTTTACCAGCTTTCGAATAGATATTGATTCCAGCGAATATTAAATTGACACAGTTGGAGGGGAAGGGCGGTAATGTTTGAAAAAAATATATTGAGATTTAAAGAGGATAATGCGAACCCCCGAATTATAATTGAGCGAATTTCATTCGCTCCATTATAATTCTACGAAGTATATAAAACTGTTGTTGAAACGACAAAATCGTCATTGCAAGCTCGTACGAATTTTTCGCCAAATACCAAATGCCCTTGTGAGTATAGAAATTTTTCCTCAACTTATCAATTTTCACCTACCCCTATATAGCTTAAGCGTAGAAATTGTGCTCCGTCGTGTGCATGGAAACGGAGACGAAAGCCGAGACTAAAAGCACCGAAGAGGATAAACTCTCCGCGGTTTAAATAAAGCTCGTGTATGTGGGTCAGTCGGTGTAGCGTTCACTTCTCTCTCTCTCTATCTCTCTCTCTCTCTGTTTCACACGTTCTATCCATCGTACGCGTACGTATGTAGTTACGCAAGCCCTCTCTCTTTGGTACATAGAGTCTAGGCAGTCTCTGCTGATCTCCGCGAGTTCGCCACATACATCTTCTCATCCGAGAGAATATCTCGTCGTACGGATAGACACGAACGCCTCGTCCTCGTATCCGAAAGCTCGTCCAGAGCTTTGTTATACTCTCGAGTGAGCTTACTAGTGCTCTAACCAATGTATATTTATATTTATAGGTATATATATACACTTATATATATATATATATGTATAAGTGTACTTACTATATTACATTCCGAGTTTCTATCGTACCACCGTTGGGCAACGACGCGCTTGCACGTACATTATTCGTACGAGACCCGGAAGTCCATTGCTGAAACTTTGTCGAACTAAAATTTACTCCCGATGTATCGAAGTGTACAAGTTAAAGATTTATCGTCGCCATAAAAACGTGAATATAAACGTACTGAATTTTCTAAAAATTCCTTTTCCCATCTTTTTACGAGCCAGTTAACGTTAATAATCCTTTGTTCGATCTAACAAGCGTGGGATAGATTTCTATAAAATTAATAACCATCAATTCACCGAGAAATTGTCTAGTTTATCGCAACTACCCACACGATAAATTTTCAATAGAATTTTCCAATGAAAAAATTCATAATACTTGTTCAGATCATTTTTGGTGGATTTTTCAATTAGGAAAACCAAATGAAAATTGACCTTTTCACGGGAATTTACAATAAGATCAACGATCTCTGTAATGATTGATTGGAAGTCCATTGCTGAAACTTTGTAGAACTAAAATTTACTCCCAATGTATCGAGAGTACAAGTTAAAGATTTATCGTCGCCATAAAAACGTTAACGAATGTACTGAATTTTGTAAAACTTGCTTTTCCCATGTTTTTACCGAGCCAGTTAACGTTAATAATCCTTTGTTCGATCTAACAAGCGTGGAATAGACAAACAAAAATTAATAACCATCAATTCACCTAGAAATTGTCCAGTTTATCGACACTGCCCACACGATAAATTTTCAATGGAATTTTCCAATGAAAAAATTCATAATACTTGTTCAGATCATTTTTGGTGGATTTTTCAATTAGGAAAACCAAATGAAAATTGACCTTTTCACGGGAATTTACAATAAATTCAACGATCTCTGTAATGATTGATTGGAAGTCCATTCCTGAAACTTTGTCGATCTAAAATTTACTCCCAATGTATCGAGAGTACAAGTTAAAGATTTATCGTCGCCATAAAAACGTTAACGAATGTACTGAATTTTGTAAAACTTGCTTTTCCCATCTTTTTACCGAGCCAGTTAACGTTAATAATCCTTTGTTCAATCTAACAAACGTGGAATAGACAAACAAAAATTAATAACCATCAATTCATCGAGAAATTGTCTAGTTTATCGCAACCATCCACAGGGTAAATTTTCAATAGAATTTTCCAATGAAAAAATTCATAATACTTGTTCAGATCATTTTTGGTGGATTTTTCAATTAGGAAAACCAAATGAAAATTGACCTTTTCAGGGGAATTTACAATAAATTCAACGATCTCTGTAATGATTGATTGGAAGTCCATTGCTGAAACTTTGTCGAAATAAAATTTACTCCCAATGTATCGAGAGTACAAGTTAAAGATTTATCGTCGCCATAAAAACGTTAACGAATGTACTGAATTTTGTAAAACTAGCTTTTTCCATCTTTTTACCGAGCCAGTTAACGTTAATAATCCTTTGTTCGATCTAACAAGCGTGGAATAGACAAACAAAAATTAATAACCATCAATTCACCTAGAAATTGTCCAGTTTATCGACACTGCCCACACGATAAATTTTCAATGGAATTTTCCAATGAAAAAATTCATAATACTTGTTCAGATCATTTTTGGTGGATTTTTCAATTAGGAAAACCAAATGAAAATTGACCTTCTCACGGGAATTTACAATAAATTCAACGATCTCTGTAATGATTGATTGGAAGTCCATTGCTGAAACTTTGTTGAAATAAAATTTACTCCCAATGTATCGAGAGTACAAGTTAAAGATTTATCGTCGCCATAAAAACGTTAACGAATGTACTGAATTTTGTAAAACTTGCTTTTCCCATGTTTTTACCGAGCCAGTTAACGTTAATAATCCTTTGTTCGATCTAACAAGCGTGGAATAGACAAACAAAAATTAATAACCATCAATTCACCTAGAAATTGTCCAGTTTATCGACACTGCCCACACGATAAATTTTCAATGGAATTTTCCAATGAAAAAATTCATAATACTTGTTCAGATCATTTTTGGTGGATTTTTCAATTAGGAAAACCAAATGAAAATTGACCTTTTCACGGGAATTTACAATAAATTCAACGATCTCTGTAATGATTGATTGGAAGTCCATTCCTGAAACTTTGTCGATCTAAAATTTACTCCCAATGTATCGAGAGTACAAGTTAAAGATTTATCGTCGCCATAAAAACGTTAACGAATGTACTGAATTTTGTAAAACTTGCTTTTCCCATCTTTTTACCGAGCCAGTTAACGTTAATAATCCTTTGTTCGATCTAACAAACGTGGAATAGACAAACAAAAATTAATAACCATCAATTCATCGAGAAATTGTCTAGTTTATCGCAACCATCCACAGGGTAAATTTTCAATAGAATTTTCCAATGAAAAAATTCATAATACTTGTTCAGATCATTTTTGGTGGATTTTTCAATTAGGAAAACCAAATGAAAATTGACCTTTTCAGGGGAATTTACAATAAATTCAACGATCTCTGTAATGATTGATTGGAAGTCCATTGCGGAAACTTTGTCGAAATAAAATTTACTCCCAATGTATCGAGAGTACAAGTTAAAGATTTATCGTCGCCATAAAAACGTTAACGAATGTACTGAATTTTGTAAAACTAGCTTTTTCCATCTTTTTACCGAGCCAGTTAACGTTAATAATCCTTTGTTCGATCTAACAAGCGTGGAATAGACAAACAAAAATTAATAACCATCAATTCACCTAGAAATTGTCCAGTTTATCGACACTGCCCACACGATAAATTTTCAATGGAATTTTCCAATGAAAAAATTCATAATACTTGTTCAGATCATTTTTGGTGGATTTTTCAATTAGGAAAACCAAATGAAAATTGACCTTTTCAGGGGAATTTACAATAAATTCAACGATCTCTGTAATGATTGATTGGAAGTCCATTGCTGAAACTTTGTCGAAATAAAATTTACTCCCAATGTATCGAGAGTACAAGTTAAAGATTTATCGTCGCCATAAAAACGTTAACGAATGTACTGAATTTTGTAAAACTAGCTTTTTCCATCTTTTTACCGAGCCAGTTAACGTTAATAATCCTTTGTTCGATCTAACAAGCGTGGAATAGACAAACAAAAATTAATAACCATCAATTCACCTAGAAATTGTCCAGTTTATCGACACTGCCCACACGATAAATTTTCAATGGAATTTTCCAATGAAAAAATTCATAATACTTGTTCAGATCATTTTTGGTGGATTTTTCAATTAGGAAAACCAAATGAAAATTGACCTTTTCAGGGGAATTTACAATAAATTCAACGATCTCTGTAATGATTGATTGGAAGTCCATTGCTGAAACTTTGTCGAAATAAAATTTACTCCCAATGTATCGAGAGTACAAGTTAAAGATTTATCGTCGCCATAAAAACGTTAACGAATGTACTGAATTTTGTAAAACTAGCTTTTTCCATCTTTTTACCGAGCCAGTTAACGTTAATAATCCTTTGTTCGATCTAACAAGCGTGGAATAGACAAACAAAAATTAATAACCATCAATTCACCTAGAAATTGTCCAGTTTATCGACACTGCCCACACGATAAATTTTCAATGGAATTTTCCAATGAAAAAATTCATAATACTTGTTCAGATCATTTTTGGTGGATTTTTCAATTAGGAAAACCAAATGAAAATTGACCTTCTCACGGGAATTTACAATAAATTCAACGATCTCTGTAATGATTGATTGGAAGTCCATTGCTGAAACTTTGTTGAAATAAAATTTACTCCCAATGTATCGAGAGTACAAGTTAAAGATTTATCGTCGCCATAAAAACGTTAACGAATGTACTGAATTTTGTAAAACTTGCTTTTCCCATGTTTTTACCGAGCCAGTTAACGTTAATAATCCTTTGTTCGATCTAACAAGCGTGGAATAGACAAACAAAAATTAATAACCATCAATTCACCTAGAAATTGTCCAGTTTATCGACACTGCCCACACGATAAATTTTCAATGGAATTTTCCAATGAAAAAATTCATAATACTTGTTCAGATCATTTTTGGTGGATTTTTCAATTAGGAAAACCAAATGAAAATTGACCTTTTCACGGGAATTTACAATAAATTCAACGATCTCTGTAATGATTGATTGGAAGTCCATTCCTGAAACTTTGTCGATCTAAAATTTACTCCCAATGTATCGAGAGTACAAGTTAAAGATTTATCGTCGCCATAAAAACGTTAACGAATGTACTGAATTTTGTAAAACTTGCTTTTCCCATCTTTTTACCGAGCCAGTTAACGTTAATAATCCTTTGTTCGATCTAACAAACGTGGAATAGACAAACAAAAATTAATAACCATCAATTCATCGAGAAATTGTCTAGTTTATCGCAACCATCCACAGGGTAAATTTTCAATAGAATTTTCCAATGAAAAAATTCATAATACTTGTTCAGATCATTTTTGGTGGATTTTTCAATTAGGAAAACCAAATGAAAATTGACCTTTTCAGGGGAATTTACAATAAATTCAACGATCTCTGTAATGATTGATTGGAAGTCCATTGCTGAAACTTTGTCGAAATAAAATTTACTCCCAATGTATCGAGAGTACAAGTTAAAGATTTATCGTCGCCATAAAAACGTTAACGAATGTACTGAATTTTGTAAAACTAGCTTTTTCCATCTTTTTACCGAGCCAGTTAACGTTAATAATCCTTTGTTCGATCTAACAAGCGTGGAATAGACAAACAAAAATTAATAACCATCAATTCACCTAGAAATTGTCCAGTTTATCGACACTGCCCACACGATAAATTTTCAATGGAATTTTCCAATGAAAAAATTCATAATACTTGTTCAGATCATTTTTGGTGGATTTTTCAATTAGGAAAACCAAATGAAAATTGACCTTCTCACGGGAATTTACAATAAATTCAACGATCTCTGTAATGATTGATTGGAAGTCCATTGCTGAAACTTTGTTGAAATAAAATTTACTCCCAATGTATCGAGAGTACAAGTTAAAGATTTATCGTCGCCACAAAAACGTTAACGAATGTACTGAATTTTGTAAAATTTGCTTTTTCCATCTTTTTACCGAGCCAGTTAACGTTAATAATACTTTGTTCGATCTAATAAGCGTGGAATAGACAAACAAAAATTAATAACCATCAATTCACCTAGAAATTGTCCAGTTTATCGACACTGCCCACACGATAAATTTTCAATGGAATTTTCCAATGAAAAAATTCATAATACTTGTTCAGATCATTTTTGGTGGATTTTTCAATTAGGAAAACCAAATGAAAATTGACCTTTTCACGGGAATTTACAATAAATTCAACGATCTCTGTAATGATTGATTGGAAGTCCATTCCTGAAACTTTGTCGAACTAAAATTTACTCCCAATGTATCGAGAGTACAAGTTAAAGATTTATCGTCGCCATAAAAACGTTAACGAATGTACTGAATTTTGTAAAACTTGCTTTTCCCATGTTTTTACCGAGCCAGTTAACGTTAATAATCCTTTGTTCGATCTAACAAGCGTGGAATAGACAAACAAAAATTAATAACCATCAATTCACCTAGAAATTGTCCAGTTTATCGACACTGCCCACACGATAAATTTTCAATGGAATTTTCCAATGAAAAAATTCATAATACTTGTTCAGATCATTTTTGGTGGATTTTTCAATTAGGAAAACCAAATGAAAATTGACCTTTTCACGGGAATTTACAATAAATTCAACGATCTCTGTAATGATTGATTGGAAGTCCATTCCTGAAACTTTGTCGAACTAAAATTTACTCCCAATGTATCGAGAGTACAAGTTAAAGATTTATCGTCGCCATAAAAACGTTAACGAATGTACTGAATTTTGTAAAACTTGCTTTTCCCATGTTTTTACCGAGCCAGTTAACGTTAATAATCCTTTGTTCGATCTAACAAGCGTGGAATAGACAAACAAAAATTAATAACCATCAATTCACCTAGAAATTGTCCAGTTTATCGACACTGCCCACACGATAAATTTTCAATGGAATTTTCCAATGAAAAAATTCATAATACTTGTTCAGATCATTTTCGGTGGATTTTTCAATTAGGAAAATCAATGATGGTTTGAAAATTGACCTTTGGGGGGAGGGGGGAGGGGATTACAATAAATTCAACGATTTCTGGATGGATTCATAGTTATCTATGCTTTGTTCATTTGAACTGTAGTCATTTTACCGAGAAAGTCGAACGGACTAGTTCATTATATAATGAATCAACATTAATAACTAAAGTTGTATATAATGAACGAGTAAATTGAATGATAAATGAGTGAATTGATTAATTCATCAAGTAATTAATTTGATGAATTAACTATTCATTTAATAGTTTAATTATCTCCACACAAATGTATCCACTACTCTGACCTCTCGTTTATTGTTTCCCTCTTTTTTTCTTTAAGCTCTTCCATCCATCGTGGCCCAATGGTAAAAAAAAAAATCACTAATACATTCATATATTTCTCCATTATTTCGCAAATGTATTCGTCTCGTTTTGGTCCGAGAGACAGAGAAAGAGAGCGTCAAGATTAATGTACGGTCGTACGAGAAATACGACTGACGTCTCGACGGGAAAAACTTTTCCCAAAGCGCGTAGTCGGGCCCGCGCCGCTCCTCTTCGGCGTTCCACAAGCGACTCCTCGAGTTTCCGCATTTTAAAGTACTTCCCCTCCTCCTCCTCTTTTGCACTCGTTGCTACACTTTTTTTCTCGCATTTTCACTTCTCTCGCCTTCTCTTCTTTTTTTCCTTTCTTTTCTCTCTGCACTTTACTCCCCTTGCGTTCTAAGGTCCACCGCCATCACCCAAGCGGCACTTATTCTTCCTCCTTTTCGTCTTCTTTATACCACCGTACCCCGTACGATAGAGCTTTCTCACACTCTTTTTCTCCTTACCGAAAAGTTTCATCTTAATTGTTAAATTATTCAAAGAACCGTGACGATAATGGCCCAAGAGAGAGAGAGAGAGAGAGAGAGGGGGGACCATAGCGCGTCTTCGATGAGATTCCCACTTTTTTTTTCTTATTCTCTCCCTCTAATTCGTTTTCCAACTCCACTGTCTCCTCCTTCAATTCCTCTCGTTGCGCGCCTCGTTTCAATCATTTTTTTTTTCACCAGACCGCTCTCCTCGTAGATTCTTTACAATTTTCTATATCGGCTGAATAATAATATACTCGATCGATATTCAGGTATATCGGTTATTCCATGTCAAGTGGAAGTGTACGAGAATATTTTTGGAAGTCATTCAATTCGCAAACGATTGCTGCACAAAATAAAAATAAAAAAAATAAAAATAAAGATAGTCTTAACAACGAGATGTGCGAAACCGTCATTCGTTGATATCTTTTTTCTTACAACCACGGATGACGAATCAAGCTAGCCGTAGTAATAAGTACTAATCAAATTGAGTACTACACTTAAAACGTTGGCCACATTACTTATCTTACTACTATAATAAAGGTGAAGACTTTGTTTGTATGTTTGTTTGAACGCGCTAATCTCAGGAAATACTAATCCGATTTGGAAAATTCTTTTTGCATTAGATAACCCATTTATTCAGGATGGCTTTACGCTATATAACTTTATGCTATAACCCTAATCTTACTTCTTACTTACTATAATAACGCTGGAGAGTTTGTTTGTATGTTTGTATGATTGTATGTTTGTTTGAACGCGCTAATCTCATGAAATACTAATCCGATGTCGAAAATTCTTTGTGCATCAGATAGCCCGTTTATTGAGAAAGGCTTTACGTTATATAACTTTATGCTATGATCCTAATCTTACTTCTTACTTACTATAATAAAGCTGGAGAGTTCGTTTGTATGTTTGTATGATTGTATGATTGTATGTTTGTTTGAACGCGCTAATCTCATGAAATACTAATCCGATGTCGAAAATTCTTTTTGCATTAGATAGCCCGTTTATTCAGAAAGGCTTTACGTTACATAACTTTATGCTATGATCCTAATCTTACTTCTTATTTACTATAATAAAGCTGGAGAGTTTGTTTGTATGTTGGTATGATTGTATGTTTGTTCGAACGCGCTAATCTCAGGAAATACTAATCCGATTTGGAAAATTCTTCTTGCATTAGATAACCCATTTATTCAGAAAGGCTTTACGCTATATAACTTTATGCTATAACCCTAATCTTACTTCTTACTTACTATAATAACGCTGGAGAGTTTGTTTGTATGTTTCTATGATTGTATGTTTGTTCGAACGCGCTAATCTCAGGAAATACTAATCCGGTTTGGAAAATTATTTTTGCATTAGATAAGCCGTTTATTCAGGAAGGCTTTACACTATATAACTTTATGCTAGAAACCTAATCTTACTTCTTACTTACTATAATAAAGCTGGAAAGTTTCTTCGTATGTTTCTCTGATTGTATGTTTGTTCGAACGCGCTAATCTCAGGAAATACTAATCCGATTTGGAAAATTCTTTTTGCATTATATAGCCCGTTTAGTCAGAAAGGTTTTACGCTATATAACTTTATGCTATGACGCGGCTGAAGCCACGGTGCATAGCTCGTTAGTTATAAAAGCTGATATTGTAAAAACAATTTTTCACAACGTACTATTCAAACAGCTTTAAAAACTAAATTTACGTGGAATAGCCCATGCGCATAGCTATATTGGAGTGTTTGAACGTTTTGCGGAATTTTTGCTATCGGTGGATGAGTGATGAACCTCCGCGCATACGGAATTCCGGAACGGAAGCGGCGATGTCAAGAAGGGCGTAGAAGAAGAAGAAGAAGAAGAACGCGTTAAAGTGAACGACATTCCGGAGCGTCTCTCTTTCTCTCTCTCTCTCTCTCTCTCTCTCTGACGTTATATATGCGAGACTCGTGGCAACGATGTGCAGCATCAACCATCAGCAGCTCTCTTTCTCTTCCTCTCTCTCTCTCTCGGATGATGTTTCGCGATCGTGTGGGCGACGACACACTATTTTCTGGTCTGTCGTCACTCGTGTGTGAAAACGGAGACGCGCTCTTTTATCTTTTATCTCCCTCTCTCGCTCTCTCTCTCTCTCTCTTGCTCTCTCTAACTCGTTCTCTCATATCTAGGAAGATGCGAGTCCGTTGCGTGCAAAATCGTCGTCGCAGTAACGGAAATACACGAAAAAGCGTGGGCCCTCTCGTTCTACACGAACGCCAACGCGTCTCTTGTGGTCTTTACGATTTTCTCACATAACACACACTATATATGAATAGCATTCACTGTTCTAGAGGATCGTAAGAAAATGACATGTGTAGCGTTAAGAGGCTACGAGAGCTTTTTGTTCTCCCCCTAAACGCTGCATTAAAATAACAGGTTTATGTATAGCCCCCGACAATTTGACTCACAATATTAATTCTGAGTAAACACGAGTCGTTGCGAAAGAAATATATGTGCGTTAGTTCGAAAGAAGGAGATTTTTGGATGAGCACGGAAATTCGATGGAATTGCGAGAGATCTAAAAGTGAAAGGAATAAGGGTGAATCGTTGGCGCGTAAAGGTCAGTCTAGGGGATGATCTCCAAGCCACTTTGCCTTTATCACTCTCTCTGTCTCTCTCTTTCTCTTTCCCTAGTGTATACCGTTTTCGTTCTGCCATCAACCAAGTGTCTCCCTCCAACTATATATCTCTGCCGATCTTCTCCCTCTATTGTTTCTCCCTCATATATACACGCACATATATATATATATACCCTTAAACGTCCTTAGCAGTCGATATAGTCTTCGGAAAGATGGGAGGGTAGGATTCTCGAGAATAACCCGACTGTCTCTAATACGTCCGACGACGGTGTGGATTGTGGATAGTGGTGTAGTCTTCATTCCTTTCTTCACGAGCAATTCCCTCTCGATCCTACCCGTAACGGAGAGCGAGTTTTGCGAGGAAATAACACGGAAAAGTATGAAGGAAAATGGCACGAGGGAGTGTTGCCTGCTCAAACGACGTTACAGTCATTGGCGTTCCGTTACGATAAACACAGTTATTGACACACTTCAATCCTCTCGTTGTCTTTCTATCCGATATTCGGATCGCAAGAATTGCCAATAATGAAAGAACGGCCAATAAATGTATCACACTCGACACTCTCTCGTTTCTCTAGTTCGAATCCCTCTTTCTTTTATCGTCGCGTTTATTTTCAGCCTTCACTTTCCATTTCTTTACCCTCTACCCAACCGTGTCTTATCCACCTGTTCGTTTCTCCCTCGACCAAAGACTTCATTGTTCTTTCACGAAATCTCGCTTTTCATTTTTTTTTCTCACACAACATTCCACTTTCCCTCGGCTAGCTCAAGTTTTTTTGTCTCTGGATTGTTTTTTGTTGTTCTCTCAATGAAAAATCATCGATAATTTCGTTTTAGCCATCGGATAAACACTTTGTCATTACTTACTTTTTTCTCATACCTGCACAAACTACGAGTAAATCTGATAAATTTATCATTATTTATCTATATATCGACGCTGCTTACAAAAACTAGCATGTTTCAGATTTCTTACGAGAACAAGCACAAGTTTGATATCACCGCGAAAACTAGCATGTTTCGGCTTTTGCCACGAAAACTAGCACATTTCGATATTCGCCGCGAAAACTAGTATGTTTCGGATTTTACCACGAAAACTAGCAGGTTACGACTTTCACCGCGAAAATTAGCACGTTTTACTCTAAATTGACGAAAGGCAGGTTACGACTTTCACCGCGAAAATTAGCACTGTTTTACTCTAAATTGACGAAATATTTATGCGTGTTTTTTTTTAATGAAATAAAAACACAATGAACGATTCTTCGGACTATAAGTAGAATATACTTTTTATAAACAATAATTTTGTCCAATACCATCGCTGACTCCGAAACTTGAAGTCATGACAAATATCATTGATGAACAATTTTAGTTTTTGAGTGGTGGAATATTGCGTATCGTATTTGCGAATCGTACATTCAATAATGTTATAATATCTAAAATATTTATGCTCGTCATTTTATACTGTTTCATTTTTTGTTTGAATTTATTTCATACATATTTCACTGTTTGAATTTTGGTCTGCTAGGCTTATCATAAGATGGCAAACAGCATATGCCTCGTCATTTTGGAGTAAAAACAACCATGGTTAAAAAAATTAGAGAAAAGAAAATCGAAAACAATTACGGTGTATGCAAAGTTAACAATGTCAGTTTTTTTCCCTCTTGCTACTTCGTTCAAGACCTGACATTTCTCGAGATATCTCAATCGATTGTTTCGAAGATTTTGTCAATTGTACTTTATACTTATACTGTACTTTATACTTTAGTCGTTGATCACTCCAAGATTGTGTTTTTTCTTTTTAATGAAATAAAAACACAATGAACGATTCTTCGGACTATAAGTAGAATATACTTTTTATAAACAATAATTTTGTCCAATACCATCGCTGACTCCGAAACTTGAAGTCATGAAAAATATCATTGATGAACAATTTTAGTTTTTGAGTGGTGGAATATTGCGTATCGTATTTGCGAATCGTACATTCAATAATGTTATAATATCTAAAATATTTATGCTCGTCATTTTATACTGTTTCATTTTTTGTTTGAATTTATTTCATACATATTTCACTGTTTGAATTTTGGTCTGCTAGGCTTATCATAAGATGGCAAACAGCATATGCCTCGTCATTTTGGAGTAAAAACAACCATGGTTAAAAAAATTAGAGAAAAGAAAATCGAAAACAATTACGGTGTATGCAAAGTTAACAATGTCAGTTTTTTTCCCTCTTGCTACTTCGTTCAAGACCTGACATTTCTCGAGATATCTCAATCGATTGTTTCGAAGATTTTGTCAATTGTACTTTATACTTATACTGTACTTTATACTTTAGTCGTTGATCACTCCAAGATTGTGTTTTTTTTTAATGAAATAAAAACACAATGAACGATTCTTCGGACTATAAGTAGAATATACTTTTTATAAACAATAATTTTGTCCAATACCATCGCTGACTCCGAAACTTGAAGTCATGAAAAATATCATTGATGAACAATTTTAGTTTTTGAGTGGTGGAATATTGCGTATCGTATTTGCGAATCGTACATTCAATAATGTTATAATATCTAAAATATTTATGCTCGTCATTTTATACTGTTTCATTTTTTGTTTGAATTTATTTCATACATATTTCACTGTTTGAATTTTGGTCTGCTAGGCTTATCATAAGATGGCAAACAGCATATGCCTCGTCATTTTGGAGTAAAAAAACCATGGTTAAAAAAATTAGAGAAAAGAAAATCGAAAACAATTGCGGTGTATGCAAAGTTAACAATGTCAGTTTTTTTCCCTCTTGTTACTTCGTTCAAGACCTGACATTTCTCGAGATATCTCAATCGATTGTTTTGAAGATTTTGTCAATTGTACTTTATACTTATACTGTACTTTATACTTTAGTCGTTGATCACTCCAAGATTGTGTTTTTTTTTAATGAAATAAAAACACAATGAACGATTCTTCGGACTATAAGTAGAATATACTTTTTATAAACAATAATTTTCTTCAATACCATCGCTGACTCCGAAACTTGAAGTCATGAAAAATATCATTGATGAACAATTTTAGTTTTTGAGTGGTGGAATATTGCGTATCGTATTTGCGAATCGTATTTTCAATAATGTTATTATTTTCAAAAATAGAAAACGAATATAAATGTTTAAGGTCGAACGGGCGATACTCCCTTAATGTTTTTCATTTATTCCTTATAGTGCTCCCGAAAAAGTTATTAAAACATTTGTTAAAGTTCTGAAACTTATTCGATTTAGTTCGGCAAATATACTACTTTTTCCAGTGCAAATCGAAATATGCTAGTTTTCGCAACGGAAGCCGAAACATGCTAGTTTTCGTGCTGAAAGCCGAAACATGCTAGTTTTCGTGGTGGAATTCGAAACGTGTTAGTTTTCGTAAGAAATCTGAAACATGCTAGTTTTCGTAAGCAGCGTCGATATATAAAAATGAATCCCTATTTCCCTTGGTCACATCATAACTTGAGAACGACTTTACCGATTTCATTCATTTTTTTTTTAAGTTTCCTAATATTTTGTAGAAGGTTCTTACGGAAAGAAAAATTGAGAAAATTGCGCAAAAAATTGAAAAATATCAGAAAAAAAAAATTTCATTTATGATAGATGCATCGGTCGGCATCTATCGATCAAGAAATTCATTTATTCATTTCTTAGTGCATAGTCGATTCGATCTGTACGTTTATCCAGTTTTGAGTTTGTCGAGTGAGATTTTTGAGAAGTGTTTGTGCATCGCAGTTAGTTCACCGTAATCACGCTTTATATTAAAAGTTTAATTTAATACTATGTATTTGAAATAATTTTTTTTAAATTATTTATTCCAGTTCGAATTGAATATTCATAGCTCAGACAGGACAACGTCTGTCGTGTCACCTAGTTTATAATAAATAATTCAATAATTAAATCGATAATGAATTGATTATAATCTTCGAATATTGTAAATGGTGGCAATTCCTTTCGCAAGTTCAAAACGAATCTGTCTAGAAATTAGTAGGCTTCTACTGATTAAGAAGACCGCGTAAGCTTCAAAAAGTCACTCGTTGACCCGAACGAGGACCAAAAACTCGTATCCACATCCTTGCATTTGATCGTCGTATCGTAAAAAAGAAACTCCCTCGTTTTCTCTATCTCTTTCTCTCTTCCTACGAGGCGGAAAAACATGCAGACAAGAAAATAGTTTGGAGCGAGTATTCAGTGGAGATTGTATTAGAGTTTCGGTGAAAGTTCACCCTCGTCTTATCGATCTGTCTATTATATACATATACATATAAATACACAGTCATTCGTATCGGCATTGTGAACCGCTCAATCGATTTCATGATAGCAATTTTACGAAGCGATTTTTTGTTTTGCTCTTCTTCTCCTCGTCCTACCCCTCCGCCAACAAAATGAGGAGAAAAGGATACGAAGACATCGACATTGCATTTAAGCTTGGGGGAACATTCTTCGTCGAAGCTTGGGTAAGCACGATCGACAAAACGTACCGAGATGAGACGATGAAAAATAAAACGATCTTTGAGAAGCCCGATTCGATAAGATCGCGAATATTTGTCTAATAAATGTTCAACAAGAATCTTCGAGTATATCTATATATATTATTATATAATAAAGTAGATTGCTGGTGTGTAGTGCGTGGGCGGAAAGGGGATGATTTCGAGACACCGCGCGACAGCGTACAGAGAGAGAGAGAGAGAGAGATGGAGAGAAAAGAGATGAGAATTCTGATCCCTGAAACGAAGTTCGTGTAATCGTCGATCCGGAAAATAACCTTCGCCAAAACAACTTCCTTCTTTCATCCTTTATCCTCTCTATCCTACTATATACACACTGTGACTACTGTATTATATATCCTTTCGTATCTTACTGTATTATATATCGATCGATCTCCGGACCTCGTTCAGAATTCTAAGTATCCTCCGCTACATTTTCTCAGTTCAATATTTTTCCCGACCGTTTCCTACTTGTCCGAGTGAGACCCTTTGTCCGGGGGAGAGCATCTCATTGACCCAATTTCATTCTCCTTCCGCTCGCGATCCTCTTTTTTTTTTTTATACAATTTTTATGTACACCCGTCTTTCTCGTCTTTACCAAGTATATCCGGCAATATTTCAATAAAGCTTCACTTTCTTTATAAACACAGTGTACAGTAGTACGGTACATGGATAGAGAAAACCGCAATAGACATTCGCCCCGTACTCGTTTCTGCGGGGTTAAGAAAAAAAAAGTCTGGCTGGCTCTCTTCTTCAGGGCACGACTTGGATTTCGATAAGAACGCTTCTATCTTACCTTTTTTCGTCCGTAATCTCTCGCTCTCTTTTTCTCCATCTATCTCTCTCTCTCTCTCTTCCTCTGTCTCTATACATATATAGATGCAAGAGAACGAAGAAGAGAGTTCTCTTCGTACACGTATCTCAATTCTATCGGAGTACGAACGAAGCTTCGATACTACGTGACAAACTTGTCTGATGATCGCTAGCTCGCACATCTCTTTCCTTTAGAGGTAAAATTTCGTTTTATTTCGACTTCCCGTTATACTACCAGCGGAAACTCTGTTCCGAATCATGAGTAGGTATACTCCCGACCAGCTTCATATTTGCACTGCTAATTTTCGAGAAAAAAAAATCGTTCGGCTCTCTGGATTAATAATTACACATCGCAGACTCTTCCCTGCGACACTGTACGAGTTCTGTTCAAAAAGTATCGCGAATTTTAAATTTCCGCGGGCTACGTATATTCGATTTTCGATTTTTTTGTGGCGTTAGATTGATCCTCGTGTCCCTCACTTATGCTGAAAAAATCGGCCATTTTGAATGTTTAGTTAATCGTTGACAGCTGTTTTAGTTAGACGTATTTTGGCTTGTCTTCGATTTTTGCCTATTCCAAAAAATGGATCAAAGAATCTGTATGAAATTTTGTGTGTGAAAAACAAAATTAAGTGCGCGCACGCATTTCGAATGTTGACTGTGGCATATGGTGAAGCTACCTCGGACCAAAGCAACGTTTATCGGTGGTACAAAATGTTCTCAGAGGGCCGAGAAGATGCGAACAACGAAACGCGTTCCGGACGCCCGAGCACATCAACAACGGACGAAAACATTGATGAAGCGAAGAAAATAATATTGGCCAATCGTCGAATCACCGTTAGAGAAGTTGCTGAGGAACTAAACATATCGATTGGCTCGTGCTATTCGATTTTTACCAATGATTTGGGAGACGGGTCGCCGCGCAATTCGTGCCAAAATTGCTCACCTTCGAACAAAAACAGTGTCGCGTTAAGGCAGTCGTCTGGTTTAGAGCGAGATTTTTGACGTCATTTCTAATGTGCAATAACGTTTAAAATCGTTGAAGTTGTCTTGATGAAAATTTACACGTGCATTTATTGATCCTTAGAGAATACTTGTACATTAAAAAAAAATATATTTTAAATGGTTTCATGTAGTTTTTTGCCTTGCTGCAACATGGTGCGCCGAAATCGGCGCCCACTCTGGACGATATTGATAAATAAGCCGGTGACGTTGAATCTCCAGAGGGCGCCTTGAAAAAAAGTGGTTTTGCGGTGAACATTATAACTCGTTACCGGATCATCTCAAACAAAAAAATTGATATGCATTTTAAAGGTGATGTATTTCTCGAGGTAATCAGGAAGAGTTTTTTTTTTTTTCTATTTTTTGCAGCACTTGGAAGTGAAAAACGCAATTTTAGCTAAAAAAATCGCGCTTAATTTGTTGTTAAAAAATTGAAAAAATTGACAAAAAAAACTCCTCCTGATTACCTGTTGATTTATGTGAAGAAGTATTGTTTAAATTTTCAAAAGGATCGGTTCAGTAGATTTTGAGTTCTAATGTTCACAAACTTCAAAAATGACGTTTTCGGGAAAATCGATTTAAAGTTTTTTATACGTGAAAATCAGGTATCACGGCCGGTTGTTTGAAACGCTGTAACTCCGTTAGTTTTACTCCGATTGACTTAAAATTTATACACAATATTCTCGACATATTGTTCATTCAGAAAAAAATTAAAAAAAAAATGCAAAAAAAAATAATTTTAAAACCCTGCCCCCCCCTCTTAACATTGCTAAGGAGCTGTTGGACTCGGTCCGCGACGACCCAAATTTGCTTCAGAGGGTCATAACCGGTGACGAATCATGGGTTTATGGTCATGACGTGGAAACCAAAGCTTAATCATCGCAATGGAAGCTGCTTTTTTTGGAATAGTCAAAAATCGAAGACAAGCCAAAACACGTCTAACCAAAACAGCTGTTAACAATTAACTAAACATTCAAAATAGCCGATTTTTTCAGCATAAGTGCGGGACATGAGGACCAACCTAACACCACAAAAAAATCGAAAATCGAATATACGTAGCCCGCGGAAATTCAAAATTCCCGATACTTTTTTAACAGACCTCGCATATCGCGTCGGTTGTATAATCCAGCTGATGTTCTAACCCGTACAAAAATTTGTTAGAGGGTCCCAATTTCCGGTAAAATCCCGATCGGGATTTGTTAGGGGTGTTCCGATCGCTCGTAGTTCCACGAAACTTCGTCTCACTTGGGGAATAAGGCAGCTGGTACACAGTTGAGGATCCAAGCCAGGATCCCCGTTGGAATTCATTTTAGGACCGTTTCATTTCGATCGTGAAATCTAATCGGATCTCTGGATGAATTCTACCCGGCAGCCAGTGATAATTAATCCAGATGGATTCCCACCACAATTTCTGCAGGGGAATTCATTGGGTAAGATGTATTTTTAAATCGAGGGGGATGAGACACGTTGTCGCGCATTTAAATGATTGATCGAAGGACGACAAAAGAAAAGTGCTCAAAGTGTTTTAAATTTACGACAAAAAAGTGTATCGTTTGAATTTCATGACGGGAAAGCGATTTTCGAACAAACGGCTTCGCTAGAAAATCGAAAGACGTGCAAAAAAAAAGTCTTGCAGAAACTTTTCAATTTAGATTGATAGCAATCTCTTATTTTTTCTATGTAAGCATTTTATACCAAACATCATTTCATAATAGATCCGTTTTTAGCATCCATCCCTTTCTTTTCTTTATTCCGACAGTCCATAAAACTTTCATTGTCCTCACGGTCTCGGACTTTCTTCCCTCTTTCTTCGCCGCGGCCCCCAACACGAAAATTCCCCTATCGACAGTGGGACGACTAATGGATTTTTCATTCAGTCTCGTAAAATCGTTTTATATTAAACCGATACGAAACTCGTGAACTCACCGAAGCGTGGATCATTTCACAACAGTTAGTCGTTGCCCAAGGGTGTTCCTCTCTTAAGTGTCTCAGAGTCTCGTGATAACCTCGTGCGACACGATTGCATCAGTTTGTCCCGCTCCGATCAAGAATAAAGTGCTCGGAGCTTGAAAGGAAAAAAAAGAAGGCCCTCCGTGGAAAAATGTTTGAAGTCTCGGGCAGCTTTATTCCACCAATAAATCCCTTAATCTTTACCGATCGTGAAAGTCTTTAATTATGTAACGAAAATGATCGCGCCCACAAAGACTATAATGACCGAATGTTAGATGACTCGATGTCATATCGAAACTGCATTTTGGTAAAGACACTTCGAAAGTTCAAGAGTTCGCCAACTTAAATTTGCCGATACCCCCTTTTCTCGAATCATCATCCCCTAACACGGCCGGGGGGGGGTAAACTCTGTTCCACAGAGGCGAGAAATTCTACCCGCAGACTGTGCCATCGTCCGTTCGCCAAACGGGTCGAACGGGGCGTGAAAAGCGGGGGATGGTTTTTGAATTTGTTTCTACTCGATTAACTCCGGTATCGTTCCAACCTCGTGCCTCCACCTTTTCTATATATACGTGAATAGTACCACGTTGATAACGACCGTTAGAAGACAAAAGGGCGTAACACACGTGACTATATGTTTTAAATTTCGTAGTTTACGCCCTTTTTATTATCAGCAATCGATATATGATCCTTGGCTTCGAAAGAACGAGTATATATGTCTCAGCCTCTCGTTCTTCGCCAGGGGTTATCCATTGGTCAAGCTACCTTTTCCTCCCCCTCGTAGGTGGCTCCGAAAATGGGACTTTGCGATTCCGCAGAGCGAATGTACCCTCATTCCCCTCTTCCTCTGTCTCACTCGTTCTATATACTCTTCCACTCAGCGTCTCACGCCAAGCGCGAAAGTATGTGATCCGGGTTTCCGATCGTTCGTTCCGCTCTCTTGTTCTCTTTTTTTTATATTACGGTTATGCCGAAATGTTTTTTCGTTTCTAGTCACGGAATGAAATGAAAAAAGAAAGAAAAATTGGCTATAAAGCTTCACGGCTTTTTCCGCGAGCAGTTCTTAGCAAGACTATTACTCTCCAAGGGTGAATTTATTCTTCTGTAACACTGATAATTTATCAATCAATTATGCACCACAGTTAGCAGATCGTTTTTCACGCGAGCACTCTATTACTGGTTGAAAAACGATTGTTTTTTTTGTTTGTTAAGGCAGTCGTCTGGTCTAGAGCGAGATTTTTGACGTCATTTCTAATGTGCAATAACGGTTAAACCGTTAAAGTTGGCTTGATGAAAATTTACACATGCATTTATTGATCCTTAGAGAATACTTGTACATTAAAAAAAAAAATTATTTCAAATATTTTCATGTAGTTTTTTGCCTTGTTGCAACATGGTGCGCCGAAATCGGCGCCCACTCTGGACGATGTTGTATGCATCTGAAAAAAAAAAAATATATATATTCTCAATCTGTATGAGTAATCTGAGCACTGGTAGCAGAATTGGTACTTTAAAAAAAATGTTGACAAAATGGCGGCCTTTTGAACTTTCATTAATGATATTTCATACATTTTCGGGTATTCGACGAGTTATAAAATGTCGGCAAAATTATTGTTCGACTCAATTCTGCTACCAGTCCTCAGAAACAGGCTACCCAAGGTACGTGCGAAATTTGAGCTCGATCGGTCCATTAGTTATCGAGATATCGTGGGCGCCGATTTGATAAACATAGTTCTGAGATAAACGCGTTCAAAGTTGCTTCCCGACCGCGCTACCTGCGCGCGCAGCTTGCTTAGAATTTTTATTTCTCGGCTAATTTTTGAAATATCAATAAATGGTTTTCAGGAGCGTATGAAGAAAGGTCTAAGGAATAAGAAAATGAAAAAAAAAAAAAATCGTTTTCTTCAAATTTCTAGACCAGACGACGGCCGACGGCGAGTGAAGATACCGCTGCGCGCACTGAAAACCGAGTAAATTTGAAAAATTATTACAAAGGTTATATGATGAAAAAAAAAAATTACATTGTTGATTTCACATTTTTATTGACTATTCAACTATAAGAAAAAAAATTGAAAGTTTTATTTTTCTAATATTAACATTATTTTTTACGGGTATAAATGGACTGGTGATGAAAACCATGGCGCCTTCTTGTCGACATCATAACTTTGCCAAAAAAATATCCAATCTGCAAAAATAAAAAAGAATCTAGTAAAATAATGTAGTAGTAATAATCTGACGGAGGGAATTTTTTATTTATTTTTTTTTTAAATAAAGAAATTACAGTATTTCAAACTTTAGTATGCAATTTTGAAATAAAAAATTAGTGTTTGATAATTTATAAAAAAATTGTCCAACGAAAAAATAAAAAAAAACCTCTCGTCAGACTACAGCAAAATTAATTATCAAGATTTTTAAAAAAAGTTAAAAAATATTATTAAAATATTCAAAATTGACTGAGTTATCGCGCCGACACTGTCTGCAAAAATAGTTTCGAGATAAACGCGTTTAACGTTAGTCCAGATGGCCGTCCCGATCCGTTGTCCGGTCACATTTATTGCTATAACTTTGTAACGGAGTGGAATTTTCTTAAAAATTATTATTTTTTATTTCAAGTGTATGTGAGCCCTCAAGGAAGGTGTTCCGAACGAATGACTGATCCACCGTCGTATTACTGATTCGATTTCAAATAATATCAGTATCGAATAGGTAGCCAGTTGTGCGAGAGCAGGAATTTGAATTTTTTTCGAAAAAAGAAAAGGTATAATTTCAATGATGAAATTTCTTCGACCGATGATTCTAACGGGGATGAGTTAAACTGGTAGAAACACAGTCGCAATAACCGAGGTCTGTTCAAAAAGTATCGCGAATTTTGAATTTCCGCGGGTTACGTATATTCGATTTCCGAATTTTTTGTGGCGTTAGGTTGGTACTCATGTCCCTCACTTATGCTGAAAAAATCGGCCATTTTGAATGTTTAGTTAATTGTTGACAGCTGTTTTGGTTAGACGTGTTTTTGCTTGTCTTCGATTTTTGCCCATTCCAAAAAAGCAGCTTCCATTGCGATGATTGAGCTTTGGTTTTATGCTGGAAAACTTAATTTATGATTGTACAGGTGATGACGAGGTACGAAAAGCCACGAGATTCACCGAAAATCGCCATCGTTTCCCCTCGACGATTTTCGTGGATTCTCGGTCTTAAGTTTAGTAGTATCTCGGACACCACAAGAGAGTTATCATCGATCCGCCGTAGCGATCGCAAGCTCAGGCAAGAAGCGATTGCCACTCATACATTTATATGCGTATTTTCATCTAACGCCGAATAACTGACATCGATCGTATTATCGTCGGTTCAGCGTTGCTCTTCTCGAGCATTCAAAGGATAAAGCGTCAACCGCAAGAGAAAAACCCAGATCTGGTTCAACATCATCGTTTCTGCGGATTGACATCGATTCCATATAAAAAGCTAAGTCCGAACATTTGTTTAATTGTTCGCGTTCATGCGGGATTGCGATTATCAAGCTGCGGTGGACCTATTTTTTTTTAATACACAGTTTATATAAAATTTAATTTGTGAAATGAGAGGGGCAAACACGTCTCCCTGTAAATCATGTTTGACCAATTTTATATCATTATACCAGATATCATTGTAATTATAATAACCATCTTGTGCATTGTTCATACCCAGGAAAACCTTGTGGGTGAATACATAATAATTCAACAATATATTGTATTCGAAATATCAATTTTTATTCAATCGCGATCTGAAGATTCTCGAGTATAATTTCATATCAATTTTGTTTAACGAATTATTTTATTCCCTAATCACCGTAAAATAATATACAACCTTTCAAATTGATACAATAAATAAGTAGCGAATTTTGAAAAATAAAAAAGATTCATTAGGGTTTCCACGTCATAACCATGAACCCATGATTCGTCACCAGTTATAACCTTCTGGAGCAAATTTGGAGTCGTCGCGGACCGAGTCCAACAGCTCCTTAGCAATGTTAACGCGACACTGTTTTTCTTCGGAATTGATCAATTTTGGCACGAATTTTGCGGCGACCCGTCCACGCCCAAATCATTGGTAAAAATCGAATAGCACGAGCCAATCGATGTGCTTAGTTCATCAGCAACTTCTCTAACGGTGATTCGACGATTGGCCAATATTATTTTCTTCGCTTCATCAATGTTTTCGTCTGTTGTTGATGTGCTCGGGCGTCCGGAACGCATTTCGTTGTTCGCATCTTCTCGGCCCTCTGAGAACATTTTGTACCACCGATAAACGTTGCTCTGGTCCAAGGTAGCTTCACCATATGCCACAGTCAACATTCGAAATGCGTCCGCCCACTTAATTTTGTTTTTCACACAAAATTTCATACGGATTCTTTGATCCATTTTTTGGAATAGGCGAAAATCGAAGACAAGCCAAAACACGTCTAACTAAAACAGCTGTCAACAATTAACTGAACATTCAAAATGGCCGATTTTTTCAGCATAAGTGAGGGACACGAGTACCAACCTAACGCCACAAAAAAATCGAAAATCGAATATACGTAGCCCGCGGAAATTCAAAATTCCGCGATACTTTTTTAACAGACCTCGTACATCCACAAAATTCACGTCTAACCATTGGTATATAATAACATATATATTTATACATATCGGGAGCGGTTGGAATTGGTTTCCTGACGAGGAATGCGCTCCCGATATGAACGAATATGTTTTACACTCTCGTGGCTCTCTCCGCCCATTCGTATATACATACACATTATAACAATGCGTCGTGGATTTAACAGACGAAACAGCCCGTTCGCTCGTATGACGTGACCGGACACACGTTTTCCAAATAACATTATACGATATGTGTTTTTCATGGTGGAACGAGTTTTCCGGGGACGCGAGACCTACCGAAACGTAACGTCGCGATCAAGGCGTATATATACGGTGGTTATTTGGGTTGGATGAATGAGTGTACTCGCGGGAATGGCGAGGTTTTGGGGTTGGAAAATTCGTTGAACATCTCCGAACGGACAGGCGTGCATATCGCCCGTCTCCTCTCTACGTGAAGCGTATTTTCCCTCTATACATATACAGGGTGAGGCGCTAACTGTTGCCACGTGGAATAACCCCGAAAGTACGATAGTAGTAGAAAATGTTTTTGAAACAAAAGTTGCATGGGACAACGGGGGCTATCATATGGCGTTAGTTTTTTGTTGCTAGGTGGAGTCGCATCGGAGATTTCAAGGTCAACATTGTTTTTTTTTAGATAGAATGCTATGTTTTGGTACTTATTTTCTGGTAGCGGTTATCGAGACGAATCCAATGATGTTTTTTTTGATTTTTTTGATTTTTTTTTTTTTTTTTAATTTTTTTTCTCTCGCATATCGTGCAAAATTTGACTGTGTATTTACACGGTACATTGTGGGTTTGATGAAAACGCCGTATTTAGTAAATATTTACTATTAACGCACATTAACATTACATTGTATCGTACAATGTATTACATTGTATTGTGTCTTGTACGAGACAACGATAGTAAGAATGGTAAGACCAGTATCATCGCATCAAGCGAATGTAAATGATGTCGTATTCTTTTGAAGAACAAACCGATATGCTTCTAATTTACGGAGAATGTCAGAAAAATTCAGTGAGAGCTAGAGACTTATACGCTAAAAGCTATCCTGAACGTTCTCACCCTACACGCCGTACATTTCAAATTAAAATTTTTTTTTTTTTTCCAAATTTTTTAGATAAAAAAAAATCAAAAAAACTTTTTTGAATATCATTGGCTTCGTCTCGACAGCCCATATCAGAAAATAAGTACCAAAACATACCATTCTATCTGAAAAAACAAAGTTGACCTTGAAATCTCCGATGCGACTCCACCTAGCAACAAAAAACTAACGCCATATGATAGCCCCCGTTGTCCCATGCAACTTGTGTTTCAAAACATTTTCTACTACTATCGTACTTTCGGAGTTATTCTACGTGGCAACAGTTAGTGCCTCACCCTGTATATCTACTACGGGGACTCGGCCCCCTTACGCGCGTCGCCCCCCCCCCCCCCCCCCCGCCCAACCCTCGACCCCGCCCCATGCCCCACGCTCGATTCCCTCACTCGGCCTACTCGATCCCGCGCGCTCTCCTCAACTCTTGTACACGGCGGCGGCGGCGGCGATATATTTATATAATATAGAGAGATATATAAACACGCGTGCGTATGTATATTATATATAGACACGTATATATACTTCGCAGTAATTCGAAAATTCGTGGTGACCCCGCTTTGTCTAGGGCACTAACCAAAACCGCTCGATTTCACGTTTATCGGGCTGAATTACGAGATCTCCGGCGCTGGGATAATCCCGGAACGTTAGGGAAAAAATGTTGTTTATCGAACGCATAAACAGCGATAAATTTTCGACTACGCGCACTCGCTTTCAACCGTGTGATGATGATATTTTTGTTTTTCTTTTTTTTTTCTTCTTTTTTTCGTTCCCCCAGCTACACTTTTTTCAACGCCGCTCCGCGTGACATTCCGCGAATGTGAGATACATCAGGGGAAAACACAAGTATAACTATAAATTTATAAACATTAGAACGAAGAGGAAAGCCAAGTGGATCGAGGCCTTTGATCGATCGAGTCCCCAGAAATAGGTGCTACGCTGATGAATAAGAATTCACGAGGGATTCGTCAAAGAAACGACACTACAGAGTCCTGGTCTATTTATAATTTTGGGATTTTTTAAGTCTCGAATGAGTTTCCTTTATTTCGTACAAATTCCAAAGATCGTGAAAAAGATATAAAAAAGAAAAACATCGTTTAACGCGGAACTTTGGCTGCCTCATAATTTTTCCTTCGTTTACAAGTGTCTCTTCATCGACACAAGTTGGCTCTTTCAATTTTTATCAGCTCGATAGTTCCTTTAATTTTTATTAACATTTCAATTTCTTCACTAATACGATTTTGTCAATGATGTTTAACGTTTCGCGAATAAAACTTTCTTTGTGGGAAAGCGGTAATTGAGAGAAAAAAAGAAACTGGCAAAAATAGAACACGAAGAGGGAGGTACGCGAGGGACACGAGATTGAATGAACGACGAGACACACGTCGAACAATTGCGAAACAGACGAGAGAAAATTGCAATCTCCCAGTGGAAAATATTAATTGTTAACGTTTCCGGGAAAGTGGAGACGAGAGGATATTGGAGCCACGAGCCGAGACATATATTTCAGCTCTCACCCGGGAATCGATTGTTTCCTACCGTGATAAACAATACCTCACGTGTGTATTAACGTGTCGTTTGGCGTTAAATTTTATCTCTCTCGTCCCACTGTATGTCGGGGAAAAATAAATTTTCATAGAAAATCCTGATGGCAAAACGTAGTGTGTTGACTCAGCGGCTAAAAACCAATGTCTAATTGAATTCAATAATAGCGTCCGTAGTTGTTTTTCCACTCCCAATGGCTTCTATTTTGTTTTTTAATCCTCCGACAGATGTACGAGGCTTGCAGACGATTCAACCGGCGTATATAGACTTCGTTAACGTTTAATTTTTCACTAGCATGCTCCTCCTGGATGCTGGGGTTATATATACCCTCGTCGTGCTCTCATTACTGGCTCTCGGGCGTGTTACTAATGAAAATTTATTAATCAATTTTTTGTATTCTCCCGCACGCTAGTAAATCAACCGGTCGAGGGTTTGGTGCCTTATATGTATACGTATAAATAAACATATATATATAGATGTACATATATGTATATGAGTGGGTGGATAATACAAAATATATGCTATGTACGATATGAAAATCTCGTGAGAGCAGACTGCCCGTTCGTTTTGGGTGCTTCGCATATTTCATATCCAATATTTCGTACGCTTTACCCATTTTCATGCATAGTGCTTTCCCCATTTGCATTCGGGATTTTGCATACTTTATGATTTTCCGCGGTCGACTCCCTCCCTCTCTCTCTCTCTCTCTGGCTCTGGCTCTCTTTCTCTCCATTTCTCTCGCTTGTTCGCCCTCACGTATACACTATACACCCTGGTAGAAGTCCCCTTCATGTGCTCGAGTCTGTTGTGTCGCACAGTACTCTTCTGTCTTGCACTATAAATGCATTACCCTAAAAATGGTATTTTTACGAACAAGCCTAATTTCTTTTTTTACTCGTGTCAAGTATATTCGGTAGAATACCCTACCCCGGATATAACAAATTTTAGCAGATCTTTTTTTGAAATAAAACAAATATTTACAAATTAATACTCACAATTTTTCATATAGCGATTTGAATATTTTTTCACGTGAACAAAATTTCATTTAGAACAATCTGTCCTTTGGGATATTCGTGAGGATTTTTTTTTCTTTTCGCAAAATAATAAATATAATACTTCTTTTCTGATGTTTTTTTTATCGTCCTTTTCATATATACTCGAGCCTGTTGTGTCACTCCTCTGTCTTGCACTATAAATGTATAACCCTAAAAATGGTATTTTGACGAACAACCCTAATTTCTTTTTTTACACGTGTCAAGTATATTCGATAGAATATCCTACCCCGAATACAACAGATTTTAGCAGATCTTTTTTTGAAATAAAATAAATATTTACAAATTAATACTTACAATTTTTCATATAGCGATTTGAATATTTTTTCACGTGAACAAAATTTCATTTAGAACAATCTGTCCCTCGGAATATTCCTGAGGATTTTTTTTTCTTTTCGCAAAATATTATAATAAATTTATTACTTCTTTTCTGGTGATTTTTTATCGTCCTCTTCATACACTCGAGTCTGTTGTGTCACACAGTACTCTTCTGTCTTGCATCATAAATGCATAACCCTAAAAATGGTATTTTCACGAACAAGCCTAATTTCTTTTTTTACTCGTGTCAAGTATAGTCGGTAGAAAACCCTAGGTCGAATATAACAAATTTTGGGAGATGTCGTTTTTCGAAATAAAGCAATAATTTACAAATTAATACTCACGATTTTTTTAACCAAATATCATTTAGAACATCATCTATCCTTTGGGATATTCATGAGGATTTTTTTTTTCCTTTCGCAAAATATTATGATAAATTTGATACTTCTTTTCTGATGATTTTTTTTAATGGTCGAGCCTCGCCTTAATGGAAAATTGGATAAAATTGATTGTGACAAAAAGTGTCACACGCGAGGATTACCGTGTTCTCGGCTATACGCGCTACAGTCGAATAAATTAGTTTTCATTAAATATTAAAATCCCGACGAATTTTCCGTTGAAATTTATGCCACGACATACTCGTCGTCTCTCAGTTTCTCCTTCCCCCCCTCCCACTCTTGTAACATAAAATGCCGGTTCCTCCCATTTTCCACGAGACAATTCGAGATGTGTGCGCGAACGATCGACGCGATATATAATTTCGGTCACTCAGGGCAGCTGTCTCTATCGCGTCATGTGCAAATCCCTCGATTTTTCACAGTTGTACGTCCGATTCTCGCTCCGATTCTCGCTCCGATTCTCGCTCTCATACGCTCACGTAACCATGCAATTATTCTGCATTCCGTTGATTCTCCGAACAGATTGCCAATAAAATGTTACTCAATTGGGCAACTTTTTTTTTTTTTTTTTGGCAATATAGGCAAAAATTCACGTAGCCAAATGTATCTAGCTGTAATGCATATTAGCTGTACTGGAATTTTCGTTGTAATTATATGAATTTGGTCCCTTTGACAATTTGGAAAATTACAGGGAATATCGGTTCGTTTATCGCAATGAAGCTTTGGAATTCATGAAATTTTTGCGTGGCAAATACATCCACTTTATCGCAGTTCGATCTCTCGGTGCTTTTGCATTTTCATGAAACAGAAAAAAAAAAAAACGCTCGTAAAAGCAAAAGATAATGATTTTTTTCCACATTCTTCATAAATTCTAAAAGGCACGTTTGAGTGATTTAAAAAATTTGAGCTCGAACAAGCATTTGCCTTTTATATAATAAACAATATCGATAGTCTACCATCGGAAAAGGTGTACAATGTACTTTTTTATAAAATGGATACCCTCTTTTGACTTTAAACAATCGATATATGGTTCGGACCCGTTCTAGTTTGAGGGCGTGGATTTTCCGAACGGGTTTTTATATATGTAACGCAGGTCGCGGCCGTATACCTCGTTGCAGCGATGTGGTAAAAGCTCGTTGCTGATGGCTAACATTATATCCATGTGCGAGCTCGCGTTATCCTGCAGGATATTCTCGGAAACGAAAGCACCGGCATCAGAAACACCGCGATATGTATACGTATATAGTCAGGCGTTCGAGCTTTACTATTTATATATATATATATATATATATATATATATATATATATGGTATCAGTCGAACGAGGACGCAAGAGGCCTTAACGACACCCGGAGGGCTTGGCGAAACAAGAAAGCCGTTTTTCAACGAAACACTAGCAAAGTAAAAGAGCGTAGTATAAAAGGGTCCGGAGGTATAGGAAAAGGGAGAGAGACAGAGGAAGAGAGAGAGAGAGAGGGAAATATGGAATGAGTAAAAATCCCAAGGGTTGATAGTCCCCAGACCTGCCTCACGAGACCAGCTGGAATTTTCTCGTTTATGCTCAACCTCTCTCGTTCTCGTGTACCTATAAACATCCGGCGCTTGGAACTGTGGTGACGGCGTCGCCACCACTCTCTGGTCGCATATAAACACGCATTTATTTTATTTCATTTCCAATATGCATTTTCTTCTATACAGTCATTCCTTTGTAAGGACTCGATTCTTTCTCACGCGTTTACTTCTTTGACTTCTTTCATTTCGTCGTCTACAAAATAGAACAACCGTGTCTCAGTTTTCCCTGTCATAAAACTCGAGTACTTACGGGTCCCAGTCGAGTCTCTCCCGAGACGAGGCTGTTTTACGGGGAGTCTCTTATGGCGACCAAAAAGGGCCCACACGCGCTCTTGCATTTTCTAAACCTTCGGTTTCTCGTAAAAACTTTCCTACCCTCTCTTCGATATTTTCTCTCCGTCAACAAGCAGACTATCAGGAATTCTCTTGTTGACGAGGGAGTTCCTAACGAACAAGCGCCGCGACA
This sequence comes from Oxytorus armatus, assembly GCA_958009045.1. Classification (NCBI taxonomy): domain Eukaryota; kingdom Metazoa; phylum Arthropoda; class Insecta; order Hymenoptera; family Ichneumonidae; genus Oxytorus; species Oxytorus armatus. The sequence goes on along the minus strand of OY253746.1, from coordinate 3,946,516 downwards.
ACAACTCAACCGACTCTCTGTCAAGTCACAAACTCGTTCACCGCGCCAAACTAATTTTTACTAATTAATTTTGTAATTGGTTATGAATAAATACTGTGCATTACTCTTATGATAAATTCGTCTTTTCGTACCACAACCAGCACCGAATCACCACACACACGCCCCCCTACAAATTGGTGACCCCGACGTGATCTCGCGAAAACCGTGAATATTCGCAACCTACGCGATCTCGCGGAATCGTGATCGACCGCTAACTTTTCTTGTGCGTGATTCGTGCTGTGCGTTCAGTGAGTTTCGTGACGTCCGTTCAAACAAGTGCTCTAAGAATGGCAGACGGCGATGCGCCCAACGCAGATCAGGTTGCCGCACGGTCAGTCGACCGGGTAGCTATTCGTATACCACCCTTCTGGCCTTCCGATCCAGAAATGTGGTCCGCGTAAGCTGAAACACATGCAGCAGCACCCGCAACAAGTTCAACGGCACTCCCAAGGACCACCCCAACAACATCCACAAGGACCGCAGACACATTCTCGACAGGGTCCTTCGCACACGCATCAGGCGCAGCAACATGCTCAACAGGATCCTCAGCATCCTCAGCATCCTCAGCAAGGTCCTCAACATTCGCAACCAGGATCTCAACATGCTCAACAGGATCCTCAGCATCCTCAGCAAGGTCCTCAACATTCGCAACCAGGATCTCAACATGCTCAACAGGGTCCTCAGCATCCTCAGCAAGGTCCTCAACATTCGCAACCAGGATCTCAACATTCGCAACAAGGGCCTCAGCATTCTCAACAGGGTCCGCAGCACCCTCAGCAAGGTCCCCAGCATTCGCAACGAGTTCAACATCCTCATCAGGTTCAGCAACACGCGCAACAAGGTCCCCAACGTTCGCAGCAGCATCCGCAAGCGCAACATTCTCACGCTCAACAACAGCAGCAACGGGCGACTCAGCAGCATCAACAACATGCTCAGGTACACGCGCAACAGCAAGCCGCTCAACAGGAGCAGCATCAGCATCAGCAACTATCCCAACAGCAGCATCAGCAATCGTCTCAGCGGCAGCAGTCACATCCGGTAGCATCGGCACTCGCAACACCGAATGCTCCGCCCACTCAGCAACCCAACGACGTACGCTCCAGCATACTAGAAGATCGGGCTTACGAGTTCGATTTCCCGATCGACTTCAAGGCGGTTTTTCGTGATTGGCTCAATCACTGGCCAGGGGGTACTGTGGTGACGGCGTCGCCACCACTCTCTGGTCGCATATAAACACGCATTTATTTTATTTCATTTCCAATATGCATTTTCTTCTATACAGTCATTCCTTTGTAAGGACTCGATTCTTTCTCACGCGTTTACTTCTTTGACTTCTTTCATTTCGTCGTCTACAAAATAGAACAACCGTGTCTCAGTTTTCCCTGTCATAAAACTCGAGTACTTACGGGTCCCAGTCGAGTCTCTCCCGAGACGAGGCTGTTTTACGGGGAGTCTCTTATGGCGACCAAAAAGGGCCCACACGCGCTCTTGCATTTTCTAAACCTTCGGTTTCTCGTAAAAACTTTCCTACCCTCTCTTCGATATTTTCTCTCCGTCAACAAGCAGACTATCAGGAATTCTCTTGTTGACGAGGGAGTTCCTAACGAACAAGCGCCGCGACAACAACTCAACCGACTCTCTGTCAAGTCACAAACTCGTTCACCGCGCCAAACTAATTTTTACTAATTAATTTTGTAATTGGTTATGAATAAATACTGTGCATTACTCTTATGATAAATTCGTCTTTTCGTACCACAACCAGCACCGAATCACCACACACACACCCCCCCACAGAACTAACAAATCAGTAGGTTAATTTTTCAACGAAATCAACCAACAATCTGCTCTTATCAATCTTCCATGTCAAAGTCTATCGGAATACCCCGCGGTTGCGAAGGAAAAAAGAAAAAGAAAATAAAACCGTATACCACCGTATATAGATGGAAGTGGCAAGGAGAGTAGATGAGGAAAATTGTGAAAGATATAAGGGAGACGAGATTGGTGTCGATAGACAAATTGGTTATCCATCGACCACAGGAAACGGGAGGGGTTGAGCCTCACGATCGGACGGTATAAGAAAGTCCCGTGCCTCTCATAATGGAAACCATTAACTATAGTTCACACACGCCACCGACACGCGCTGCCTCGCCAATATTTTTCATTTCTCGCGTGTCCGCATAACGCCATCATCCCCCGCAAATATAATAGATTGACTGTTGACAAACGAAACGCCTCAACCTTCGTCATTTTTACGAGTTAAATCGCGTTTTGCTAGGCCCTTTTGTTGGTCAACCGTTGATACACGTATATCCGAAACATACAGCGTATATATAGTATACCAGTCTCGTATCTCACATCAGCAGGACCAACGAAACTTGATCGATAACTAAACGTCAGCGCGTCTTCTCGTTCAACAGCGGGCTCAATTCCCGAGAGATGAGGTCTGTATACAGGGTGTCCCAAAACTAGCACGTCAGAGTCACACGGGAAGGAGGGGGGGAGGTGGTTAGATTGGCTCGGAACCTAACAGAATATACAAATATGAACTCAGTAAAAGTCGTAATGGTGATCGTGAAAAATCGTCTTTTTTGATGTTTCGAAAAATCGCTACTCAGTACTCGTTATTCCGCTACCATTGCTACACTCACACGAAAAAAAAGCTCTACACTTAAAATTTGGAAAAAAATCACTAAATTTCAAATGACGGTAACTGCGTGAATAATGAAGATAGAAAGGTCTTTAAAAAATAAAAATAAAGCTTGGAATCTTTACTTAAAGGATCGATTCATTTCGATGTTGCGAGATAAATTTATTGAAAATGGCAGATGACAAAGCGAGAGCATGCGGAATTGAAAAATATTGGTCCGAGTTTGCGACGACCCATGGCGTGAGTCAGGTGTCGCAACACAATGAGACAAAAAGCATGTGGTAGTACGGAGTCTCCTCTTTAAAATGCTTTTTTAATCGTTTCGATACGATGATTTTTCGCCGAGTTATGCGCATTTAAAGTAAAAAACATCGTTTTTCTTCAGATGCGAATAACTCGGCTAAAAATCATCGTATCGAAACGATTAAAAAAGCATTTTGAAGAGGAGACTCTGTACCATCACGTGCTTTTTATCCCATTGTGTTGCGACACCTGACTCACGCCATGGGTCGTCGCAAACTCGGACCAATATTTTTCAATTCCGCATGCTCTCGCTTTGTCATCCGCCATTTTCAATAAATTTATCTCGCAACATTGAAATAAATCGATCCTTTAAGTAGAGATTCCAAGCTTCATTTTCATTTTTTAAAGACCTTTCTATCTTCATTATTTACGCAGTTACCGTCATTTGAAATTTAGTGATTTTTTTCCAAACGTTAAGTGTTCCGCTTTTTTTTCGGGTGAGTGTATTAATTACTTTGGGTTTGAACAAAAGACACTAAAGCAGGCGAAGTAGATACCTAAGGCTGTAAGCCTTACCAGCACACTGGTTCTAAAATGAAGAAAAATTAGTACCTTTGTGGGTGTATAAAGAAACAAGAAAAAATTATATTTAATAATTTATTCAATTTGTACAACATCTTTTCAAATTGTCTACCTCCAATCTTAATACACAAACGGCAGATATTTTAGGAACAGAATATGAATAAACAGAAATTAATTCGTAGCAATGGTAGCGGAATAACAAGTAGTAGGTGGTGATTTTTCCGAGAAATCAAAAAAGACAATTTTTCTGAAAAACCATTAGACTGTTACTGAGGTCATCTTTGTTTATTCTGATAGGTTGGGAGCCAATCTAAAGTGCTAGTTTTTGGAACACCCTGTATATATGTACAGCTTGAGCAATATCGTCGGTCTCGTGACTCTTCTCCCGCCCACCACCGCCCTAGTAAACTACCCGGTATTTGTTATCGCGAGTGGGAAAAAGGCGCAAAACTCGTGGCCATAATTCGCGATTAATGATCCATCGCGGCTTCGCCTTGTCTATCGTCGCGATGGAGGCTATCATTTTAATGGAGTTAAAAGAGACCGCGGAACGACACTTGCTCATAATAAACCGCGTTAATAATATAAATCGATTTATCTATTGCTACTAGTATCGTATGACTTTACATTTAGTAATAATAATAATAATAATAATGAAAATAAAAGGATAATAAGTATCCCATCAATAATGGAGAAATACGTAGTATATAATCAGTAACGAGTTATCATTTAAAATAATAATGATAACAGGTATAATGAGAATATAGCAAAGTCAAAGACAGTTATGATGTTAGATACGTCAGGAAGTAGAAATAAAAAATATATATACGATGCATTCGATTGAAAATCAATCAGTTACCGATCACCGTTTGTTTTTTATTCAACCTCATGCTTAGCGATTTTTTCGAAACTTACTTAATCTACTGCTATTAGTATCGTATGACTTCACATTTAGTAATAATAAAACAATAATAATAATGAAAACAAAAGGATAATAAGTATCCTATCAATAATGCAGATATACGTAGTATATAATCAGTAACGAGTTATATCATTTTAAATAATAGAGATAACAGGTATAATAAGAATATAGCAAAGTCAAAGACAGCTATAATATTAGATACGTCAGGAAGTAGAAATGAAAAATATATATATATATACGATGCATTCGATTGCTACTTTACTTTCGTACTTGCTACTTTACTACTACTTTCGTTACTGCTATTAGTATCGTATGACTTCACATTTAGTAATAATAAAACAATAATAATAATGAAAACAAAAGGATAATAAGTATCCTATCAATAATGCAGATATACGTAGTATATAATCAGTAACGAGTTATATCATTCAAAATAATAAAGATAACAGGTATAATAAGAATATAGCAAAGTCAAAGACAGCTATAATATTAGATACGTCAGGAAGTAGAAATGAAAAATATATATATATATACGATGCATTCGATTGAAAATCAATTAGTTACCGATCACCGTTTGTTTTTTATTCAACCTCATATTTAGCGATTTTTTCAAAACTTACTTAAGAGGGGAAACAGGGTTAGGACAGCGTTTTCTCAATGATTTTCATGAATTTTTTTATAGTATAAAAAATGAATATAATTTATTGAAACTTTGAGAATAATTTATACATATATTTAAGTATATACTATACAATTTTTGAAGAATTTCCTTGAAAAACACTGAAGACATTAGCGACCCCATATTGCAGGTCACAATCAGACTCAGCATTTTCCGTACATTCTGGAAGCCGCAAATTTCATCTGAAATCAAACGAGGTTGAAATTTACTTTTATTGTATGTCTCTCTTCTATATGAACCTAAATTCTATCAAAAAAATAGAAAATTTAATTTTTTACAGTGGTCAAAACAAAAAAGCATGATTTTTTGCCATTTTTTGCCAACTTTATTTGCAAAAACAAATTTTTTTTTGTATCTTTAATATGTAAATAAAAACATCCTAAATATCGAAAACGATTCATTTTTATTTTCCTACAAAAAAACCCCCTCCAAAAAAGACATGAAAATCGGCTTGAGTTACCAGACTACTACCTTAAGGGTGGAAATAGGGTTAGGACAGCGTTATCTCAATAATTTTCATGAATTTTTTTATAGTATAAAAAATGAATATAATTTATTGAAACTTTGAGAATATTTTATACATATATTTAAGTATACTATAAAATTTTTGAAGAATTTTCTTGAAAAACACCGCAGATATTAGTGACCCCATATTGCAGGTCACAGTCAGACTCAGCATTTTGCGTACATTTTGGAAGCCGCAATTTTCACCTGAAATCAAACGACGTTGGAATTTACTTTTATTATATGTCTCTCTTCTATATGAACCTAAATGCTATCAAAAAAATAAAAAATTGAATTATTTACAGGGGTCAAAACAAAAATGCATGATTTTTTGCCATTTTTTACAACTTTATTTGCAAAAAAAAAATTATTTTAAATAATGATAATATTCCGATTTTAGGTTCATATAGAGCGCAATACTATGAAGAAAGTAACTGCCAATTTTCAAAACGATTGGTTGAAAACTTTTCAAACTAGCGTGTACGCAAGTTAAAAAAAGTCCTGACTTCAATGGCTCATAACAATAGAACGAGTCGGAATTTTCATTTAAAATTTTGGGAACATATTTTTCAATAGTTTTACTAACAATTCATGGGTCTAACCCTATTCCCCCCTATTGCCCTATTTCTCCCCTTAATCTACTGCTATTACTATCGTATGAGTTCACATTTAGTATTAATAATAATAATAGATAATAATAATAATAATGAAAATAAAAGGATAATAAGTATCCTATCAATAATGCAGATATACGTAGTATATAATCAGTAACGAGTTATCATTTAAAATAATAATGATAACAGATATAATGAGAATATAGCAAAGTCAAAGACATTCATGATGTTAGATACGTCAGAAAGTAAAAATGAAAAATATATATACGATGTATTCGATTGAAAATCAATCCGTTACCGATCACCGTTTGTTTTTCATTTAATCTCATATTTTAGCGACTTTTTTTTGAAAATCACTTAATTCCATGAAGATGACATACACACCCAGAAATAACAAAGATTTAACAATCGCGATTAGCTCTACTATAATTCATACGTAACATCGAACGAGATTATACCTCGAATATCATCCACTCTATTTTTAATTGACGTTTTTGCAAATTGGTTTCGCAGTGGCACACGCGCCGCTCTTGCAATAACATAATATATATAAATATATTTGTACGCACATGTACATATATCTATAGAACTAGAAGAACCTAAGAGAACGCGTCTCCCTCGGTCGACACAAACGGAATTAAATAGAGCGAAACTTTGAAGTCTTTGGGTGTTCCACGTTCGAGCTATTCCCAAGTTCCGGATGTCTGATTCTCATCGGTGGCAAAAGCAGCCAGTTCTACTTCGATATATATGCGCCCGTGTGTCTTGAAGGAACGGACAGCGGCGGCGTCGTCGTCGTCGCACTTCGTCGGTGTTTCGTAATCGCAACAAGTTGGTGCTTCGTGCCAAGAATTGAGTCATCCTTTTCGGCGTGACTCTCGTGTGCTCGCACGCATATTTCCTCTGTGTTCTGTCCTCTGTCTCTTTCTTTCTCTCTCTCTCTCTCTTTCTCTCCCTCCATCTTAAGCTTTTGAGTGGCAGCATATATGTGTTTTCTCTAGCTTTCCCTCGTCTACTTCCTTTATCACGACTATCATGCGTTTATATAGTCTTTTTTCTTTTACTCATTAATTCGTTCTCTCTACGTCTCGTATTCGCGCTCGGAAACAGACGCGAACTAACAAAGCTCTCGACACCTCGTCGACTAAAATTATATACAATGAAAATAAAACTTGGAACAAAGAGTTGGAGGCCACGAGCGAAGAGACACGCGCGCGGAAAGCTCTCAGAGTAACAAAAAAAAAAAAGAAAAATCAACGAGACAGAAAGCGAGAGAGGTTAAGCGAATTCACGCGTCTGTCTCTCGCGTTGTCCGTGGAGTTGGATGAGATCACTGCGCGATGCTATCGCTCGGGCGTTAACTCGCGCTGACTCGAATTAATGGCAAAGCTCTTAATAATAACCTCGCTGTGTCGAAATATGCTCGTCGTACATACCGAATCTTATTTTTAATCCAAAATCAGTTTAATCTTTCGTTTCATTTTCTCGTCGTTTGCTTCTCATCGATTCGAAATGTGAAATCTGCAACGCGCACAATCTATGGAACATCTTTTTCTAACCGCAAGGTCAAAACAAATTCGAGATTAACGTCCGAGGCACAAATCCGAGCAGCATATCACTCGGGCAAAAGAAAGCGCAGCAAAAAAAAAAAACGAACGGGATAAAATGTTCTGTGACGCGATGGACATTGAAGCGAAAATCCTCGAGCGACGACGTGGAATTCAGCGTATCGTGTCGTAACAGCAGTTGTCGTTGTCGCGAATTTATATCTAACGCCAACGTGGTGCGAATAAATTTGTGCGGAAAACGCGAGAAACTGCGTGATGAGATGCCGGGTGAACGGTGTACGTATGGATATGCAGAGATGACATGGTAGAAGCCGGGATATCGTCGTTAAAATTCAGGGTTAAAAAAGGGCTTGAATAGCGGGAGGGTGTGCTGTCAAAGTGTGAGGACAGGGATGTACTGTCATACGAGGTCTGTTAAAAAAGTATCGCGAATTTTGAATTTCCGCGGGCTACGTATATTCGATTTGCGATTTTTTTTGTGGCGTTAGGTTGGTACTCGTGTCTCTCACTTATGCTGAAAAAATCGGCCATTTTGAATGTTTAGTTAATTCTTGACAGCTGTTTTGGTTAGACGTGTTTTGGCTTGTCTTCGATTTTTGCCTATTCCAAAAAAGCAACTTCCATTGCGATTATTGAGCTTTGGTTTCCATGTCATAACCATAAACCCATGATTCGTCACCAGTTATGACCCTCTGGAGCAAATTTGGGTCGTCGCGGACCGAGTCCAACAGCTCCTTAGCGATGTTAACGCGACACTGTTTTTCTTCGAAATTGAGCAATTTTGGCACGAATTTCGCGGCGACCCGTCTCATGCCCAAATCATTGGTAAAAATCGAATAGCACAAGCCAATCGATATGTTTAGTTCCTCAGCAACTTCTCTAACGGTGATTCGACGATTGGCCAATATTATTTTCTTCGCTTCATCAATGTTTTCGTCCGTTGTTGATGTGCTCGGGCGTCCGGAACGCATTTCGTTGTTCGCATATTCTCAGCCCTCTGAGAACATTTTGTACCACCGATAAACGTTGCTTTGGTCCAAGGTAGCTCCACCATATGCCACAGTCAACAATCGGAATGCGTTCGCGCACTTAATTTTGTTTTTCGCACAAAATTTGATACAGAGTCTTTGATCCATTTTTGGGAATAGGCAAAAATCGAAGACGAGCCAAAACACGTCTAACCAAAACAGCTGTCAACAATTAACTAAAAATTCAAAATGACCGATTTTTTCAGCATAAGTACCAAGCTCATGAGTACCAACCTAACGCCAGAAAAAACATCGAAAATCGAATATACGTAGCCCGCGGAAATTCAAAATTCGCGATTCTTTTTTAACAGACCTCGTATATAAAGTGGGTCAAAAAAGTATTCATACACCTTGTTTTTTTGCGATAACTTTATAGACATAAGCGATACGCAAAGAAAGCCAATTTTATTTAATAGTACATCAGGTGCAGAGATAAACTGCAAATGGAGAATTTTTTCCCAGGAATAACAGAAGAATTATGCCGAAAAAACGAAAATTTTCGGGCAAAAAAAGTATTCATACACTTACGATTATAGTGAAAACCTACATCATCATAGTTGTTAATTATAACTAATATTTGGTGCGCATGTTTTATTAGGCATGTATTTTACTAGCTTGTAAGTGCCAAACGATTCGCCTAACACTCGCACACACATACATATAACGAAATAAGAAATAAGAAGGTAAATGGCCAGACAGATTTATTACAGAAAAAGATAAACAATTTGAGTATAGAAAAACATTTAAAGAAAACGTCTGTTGGCTTATTGATTTCGCAGTATCACAGGCATGACCCCGAAAGGCCCGTCAATATTCGTACAATTATACATTCGTCACAATACCCATCCGTCGCACACGCTCGCCTCTCTCACAAATCACTCGTTCACTCTTAAAACCACATTTCTTTTGTCTTTAATTTCACTAATCATTCATGGTGATCTCTTTTATTATTTGATGACGACGCTTTTTGTGATTTTACTTATCTTTTGTGGAGATCGTCGATTTCCTGATGGCTCTTTCCTTGCTCCGAGGACTGATGTCTCCGGATTCACTTTGTTCTTCTCCACGACGTCGCGTTTGATATCTTCGTCCTGCACCGATTTCTCGCAAGATGATCGATATACACGAGCCAATGTGCCGTGTTCTGGAGAGCGAGGACACAACGAGATGCGAAAACCGTCTTCGGCGACGTCCCCAGAGCGAAAGAGAGCGAGTTGTTCGACTATACCCCTCATGTGAACGCGGCGATAAGGAGATTTACGCGTTTAACCGACGTTATTTCTCGAATTTTGTAGGCCAATAACGAGCCGAGAACGAGGTCACTCGTCATGGGCGACGGCGGGAATATTTAATTGTCTTTTATCACCTTACAAGCTTTTGCGTTGTTTCTTCTGCTATTTCCGTCCATTCTTCTAAAGAATGGACGGAATAGGCGTTGTTTCTTCTTCTCTTTAGAGATCGGATTTGTTTGTTATTTTTCTTTTTCTAATTTCTGCATCCACCAAGTGCCATAAATTTTCAATAGGATTGATGTCCGGAGATTGCGGTGGTGTAATCAATTGCTTGCGGACATTATAGAGTAACCATTCCCTCGTTTTCATGGCAGTATGTTTCGGGTCGTTATCTTGTTGGAAGTAGAAATTTCCATCCAGGCCGATTTTATCTACACTCGCTTTCAAATTGCTGCGCAACACGTCGATATACATCCGGGCATTCATTGTACCATCTATAAAAGCCAGATTACCAACGCCATAATATCCCATACAGCCCCAAACCATAACGCTTCCTCCGCCGTGCTTTACGGTCGGTATTAAATTTTTCTGCCGGAGCTCGGTATCTGGTTTCCGCCAGACGAATTTTTTTCCATCGGATCCGAAGATGTTAAACTTCGATTCACCCGAGAATACGACACGTTTCCAAAATTCTATAGATTTTTTTACGTAGGTTTTTGCGAAACCTGAACGTTTTTCTCGATTTATATTATTAATTAATGGTTTTTTTCGGGCAGTTCCGCCGTATATTTGGGCAGAATGCAAAACGTTTCGAATAGTCCGGGGACACACGCTCTTCCCCGATGTTGACGCGACATCATTCGCTAAACTGCGAGCACTTGTGAACGGTTTTTTTGTAGCCTCTGTAACGATACTCCGACGCTCTCGTACCGTTAGTATTCTCGGTCGACCGGTTTGTGGCTTATTTTCTGTGCTGTTTGTTCTTTCGTATTTTTTTTATTATATATTGCACTGTTGCGAAACTTCGATTTAGTTCTTTACTAATTTTTCGATAACTTTCACCGCGTTTCCGAATAAAAATGACTCTATCTCGCATGGATATTGATATTTCGCTTTACTTTACCATAATGTCTGTTCAGAGCTTGAAGATCTACTACCGCATGGAATAGGTCAAAATCATTGTGTAAACGAAGACTCGTTTACATTGTACGCAGAGGTCAGACCGTCCGTGAGTGAATATCGAGGTTTAGCAGCTCAATCGTAAGTGTACGAATACTTTTTTGGCCCGAAAATGTTCGTTTTTTTTGCATAATTCTTCTATTACTCCTGGGAAAAAATTCTCCATTTGCAGTTTATCTCTGTACCTGATGCACTATTAAATAAAATTGGCTTTCTTTGCGTATCGCTTATGTCTATAAAGTTATCGCAAAAAAACAAGGTGTATGAATACTTTTTTGACCCATTGTACGGCCGAGACTTCTTGATCCATGTTTGAAGGGAGTTAGCTCACTTCTGCTTTCTGTGCAAAGAAAGCATTTGCCAAGACACGACGGCGTGAGCCAAACGGGTTCGCGTCTGTTTCTTTCCTCTTCATACACTCTTCTCTCGACGCTGTTTAGTAAAAAAAAAAAAAGTAAAACGTATGACGACGTTGTAGTCTTTTTACCTACTGTGGAAAATGGATCGATCCTTCTTGGGGATTGTGATGCGTGTGTCGCATTGGATGAAGATTGATGGTGTTGCCAAAGAAAAATGTATCATAGTTGATATTTGACGAATGGTCGTTGCTCCTTTTCTCTCTCTCTCTCTCTCGCTCACACTGCACTGTCAGTCGCAGAGTTCATTGCGCTGCTATTGTAACAAAAAAAAAAGAAAATCCACCAAATCTGCATCCGTCAGAGAAAACGTTCGTTTCTTATGATTATTCTGACAATCGAGTTAATAAATCGCGCCCCGTTTGTCAATGCTAGATTCCCTGGTCTTCAATCACTCTCGATAATCTCGAATTTGTCCATTCGTTCGGTACGACAGGAGAAAAGAACCCTCGGCACTCGAAACAATCTCTGTGACGCCTCACGGCGTTACGATTAACTTTGACTTGATGGCGAGTCTCCTGGACTTGTTTCGCTCAACTTTCCTCATCGTGTCCATACGATTGGATCTTCTATTTTGATCTTTTACGTATATAGCTCTCTTGCGATATCTCTGTCCTCGTTCCCCAAACTAGTTAAATCATTCGGCCGCGGGACAAGCCTCCTTTCCTTCCATTTCCCCTTATTGACTTCCTCTCTCTCTCTCTCTCTTGCTCTCTGTGACGACTCACGAATTCCCGACACGTAGTAGGAATTTATTTGGGTCGCCGTATATGCACGCCTCTGCTTGCCTCTGGATCTCGTACCGACGGCAATATATAGACAGACAAATGGAGTACGAACCTGGGGGATCGAGTTTCCGTAGTTGTCCTCACTATCCTCGAGCATCATCACTGGAAACGAGCTTACACCCTTTGGTGTGACATGCACACTCCACAACTTGTCTCTGACGAACGACATTTCGGTAGTTATCTCGTACTGGGTATTAACGCAATATATTCTTCGGGGGTACGACTCTCACTTGATAATGTTTATTTAAAAAGTCTTCTGGCAAATGCTTCTCTCAGTTCGTTAGTTCTTACAGCCTGGAAAATCGTCGATACAGTATTGTATGAAGCAACTTCTCCGAAAGCTCATTGTATCAATTTGCGTACGAACGTTGTGCCGTTTCGTTCCGTATGAATCAGTCCGAAAAAAAAGACAGGAAACGAGCGAGGAATGGATTCAATCTTCATTTTTTTCTTTTGTTCAACACTTGTCCTTTTTGTTTTCGTCCAGTGACGGTAGGGTTGAAATTTAATAGGGAATGGGGATAAATGGTTGGAAGGAAAAGCGAGAGTTCCCCGGTAATGGAGAGACAGAGAGAGAGAGAGAGAGAGAGAGAGAGAGAGAGAGAGAGAGAGAGAGAGAGAGAGAATAAGGGTGCAATTGCAGAAAGTTTCCTCAGGAAAACCAATAGTTCGCGCGAGTTCTTTCCAAAGGTACCTCTCCATTTCTTCTGGTGGACTGGACGAGGGATTTGCGACGCTGCCGGCTGGAAAATGTGCGGCGCACGGGATTTCCACGAGTTTATGGAACGATTCACGGTATAAATATATATGTATAATATTGAGGCGAGAGAGTAAAGCGGAACGGTGAGGCTGGGCTTGGATCGAAGGGAAAAGAGAAGGAGAGACCGCGACGGTAGTCAGACTCGGGTAACACAAAATGTAATGGGGGAAAGGCTGGAGAGATTCTTACAGTTCGTTGATTTCTCAGTGTTGAGAGTCGCCATTACGCTTCGCGAGAGTCAAAACTCTCGCTATCTCGAACCCGTACCCGACTTGCATTTGTTCAAACGATGGCGAAAGGGTTTTTCAGAACAGCCCTCGCTCCCACCTCCCGGTGTTGCAACGTTGGCGCGAATAAATTGCGACGATACGGAAAATGACTGGAAAAAAGTGTTTCAACCCTACGGAACGATACAAATAATACAGAAAAAATCATTGACAAAAATGCGAATACAGTCTGACGAGTTAAATTTTAGGTCTTTTTTTTTCGAACGAACGAATCAGCCCGAAGAGGGAGGAAGAGGAAGCCTCGAGTTTGCGAAGAGAGTTTTATTCTTTGTGTCTTATGGGTCCATTTTCTTTTTAATCCAACCGCGAAGAATATTCTCAACGGTCTCTTGAGTATTATATTCTTCTGGAGATTGACCTCGCGGCTCAAAGAAATGAAGATCGAGTGGCCGCGGAAAAGCGCGAGTCAGAGAGAGAGAAAAAAGTGTCGGCAAGAACGAGAGAATATTCGAGTTACCGAGACAGTTCGTTATCTCGTTGAAGAGCGCGCAGGTGACGCGGCGTCATCTCAAGCAATGGAAAACGCGAGCAAGTATTCCAGCTGAGACTGGGGGAGGAAGAAAAAAAAACAACGCTACCTTCTTCTCGCTCGTCCTACTCGCAAACTCTTCTCCTCACATTCCGTTTCTTCTCTCTTCCCTTTCACATTCGCGTTTTTCTCAGCATCCAACTCCCATTCTCCGCTATCTCCTGCATTATGCAAAGCCGATCCGGGCATTCGAGCTTGCGAATATCTCGCCGCGCCTCGACGTAACTTTTTCGCTGCCATAGCACGAGGAAGTGTTTGTGCGAGTCTGTGCATGGTTTGTCCGCGTTTTTTTTTTGTCACCTCAAGACGTACTTTTTCCGGAGCTTCCAGCCAGTGGTAACATCGGCCGAGAGACGCGGCTGACGGTTAGAAAAATGTAGTGCTCTCGGACTTTGCGGCTCCACTTCGTACAAACGATACATCTTTCTTGATACTCCACTATCTTTATTGTCTTGTAAGGGATATCTAAAAACATCTTCATCCGTCACATTCGCACATACAAAACCTTCGCTCTCTTTCTCTCATATCATATGCAGTGAACTATTTCGTGTATCACGCGGACACAATTTTTTATCCACGCGCATTTTCTACCCGTTTAAGGGCGGGAATAGGGTTAGGACAGCGTTTTCTCAATGATTTTCATGAATTTTTTTATAGTATGAAAAATGAATATGATTTATTGAAACTTTCAGAATATTTTATACATATATTTAAGTATATACTATAAAATTTTTGAAGAATTTTCTTGAAAAACAACGGGGATATTAGCGACCCCATATTGCAGGTCACAATCAGACTCAGCATTTTTGCGTACATTCTGGAAGCCGCAATTTTCATCTGAAATCAAACAAGGTTGGAATTTACTTTTATTATATGTCGCTCTTCTATATGAACCTAAATGCTATCAAAAAAATAGAAAATTGAATTTTTTACAGGGGTAAAAACAAAAAAGCATGATTTTTTACCATTTTTTACATTATTTGCAAAAAAAAATTATTTTAAATAATGATAATATTACGATTTTAGGTTCATATAAAGCGCAATACTATGAAGAAAGTAACTGCCAATTTTCAAAACGATTGGCTGAAAACTTTTCAAACTAGCGTGTACGCAAGTTCAAAAAAAGTCGTTTTCAGAAAAACGCGTTTGAAAAAATAGTGACTGCTCGGTTAAACACGTGGCGCGCTCGGGGCCTGAAGGAGAGCTACTCACTTTAATGGCTTATGACAATAGAACGAGTCGGAATTTTCATTCGAAATTTTGGGAACATATTTTTCAATAGTTTTACTAACAATTTATGAAATAAATAAAAAAATCGATTTTTTGAACCGTTTAACCCTATTTCCTCCCTTAAGGCCGTAGTCTGGTCTAGAGCGAGATTTTTGACGTCATTTCTAATGTGCAATAACGTTTAAACCGTTGAAGTTGTCTTGATGAAAATTTACACGTGCATTTATTGATCCTTAGAGAATAATTGTACATAAAAAAAGAAATTATTTTAAATATTTTCATGTAGTTTTTGCCTTGTTGCAACATGGTGCGCCGAAATTGGCGCCCACTCTGGACGATGTTGTATGTATCTGAAAAAAAAAATCATATATATATTCTCAATCTGTATGAGTATTCTGAGCACTGGTAGCAGAATTGGTACTTAAAAAAAATTTTTATTGAGTCGAACAATAATTTTGCCGACATTTTATAACTCGCCGAATACCCGAAAATGTATGAAATATCATTAATGAAAGTTCAACAGGCTGCCATTTTGTCGAAAATTTTTTTTAAATACCAATTCTGCTACCAGTGCTCAGAATACTCATAAAGATTGAGAATATATATATATTTTTTTTTTTCAGATGCATACAACATCGTCCAGAGTGGGCGGCGATTTCGGCGCACCATTTTTTGAATTTTAAAAAAAAATTTTTTTTTTGTATCTTTAATATGTAAAGAAAAACATCCTAAATATTCAAAACGATTAATTTTTATTTTCCTACAAAAAAACGCCCTCCAAAAAAGACATGAAAATCGGCTTAAGTTACCAGACTACTACCTTAACATGTATACAGTTACATATATATTCATGGGAAAATATTCCGAGCTTATATCGGGAATGATGGAAAAAGCAACGGAATAAGAAGATGACGAAGGCGTGGCTGGAGGAATGAGAACGTCAAGGCGTTATGACGTCAACTTCACGTTAGAAAAGGTTGAACATTTTTCCAGGGATGAGAGGAAAAAAAAGGGGGGGCTGATGCCCTGGTGTAAGGACCGCGGAGTAAGGGAAAACTTGGGAATCATCGCTCGAAGGGATGTCAAGATGTGATATGTTATATAACGAAACCTTTTGACATTTTGATGGCGGCGTCTCGACTCTTTCTCGCGCTTCGAACGCGCAAGAACCTTTCAGTTTCTGTTGCATACCCCTCTTAGTCCCCGAAATACTACCCTCTTCTCGTTCTCGCCAGAATCGCGTGTGCAACGATTCATGAATCGACGTCTCTCGCGGATGTCAACGCGGATCCCAGAGAATTCTAACGTCTTTGTGGGGAATGTCGATCGATATATATATATGTATAGTATGGGAGGAAGACGTTCCTGATTTACGTTCTGTAGAAAATATTCCATTTTATTATTTTTTATATTCGTGACCTCTTTTCACGTTCCCATCTTTCATTCTCTCGATCCCTCTGTCTCTACCTCACACCTTTCGCCTAATCCCGACTCCTCTCTTTTCTCTTTGTCCTTCCGTCGTGTTTGTTCGGGATTTATACAACGAAAGAATGTCAAGAAAACGTACACAGACCCGAAGAAAGGATACTGCTCTCTCTCTCTATCCATTACCATTTATAGTGATTCCCGACACCACCAAACACCACCTTATATACATTCGAATCTCTCTTACGTTTCTATATACACGCGCGCTGCCACCTTGTAAAATCACGAAAGACGAGACGCTTTTATCACACACGTTTTTCTAGACGATCGTGATACCGTGGGGCTCAGTCGTTCGTGCCAATTTATGGCTTTTTGTCATCACTCCAAAGATGCATAGTCGACGCAAAAGATTCTCGCTTTTTCTAGGTTACACAGAGGATCCAACCTCAATTCTTACCTCTCTACATTTCGTATGCGGTTTGTCGATCTTCAATTCTTTTCTCCGTTTTTTCTCTCTCGCTCTCTCTCTCTCTCTCTCTACGTTGATGCTGTAAAATTCATCGCGCGTGTATCTTCGACGATGTTCCCCTCTTCATACAAGCCAGTCAAATTCGTGACAAATCTCAAAATCATTGGATCCTCGACGTTCGATTGAACTCGCGAGTTTGCACAAACCTAGAGGAGAATGGTGCGGGCATGTGTGTACGATGTAACGACGGGAATAAAGCCGGCAGGGGATTGGTCGATGGTGTTACATACGTCAGCCACCGATCGAAGTGTAACACTTTGTTTGTCGAACATCCGAAGAAGCCTCCGGCTCGTCTCCGTTCTTCCTTTATTTTCCTTTCACGGCTCTGTTTTCTTTCTTCCTGACACTTGCGCGTGAAATCGATCTTCCTGTTTGTTATGTTGCCCGCCGCTCGTTTTTAATCGAGAGGACACTCGCTCTCGTTCTTCTGCTCATCCCCCTCGGCGCGATACGCGAATAAAACACAAGCGTATGCTTCGAATAGACGAGCTAGACTACATACGAGGTCTGTTCAAAAGGTATCGCGAATTTTGAATTTCTGCGGGCTACGTATATTCGATTTTTGATTTTTTTTTGTGGCGTTAGGTTGGTACTCGTGTCCCTCACTTATGCTGAAAAAATCGGCCATTTTGAATGTTTAGTTAATTGTTGACAGCTGTTTTGGTTAGACGTGTTTTGGCTTGTCTTCGATTTTTGCCTATTCCAAAAAATGGCTCAAAGAATCTGTATCAAATTTTGTGTGAAAAAAAAAATTAAGCACGCGGACGCATTCCGATCGTTGACTGTGGCATCTGGTGAAGATACCTTGGACCAAAGCAACGTTTATCGGTGGTACAAAATGTTCGCAGAGGGCCGAGAAGATGCGAACAACGAAATTGCGTTCCGGACGCCCGAGCACATCTACAACAGACGAATACATTGATGAAACGAAGAAAATAATATTGGCCAATCGTCGAATCACCGTTAGAGAAGTTGCTGAGGAACTAAACATATCGATTGGCTCGTGCTATTCGATTTTTACCAATGATTTGGGCATGGGACGGGTCGCCGTGAAATTCGTGCCAAAATTGCTCAGTTTCGAACAAAAACAGTGTCGCGTTAACGCGGTAGTCTGGTCTAGAGCGAGATTTTTGACGTCATTTCTAATGTGCAATGACGTTTAAACCGTTAAAGTTGTCTTGATGAAAATGTACACGTGCATTTATTGATCCTTAGAGAATACTTGTACATAAAAAAAAAAAATTATTTTCAATATTTTCATGTAGTTTTTTGCCTTGTTGCAACATGGTGCGCCGAAAGCCGCCTCAATCGGCGCCCGTGCAACACAAGTTGCATGGGACAACGGGGGCTATCATATGGCGTTAATTTTTTTTTGCTAGGTGGAGTCGCATCGGAGATTTCAAGGTTAACTTTGTTTTTTTAGATAGAATGGTATGTTTTGGTACTTATTTTCTGATATGGGCTATCGAGACGAATCCAATGATATTAAAAAAAAAATTTTTTGATTTTTTTTATATTAAAAAATTTTTTTCAGTATATCTTTCAGCGTATGAGTCTCTAGCTCTCACTGAATTTTTCTGACATTCTCCGTAAATTAGAAGCATATTGGTATGGTCTTCAAAAGAATACGACATCATTTACATTCGCTTGATGCGATGATACTGGTCTTACCATTCTCACTATCGTTGTCTCGTACCAGACACAATACAATGTAATACATTGTACGATACAATGTAATGTAAATGTGCGTTAATAGTAAATATTTACTAAATACGGCGTTATCATCAAACCTACAATGTACCGTGTAAATACACGGTCAAATTTTGCACGATATGCGAGAGAGAAAAAAAACATTTTTAAACAAAAAAAAATCAAAAAAAAAACATCATTGGATTTGTCTCGATAACCGCTACCAGAAAATAAGTACCAAAACATAGCATTCCATCTGAAAAAACAAAGTTGACCTTGAAATCTCCGTTGCGACTCCACCTAGCAACAAAAAACTAACGCCATATGATAGCCCCCGTTGTCCCATGCAACTTTTGTTTCAAAAACATTTTCTACTACTATCGTACTTTCGGAGTTATTCTACGTGGCAACGGTTAGTGCCTCACCCCGTATATATGTATCCTTCGACGCTCCGTCACTCTTCGGTATTTCCGGTTCGATGATTTTTTTCGTAAGTTACGCGCCAAAGAGCAGACACTGTGAGAGACCACCCCCTCTTTCTTTTTCTCTCGCGGGAACAGGCATACATAGAACAACCCTGCCTAATGTCTCTTTAGTCGGTCTCGTTGTTTTTGTCTTCGTTTTTTTGTTTACCGAACAGTAGCGGAGCATCGGCAATCCGCTCGGTGTCTTTTCTTTTTCCACTGTCGCCTCTGCTCGTTTTGTATTCACGGCAACCCGACGAAAACAAAGCTCCTGGCGCTCGTGAGGTAACGAAACAACGCTGTACCGGTGTTGTAAAATGGCTAGACAAACGATTGGCTGTACCCTCGCGGTGATGCTCTTCGCCTCTGCGGACAAAACCAAAAATCGCTGTCGCGTAAATTCACGTATTCGTCACGCACATATACGCAAAGTCCTGGCAATCGAGAAATCCTCGTTTCTCGAAAGGAAGAACGACGAGAATTCTTGTCGGAAGGTTTTTTTTTTTTTTCATTCTTTTTCTGCCGTCGTACCGTTTGTCTGTTCGGCATTACCGGAAGCCCGCATCGAATGCATAAAAACTTTCCTCGTCTTTGTTGAACGGTACGCGGCTTAACCCTTGCCACCCGCAGGCACTGGAAGAATCTTTTATCCTTCGTTGATTCTTCACATCTATCGCTCGTGTTATTTCCACAATTTTGTCGCTCCTACAACGGTGATGGTTGAAGGTTTTCTTATAAATTAGCCAAACGTCTGAGCACCGTGGTTACCATGGTTCCGGGACAAGAAGAAATAAAATACCCGCAGTTGCTATTCATCAATTTTTCATATTAAATCATGTGAATTACGGGTTTTTTTTCCTTCGCTAGAACGCTGATATCTACATAAAAAAACGAACACCGAACCATCGTTCACCCCGTGTCTTCGTTCTCCGATACGAGGCGACTTTTAAAACACACACGCCATTACGCAAATTAACTTTTAGTACGAGCGGGGGGCGCCACAACATCGAGGCTTTGGCTCACCGCCAACCGTTTATTTGTTCGTCGTTGTGATGCTTCTGCGCCACAATAACGACGACAGTGAATTTTATCCTCGTCGCCGCTCGATGCCGAGTTCATCTCCCTCTTTCTTACTCCGATTGCCCTCATCCCAGTATGGTAACAGCACTATCGCGGTATCGTTCTCGATCTTTCTCTCTCTCTCTCTCTCTCCCTTATTTTTACTCTCCTCATCTTCGTTAAGCGACTCAAGAAAGCGTCTTTCATTCGCGGTTCTCGGAGCTCTCGTAAAAGAACCAAATTCCATTTTGTCGTTTCGTCGCGACCAACCGTAACCAACCGGGAGTTTTCATCGCCTTCGAACTTTCGTTATTCCCGCTCCTTTCCCATCAACCCTCTCTTATTCACCGAACTGTCCACCATACTGTGCTGATAGCAGCACACTCAAACGTTAAGTTTTTTTTTCTTTTTTTAATACTTTTTTATATGACACAGAATTTGCACTTATATTCATCGACCGTACCATCCGTAAATACACCGCATCTCGCGTCAAAGCACGACTCTTCTTTTCCTCGCCCGTGTAGCAATATTTCTTCTCCCGAGGAAATGGTGATGAGACCCTCGTCGTTTCGCGTTGCATTTAATTTCACGATCGTTCCGGTTAAAAGCTCGGGCGATGTCGTTAATTTCGAGCAAACGAGAGAAAGAAGCGTTTATGTATACATACATATAGAGTTTACGGATATGTACGAGGTCAGTTCAAAAAGTATCGCGAATTTCGAATTTCCGCGGGCTACGTATATTCGATTTTCGATTTATTTTGTGGTGTTAGGCTGGTACTCGTGTCCCTCACTTATGCTGAAAAAATCGGCGATTTTGAATGTTTAGTTAATTGTTGACAGCTTTTTTGGTTAGACGTGTTTTGGCTTGTCTTCGATTTTTGCTTATTCCAGAAAAGCAGCTTCCATTGCGACGATTGAGCTTTGGTTTCCGCGTCATAACCATAAACCCATGATTCGTGACCAGTTATGACCCTGTGGAGCAAATTTGGGTCGTCGCGGACCGAGTCCAACAGCTCCTTAGCAATGTTAACGCGACACTGTTTTTCTTCGAAATTGAGCAATTTTGGCACGAATTTCGCGGCGACCCGTCTCACGCCCGAATCATTGGTAAAAATCGAATAGCACGAGCCAATCGATATGTTTAGTTCCTCGGGAACTTCTCTAACGGTGATTCGACGATTGGCCAATATTATTTTCTTCGCTTCATCAAATGTTTTCGTCCGTTGTTGATGTGCTCGGGCGTCCGGAACGCATTTCATTGTTCGCATCTTCTCGGTCCTCTGGGAACATTCTGTACCACCGATAAACGTTGCTTTGGTCCAAGGTAGCTTCACCATATGCCACAGTCAACATTCGGAATGCGTCCGCGTACATAATTTTATTTTTCACACAAGATTTGATACAGATTCTTTGATCCATTTTTTGGAATAGGCAAAAATCGAAGACAAGCCAAAACACGTCTAACCAAAACAGCTGTCAACAATTAACTCAACATTCAAAATCGCCGATTTTTTCAGCATAAGTGAGGGACACGAGTACCAAAGTAACGCCACAAAAGAAATCGAAAATCGAATATACGAGGGGGGACCTAAAAAAAACGGGAATTGCGCTGCGGCGGGGAGAGAGAGTGGGGGAACCCATTGCTCGACCAGGTGTCCGTTGGGGACACGTCTCCTGAGTTAGTGTGCGAAGTTCTGTCGCCGTGAGTGCAGCGGTTTGCCCGTGGGAATTTTTGTAGTGAAACAACTTTTTCCATTTCGGCGAAAACGTGGTGGCCGATTGTCGAGAGCAACGCGCGGCTGTGAAATTTTGTTTCCTGTTGGAGAAATCGGCCGCGGAAACTACTGCCCTAAGTAGAACCAGAGTCTACGAGTGGTTTTCACGTTTTAAAAATGGAGAAATGTCAATTGAAGACCAACCTCGTTCAGGACGCCCCTCAACGTCAAGAAGTGACGAAAACTTCGACAAAATCAATGCTCTCATTCGTGAAGACCGTCGCCATTGGTCAACTCTGTGAGATGTCTGGGATATCATGGAGTTCAATTCAGAGGATTTTATCCAAAGATTTGCACATGAGCAGAGTTGTAGCCAAATTTGTCCCTCGCCTTCTCACAGACGAGCAAAGGGAGCGCCGACTCCAGGCATGTTTTGAACTTCAAAATCAGCTCGAAGAGGACCCTGAACTTTTTTCCAAGGTGATTGCGGGTGATGAATCGTGGTGCTATGGATACGACCCCGAAACAAAGCAGCAATCAAGCGTTTTGCCACTGTGGAGGAGGTAAAACAAAAGCCGCTGGAAGGCCTAAAGAACATCCCGATAAGTGAATTTGAAAAATGTTTTGAACATTGGAAGGATCGTTTGCGGCGGTGCGTTGTGGTCAAAGGAGAATACTTTGAAGGTGATCAAATTTGGTGTAAAAATATTAAAAAATAAAGAAATTATGACGAAATTCACGTTTTTTTTTGGGTCCCCCCTCGTACGTAGCCCGCGGAAATTCAAAATTCGCGATACTTTTTGAACAGACCTCGTATATATCTATAGATGAATATACTGTTGGTACAGAGCAACCGGAGTGAATTAAGACACGCTCGTTCTTCGCTCTTTCAATCACCGTCTTAACTACGGTAGAAGTAAACTTTCACGGAAATCTGAAGAATATCTCTGCCGAGAAATCATCATCATAAATTCCCGAGATCGTAGAAGTTATGATCTAAATATAATAGCGAAAAAAAAATGTATCTATGAGAGTATTCAAGAGTAAATTTACGACGAGATAATGAACGGACAATCGTCATCAATATTCGGAAAAATTTGACACATGCCGCATAACCAACTGACGGAGCACAGTGACAAGCGCATTCCAAAATTCGTGCTACTCATCTCTATCTTTAGTCCGTGTACCCATTTCCCTGTCGTGTCTCGTCCTCCTCATCCAAACCCCGTTACCGTCGACCACGCAATTCTCTCGTCCCTCGGGTAAATTCCGTGAACCGGGAAGGCCCTTATCTGCCTGTTTGCCCTGCGGGCTTCTCTCCCTCGTTCTCCTATTCTCTCTCTCTCTCACTCTTCCTCGCGCGCTTCTCTAAACACAGCGTTCTCTCCGCAAACCGAGGTGTTCCACAGCATTTCCGATCTCTCTGTCTCTCGTTCTTGCGCCACTAATATATACGAGGCAAACTGCTATACCGGTGACCAACGGCAGACAATAATTTACCAGGATCTCTCTCTCTCTCTCTCTTGCTTTCTATGCTCCGTTTCTGTTCGTTCCTATCCTTCCCTCATCGCAACCCGGCACGGTTAAATATTCCCACGCGAATACGTCCTGCGGGGGTGACTGATGCCCGAGTGTGACTAATGCAGTATCCCCGAGGAACTCGGGAACCTCTGCTCTCTACGAGTTCGCCCTCGCACATTCTACGTGTATACACGATCGTATTCTGTACTAATATACATATGAATATGTATATACAGTTATGAAGTGGTAGACTGTATTTACGTTTCGCTATCGGACGATTTACGGTGCACGAATTCGTGGAGCTCCGCACACCAGAAAGAAGAAAAACGATTCATCAAACGATCCACCAAATAATTAATAAGAACCACAAACAAAATGATGTAGCGCTGTTGGTTTCGTTCGAGCAAGTTTATTATGAACTATATTCTCTTGTTCGTAGAAGAAATAGTCTGAAACGACACTTGGAACGAGTAAGCACCATTATGCAAATTTATGCTAGGTTGTCACGAAATTGTGAAGAAAAAAAAAACAAAGAAACAGAAACGAATCCATTCATTCTTTTGTGAGATTTTTATATTCTGCACAAAGTTGCGGTGAAACCATTATAATATAATTCGGACGGTTTTTATAGCGCCACTTTTGCCGGAGAGTCCTCTTACAGCTGCATTTTGAACTATCGTACATTCTGCACCTCAACCCCACAGACTGAAAAGTATGTCACGCATTCTTATCTCGGTGTTAACGTCGGCTTTTGTTATATCCCCGGTACTTCTTTTTCGCTTCTATTCCCCTTCATCTCTCGCTCACTCTCTCTAACTCTCTTCATTTTACACACCTCGTCCTCAACGTTGAAATGTCTTTCGTTATCATTTTTATTATTTCAAGGAAGAGACCGAGAGGAATTCAGAACGTCCGTTCGCGAAGAGCTTTCGTCCTCGTAACTCAAATCGTGATGTTGATGTTGAAAAGAAAGAAAAGAGGAAAGGAAAGCATGAAAAATATATATACGTATATGAAGAAGAGAAGGAGAGAAGGATCGTCTTTATTTCCGGGCTAGACACGCGAGAGGGAAAACTCTGTTGCCTCAAAAGTCTTGTCGTATTCTCTTCCACGAAACGGGCTCTCCCGACGTTCATCTTTTACCACTCTTATTCTCATCCCCCTTCCGCGCACAATATCTATCGTCGCATTCAGCGACGTATATAATTAAGTCGAAAATATTCGTGCACGTCTTATCGCGAGCTAGAAGAAAGTAGAGGGACGTGGAGAAAGAGAAAATTTCTTCATAATTTCCTCTTGTTCGGCTTAGGGTACGGGGGGCTTTCGTGTTTCCGCAGTGTCGTCGAGCGCGCTTGCGATATCGGAGTTCAACGCAAAGGAGTGTTGCGACATTTTTCATCACTTAAACGTAACAGAGAAAGAGAAGAGAGAGAGAGAGAGAGAGAGAGAGAGAGAGAGAGAGAGAGAGAGAGAGAGAGAGAGAGAGTTGGGTCGCTCGAGAACAAGGACGTTCTTGTTTACTTCCTCTGCTTCTTCTTATTCTCATACACCTTCATCCTCCTCTCTCTCGTTCCTTCTTATTTTTCTTCTTCCCCTTCGACTCCTCTTGGATGGCCATTGCCAGGAACCATTTCAATTCCTTTGCCGCGGGTCCTATCGTCCTTCCTTTTTGTCCCCACCTTTTTTTCCATCTCCTCTTCCTTCATCGGCATCCACCGGCGAAGCAACACCACCTATACACCTATACAAACTAACACACAGTGACGAGCGGCTGCTTTTATAACGCAGATAGTACCAACAGCAGAGCAGGCCGCATGTTTATTCAAGAGGCTCACGTACCAAAGATATTCCGCACGGAGCGTTACGTGACGCGGTGGCAGCGGTTGGTGCTGGTGGTGGTACGGCGGTCCGCCTCTGGTAGTTGGAAGAGGGTGGAAACGCCAGGCGTCGCGGTCCTCCCCATCCTCCACGAAGAGTGTATATAGAGTCAAGAGGGTTGGTTGTCGGGATAAAGCGGCCGCACGGCGCGCGTTTCTGATGTACACTTGGCAATGGCGGGAGTAAAAGAGGTGTGTGTGTGTGGGGGTGTTTGGTAGAGAGAGAGAGAATGCCGCACCCCCTCGAGCACCCGCGCACATAGCGAACGAGTACGCGGTCACACGAGGACACACGTTAAGCTGGAAGTGAGAAGGAAATGAAAAAGTTATGTTTTCCCGTCGTCGTTCTCGTTTTCTCGTTCACGCTTCGTCTATCCCTCACATATACAACCCCGTTACACTCTCGCGAATAGCGTTTTCATTTTTACTCCCTCTGTACGCGGAGAAAGAGCGCGTGAGAGGGAGGGGACGGAGAGTGCGAGAATTCTCGTTCTCTCGCTGTAAAATCGTGTTTATACTCCGAAGGGATATGGTGGCTAGCTGGTCGATGGTATACATGTTTGGTTATGCTACGGTGCGCGTTTCGCAGAATACGTCTTGAAAATAGACGAGAATTCCTCCCCCTTCACCCCCGCGGGACGGTCATAAATTCATCCCTCCAATAGCGAGCAATTTTCGTTGCCGCTGGACTATGCACCACGAGAACACAGTAAGAAAGTAAAATGTGTAATGTTTTATACATGCTTACCGTGATGTTGTTTTTTGTCGACAAATTATTCTCGATAGATCTGGGAAACGAATGTTCAGGGGGGAAATAGGGTTAGACGGTTCAAAAAATCGATTTTTTTTATTTCATAAATTGTTAGTAAAACTATTGAAAAATATGTTCCCAAAATTTTAAATGAAAATTCCGACTCGTTCTATTGTTATAAGCCATTAAAGTGAGTAGCTCGCCTTCAGGCCCCGAGCGCGCTATTTTTTCAAACGCGTTTTTCTGAAAACGACTTTTTTTAAACTTGCGTACACCCTAGTTTGAAAAGTTTTCAACTAATCGTTTTGAAAATTGGCAGTTATTTTCTTCATAGTATTGCGCTCTGTGTGAACCTAAAATCGGAATATTATCATTATTTAAAATAATTTTCTTTTTGCAAATAATGTTGTAAAAAATGGCAAAAAATCATGCTTTTTAATTTTGACCCCTGTAAAAAATTCAATTTTCTATTTTTTCGATAGCATTTAGGTTCATATAGAAGGGAGACATATGATGAAAGTAAATTCCAACCTCGTTTGATTTCAGATGGAAATTGCGGCTTTCAGAATGTACGCAAAATGCTGAATCTGATTGTGACCTGCAATATGGGGTCGCTAATATCTTCGGTGTTTTTCAAGGAAATTATTCAAAACTTTTATAGTATATACTTCAATATATGTATAAAATATTCTCAAAGTTTCAATAAATTATATTCATTTTTTATACTATAAAAAAATTCATGAAAATCATTGAGAAAATGCTGTCCTAACCCTATTTCCCCCCTTAAAGAGATACGGGGCAATGGCGGAGGTTTTAAAATCGACGAAATGAAGAGAAAAAGCAAAATTGAATTTACCGAATACCGTGGGTAAAAAATCGATAGCACATTCCCATTTCCATATCCCTTCGTGATCTCACCGAAGTTATCTGCACGATGTTTTTCATGTTGTTTTTTTTTTGCCTCGCTCACGAGAGATTCGTCGTTATCCCTATATCCGCGAAACCATTCCCGAAGACATCGGGAAAACCTGTCGCCCCCAGAGACTCCTCGGCATCGCAATTCGAAGCATCGGTTTCACTCCATCTCTATATATATATTCGGCTTTTTTACTTCACAAAATCCACATGTTCGTGGCGAAAAGTTCTCGTAAAATTTGTGCGATTCGCTTACAAATTTGAGTAACACAGAAAAAGAATAGTGAGAAAAGATGGATTTTCGAAATTATCGAGAAAGCCTCTT
Source organism: Oxytorus armatus (assembly GCA_958009045.1). Classification (NCBI taxonomy): domain Eukaryota; kingdom Metazoa; phylum Arthropoda; class Insecta; order Hymenoptera; family Ichneumonidae; genus Oxytorus; species Oxytorus armatus. The sequence goes on along the minus strand of OY253746.1, from coordinate 3,918,997 downwards.
CCCTACTTGGAATTCACACGATTTTAATGCGATTACGACGAAAATTCGATGCCACGAACCCTAAAAGCTCTAAACATCGTTCATATAGAGGCATTAAATTTGAGGGACTGACGTAAGCGCATTGGGAAAACACTTCTCGCCTAAAAGGGAAGCGCGCATCCCTCTTCGGAATCCGCAGGTTCTAATGACCATCGACCGCATAATGGCGAGCCTTAATCTCGCGGTGCGAGCAAGGACCAACCCTCGAACACAGAGAGGTGCCCGCAATATTGTTACACTCTCAACTTCGTGTTTGGTTGATAATTAATTTGCATTATAACTAATCATCCTTGTGGGCTGCAGTCGCAGAGAGTGAGAGAGCTCAGGAGGTTTCTTCTCGCGAATGCCTTCGTAATTTTCATTCAACGATATCAATTGCCGGTAAATAATAGCTCATAATTCACTTGATTTTACGTCTTAAGGGCGGAAATAGGGTTAGGACAGCGTTTTCTCAATGATTTTCATGGATTTTTTTATAGTATAAAAAGTGAATATAATTTATTGAAACTTTGAGAATATTTTATACATATATTTAACTATATACTATTAAAGTTTTGACGAATTTCCTTGATAAACACCGAAGATATTAGCGACCCCATATTGCAGGTCACAATCAGACTCAGCGTTTTTCGTACATTCTGGAAGCCGCAATTTTCATCTGAAATCAAACGAGGTTGGAATTTACTTTTATTATATGTCTCTCTTCTATATGAACCTAAATGCTATCAAAAAAATTGAAAATTGAATTTTTTACAGGGGTCAAAACAAAAAAAGCATGAATTTTTGCCATTTTTTACAACTTGATTTGCGGAAAAAAAATTATTTTAAAAAATGATAATATTCCGATTTTAGGTTCATATAGAGCGCAATACTATAAAGAAAGTAACTGCCAATTTTCTAAACGATTGGTTGAAAATTTTTCAAACTAGCGTGTACGCAAGTTAAAAAAAAGTCATTTTCAGAAAAACGCGTTTAAAAAAATAGCGCGCTCGGGGCCTGAAGGAGAGCTACTCACTTTAATGGCTTATAACAATAGAATGAGTCGGAATTTACATAAAAAATTTTGGGAACATATTTTTCAATAGTTTTACTAACAATTTATGAAATTAAAAAAAAATCGATTTTTTTAACCGTCTAACCCTATTTCCACCCTTAAGTCATGATGGTAATGCCCTATTGTTTTCTAGCATTCGATATCGCTGTACAACAATCCAATATTCCTGTTTGTCTTTATCGAGCATTCGCTGCGTTTCTCTCGTAGCTTTTCATACCTCCACTGTACTCAAACTCTCGTGTTTCATCCTTCATAACCAACTACTTCACATATTACACGGCAGAGCTCAGTGCCCGTTTGCCGAATTTCTCTGGTTAAGATATACAATGGCATATGGAACGGAGAGTGGAGCAGATGCAAAGTCCCGCGCGTTATACATACCGGTCCAAAGGGCGAGTAGATTTTCGGTGTGTGGTCTACTCTACGGGTGCAACATTCGCTGCTATTTCCGCGAAAACGGTTTCGGAAGCTTACACCGCCTATGTGCTCTGCTGCTGCTACTGCTGCTCTCCTGCTGCGAAAGCTCAGGTACGCTAACTTCGTCGGAGTGGAGTTATCGTCGAGGGTCTGTGCGAGACCAACAGAGAGAGAGAGAGATAGAGAGTGAGAGACAAACAGTGAGAGGGAGAGTTAGCTGGAGAGGTTTTCGTGAACGAGAGAACACAGAGCTCGGAACCCACCAGACTGCTGCAAGCACGATTCGAGGTTACTCTCCGGCGAAGGCCAAGCTTGCTTCAGTGTGCCAGATCTGTAGTAGTAATGCCAAACAGTAGTGGTAGTTGTTGCGCCGAATACTCATATACATATAGGTTATAAAAGAGGTGGAGAAGCTCTGAGGTCGATGATAGGGGTGAGTGGCGGTTCGGAGGGTTGGAGAGTTAGAAGGAGAGAAAGAGAGAAGCGGGCGCTTGAGCAGGTTTCGTCGAACGGCTCGGTGAGAGAGTTCTCCGCCGTTCGGTAGCGCCAGTTTTCGTACTAATATTTGCCACTCGAGCCGATCTACCCTATTCTCGTTCAACCTCTCTCCTACAATCTATATCTCATCGCTCCCCCTCCCCCTTCTCTCGATTCTGTGTATCTCTCTCTCGCGCTATTTCGCTTCTGCGATGTGTCTCACTTCGTTCTGCATACCGTTTTTTCCCACCTCAAACTCTTCTCTATTCCGCTCGAATGAAAACCCTTCGATTCTTCGACGAGCGAAATTCTGTAGTGGAAAAAGAACGTAATTTTTCTGCACCTCTTTCCTCGTCGAAATTCTGGTATTATTTCACGAAGAAAAAATAGCTTGAAATCGAACGGAGGCTCGTACGATTTTTCTTTTAACTAGTGATGCCTGTTGAAGTTTCAAAGTAGAGTACTATGAGCCTTGGTGCAAAATTAAGCTACACGACTTCACATTCGTTCTGTTAACTCACTAAAACAATCGGCAAGATTCAATCAGCTTTCTTGCTGGCGTTCTATTTTTTATATCACTATACTTTTAGCATTAAGACAGAAAATTGTTTTTACATTCCAATGGAAAGACTTCAAGAAATAATCCGAAATTTCGAGCCTTTCTTCCTGTAGTCCTGGATTTTGGAGTATTATCATTAATAGCAGTTTTCCGTTAAAAAAAAAGTTATTTCCTCGCTCTCTGTTCTGTAGTCTGAAGATGGAAAAACAAAAAAAAACATACCGGAAAACGACTTATACGCGAATGTAGTACGGGTGTGGTTGAAAAGCCCGAAAAATCACAGAAATATTTCTCGTTCGTTTTCTCTCGTAGTATATAGAGCGAGCAGTCTATAGACGTCTCTTTCATTCTCTCTGAGCCCTCTGGAAAAGCCTGTGAATTCTATTTTCACGAGGGCCAAGAGAGAGAGAACGACGATGGAGAAAACGCGGAAGTGAGAGTGCACAATGCTAGAGAAATCAGAAATTGCTGTGAAAGAGTTTTCATAGCGGGTGAGAGTGGGAGAAAAGGGCGGCTTGCAGCTTTCGCTATACTTTTCTCACGAGTTTCTCGCTTCTATATCGTACATATATATATATATATATATATATATATATATATATATATATATATATACACCCATACATATACGTAGAAATTGTAAAACTAAATTAATTACCCGTGAAGCTCCGGGCAGCGAAACGAGAGGCCCTTCACGAGCAAAAACATTCGCGTTCTATTCCTCTGCACCCCATTGGTAAAACCACAGAGGCAGTGGTAGGTTTCTCAGGTTTGAAAATGGAGGCTAATAAAAGCGAGTACAGGGTCTTAGGGTGCCCTCTTGGTGCTTCATCGTATCCTGTATAACCACTGGAGTTTCAAAGCCCAGAATTTTCCTTTGCAATTTTGTCCTCCCTCTCTCTCTCTCTCTCTCTCTCATTTTCCTCTTTTTCTACCACCCTCCACGGTTAATTTGTAACGACATTGTTGGTCCATTATCGAAATGCAGTGAATTCTAATTTCAGGCGTTGTCCCTCCTGAATTTGATTAAAAAATTGTCGAGTTCATTCAATTCTATAATGACGTAGCAGAGGCGCGAATTTCATAATGATTCTTCATTATTGGCAATTCCCGTATCAATTGTATACCAAGATAATGGCAGGTTAATTATTGTACCAAATTTGAGACTCTACAAACGCATTTGTTTATATACATTTTTTTTTGTGTAATTATGATTTTTTGTTTTTCTCCTTTTCGTAAAAACTGTAAATTTAAACGGCGTATAACGACATGTTCACTCGTTCGAATTATCAGTCTCTCTCGGGCGAGTTCACCTGCTAGAGCTTCCTGTTTCCCGTTAGAAATGGGTGGCGGGGGCGGCGGTGAGGGGGGGGGGGGGGCGAATAGGGAAGGTCGTACGAGAATTATCGATTTCCCATGACGCCCGCGCGCTGTGTGCTCGAGATACACGAGTGACTCGAGAGCTCTGGCTGCTCCTGCTCCTGCTGGTGATGCTGCGAACCTCTCTTCTTCGATAAAATATTCCAACGAGAATATGGCGATGCGTGCGACACGCAAAATTATTATCTCGGGCCGTTAATACTTTATTTTTCTGCCAAAAGACGGTACACAATTTATCGTAATTTTCTCGAGAAATTTGTGGACATTTATATTTTTCATATTCTCTTGTTTGTTGAAGAAGTTTTTTTTTTTACTTTTAGAAATAGCCAACTTTTTACTTTTACCAATAGCTGGTATAACCTGTCGCCTAAGAATCTTTCGTTATCTCCTGTTAATTTACTCCTTTGTTTTACCGAAACAATCCTCTCAAAGAGAAGAGTATCCTTCGAGTCATTGAGAGTCTGCGTGAAACTGAAGCTTGGAAGTCGATACGACGCGCCGGATACCTAAATTTGATACACCCTTTGTTTCCTTGATGCCCTGCACAGGACAATAGAGTGGCCCATCAAGAAAATGCTAACGATGCTAATTTTGACGCAAGCTTTTGACGATAGAAAAAAAACTGTCTGACCACATTCGAGTATTACTACTTCCACTATTACGCTGATCAATTCTTTTTGGTGTAATTCGTTATCATTTAAAAATGGTCCGACCAATTCCGGAAGTTACTGCTTCTACAATTGCGCCGAGTACTTCCCGTTGGTGTAATTTTTATCATGTAAAAATGGCCTGACCAATATCGAAACTTACTACTTGGAAAATCAATCTTGAGAATTCTATTTCGATAAAACGTTTACAATTATAATCGAACGCATCCTTCGGTGATAACGCCCTAAAAGGAATTGTCTGATCACTTCCAGAAATTACTACCACCCCGATTATGTCAAATTACTACCCCTTCGTGTTGGAAGTATTGTTTATAAAAACGGTCATGTGTTCGTACTACTAAAAACCGACCAATACCCCTTTTTCTACTTATTTAATGTCGTTATATGTGAACCGAAATCGATGAAAATTTAAGCGTGGCTGCTCTACGAACCGGATTTTCCTCTCTAGCCTCGCGGGTAAACATAATTTTCGCGTGGAAAACATCACGGGAGCCTATTACAGGTAATTGCGAGAGAGTTTGGCCAAAGTTTCGAGGGTGTGTGTGTGTGTGCTGGGCGATGGTGGCACGAGGCAAACGGTCCGCTCGTCTCTCTCTCTCTCTCTCTCGACGAGTAGGTACGTACTATGTGGTGGACCACAAGCCCCAGCCCCAGCAGCAGCAGCAGCACAGCAGCAGCAGCAGCTACGAACATTGTGAATAGGAGAGCTTGCACTCCGGGTTTATAATTTATGGAAGCGATATTATATGGGCTGTTTACCGTTCGACCCCGTTATTAACGAATATTGCGTTCACCTGACGCACATATAGTTTGTTCGATCAAACGAACGACAGTTCGTTTTAACGATACAAGGCTATATGCTAATACATATACCATAAAAAATTTTAGAGAACTCCGAGAGCTTTTCGCTTTTAGAAATCACAAAAAATCCGTTATCCTCCTTTCCTCCCTATAATTTACTACAAATGTTAATTAAACGTATGCCAGCGATAGTTTCATTCCCAAACGAGACACTCCTGCAGACATTTCGTACACGAATAATAGAACGGGGAAAACGATGATGATGGGAACAAATTTGTGAAGGAGAGAACACTACGGGAATCGAGGATTCTGGAAAACGTAAAATGATAGATCGAGCGGTGGGAGTGGGTCGTTTGAAACGAGGAAGGTTGAAAGAGGGATGATGGGTACCCGCTCGAGGATTAAATTACAGAATAGTGTGTGCGTGCGTGTATGTGAGGAGAGAGAGAGAGAGACAGAGATGGAGAGTTTCGCTCGATAGTGAGAAGTTGGAACTCTCTCGTCGAACCCCGTGGGATTAAAGCCAGTGTACTTCGCAGCTGACAAGCTGAGGGGGTAGATAGATAGTGGAGAGTTTTCGTGACTCCGGGGTTGCGTTAACTCCGATTTCTTGTTCCTCCCTCATTCGGTGTATAACCCATTTATGCTCCAGAGATTGTTTTTACATGAAAACGCTCTTGCAAATGTTGTGTTCCATTAAAGTCTAGAATTGAGGAATGATAAAAAGAAGCGTAAAGCAAAAAAAGGCTATTTCCTTTTCTATCCGATATTCTTTTTTTTTGTTTTCGCTTATCATTCTCCCTCGCTCTATTCCGAAGCCCATCTGGCGTACAGACGGAGGCGAAGTTTGAGTATGTACCGGGGGGGGGGGGGGGGGGGGGGGGGTTTAGCGTCGCGCACGTGTGAGCAAATGGAAATTCATGCGTACCCTTGGAAACCATAGGGATGGTTCTAACACACCGAGAAAACGTCGAGGCGAAGGTTGTAAAGGAAAGTAGACGAGAGCAGGAGAGGAGGAGGTTGGTCGTCTCGTTCCACACCGTATATTACGAGCTCGGCATGGTCACGTGTTACATCCCTTATAAGCCCCATCGTTCATAAAACTCGACTCACATCCCACGAAGCACCAACTTCTCCGCATAGAAGATGCACGTGTGAGCTTTGAATTATCCTCTATACGGGACGTTTCAGGAAAAATTTCACACCCGTCGATCTTCGCAATTTTCCTGAAGCTCACATACCCCTGCGACCGCTGAAAAACGAGTAGATTTCAAAAATTATTATAAACGTTATATGGTGAAAAAAAAATTAAATTGTTGATTTCACATTTTTCAATAACTTTTCAACTATAAGAAAAAAAATTGAAAACTTTTTTATTTAATATTAACATTATTTTTTACGGCTATAAATGGACTACTGATGAAAACCATGACGCCTCCTTGTCGACGTCATAACTTCACCGAAAATTATTCAATCTGCAAAAATAAAAAAGAATCTAGTAAAGTAATGTAGTAGCAATAGTCTGACGGGGGGAATAGTTTTTTTTTTCATAAATAAATAAATTACAGTATTTCAAACTTTAGTTTGCAATTTAAACAAAAATAGTTTTTAATAATTTATAAAAAATTGTCGAACCAACAAATTAAAAAAACCTCTCGTCAGACTATAGAGAAAATAATTATCGAAGTTTAAAAAGAAAAAATGGTAAAAAATATTGAAAATTGACTGAGTTATCGTGCTGATACTATCTAAAAATATAGTTTCGAGAAAAACGCGTTTAAAGTTAGCCAGGTAGCCGTTTCAAACCCGATGTCCGGTCACATTTATTGCCATAACTTTGTAATGGAGTGGAATTTTCTGAAAAGTTTTTTTTTTTATTCTGAAAAGTAGAAAGAATGAAAATTTGTAAACAAAAACGATTTTTTGAAAATTGCAGGGGTATGAGCCCTTAAGGGGGGAAATAGGGTTAGCACAGCGTTTTCTCAATGGTTTTCATGAATTTTTTTATAGTATAAAAAATGAATATAATTTATTGAAACTTTGAGAATATTTCATACATATATTTAAGTATATACTATAAAATTTGTATACGTGAATGTAAGTATATACTATAAAATATTAGCGACCCCATATTGCAGGTCACAATCAGACTCAGCATTTTGCGTACATTCTGGAAGCCTCAATTTTCATCCGAAATCAAACGAGGTTGGAATTTACTTTTATTGTATGTCTCTCTTCTATATGAACCTAAATGCTATCAAAAAAATAGAAAGTTGAATTTTTTACAGGGGTCAAAACAAAAAAGCATGATTTTTTGCAATTTTTACAACTTTATTTGCAAAAAAAAACTTATTTTAAATAATGATAATATTCCGATTTTAGGTTCATATAGAGTGCAATACTATGAAGAGTGTAACTGCCAATTTTCAAAACGATTGGTTGAAAACTTTTCAAACTGGCGTGTACGCAAGTTAAAAAAAAGTCGTATTCAGAAAAACGCGTTTGAAAAAATAGTACCAAGAAAAACGAGCAATATGGGGTCGCTAATATTTTATAGTATATACTTAAATATATGTATACAAATTTTATAGTATATACTTAAATATATGTGTAAAATATTCTCAAAGTTTCAATAAATTATATTAATTTTTTATACTATAAAAAAATTCATGAAAATCATTGAGAAAACGCTGTCCTAACCCTATTTACCCCATTAATGGCTTATAACAATAGAACGAGTCGGAATTTTAATTTTTAATTTTGGGAACATATTTTTCAATAGTTTTACTAACAATTTATGAAATAAAAAAAAATCGATTTTTTGAACCGTCTAACCCTATTTCCTCCCTTAAAATAATAAAAAAAAGAGCTGCATATCGATTTTCAGATTTTTTCGAAAATTCTGACTGTCATTATCAACACAAAAGTTTAGGGTGTTTTTTTTGTATCGACCTACAGGGAATGCGAAAGACAAACGTGTCAAGGCCTTGAATACGCGATTTCGCCGATTTTCGAAGGTACTTTTTTAGACGCGATTAAAAAAAAAATACGCATATATTGACAACATTTTTTTATCACAGATCATTTATGCACATGGTTAAGTATATGTAAAAAAAAAATCAGAAATATTAACAAATGACGGAGATATAACATAATAAAGCAATGTATTTTTTTTGCGCGCGCGTTGATGGTGAAAGTTCTCGGCATCGATGTGAATGTACCTTCAGAGTAAACCGACAATATTATTTAAAAAAAAGTTATTATAATAAAAATTTGAAACTTAAAATTTTTTTACTCAATTTTCTCTCGGTATTTTATTTTTTATATCTTTTTGTGTCATTGAAATTTTTGTTTCTGTGGTTCACACGATAGGCGATGACACTGAGAAAATGTTGTAAAAATTTCAAAGCGATCTGAACCTTCGTTCAAGTGTTAGAACTTTCACGAGGGTTCAAAAAGTGAATCGTGGAAAAACGACTTTGAAGTTGACGGTCGGGTGCGCCGCGCGCGGTATCTATTGTAAATGCAATCTCACCTTATTTAATAGCAATTTTTGGAATTTTTCAATTCCTTAAAGCTTAAAATATTCCCAACCGTTCAGGCTAATGAAATCAAAAATAAAAAATAAAATTTTATTTTGAAATTTTTCGCGTATATAAGACCTTAAAGATCGCGAACCTGTCGATTTGGCATAGAACGGCTCGTAGATAAATATATATATATATATATATATATATATATATATATACAACGTTTAATGTAATATATGAATGCAGCACATGGACAGGTATGTTTCTGTACTGACGTTGACACGAGTTTCGAAGCAACCGAGAGAAGATCCTCGGGTCTCGCAGGTCCAGAGAGACCGTTCCCTTTAGCTCACCGAGGAGCACTTCGTTATTCGTGAAAAAAAAGAGAGCAGGGGCTTATGGCTTACTTACGAGACTCTCTTCCTCTCTCGGGGGGTCTGCGTGCTTGTTGCTCCAGTTACCGTTGCCTGGAAAAAAAAATTGTGAAAAAGGTGAGCCTCGCTCTCTGTGCGCCAGTACTTGCGAACGCTGGATGGTTCAAACGAGACGAAGAGGAAACGTTGGAGAGCACGAAGAAGACTTTTTGCTCGGCTATATGTGTATAAAAACGAGCGTAAACACGCTAAATTGCAGTGACAGAAATATTCACGTACTCGCCGGCTACGGTTGCTTGACGTTCTTTGGATGCTGTCTCGTTGATGCAACGTGCATACGTAGATATACGGAGATCCGGGGGGGAAAAAAATAAAATAAAATAAAAGTGGCTACGACGAGAGAGTCCAGACGGGACGATGCTGGAGTTGGCAAAAAGGAAGTTTTTTTTTTTATGACGAGGTTATATCGAAAATTCCCCCGTCATCTTAAAGATTCGTAGCAGGGGTGCAATTTTATGGGGGCGTTTTTTTTTAATGTATATATGTACGTTGCTTTATTCTTATCTCGGGAGAAAAAGTTTTTATCGCTTTCCGGGAAGCATCAAAGTGATTGTCGCTTCGTCTATGTACCCAGGGAGTTTTCTCACTTACTTCCGTTCGCGTGTTTTTCCTCGGCACGCATCTTTCCCATCCCTTGTTCGCGCCTGCACGCGAATAACTCCATAGATCCCTCTCTTATTCCCTCGCTTCCATCTAGCATTTATTATTCAATTATCTCTCGTCACCAGCTCCGGTTTACAAAGGTGTAACTCGTTTACCCGCTACTGTACTGTAGTATGTATGACTATGTATATTACATACTTTTATACATATATATATATATATATATATATATATATATATAGAATTATATGGATGTCTGTACGTGCAATGTTCACCGGCGGTCGTTAAACCGGGTAATTCTCTTCCTTTTGTCGGTCATTTTCGTTGCCTCATCGTTGGTTCAAATTTAAGTTAGTAGTCTGGTAACTTAAGTCGATTTTCATGTCTTTTTTGGAGGGCATTTTTTTGTAGGAAAATAAAACGAATCGTTTTGAATATTTAGGATGTTTTTATTTACATATCAAAGATACAAAAAAAAATTTTTTCGAAAAAATTTAATAGTTTATTATTATTATTATTATTGATCGAAGTTGGCACCTCGAAAAAAAGCGCGTGGGTGGCCCCGGTGATTTTGGCTCTTGATGTTATTTGAAATAAAAAATTCTTGATAATTCTTAATCTATAGACATGTCATGTTCTGGTCGAAACTACTGAAGTTAAATTTCATGGATAAATAACAAAATGGAAAAGGACGTTTTTTTCCAAAGTCCGCCAATTTGTTATTTATTCATGAAATTTAACTTCAGTAGTTCCGACCAGAATGACATGTCTATGGATTAAGAATTATCAAGAATTTTTTATTTCAGATAACATCAAGAGCCAAAATCACCGGGGCCACCCACGCGCTTTTTTTTCGAGGTGCCAACTTTGATCAATAATAATAATAATAATAAACTATTAAATTTTTTCAAACAATTTTTTTTTGTATCTTTAATATGTAAATAAAAACATCATAAATATCCAAAACGATTCATTTTTATTTTCCTACGAAAAAACGCCCTCCAAAAAAGACATGAAAATCGGCTTAAGTTACCAGACTACTACCTTAAACACCACGAATATAACTTTGTGCGCCTCAAATTCCACCGAAAGGTGTCATTTTTTTTTGTTCTTATCCCACTTATTCGCAACGTTGACACGCGGAGATATAAAAAAACAAACGTGACTATCAATTGTAATTCGAAATTGACGGGGAAGAAACCGAATTTTCCGTTATTTTTTGCGCATACGAAATGGCCAATTAAACATCGAAATGAACACCGTAACGGGGAATATCGCGAGCGAGAAAACAAAGTGGGGAGAGGGATGAAAACGAGTGAGCACTACACGAGAAGCGCGAGGAGAAAGATTGATGCGAGAGAGTCAACGGTAATAAATTGAAGAGGATTTTTCGTAAGGCTTTTCAAACGCGTGTTGCGAGGAAAACCGTGAGAGCGAAATACTCGCCCCGGAAAGAGGATTGGGGGCGAAGGAAAAAAAAAAGAAAGAATGAAAAAAAAAGCTCTGTACCATGAGATTTCGCAGGTTTCTCGGGCTCGCTAGACTCGTGTGCCCTATTACTTAACATTATTTATTCGAGGCTTATATTTACTTGGATCCAACATGAGTAGAGATATATTGGGCAAAGAGAGAACGAGCGAGAGAGAGATGGATTTTTTTTTTTGAGAGAGGGCGAGAGAGAGGGAGAGTGAGGTATCAAGTATTCGATAATTCATCAAGTGTCAAAGCACCGCTGCATTTTCGCTGCGAAAGCATATTGGTTCCCTATTACCGGAAATCTGCTGCACTGAGAAATTTCCTTCGCGAACCACAGAGCTAAAAATGCTTGAACTCGGAATTTTCCCGAGTTCTCCTTTCTCACCCTCTCTCTCTCTCTGTCTTTTCGTGTGGCCAACAGAAAAGTCAGGTCGAAATCGTAAATTCGGAAGGATCCCGGCATTACGTTGGATCCAGAGACTCTTTGCGGATGTATGTGTTTCTGTGTGTCTGTGTGTGCGTGTATGTGGTGGAGCTTGAGGCCGGAAACTCCTGCCGGGGGGTAAGAACAAATTGCCGCTCTTATACTGCCAGGGCAAAATGCTATATATTTTCACGACGAGGGAAGTCTCTAACGACGCCAAATACTGCTGGAAAATTCTGCGTCGAGGCGCGAATCTCCTCCCTTCCTCGAATCCGTGAACAAGAGGGACACGGAAAAGGACGTTAAGCCGCAGAGGTAAAGTCGCTCGCAACGCTGAGTTCGACCAACCTACTATCCCCGTTTCATTATTATTATTATTATTCCATTATAATTGTAGGTTGAAACATTAACAGACATCTGATAATAGTGTCTATTATGATTATTGATTTTTTCCAAAACCGAAACAATTTTCTAGAATTTCTCACCTGGAGATAATCAACGAAGATCTTTTCCAAGTTAATTCCTTTTTTCCCCTGCATATTTCGATATTTTTTTGGTTCGTATGGTCGGAAATCGAAAAAGAAATTTTCTTCTTCGACTTCTCTACTTTATTCCTGCGGTTATTTCTTTCGTTCGGTTATCACTGCGCGGTAATTACGTCAGTAAAGAAAGGGAAATCACTGGCGCAATGAAAAAGATCTGTCAAGAGATTTTTGACCAGATCCCGGCGTTATTATAAATATTAACAATGTTATCATGGTTATTATTACAAAAGTATTAATTCTTAATGGGAATTCGGTATATAATATCACGAAAAAAAATAACGAAACATTCGCTTGGCGCGAACGAACGTCCGCAAGCTCGTTACCATCCCCTCACACATACATCTATATAATCGGCTAATGCAAATCACTCCAGCGACCGAACGCCTCTCGGTGGGCTATAACATTAAACAAAACAATATACAACACGAGTGGATGAAACGAAAAATATACGCGATAAAGTATTCATGTTTCGGAAACGGAACATCGAGAAAAAAAAATGTTCCAGCCCTCGCAACCCCATACACCTGGTAAGGGAGAAAGAGAAAGAGACAGAGACAAAGCAGGGCTATTGCTGCTACTATGTGACGTTTCGCGATATATTTTTTATGTGTACGTGTATAAAAAAAAAGAAGAGAAAAAACAAAACGATATACGGTGTATTCTGGACACTAGAGAGGTCTGCAACGGTAAACAATGCATTCAGTACGATTTGTACGAGCGGCCAGAGGCGACGAACTCTTTGCCTCACCCCTTTTTATTCTCTTTTCCCATCTCTCTCTCTCTCTCTCTCTCTCTCTCAATCTCTATCTATCTTTTCTCTCTTTCTCTCTCACGTTAGTTTTTCAACAATAATTCATCACCGGACATTTCGCTTCGTTCGTGCTACCGGCCAGGACGATCGTATTCATTTTTTTTTTCCTCTCGGAAAAACTTCTCTCTGTGCGCCCCTGCGCCATCTACACCCTCCCTCCTCGTCCCGGCTACGGTACATATTTTATTCCGTTCGATAAAAAAATGTTTTATTACCGATCGCGCCTGCGTACACTCCCAGAGTGCGTAAACTTCGGCATTCTTTTTTTCCTCTCCCTTCCATATTTTTTTTTTTTTTTTTTTTCTGTTCGGGGAAACAACACACCCCCCGATACACTCGAGTTCGTTTGAATACCATCGTACGCGCGCTACAACGAGAAATATTTATTCGTGCGTCAAACAAAAATTTGCAATCATTGTTTTGCGGCGACTCGAATAATTTACAAAAAAATTGTTAAACTTCTTTCTTTTTTTTTTCCAGGCAATCGACATATTTTGAAATGTTTTCGTATTGTTTTACCGAACCTCGGGATTATCGAGCATGGAGATAAAATAATAATTTTCATGCATCGACAATTAGATGAGAAATCTAATTTGAAGATTCAATCGATAACGTTAGATTCATTTTGACGTTGTTTTCAAAATAAATATCTCGTCGATTCCGCTCTAAACGAGAAGTGCGGATACGAAATGTTTTAATTATCTCGCAAAAATTGCGGATAATAGTTATCCGGCGTGTTTTAACATTAGGGTCGAGAACTCCTCTCTCTCCCTCACTCTGGATGAGCAACAAACTTTTAACGAGAGTAAAAACCTCATTGTGGTTCTAGATGGGGAATTGTCTTTTGAAATATCGGTGTTGTTTTGGTCTCGGGGTGGCGTTACATCGTCGACGAAATGAGATAGGAAATTGTGCGTGTACGAGAGAGAGAAAAAAAAAAGGTAGTAGAGAGAGAGTGAGAGAGAGAGATAGGATGCTTATTACGTTGAATTTCGCATACACGGAGTCATTAAAGCGAATGTTTCGAAGTAAACGAAATTGCTCGGAGAAATAAGCGCCATGCCACTGGGCTTCACTCGCGTCTTTCTCCTTTCCTTTCCTCTACCTCCTCCTCACCGGGAAAACCTCTTCCGCGTCGTGCTTGCAGAAAACGGACGAGCCGTAACGCCGATGCCACAAGCGGACCATAAATTTTCCAGCCAGAATAGTGCAGGGCAAGCAAAACAGGTACATATACAAGATAGAGAGAGAGAGAGAGAGAGAGAGAGAGAGAAAGAAAGAGAAAGATACATAGAGGGAGAAATGACTTGTCTTGTATGTGTACTCGACGGTTTTGCGAGCATCGCTCTCCCGCATTCATACGAGAGATAAATTTGTGGAACAACGCGAGATAACGCCGGAGAAGTGCCCAAAGTATACTGGGATGGAAGAACGAAAAGGAAACGGGAGATCATTTGCATTTTTCACGAGTCTTCACGAATGTTTATATCTATGTGTACGTACACTCGCTGAGCGAGAAACGGAGATGAATGAATTAATCCAATTTTCTTCAGACGTTTGTTTCAACTCGCTCCTGATGCGCCCCCACGTTGTTTTCCTCCTTTAATGTAGCAAGAAATACCCGTTTCATGGGAGGCATTATTATTCTTTTTCGAAGAGTGAAAAAAAATAGACTATCCCATTTATCTAGTCAATAGTCTTCGTAGAAGAGTCCAAAGAAGAATAAATAAAATCAACTACGAAAAAAATTAATTATCAATAAATTCCTTAATTTATTTCAACTATTTGAAGTGGTTATAAATTCAAGGTAAATATGGAGCAAAGGGGACCCACTTCCGATTGACTTGCCTCTAATATATGTTGTGTAGGGACCCTTCCTGAACAACTTTTTCCTCTGACACAATTGGGGGTTGTTATTTATTAAAAACTTATTAACAAATAAAGTTAATAATTCATATAGCTATTTTCCTTATACCAGCCAGTCCTAATCATCTTGTCCTTCACATTTGTTGTTACGAATACACCCCTGAGTGGCATACAAAAAGTTTTATCCGTCGCTCATTGTTTGTTAAAAAGTTATTAACAAAAAAAGTTTCATAAATCAAACATGAACTCCTTGTCCTAGTGTATGGTGAACAGCACACGTATGAGAGGGGGGGGGGGGGGGGCAGCGCTCCCCTGCAATCCTCCGCTCACCAGCCCAAAGATAAACCAAAAACAACACAAAAACAGCCCAAAAACAACCCAAAAACAACGCAAACAAACATATAAACAAACAATTATTTGTTTTATTCATTATTTATATTATGAAGCGGATATATGATACTCATAATGTCGAAGAAGCTTTCGATACGCTGGTCGACAGTTTTGGATTTGTTTGTTTATTGGGTTTAAGTTTTTTGGTTTGGGTTTGTTTTGGATTTTTTTGTTTATTGGGTTTGGGTTTCGGGTTTGTTTGTTTGTTTATTGGGTTTGTCTGTTTGTTTCTTTAGGTTACTGGGGTTGTTTTTGGTTTGTCGATGGGCTGGTATGCGGTGGGGGGCAGGGGGGCCGCAGCCCCTCCGGTCATACGTGTGCTGGCCACCATGCAAGTATTTCATATTCTAGTTATGATTTTTCTTTTGTTAATAACTTTTTAACAAACAATGAGGACGGATAAAACTTTTGGTATGTTACTCAGAGGGGTGTTCTTAACAACACATGTGAAGGACAAGATGATTGGGACTGGCTGCTATAAGGAAAACAGCTATATGAATTATTAACTTTATTCGTTAATAACTTTTTAATAAATAACGACCCCCAATTGTGTCAGAGGAAAAAGTTGTTCAGAAAGGGTCCCTAGACAACATATTTTGCTCCATATTCACCAAATTCAATTACATATTTCAATATATCAAGTCCTTCAAAAAAATTCCTTCTTCAAAAAATCTACAAAAAATTATTCCAAGTGTTTTGTCGTTTTCTGTTGTTTTTCCCGGTTAAAATAATTCACTGTGATTCTTTAGCGGCGAGTGGATCGGATGGAGGAGTATAAAGACTTGTTTTTTTTTGTACGAAACTTTCATTGTTGTCATTTTAATCTCTGTACGAGTACGGTATGAGTATAAAATTGAGGGTGGTTGCGAAGCTTTTGCACATAGAGTTCAAATAAGTGCGACCGAGGAACTCATTCGATTTGGCCAAGTTGTAAACTGTTCTTCCGGCGTTCCGGTTTGTTTTTGTCACGGTCGTTCTCGTCGTATGTATGTGGCATGAGTGCCGAAAGGGAGAGAAGTTCTTTGACGGGATATAGATTTTTCGGCGCCAGAGTTATCCCGGCATCCGGAAACGACGCTTTAATATAGATATATATAGAGTCACAGATGGTTATATTGTCGTCGCGACTGCATAGACGAGCTACTGGGATCGCTTTTTTTCTGTGTTTATTTTCCAAAGATATTTTCGTCAACAAGCCGATCGTAAAGCATGTTCATGACCGTCAGAGGTCACGAAATTAGAGCATCTCTTTATTCGGTACAATATATTTAGTTGTTATTCTACTTTTCTTTTTTTATGTTTTTCCGCTTTTATGTTTATGCAATCAACGACAGTCAGGTAATTTCCGACCAAGATTTCTTATGCCTCAAAAGAAGATATAAACGTAAATGTAAACGATTTTTTAAAATGATACTTCAGCTATTTTTTTTTGTCATTAAATTAAGAAATCGTCAAATTTTCAATTTTAATTTCATATCAATATCCATTTATATGGCCATTTTGTTATTCTCAATAGTACTGATGCAATTTATTGCGTCTCGTGTTTCCCCGTATTTTAACTATTAACCTTATTTACATTCATAAATGCATTAGTCTCTTTCATTTCGGCGGCGAAGAAAATTTTACTCGACTGAAAAAAAAAAAGATGAAAAAAACAAGCCGAAAAAATGTGAAAGAACAGGACAAATATTTACGCGGCGAGGATACTCGGTGCCAAAAGCAGAAAAATCGTCGAGAGTCTCGAAACGAGAACGGTAAACAGCGTTGAGCACTTGAGGAAGAAAACTCGCGGTCCTGCACTCGCCAGGCCTCTCTCTCTCTCTCTTTCTCTCTTACACTCGACTTTTGCGATATCGAGTGCCGACGTTGAACTTTTCCATCCCTTTGCAGAGAGAGAGAGAGAGAGAGAAAGGGGTTGAAAGAGGATTTTCACGCCGGATGACTCGACGAAACTATATATTACTAACATACGAGGAGTATAAGAGTGGACACACTTGAATGTCGTCTTCTCAAAGTTTTCTATATATATTTCGTTCGTTTTTCGTGTTTATGGTAGATTTTCGTGGATACTTGAGTACCAGAAGGCTGGAGGTGACATTTTGTGGTGTACATAAGTGTGAATTCACGTGTCATATATTCGATGCATGAATATTTGTGTCGGCTGATAAAAAGGAAAAAATGGCGTAATCATCATTACCTAATTCGTATGTTTGGATTGAAAATACTACTGCAATATATCGATTTATCAATGACTAGCGGTGCTCCGCGATTTCCATCCGCGTTAAATTTGGATTATATATCTGTTTCATACGCCTTATGAGTATATAACCAAGTGCATCTTATAAAGAATAAATACCATCCGGAAACTAAGTGGAAATATAAAAGGACCAATCACTAAAAAATAAACCGACGCCACCGCCGCTCCTTATGACCATAGCATAAAGTTTTATGGCCTAGAGCCTTCCCGAATAAACGGACTATCTAATGCAAAAAGAATTTTTCATATCGGATTAGTATTTCCTGAGATTAGCTCGTTCAAACAAACATACAAACTCTCCAGCCTTATTATAGTAGTAAGATGATAAGATTAGGGTCATAGTATGGAGTTAGATAGTCTAGAGCCTTCCCAAATAAACGGACTATCTAATGCAAAAAGAATTTTTTATATCGGATTAGTATTTCCTGAGATTAGCTCGTTCAAACAAACATACAAACTCTCCAGCTTTATTACAGTAGTAAGAAGTAAGATATAATAATCGAAAAATCGAAATATTCATTGACATATCGATACATTACAGTTTTTCTTTAGTTCATAACGATATATTACCATTATAGGTCCACGAAAAGCTTCCTTTATTCCTGTAAAACATCTTTTCTCTCTCGTAGCGATGTTCGCATTTACGAAATCATGACCGTAACATATATCCCGTTTGCTGTGTACTATAATGAAAATTGTGCTTACGAGTATCGCCGAGAAACTCGAGTGTATTCGTCTTTTGCGACCTTGTTTCTGTCCCAAGAGTCTCATTTCGCGTAAAAGTGGCGTGAACACATTGTAGATTTTTTTTTTTTTCACGAGGTAGACGCGAAACGGGCGATCCAAAGGTCTCTTGTTTTTCCGTACATACACCATACACACGTCGTGAACGCAAATTTAACGAGGTAATATCGGTTTCACTGCTATTCTTAAAGCGAAAAGAGAAAAAAAAAAACTCTTTCGCGGCCCGAATTTTCTATGCCCTCTGATTTTGTCAGGATTGCACTTTTTTTTTTTCATGTTTACACTTGTATCGAGCTTTCGTAATTTAATACCGTTTTTTTACACAATCGGGTATTTATATAATCGAGAATTTATGTAATCGGGAATTTATATGTAGGTGGACGAATCGATATTTTAGAAAAATATATTTAAACCCGACGGGGTAGCGTTTATGTGTAACTAGGCTTTGCTGTGATGTATAACGGGAGGGATTGTATTTTCGATCGGCTCTATTGAGAGAGAGGAGTGAGAGGAGAGATAGAGTCCCATTTCATGCGTCATGTTCAACGAGCCATTACGAAAATAGCCATTAAAATAAATTACTATCATTGCACTGCGAGCACACCTATATGCACACTTAACTTTTTTTCTCCCTTACTGAATTTCCTCTTTTATCGTGTTTTCTATCGCTCTGTCCCTCTCTCTCCCTCCCACCGTCTCTCTCTCTCTCTCTCTCTCTCTCACCCTTTCGTTCGCCCAACATCCTCCCATTTGGTCAATACGCACAGTGGCAGGGAAGAAAGGGGGATGATCGAATAATTTTGGTCGCTTCTGCATCAAGCGCGAGCTTTCAGTTCGATATCGCTGAACGGTATATATTTGATATAAATATACGAGAGTAACGGATAAATAGAGCCGGCAATGCGAATCAATTTACGTGAATAATGGGACTCTAGAAACACCATACACATTTTGCCTGATTGCAAACTCCAGGCACTAACAAATGCTGCGCCGGTTAAAGCTCTCGTTTCTGAGCAACTCATTTTCACGCGGACTCAACGAAAAAAGAACAAATAAAAATGGTTAAATTTCACCATTCTATTGTTCGTTAAAGTGCGATTTAATCGTTTGTCCTCGATAAGGAGAAATTATCCTGTTATTTTGTGTGATAATAACGAAGCTGACGAATGACCAAAATTTCGTTAATGTCATGACATGGAATCGCTATTGTTTTAGTGATGATGGTCGAATAAGAGACCTGCTGATTTTGGGAAATTTATTTTTAGCCCATAGTTTAGTAAAATACTTAACTCTCCTATCAATCAATAATTTTTATTGTATTGACAATTTTGACACTATAGGCTAGATGTATATGTACGAAATATATTCATCAATGACTCGTTTTCCATTAACTTTCATACTATTCCATCGACATGAAATAGCGAGTGGAGAGTTTTAATTAAATTTCATTTATCTGGCGTTAATAGAGTAAAGGAAAATTCAATTAAACAACAATTTGAAACGAAAATGATGAAAGTAAATTCGTTTTGATTATTTTGTAATTATGAAGAAGCACTTTTGTTTCCTTATATTTACAAAACGTTTGAGCATGTACTCTAGGCATATATGATAAAAGGTTACTCGCTGGATAGAGTTTAAGCTATACGATAAATACGACGTTGACTAATGACCAAAATTTCGTTGATTTTATGACATGAAATCGTTATTGTTTTAGTGATGATAGTCGAATAAGAGACCTGCTGATTTTGTCAAATTAATTTTCAGCCCATAGTTCACCGAAATGCTTAACTTTCCTATCAATCAATAATTTGTCAAATGCAATAAATCTTTTCTATTGTATTGACAATTTTGACACTATAGGCTAGATGTATATGTACGAAATATACACGACGACTCGACGACTCGTTTTCCATTAACTTTCATACTATTCCATCGACATGAAATATCGAGTGGAGAATTGTAATTAAATTTCATTTATCTGGCATTAACAGCGTAAAAGAAAATTTAATTTAACAACAATTTGAAACGAAAATGATGAAATTAAATTTTTTATGATTATTTTGTAATTATGAGAAAGCACTTTTGTTTCCTTATAATTACAAAACGTTTGAGCATGTACTCCAGTCATATATGATAAAAGGTTATTCTCTCGACCGAGTTTAAGCTATACGATAATATTTATGAAAATATTAGATCTCGCAACTTTTCACGATTCAACAAATATTAGAGTTGCCTCACGAGCGATACTGTTTTTCGCGTATTTTTCATCAGACCACGCGTTTCTCATAAACGTGCATTTTATATAATTAATAATTCGTTCGCTTCGAGGTTTTCGCAATATTCCCTTTGAGAGGATGGACGGGAACAAAAAAT
Source organism: Oxytorus armatus (assembly GCA_958009045.1). NCBI lineage: Eukaryota > Metazoa > Arthropoda > Insecta > Hymenoptera > Ichneumonidae > Oxytorus > Oxytorus armatus. Next base: position 3,898,149 of record OY253746.1, on the reverse strand, counting down.
GTATAGAAAAAGAAATATGCGTAAAATGGAGTATATTCATTATCATGAATGTTGCACATCAACGTCGTTGCAGATTTAATTGCTGACGGGTTTCGTCCTTTCACTCTTGATTATTATTATTATTATTTCCACCGACAGAGAGAGAGAGAGAGAGAGAGAGAGAGAGAGAAAACGAGGATAACAGAATAAACGAAACATAGAACAAAGAGGCATGCATTTATTCGCTTTTTGTTTTATTTTACTCCACTTCAATAGCGAAACATTTCACGATCGTTTTACATTCGTTGGATGCGAAAACTCGACTGTGAAATATTAAATAATAAAATGCGTGAAGCCAAGATGAATTCGTGGAATTTATCGATCGTCTATTTTTTTTCTCTTTTATCACCCTCCCTTTTACTATTTTACTATATTTGAGATACCGAAATCGAAACGGTAACGGGGTTTTGCCTTTCGTAATTTACTATCGATGCTGAAAGGTTTTTTTTTTTTAAATCCGGTTTTCAGTTCGGTACCGAACAAAGGGCGCAGTGAAGCCAAAGTATTACGCGTGCTCGTGAATGCTTCGGGTTTCTCGGCATTGTTTTATACATAGTGCACGGAAATTCTATATGTATAATACCGACGGGTCATTGTTGGTTTTACAATACAAAAAAAAAAGAGTTTTTTTTTTTCTTCTTCATTTTCGGCATTTTCACATGCAATTTTTACGCCATCGATGAAAGTTCGGTGCGTTCCGTAATCGGCATGAAATTTTCCATCAGGCAACTATTCAAAGGGTAGTAAAAGTGAAATATTTTAAAAAAACACCTGTTTCGCATTTTTTGCATAAACGCATTTAAATAATGTTAATATGAGAAAAAACATTTTATAATTTTTTTTCTTATAGTTAAAAAGTTAATGAAAAATGTGAAGTCAACAATTTAATTTATTTTTGGTAAATATGGAGCAAAGGGGACCCACTTCCGATTGATTTGCCTTTAATATATGTTGTGTAGGGACCCTTCGTGAACAACTCTTTCCTCTGACACAATTGGGGGTCGTTATTTATTTAAAAGTTTTTAACAAATAAAGTTAATAATTCATATAGCTATTTTCCTTATACCAGACAGTCCTAATCATCTTGTCCTTCACATTTGTTGTTACAAATACACCCCTGAGTAGCATACAAAAAATTTTATCCGTCGCTCATTGTTTGTTAAAAAGTTATTAACAAAAAAAGTTTCATAAATCAAACATGAACTACTTGTTCTAGTGTATGATGAACAGCACACACATGAGAGGGGGGGCTGCGCCCCCCCTGCAATCCTCCACTCACCAGCCCAAAGACAAACAAAAAACAATCCAAAAACAACCCAAAAACAACGCAAACAAACATAAACAAACAATTATTTGTTTCATTCATTATTTATATTTGTTTGTTTTTTTGTTTGTTTTGGATTTGTTTGTTTATTGGGTTTGGGTTTTTAGGTTTGGGTTTGGGTTTTTTAGGTTTTGGTTTTTAGGCTTGGGTTTGGGTTTGGGTTTTTAGGTTTGGGTTTGGTTTGGATTTGTTTGGGTTTTTGGTTTGGGTTTGTTTTGAATTTGTTTGTTGGGTTTGTTTGTTTAATTGTTGGGTTTGTCTGTTTGTTTCTTTAGGTTACTGGGGTTGTTTTGGGTTGTTTTTGGTTTGTCGATGGGCTGGTATGCGGCGGGGGCAGGGGGGCCACAGCCCCTGCGGTCATAAGTGCACTGGCCACCATGCAAGCATTTCACATTCTATTTATGAATTTTCTTTTGTTAATAACTTTTTAACAAACAATGAGGACGGATAAAACTTTTGGTATGTTACTCAGGAGGGTATTCTTAAGAACACATGTGAAGGACAAGATCATTGGGACTGGCTGCTATAAGGAAAATAGCTATATAAATTATTAACTTTATTTGTTAATAACTTTTTAATAAATAACGACCCCCAATTGTGTCAGAGGAAAAAGTTGTTCAGAAAGGGTTCCTAGGCAACATATATTGAAGGCAAGTCAATCGGAAGTGGGTCCCCTTTGCTCCATATTTACCTTATTTTTCACCGCATGGCCTTTATAATAATTTTTCAAATTTACTCGGTTTTTTCAGCGCACGCAGGGATATATGAGGCCTTAAAAATCTGTAATAAATTAAAAAAAACATCGTAGCTCGATGAACCAAGTAAAAATTTGAAGCTTGAACGATCAGGAAGAGAATGAACCTGCAATAAAGTCACATTCCCATCTGGTAGCGGAAATACACCAGTTTTAGTTATAAAACTTATTTTCAGCGTAGAAGCGAACTAAATATGGATTTGTCAAAAATTCTTCAAATCTGATAATGCGTTTTTCCACCCTCCTAATGATTGTTATTATTATTAATGTTTTTCAGGGTCCGGTCGGGGAGGTTGGCGGTGTGAGGCTACCGTTACAATCGTTACATGGATACGGATCTGTGTTCATGTACTCGGCCTCGACGAGTCCCGGTAGCGGTGGTAGCCAGGGTGGCGGAGGCGGAGGTGAAGTCACTCTCCGCCTCCGCGAACCCGAGGACATACCCGAGGAGGTTCTCGCCCGTCTCGAGGACACCGCGACTCTCTCGATATCATTGCAAGGCGACGCTGTTCTCAGGCTCGGCACTGCTGGTTCTGGTGAGTTGTCATTACAGTATTAGAAGAAGAAGAAGAAAAAAAAAACGTAAATATATAAAACGAATTGGAAAGGAAGAAAGATGGTTTGCCAATTAATTTGTACATTTTTGCTCCTAAGGATGTTTTATACTTAGGATAGAATTCGTTCGGAGGGATGACTATGAGATAACTTTTCCAACTAAAGCCACGCACGGACCGCTCGACCATTAGCAAATTTTTACAAATTATAGTGATGCACGATATCCATAAAAACTGTTATATATATTAAAAGTTTTGACGCCCATAAATACTCAGATTATTCGAGTGGGCGCCAACCCAGAGAGAGAGAGAGAGAAAGAGAGGGAGAGAGGAATACTTAGACCTCGCTACCCCCGACCCACATTATTTATGATAATGGGGATGATCCCTCATATTTTTACGGATGGCGATTAATTAAGCGTTTTATTTTCTCGAAACGCGTTCACGGGAGAAACCGAAGGACAGTGAAAGCCCAAAGGCGACGCGGGGTGTTGGGAAAAGAGGATCGGCAGATTAGACGAGATTCACTTGCGCCTCGGGATGCTGCCTACACGAGACTTCACTGTCCTTCTCACTAATTCTCCCTTTTTTTTTCTATGTCTAACCCACATCATGCGCGAGCGTTAATGTCACCAGGATCTTCCGTGCTATGATGTCAACGTTGATAAATCCTATTATTTTTTCAACCCTGCTTTTATGGTATTCACGAAAGAAAAAAATCGGGAAACACTTTTTTTTTTTTCATTAAAAAATTCTCACGTCATTGTATCGCCAGTCATGTCTGAACACCGTGCTAATTAGCAACAAATTATTCATTATAGAATCTGAAAAGAATAGAAAATCCAATTCTTTTTATGATCTTCGTGACCACCCTCGGAGCTTTCTCACGTGAAATGAAAAACAAATTACATCCATTTGTCGTACTCATTTGGCTCGGGATTATTCGTGTTTCTCGAACTCTTCTTTCTTGGCATTGAATTGACGCCACAGCCAAAATGGTACTTCGCTTTCGTGTTTGAAAAAAGGAAAAGAGAAGAAAAAAACATTTTGCGCAACATGTAGAAAAGAGTCTTGATCCCAAAGATCTTCGTGGATGTGGAATTTTTATCTTTCTCGTTTTTTCTTTTCTGCTCGCTAGACAAAAGGGACTTTAAGGGGGGAAATAGGGTTAGGACAGCGTTGTCTCAATGATTTTCATGAATTTTTTTATAGTATAAAAAATGAATATAATTTATTGAAACTTTGAGGATATTTTATACATATATTTAAGTATATACTATAAAATTTTTGATGAATTTCCTTGAAAAACACCGAAGATATTAGCGACCCCATATTGCAGGTCACAATCAGACTCAGCATTTTGCGTACATTCTGGAAGCCGCAATTTTCATCTGAAATCAAACGAGGTTGTAATTTACTTTTATTATATGTCTCTCTTCTATATGAACCTAAATGCTATGAAAAAAATAGAAAATTGAATTTTTTACAGAGGTCAAAACAAAAAAGCACGATTTTTTGCCATTTTTTACAACTTTATTTGCAAAAAGAAAATTATTTTAAATGATGATAATATTCCGATTTTAGGTTCATACAGAGCGCAATACTATGAAGAAAGTAACTGCCAATTTTCAGAACGATTGGTTGAAAACTTTTCAAACTAGCGTGTACGCAAGTTGAAAAAAAGTCGTTTTCAGAAAAACGCGTTTGAAAAAATAGCGCGCTCGGGGCCTGAAGGAGAGCTACTCACTTTAATGGTTTATAACAATAGAACGAGTCGGAATTTTCATTTAAAATTTTGGGAACATATTTTTCAATAGTTTTACTAACAATATATGAAATTTAAAAAAAATCGATTTTTTGAACCGTCTAACCTTGTTTCCTCCCTTAAGGATAAGACGAAGGCTACCAACCGCAATACACACATGCATTTCGGCGTGACGCACTATTTCTCGCGCGTTCATCGGCTGTCTAGCCGATTCGCGCCCTCTGGTTTTCGCGAATTCGCGGGTTGAAAAAAGGGCGGTGGATATAGATATCTTTCCGGACGATTTGTCAAGTCGGTGGTGCAGAGGAAAAAAAGCTGTTTGTGTCTAGGCGTCTATGGCGCTCATGTCTCCGCTGGGCTGGATCGTAGACCCGCGATAAATTCCGGATTTTCATAAGTTTTACGGATCTTTTGCTGCCCCCAAATGCCACCCCCCCTAATTCCCTTCTCTCGCTCTGTCTCGTTCTAAATATCTTTTGCTTTGCAGCGATTCGTGGCTGTGCCAAAGTCAACTAACACGTGCGTGAGATTGCATTTTTTTTACTCCCCCGTTTCCTCCGACTGTAATATTCATTCGCGTCATAGAAATTGACGGGGCCCCACCCTTTTCTGTTACATGCGAAATTCGCGCGAGTGCGGGAAGATAGGCACCCTTTAACGATGTAACGAGACACGTTGACGTTTATAGACGCATGACGCGTCGTACGATCCAAGCAGAAACGAGGCATGAATGCGTGTCATGGACTTGGCTTTAATGATGTAACGCTAGGGTAACGTGACAGCTGACAACGTCATCACGCGCCAATCTTCAGGCGTCAGAGGCTTTGTATTGGCAATGTCCAAAATGAGCGTAATCAACGAAACCCTACGACAATCTGCCCTCTTCCCCACGATGGAATCCTGCAGGAATCGCATTCGTTTACAATCTCAAATTGGTAATTATCATCTCGTTGACATGGAGGTTTTTGGCTTTATGGCAAATCGCAGCCTGAAACGCTGCTCATCGTCAAATTTATATATATATATATTTATGGTGAATTTTTACAACGGAGACCTGGTACACCGTTCATGAATATTTCATCTCGCTTGTGGATCGTCAAACGCGCGGACAAAGACAGGTTGGTGGGCGATTGATTAAGAGCAGCTCGTTCGCGACGGTGCCTCGTTTGGGGACGTTGCGAAAATGCTTTAGCTACTTCAAACGCCACCACTTTTTTTTTTTTTCTTTCTTTGTCCTCGAGAGACTTAAAGTTGGAGGACGATGACGAGAACGACAACGACTCTGAGAGCACGACGAGTAGGAGGTGTGAGAACACGATAAGGCAAAGAGCAAAGGAGTACAAGGGTCTTTTTTTTTCTTTCTTCTCTATGTCTCTCATTCTCTCGAGCTTCCCGACACCTGTGTGCCCACCCTCAACCTTTCCTTCGGCTCGAGTAATTACGCGGCAAAAGGGTTGCGAGCGAAATTCTCGTCGAGAGATTCATCGTCACACCTTTGCCTCTCTCTCTCTCTCTCTCTCTCTATCTCTGACACCCGCCTCACTTTTCCTTCTCGCCCTCTGGCGTCAAGCGTAAAATGTCAAGACAACACCAGCGAAAGGTATTTTGTGAAAGAAAAAAAAAACGCGCCCTAGCAACCACAGAGGAAACAGTAGAAGCCTTTGGCGTTGTGCACCGAACTTATCCTCCTTCACCGCACCGTCGTGCACAACCCTTGACAATTTTTACGAGAGGAGCCGAGCGAGAGAACAGTACCCCTTTGCCCATTCCACGATCTCAGTAATTAAATTTAATTGAAAACACTTATTTCCGACTGTCGACCTCGTTAATGTCTAATGAAAATTAGTATTCAAGCCCCTGGAATATCGGAACGGGGCAATCGATCAATCCATTTGGCCACGACGATACGTCATCTCGTCGCTTCGTTCAACCGATTCATCTGCTACTTTTTCATTTCATTGAAATAAAAATAACATACGTTGAACATTTTATCAGATCGTTTAAGGGGGGAAATAGGGTTAGGACAGCGTTTTCTCAATGATTTTCATGAATTTTTTTATAGTATAAAAAATGAATATAATTTATTGAAACTTTGAGAATATTTTATACATATATTTAAGTATATACTATAAAATTTTTGAAGAATTTCCTTGAAAAACACCGAAGATATTAGCGACCCCATATTGCAGGTCACAATCAGACTCAGCATTTTGCGTACATTCTGGAAGCCGCAATTTTCATCTGAAATCGAACGAGGTTGGAATTTACTTTTATTATATGTCTCTCTTCTATATAAACCTAAATGCTATCAAAAAAATAGAAAATTAAATTTTTTACAGGGGTCAAAACAAAAAAGCATGATTTTTTGCCATTTTTTACAACTTTATTTGCAAAAAAAAAATTATTTTAAATAATGATAATAATCCGATTTTAAGTTCATATAGAACGCAATACTGTGAAGAAAGTAATTGCCAATTTTCAAAACGATTGGTTGAAAATTTTTCAAACTAGCGTGTACGCAAGTTAAAAAAAAGTCGTTTTTAGAAAAACGCGTTCGAAAAAATAGCAAAATGCTGAGTCTCATTGTGACCCGCAATATGGGGTCGCTAATATCTGCGGTGTTTTTCAAAAAAATTCTTCAAAAATTTTATAGTATCCTTAAATATATGTACAAAATATTCTCAAAGTTTCAATAAATTATATTCGTTTTTTATACTATAAAAAAATTCCATAACCATAAAACGAGTTGGAATTTTCATTTAAAATTTTGGGAACATATTTTTCAATAGTTTTACTAACAATTTATGAAATACAAAAAAAATCGATTTTTTTAACCGTCTAACCCTATTTCCCCCCTTAACACAAATCAAACGTTCGAATCCCGAAATTCAAAATGGCTGAGGCAATATGCGTGACCAAAACATAAAAAATGATCCGAAATAATTGAAAATTGGTACCTGAACATTTTAGAAGTCACTCAGGTTGAATAGAGTGACAAATTTTTGACATTTTAAATGGTAGAATCAATGTGTCGGACGAAATTAATGGATTTGAACAATAATTGGTACCAGACTATTTTGACGTCCCAAATTCCGAATCTAATGGAAAATTTGGAATACCGGCAAATACCCATCGAAATAAATTTTGGTTTCCTGTATCACGAATCTCAAATTTATTAAATTTGATGGTAACTCATTCAAAAATCATCAGACGTATCGATTGTTTTTTAAATTCAATAGTTTTTTTTTTTTTTTCACGTCATCCACATTGGTTTCCAAAGTCAAGCAACCGTAATTCTGCATTAAGTGCCCACATACCCCTGCGCGCGTTGAAAACCAGGTAAATTTGAATAATTATTATAAAGGTTATGTGGTGAAAAAAAAATTGAATTCTTGATTTCACTTTTTTTATCAACTTTTCAACTATAAGGAAAAAATTTAAAAAATGTTTTTTTAAATATTAACATCATGTTTTACGGGTATAAATGGACTACTGATAAAAACCGTGGCGCCTCCTTGTCGACATCATAACTTCACCAAAAATTATCCAATCTGGAAAAATAACAAAGAATTTAGTAAAATAATGTAGTAATAATAGTCTGACGGAGCGAATTATTATTTTTTTTCAAACATAAAGAAATTACAGTATTTCAAACATTAGTAGGCAATTGAAAAAAAAATAAAAATTAGTGTTTAATAATTCATAAAAAATTGTCCAACCGAAAAATAAAAAAAACGTCTGGCTAGTTTATAAAGAAAATAATTATCAAGACTTAAAAAAGAAAAGAAGTTAAAAAATATTAAAAATTGACTGAGTTATCGTAGCTGACAGTGTCTAAAAGCATAGTTTCGAGAAAAACGCGTTTAAAGTTTCTTGTAGGTACAACGTGATCCCGACGTACGGTCACATTTATTGCTATAACTTTGTAACGGAGTGGAATTTTCTTAGATGCTTTTTTTTGATAAATTCTCAAAAGTATGAAGGATACAAATTTATAAAAATATATCAATTTTTCGTAAATTTCAGGGGTATGTGAGTCCACAAGCGGACGAACGAATCTCGAATCGATAATAATAAAAAATCGCAAAAAATGTTTTGGTCCAATCATCGTTAACATTTTTTTTTCATCGTTCCGATTTCTCATACTCAAACATGAAAAAGCAGGAGAGAACACCTTTTATCCTTCACTACCATTGAGCCTATTGATACGAAGTTGATTATAACGTTCTTTCGTCCGAAATACTTGTAAACAAAAAGTAAATAACCGTGAAAAACCTTTTGACGTTGCAGACACGTTTGCGGACGGTTGGTAGTACGCGGGATATATATTGTACAAAATATCCAATTAAGCGTGCGTGACACAGTGGAACAAGCGGCGACGATAGTCATTAGCATACATGCAAAAAAAAAAAAACGTGAAAGGTTCGTATATATGTCGCGTCGCGTATGTTTCCGTGAAACGTAGGAGAGTACGAGAGAACGAGAGTGCATGTAACGGGGATGGAAATTAGCTACGGACGTTGTGCAGAGCGAACGATGCGGGGGAAAAAGCTCTCTTTCTCCCCTAATTCCCCGCCCTCTCGCGCTCTCATGATGCCCGATGCGGTGTATGCGGTATGATGGTGTATAGACACGAGCGGCTCGTTTCATTCTTTATCGATAATTTCACGGGGCCACAACGAGATGGACGCGCGAGTACGAGCGTTCGGTAGCTCATATACCCCGAGGCTTTGTTAAATTTTCCATGAAAAAGCGTGTGTGTATATCGTGACGGGCTATACCCGTTGTTCTATCGCACAAAGTACACGTCCAACCGGCTAATAACGAAGCTTTTTGAGTCTTTCCATCATTTTGCCTGTGTACATACAGGCATTACAAAAAAAAAAAAGACAAAAATAGAAAAAAATACGAAAAAAATCACTTTCGAGACTCTTCCGGACGTAAAAGAAAAAGGTTCTACATGATCGGCCATGAAAATTTCAGCGATCATCTCTGGTAGACACACATTTTGAATTGTGCAGCCCATCGAAGGAGTACTATTATTTTTTTCTTTACTCGATATAACGCAAATTTTCGATCACCGTGTTCTTCTCCGGAATCAAGAACGATAGATCAAGAAGATTTTAATTTACGGAAGATAGATTGATATCGACAAAAAACGAAATGAAGTAATGAAATTAGATTTTTTTTTTTAAGATATTAGTTGGATTAAAACGAAGTCAAATATTTTTCTTTCAACCACCGGACAAATTTTCATCGATAAATCGCGTTACGAAGAAAACAAAAATTGCATAGAACGCCCGGGAGGGTTGAAAGGGGATTGTCGTTGGTCAGTAACAAAGGAAACCTTCTTTTTCAACAATTTTTTTTCATACTGTACAGAAAAGCTTTACTTATTTGCCGTACGCCGCGAAGCTCTTCGTGTACCCTTTTGTTTTCTTTATTTTTCTCGTTCGCAGTTTCGCGTAATGTCTGTGGGGGAGAAAGGGGGGCGCCTGCGGGAAGGCAATACCGTAAAGCGGAAATAAACTAAAGCCACGGGACGCTATAAAAGTAGCCGCGAGGGCTGAACCTCGACGGTCATAGAACATATATAAAAATATATATATATATACATAGTATAATATATAGTCTGGGTACGAATCCCGGCAATAAGTCTGAAATATTCCGGCATTTTATTTTTCCTCCTCCCGCGCAAACATCCGTATATATATATATCATACGAAACAGAAAGAGAAAGAAAAAGCACGTGTGTAACGTTGTAGATCCGGAGTTTCAGTGATGGTGCGCGGGACCGTGAGTCCTGGAGGGAAAAAAAAACCGCGTACGCGTTTCTCGAGAATAGAAAAATGACCAAGTAGAAGTGTAACAAACGCTCTCGAGCTTTTACACGCTGCGTATACACACGGTAAAGAACGTTCTAGGATACACTACACAGTGTGTGCATCCAGTACAACTGTACAACGGATGTTGAGTACATGCGGATGCTGCGAGAGAGTATAGGAGGGACGAAGGGAGGAGGGGGATGAGAGAGAAACGAGGAAAACAAACTAGAGATTTTTGACGAAGAAAAAAAAAAAACGGCGCAACGAACGAAATAAGAGAGAAAAGGTGGGAGGCAGGGGGATAAATGGAGAAACGGTAGGACGAAAGAGAGGTTTGAGAGAGAAGGGAGAGTGAAGATGGAAGAAAAAGGCCCCGGGAGCGCACGTAACTTACACGTACAGCGTTATCCTGCCTCCTCCTCCTCCCCTCCCATCCCACCCGCCCCCTGAACGTTCCGTACAACGTCGAAAGCGAATATGCGAAAGTTTCGCGAAAAGTTTTCGCCCAGAGCAATTCTCGTTATAACTTGGAACTGTGTGATGGGATAGGTATGGGAATCGGTGTGTACTGTGGTGGTATATATGCATGTGTGTACGGTAAATATGTGGAAAGAGGGGATGAGGTTAGTACGTTACGTGGCTAGATGTGTGTATGTGTGTGTGTGTGTAAGTGGGAGTAGAACGAAGAAGAATAAGAACGAAAAAAGGAGAGAAAATGAAAAAAAGCTTAAACTGTCGACTGCTGCGCGACCATGCAAAACTTTTTTGCCTCCACTTTCTCGATCCTCTGGCACACGCGCCTGTATAGATATGTATATATATTTTTTTATATAGATGGCGCTCGGTTGCTCTTCGCTTCGAAGCTCGAGCTTCTGGACAGGAAAACAATCGCATCCCTTTCTCTAACGCTTGCCAACCAGACGGACATGGAACTATACGCGGGACGGGAGGAAAAAAAAAGAATTATTTATTTCCGCGAGCCAAGTGGATGTTAAATGTTTGAAATTGTCGAATGGTGGAAACCTGAGATTAAGGATTAAATAAAAGGCTGGAGATACGTAGAGTTAAATTTCAATTTAACTTTACGTATCTCCAGCCTTTTTTTTCAATTTAAATTTAACTTAAAGGATAAAAGTTCCATATTGCATATAAATATTGCTTATTAATTATTTTTTATCATTCACGAAATTCCCTACGAGCCTTCTCACTTTTCGCTTTCTCCTAGAGGTAACTTTGTTAATGCAGAAAATAAATAATGAAGACTGGGATGTATTAGAGACGAAAAAAGAATTTCCATTCAATTTTGAAAGTAATACAAAAAATGATATATAAATTATAGGGATAGAGTTTTATTTTTGTTCCGTTAATTTTTTCATTTCTAAGAACAGCTCGTTCGTTGCTCTCGCCGTCTCCGTGAAACTCGAAAGCCTCGTGAATTTCTCTGTATCTGGTTATGCGCGTTGTTAAGAGGCGCAGAAATCGTCGACGACACGTATATACCGGCGCGCCCGGCATCGAATTTCCGCAATATGCCAGCGCGTGAATCCGTGCGAGTATCCGTGGCTGGGCGCAACTACGAGTTCGTTTTCACACTGTGAGATCTCGGTCGCGAAATCTCCCCTATTATCCCAGCGTCACGTATTTGAGACGCGGTTTGTAAGGTACACGTACGAGTCACACCGTACGCAAGCTCCCGATGCTTTTGCGCTTCGTACTATCGTGCTGGTACACGTGCAGCACGCGAGATTTCTGATAAAAGGGCTTTCTCAGGGGGTAGAAGGCTTAAGAGAAAAGCACAGACGTTGTCGATCAGCGAGCAAGAACGATTATACCAGAGGAATTGTGTATACGAGGTCTGTTCAAAAAGTGTCGCGAATTTTGAACTTCCGCGGGCTACGTACATTCGATTTTCGATTTTTTTTTCGTGGCGTTAGGTTGGTACTCGTGTCCCTCACTTATGCTGAAAAAATCGGTCGTTTTGAATGTTTAGTTAATTTTTGACAGCTGTTTTGGTTAGACGTGTTTTGGATTGCCTTCGATTTTTGGAGATTCCAAAAAAGCAGCTTCCATTGCGATGATTGAGCTTTGGTTTCCACGTCATAACCATAGACCCATGATTCGTCACCAGTTGTGACCCTCTGGAGCAAATTTGGGTCGTCGCGGACCGAGTCCAACGGCTCCTTAGCAATGTTAACGCGACACTGTTTTTCTTCGAAATTGAGCAATTTTGGTACGAATTTCGCGGCGACCGGTCTCATGCCCGAATCATTGGTAAAAATCGAATAGCACTTAATTTTGTTTTTCACACAAAATTTGATACGGATTCTTTGATTCATCTTTTGGAATAGGCAAAACAGCTGTCAACAATGAGCTAAACAATTTTTTGAGCATAAGTGAGGGACACGAGTACCAACCTAAACAAAAAAATCGAAAATTGAATATACGAGAGGGGTCCCAAAAAAAACGGGAATTTCGTCATAATTTCTTTATTTTTTAATATTTTCACACCAAATTTTGATCACCTTCAAAGTATTGTCCTTTGACCACAACGCAACCGATCCTTCCAATGTTCAAAACATTTTTCAAATTCACTCATCGGGATGTTCTTTAGGCCTTCCAGCGATTTTTGTTTTACCTCCTCCACAGTGGCAAAACGCTTGATCGCTGCTTTGTTTCGGGGTCGTATCCATAGCACCACGATTCATCACCAGTAATCACCTTGGAAAAAAGTTCAGGGTCCTCTTCGAGCTGATTTTGAAGTTCAAAACATGCCTGAAGTCGACGCTCCCTTTGCTCGTCTGTGAGGAGGCGAGGGAAAAATTTGGCTGCAACTCTGCTCATGTGCAAATCTTTGGATAAAATCCTCTGAATTGAACTCCATGATATCCCAGACATCTCACAGAGTTGATCAATGGTTCGGCGACGGTCTTCACGAATGAGAGCATTGATTTTGTCGACGTTTTCGTCACTTCTTGACGTTGAGGGACGTCCTGAACGGGGTTGTTCTTCGATTGACATTTCTCCATTTTTAAAACGTGAAAACCACTCGTAGACTCTGGTTTTACTTAGGGCAGCATCTCCATAAGCAGTCTTAAGCATTACAGTAGTTTCCGCGGCCGATTTCCCCAACAGGAAACAAAATTTCACAGCCGCGCGTTGCTCTCGACAATCGTCCATCACGTTTTCGCCGAAATGGAAAAAGTTGTTTCACTACAAAAATTCCCACGGACGAACCAATGCACTCACGGCGACAGAACTTCGCACACTAACTCAGGAGACGTGTCCGCAACGGACACCTGGTCGAGCAATGGGTTCCCCCACTCTCCCTCCCCGCCGCAGCGCAATTCCCGTTCTTTTGGGTCCCCCCTCGTAGCCCGCGGAAATTCAAAATTCGCGATACTTTTTGAACAGACCTCGTATATATCGTAAATCCAATGTTAAGAAGCAAAAGGTCGTAATCCATGACGTGCAATACTTAAATTTGTAGGAATTAAGTCGTTTTCTTTTCAAACAGTTGCTGTATATATCAAATATATAGGAAACCTGATTCTCGTTTCATGATTGTGTATATAGGTCGTAGAAACTCGTGCGGGGACAACCACGAGGAGGATTGAGGCTCCGAAGAAAAACGAGGGGTTGCTTAAGATGACGGCGTAGGAGGGAAAAATATGTTCTCGCGACGAGAAAATGGAAAGTCGAGATTTTCACTTTTACCCCATGTTTTCTTATAAGTATATTATATATATATACATATATGTTTGTGTACATCTCTAGACTTTTAGACCTTCTTCGTTAAAGCGCCATTCAATTTTAAGTTAACAGTTCGCTCGTCTTACGGTCAACTTCCTCTCCATTTACTTGAGCGCCATCTTGAAGGTATACAAAATTCAGAAAATTTCTATACAAGGTCCAAGAAAAAAAAAATAGGAAGGCACAGGCATATGAAAAAACGAAGTGCTAATGGCCGGCATTTCATAGATTATACATTTATACTTTTTACAAAATGTTCATTGTCCTTTTCAGAATTTTTTAAATTCGAATGACAAATTACTGGGTCATATAACGTCAACTGGTTGATTTATTATAATACGAGGAATAAATGGAGTAATAAGTTACACGGAAACAATGGGGCCTCGTGCATATATACGAGTATATAAACGAGACAGGAAAAAGTCTCTGCTCCGAGACACCCTTTCTATTTCATTGACATGATGCCCAGCGTTCATTCTTCGAGGATGCAAGTTGGAAAAAGAAACCTCTGCGGCGAGGAGAAAAGAAATGCAAGAAGTTATACGAATTCACCAACAGAACAGACACACACAGCAGAGTATATACGGTTATACAGTATAAACTTTTTCATAATAATGCACCTCTCGCGCAATGTGAATGCTATATTCACTGCAGAGAGACTTCGTAATTAATTTGGAGTTTCGCAATATAACGGCCCGGTCCACTCTGTGGCTCTGTGTTTGTGTACCGCTCTCGTCTCGTTTCTTGTTGCTGAAGAATAGACGAGAAAAAAAATGCGCACAGGTACATTATATATGGCATATATACTTTTCGAGTATATTACAATTCTCTTCAGCGCTTCTCTCATCTTCTGTTTCTCGCTTCCGCGATGATGCGAGGTTTTATCGAGCAAAAAAAAACCTACCGGAGGACCTGGAGACTCAAGTTTGTCGAATTTTCCAAAAACATACTTTCGACATACACACTCTGTCGTAAATAATGGGATATGTAGTCTTATTTACTCGTAAATTGAGTTTTATTGTCGTGACAAAAAATAAACAACATACGATCTATTCGTCGCAGAGTAACGTTTTGTGAATACTCGGAATAGGGTCAGGACTTTTTTTTTTCTGTCGACTCAAGATCCCGAAATATAGTGCCAGCCGCAACGAAAAATATGTGTATGAAAATTTTTGAATCCTGTCAGATTATCACTTAATTTGATCGAATTTGTATGGAACGATCCCATGGATATAATGTTTCTATGTGAAAATGAATCACGTCGGCGGAATGATCGAGGTTTATATATAAAATTCCTGGTATTGTATACGGAAGACAGAGTAACCTAAATCATCATAATTTGGATAGAGTGAGTTAGGGGATGTAGCTGGCCAAAACAGAGGGTGAAGGAGAGTTGTACCGAAGGACGAAGAATAGACAGAGAGAGAGAGAGAGAGAGAGAGAGAGAGAGAAGAGCAAGCACGGGTTAGAGCTCAGGAAATAATTAACGAAATGCATCGTTGGCCTGTTCGCCATAAATCGCGGTGTTTTCCGAACAGTCGTCGGTCTGTGCCGTTGGCACGGAGCACCGAGCGGCGTTTCGATGCGATGTGGCGAGAACGAGGGTTGAATTCATAATAACAGAGCGATAGAGCCGCGAGAGAGAGTGAGAAGGTGGGGGGGAGGGGTCGCGAAAGATGGCGGATGGATTGGTGTATGAGAGAGGCGCCATAGAGTTACAGGGCAATGAGATGTGTGAGGCGTACACACTTCAATAAAATTTACAAACGTGTGCACATGGAGCCGTGTATGTACGAATGTATATAGCGACGAGAAACTATCGTACTTTCGTTATGTACAAATGCGTGAGAATATATCGTACAGGGAGATACGGAGAATTGTAAACGCGTATGGTTTCGTTGAGGATAGAGGGAGGAGATGGCGGATGGAGAGACGAAATTTTGTGGAGGGAGGCAAGGGGAGCAAAAGGATAGATGCAGGAGTGAATCGTGCATCCAGCCACGTATTACACTGTCATACTGAAATTATGGCGATACTCTTGGAAATGAGAGAGAGAGAGAGGGAGCGAGAAAGAGGGAGCGAGAAAGAGGGAAGGAGGGAGAGAGAACGGGGAGGAAACAGGAGGGAGGGAGAATGAGGGATGGTGGGAGCGAGAAAACAAGTTATATAGACGGAGAGGACTTACGGGAAGGGAGGATTGTGACGTTTGTGTGGGAGGAGAGGAGGTGAAAGCGGCCGTGGTTACTCGGGTCTGCCCAGCCACAGACGAAACTACGTAAATTATGTTCGCCGTTTGACTTCATGCCAGCTACACCACGCTACTCTCCTCCGCCTAGCTTCTCCTCCTCCTTCATCTCCCTCCCTCCTTTTCCGCCGCGCGTATAACCGGTAACCAGCCCTTCCGCGAACTCGTGCGCGACCCACAGAGAATAAATTTTCATAGCGCGAGATGCATCGCTTCCACCTCCCATGCTCTCCGCCTCCCCCCCCCCCCCCCCCCCCCACCCTCCCTCTCCATGCACCAAACTAAACCCCCTGTTCCCTTCGAGCTTTCGCCATCCCGGCGTTCGTCCACCCTCCCCGAACATGGAACCGTACTATCAAAACCCTCTCTGCCTCGCGGCTCGTTCGATAATAATCCGCACCCTCTTCCACTCCCTCCACTCGCGAGACACCGAGCTTTTCTCGTAGCTTTTTATCCCACAATCCCGCGATAGCGCAATTTTGTAAAGAAAAAAGGGCCCAACTCACTTAATTTAATGGGTAAAGTCATGGAGCTTTCGCGCCCTTTCTGACGCATAATCGGTTTCGTTCGTATTTTATGCCACCAGGAGCGAACCCTCTGTGAGGCTCCAAAGGGGCTTTCCGAGCTTCGGGATCGTCCTTCAACAACGATTATATTCTTTTGCCCCATCCGCACCCGTCGAAAGTAATAAAAGAAGGTCTTCCTAGATCAGCGACCGTCGAATAGTAAATGTCCAGGAGGGAGAGCTGAAAAAAGCCTCGTACGTCATTGCGCGATCCAAGAAGAATTTATGAAGGAAACATATTTATGAAGGACCGCTCCGTTATACATATATAATATAACCTACACACACGTATATAAATGTATACATACGAGGTCTGTTCAAAAAGTATCGCGAATTTTGAATTTCCGCGGGCTACGTATATTTAGTGATGCCGCCAAGACGAGACTTTTCTCGTCTCGTCTCGTCTCGACGAGACGAGAAAAATCTCGTCTCGGCGGCACCACTCACGAGACGAGACTCTCGCCGAGATTTTCGAGACTCTCGTCGAGACTTTCGAGACTTTTGAAAAAAAAAGGGAAATTAATTTCACCACTATTCCATTGCTCGTTAGTGTTTTTTTCATTCTTTTATTGAACCAAAACGAGAATCTGGTCGAGATTTTCGAAATTAACCAAAAAAAAAATCAATTCGTTATTTCACTTTTATCGCGATCACGTGGTCCCATCGCTTATTATTCGTTTTTTTATTCCCTCACCGCCGGAACGGAGTTTCGTTCACTCACACCGTCACATACACTCTTCCGCACACATTTACTCACCCAGTCACACACACAGTCGGACATGCTTACGCATATACAGCCACACGCACACAGTCGCTCACACAGTCGCACATACAGTCACACGCTCACAGTCACCCGCACACAGTGACACGCACACATTCACCCGCACCCAGTGACACGCACACAGTCACCCGCACACAGTTACTCACACAGTCACCCGCACACAGTTACTCGCACAGTCACCCGCACACAGTTACTCACACAGTCACTCGCACACAGTTACTCACACAGTCACCCCCCACACAGTAACTCACACAGTCACCCGCACACAGTTACTCACACAGTCACCCGCACACAGTTACTCACACAGTCACACATACTTACACGCACACAGCCACACACGCACTCACGCTCACACAGTCACATATACAGTCACACGCACACAGTGACACGCACACAGTCACACATACTTACACGCCCACAGGCACTCACACAGTCCCATACTCAAACGCACACAGTTACCCACGCACAGCCACGCGCACACAGTGGAACATATAGTAACACGCACACAGTCATACGCACAGTCGCATGCACACAGTCGCACACACACACACACACACACGCGGATACGAGGGGTCTCGGGCAATTCAAGAAATGTCAAGACGAGACGAGAATTGCTCGAGACGAGACGAGATTATGACGTCACCACGAGACGAGACCGAGACCGAGTCTCGTCTCGTCCCGACCGACTCTCGTCTCGTCTCGTCTCGCCTCAACCAAGTCTCGTCTCGTCTCGTCTCGCGGCATCACTACGTATATTTGATTTTCGATTTTTTTGTGGCGTTCGGTTGGTACTCGTGTCCCTCACTTATGCTGAAAAAATCGGCCATTTTGAATGTTTAGTTAATTGTTGACAGCTGTTTTAGTTAGACGTGTTTTGGCTTGTCTTCGATTTTTGCCTATTCCAAGAAAGCAGCCTCCATTACGATGATTGAGCTTTGGTTTCCGCATCATAACCATAAACCCATGATTCGTCACCAGTTATGACCCTCTGGAGCAAATTTGGGTCGTCGCGGACCGAGTCCAACGGCTCCTTAGCAATGTTAACGCGACACTGTTTTTGTTCGAAATTGAGCAATTTCGGCACGAATTTCGCGGCGACCCGTCTCGTGCCCAAATCATTGGTAAAAATCGAATAACACGAGCCAATCGATATGTTTAGTTCCTCAGCAACTTCTCTAACGGTGATTCGACGATTGGCCAATATTATTTTCTTCGCTTCATCAATGTTTTCGTCTGTTGTTGATGTGCTCGGGCGTCCGGAACGCAATTCGTTGTTCGCATCTTCTCGGCCCTCTGAGAACATTTTGTACCACCGATAAACGTTGCTTTGGTCCGAGGTAGCTTCACCATATGCCACAGTCAACATTCGGAATGCGTCCGCGCACTTAATTTTGTTTTTCACACAAAATTTGATACAGATTCTTTGATCCATTTTTTGGAATAGGCAAAAATCGAAGACAAGCCAAAACACGTCTAACCAAAACAGCTGTCATCGATTAACTTACCATTCAAAATGGCCGATTTTTTCAGCATAAGTGAGGGGACATGAGTACCAACCTAACGCCACAAAAAAATCGAAAATCGAATATACGTAGCCCGCGGAAATTCAAAATTCGCGATACTTTTTGAACAGACCTCGTATATCGCGGCGAGAGATTGTTAGAGATCTTTCACGGTCTTTTTTTCTTCTTCTTCTTCGATGAACGACCGAGCCATTATCGCCGAAGAGCTTTTTTCCGGACGAAAATTTTTAACGAAACATTTATCTCGCCGTACCCCTCCTCGGGCGAAACGAAAAATAATGGTTCTCGTCCCGTTAGTGGGTGGGAGGGTCGTGAAAGCTTTACGAGACTTTTATTTATTTTTTTTTTCGTTAGAGCGTTCGACGATTGGTGGTCATCGGACAGCGACATCTTTTGTTCCATTTGGCTTCTGATAAATCTACAATATGTTCAAGTCACATAAGATACATATGTTTATATCGTATATGTTACGAATCTTATATGAAAATTTATGAATAGTTTTTAATAATTTTAATAAAAAGAACAGGGGTTTTTAATACAAAATTCAAAATAATCTCATCAGTCGTATCGTACCAATTGAAATTTCATACATTACAAAGTGAAATTATATAATTTTGTTTTGTGAGAAAGAAAATACGAAAGTATATGGACGGACGATAGCATAGAGGAAAAAGGGAATTCGAGTCGATAAATAGCTTAATGCGAATAGAAAGTTTCGAGCTTACGCGTGGGACCATAAATAACATTAAATTACAATTAAAGCAACAAACCCTTAAGTCGGTTAGTTGTCGAGGTAGTATACCCAACCGACGAGACTCTCTTCTCCAACCCTCCAACAGACGTGCTTTGTTCGGAACTTTCGGTTCCTTCGGGTAAGCCGATTGCAAGAGTTGGTAGCCATAGTTCTCCGTCTCACTCACCCCCTCTTCATCTCTCTCTCTCTTTCTCGCTCTTGCTCTCGGATCGTACAGTATTCCGGTACAATTTCTCTTATATATATATGTACGATATCGATGCTTTGGGAATTGGCAAGCCGAAAGGGATCGAGAAGCCTTTCTCAGTTCGAAGAGATGGACGAGTAGAATAGATAGTGAACACGATGTATATAGTTTGAGGATTTTCCGGAACAATTCCCCTTAGAATTTGCAATACAACGATACATGTGGAAAAAAAAACGTCAATTCCAATAGGATCAAAAATAAAGATCGATTGAACAGAAAAAAATATATACAATTTTCATTGTAAAAAAAATAGTAATATATGTGAGCAGGAACTTGGATAATTATTTCTTAGGCGAATAGAAAATTTTCGTTTGTGCCGACAAAGGAAAATCGAAATTTAATAATTCCCAAAACGAAATAGGTCCGATTTATTTATTTTTCAAAAAAATTTATTATCTTTGACGTTATTATATTTATTATTATTTTTATTATTATTATTTAGGATTTTAGTGCAGTAGCCACGATGGAATATTCGTGGGAGAGCGTTGCGCCACGTTGGCGTTGTCGGGAGGGTAAAGTACCTCGCGACCGATAAGTTTAATCCAGAAATAACGAGCCGTCGTAAGCCTCTCGACCCTTCGCGAGGATTTGCACTTCCCCTCTCGTCTCTCATCCACGCCCATCGTAGAAACAACATGCGTATAAATATATATATATACATACATACACCAGCTTTTCCGTCTATTTTCTGCCCACACAATAGATCTGAACTGACGTTACGGCCTTGTCGTTCAAAAACAAAGTACCATCATTGCATCACGTAGCTCGAGCTTGCGTTTCCTATTCATTCGCCGTTTTATTTTCACCGTAATTCTTCTATATAAACTTTTTTTTTTCTATTAAATATTCGCTTCCAAAAAGGCTTAAGGGAAAAAAAGGTTATCCGCAACGAGCTTTTCAATAGAAAGCTCCATAATCCTTGTTCGGTGTAGAAAAAGCATAGTTGACATTTAAAAAAATAATTAGCTACGAATATACATAGAGATCATTGATTTTATTGCTTTTGTCCGGAAGACAAACATTTTCATGTCAATATTCTCCACTGAAAAATCCAGATGGCCGCGCAACGACGAAAGCTTTGCCCTATTTTTTTTATTAATAAAAAAGTGATAGCTTATTTCTTTTGAGTAGCAACGGTTACATTTTACGAAAATAATACTTATCAATTCGTTATTTTTTGCTTGAGAACAGTCGAATAGTTGAATTGTATTGTAAAATTACAACACTTCCGTTGGTTATTCGTCTGTACCCTCGTTCTCTCCTACACGTGTATTTATATAAGCGAAAAAGGCGATTATCACGCTTCCGAAGTGCTAAGCAAGTCCTCGACAGAGAAGAAAAACAACCATCGTCGTCCAAGTATTACGACGAACTTTTCTCATATCGCTCTCTTTCTTCCACTCTCAGTTGCTTTTTACCCTTCCCGACGAGAGTCATGAAATATTCGTGAGAAAGTTCGAGTTAGCCTCGGGAGGTGTAAAAGAGAGAAAAGTAAAGGAATATGAGATGAAAATAAAAATGCATTATTGCGTGTGTACATGTAAGAATTTTTTGAGATATTATATACACACCGAGCCAAATGTGTTCGTACAATTAATTTCATGAAATTAGTCAGGAAGTATAATTGAACGAAACTTTTGTAACTTCCAATAGATTTTGTTCCATAAAAACAAAATTCGTTAAAAATATAATCCTTTTATTCGTGATACATTTGTCATTTGTTCAATATATTTGTTATAGTTCGAAATGAAGTGATTACCAGCTAAAACCATTTTTTCTTTTTTAAGGATGTACAGTCAGGAGACCGAAAAAAGGCGATTTTTCAAGAATTTGTCCTGGAAAGACATTTTAATTTATTAACGCAAAAATTTATATATGTATTGTGGTAACTTTTAACTTTATTTTCATATTTTTTATTTGTAAAAATAATGATTTTTAAAGTTGCTATAGCGGATCTCCCGGAGTTCCTCTAAAAACAGGTGTCTGACGGTGAGCACGATATCTCCGGTTTGGATTATCTACATTAAAAAACACCAAAAAGATTCTATTAGTGGATAGATAAATCTAGGTGTTGATCGAAGGAATAGTCGAAATTTTGAATGTAGACAAAATGGCGGCTGCAAAAAGAAAAAATTCCAATTTTCGACCAATATTTTTTCGTTGAATTGTTTAAAAAAAATAGAAATAATTATCGGAATTCTTATTCCTTCGATCAATGCCTGAAGAATATATCTGAGAAGGTTGTGTTGAAATTGCAGACCGATCGATTGAGCCGTTTTTGAGAAATCGTGCTCACCGACTTTGAAAACACCGTTTTGAGAAAAAAGCGTTCAAAGTTTAGGCCGCCTGGTTTGTAACGCTCCGAGCGTCCTTACAAATATGCATTTATGTCCAAGAATATTTGCCGGATCAATTTGAAATTTTCAGAGAATATATTGAAATATATGTACATTCCGAAAATGCAATAGAAAAGAATCAATTTTTCGAAATTTCCAACTGCATATAACCCTTTAATCCAAAGATAAACTCTGTTCGATCAAACGAAATAACAATAAGGCTGGACCCGAATTTATTGATCTTCGGTTGTTAGTAACGTGCCAGAATGATATCCTGGCTCACCGCACCGAGTAAACTGACAATTCTATGGACAATGACGAATCCTCCTGACAATTAATTCCCACTAGTTTCACGGTTTCGTGACTACCTTACGTTTTACATCCAACAAACCGTTGTCTATACAGCAGCGGTCCAGTCGATTTAGATGTGTTATGTCGCGCACGCCCGAACAATTCTAACGAGATAGACGAACGAGGAGAACGGAGATACGCGAAGTGACCGTGAGAAAAGTGAGAGAAAACGAGACTGCGAGAGGATATTGTGTATATCGTGCAGTTTGTTCACTGTTGGCTGTATCATCATCGTCGTAACGACGTCCCGTACCAACCCTCCCGTTCAAACTCCCCTGTGAGAATGGATGCCTTCGGGTACAACGACGTTTGCGGTATTTACCGAAGCGTCTCGTTTCACGAAGATACAGCCAACGTCAGCAGGATTCTCTAGTTTCGTAGCGCTTTCTCTAGTGGATATCTGTACTCGTTCCGTTAAACCAGACGGAAATATCCACGTGAGATCTGACTCGAGTTAGTGCTCAGAATAAAACGATAATAAAACACGATTTTTCACAATGAGCATTAACTAACTGGTTACTTTTGTTTCAAAAAATTATTATCAGTCATGAAAAATTTGCTACAGAATCTGGTTAGTACTTAACAAAACGAACGAAAATGGAACATTATTTCCAAAAACAAATGTCACACAATTATTTTTCTTCTAGAATAAAGACTGATAAATCTCAGTTAAACATCATGGCCTCTCATGGAAAAGGATACGTTTCGTATCTAGACTACGTTTCATAGGAAATTTCGCATGTAAAGTTTTGAGCGATTAAGGATATTTTATTATTAGCGATTGATGTACAGAGTCCGGTACAAGAGAGAAAGCGTCAGTAAGATGTGAACATTTTGGGAATTGCTATAAGATTATTAATCCGTAAAGTGATAAAATTAAACATGTATTTTTCCGACTTCTAATATAGTTTCTTGCCACTGCAAAATCAGCAAACTATATGGCTGATACCCGATATATTTATTATTTCATTATCAAGTGTTCCAACGTCTACCCTTTCGGATTTTTACGTATGACCCTTCCAAATTCCATTTGTTTCCATTTTTGTCCCCTATCACTCTCTACCCGCACTTCGCTGAGCTAATCTAACTTCCATTTGCACCCGCAGACGTCTTAGCTACACTATAACATTTGCCATGTACACAGGGAAACTGTGGAAAACCTGTGTCGACACAGACGGCTTTTTGTTTTGAGTGAGTTTCAGTTGTATTGCCATCAGAAACTCAGAAAAAACTGCCTCCCGCTCAGCAGTCAGTGTGCAAGCCACTGCACGGTTAAGCGGTCACCCATCGCATTATCGACCGTGGCCAAAACTGCTTAAGGGGCTATACCAGTGTGAACGCTGAAAATTTGGGTGATTTTCGGGAATTTTTTGGAAGAAAAGTACTCAATTGAATGTTTCGGAAAATTAAGAATATATTTGGCTATATTTGACCTATATTACATAATATTTTTGTTTAAGTATAAACCGTTGGAAAAAGTAAAAAAATAAACCAATCTTTTGAAAGTGTCACACTGGTATAGCTCCTTAACATGAGAGATCGCCGAAGCCGTGCCCCGACCGCGCTTTCACTGCTGTCGGTTGATAACCGATATATTTAATATTAAAAAAATAACCATTAGGGACTGAAAAATTCTCAAGGTTTAAAATAAAACGAGAGTTAATTAATGAAGAAAATATATAATGATAGCGAGAGATGAAGCGAGTTCGAGAAAAGTTCAAGGTACAACTATATCGGTTTGTGATACTCTAATGGCGTTTCGGGGACTTTGTCGCTAAACACGCAATTCTATTGCCGAGTACAGTGGGTCAAAAAAGTATTGATACCCCTTGTTTTTTTGCGATTACTTTATAGACATAAGCGATACGCAAAGAAAGGCAATTTTATTTAATAGTACATCAGGTGCAGAGATAAACTGCAAATGGAGAATTTTTTCCCAGGAATAATAGAAGAATTATGCCGAAAAAAACGAAAATTTTCGGGCAAAAAAAGTATTCATACACTTACGATTATAGTGAACACCTACATCATCATAGTTGTTAATTATAACTAATATTTGGTGTGCATCCCTGTTGCTTCAATTATCGCCTCGAGTCTCTTAGGCATGGATTCTACTAGCTTTTGCGTTGTTTCTTTTGCTATTTTCGTCCATTCTTCTAAAAGCACTCTTTGGAGATCGGATTTGTTTGTTATTTTTCTTTTTCGAATTACTACATCCACCAAGTGACATAAATTTTCAATAGGATTGATGTCCGGAGATTGTGGTGGTGTAATAAATTGTTTGCGGACATTATAGAGTAACCATTCCCTCGTTTTAGACATAAGCGATACGCAAAGAAAGCCAATTTTATTTAATAGTACATCAGGTGCAGAGATAAACTGCAAATGGAGAATTTTTTCCCAGGAATAATAGAAGAATTATGCCAAAAAAACGAAAATTTTCGGGCAAAAAAAGTATTCATACACTTACGATTATAGTGAACACCTACATCATCATAGTTGTTAATTATAACTAATATTTGGTGTACATCCCTGTTGCTTCAATTATCGCCTCGAGTCTCTTAGGCATGGATTCTACTAGCTTTTGCGTTGTTTCTTTTGCTATTTTCGTCCGTTCTTCTAAAAGCACTCTTTGGAGATCGGATTTGTTTGTTATTTTTCTTTTTCGAATTTCTACATCCACCAAGTGACATAAATTTTCGATAGGATTGATGTGCGGAGATTGTGGTGGTGTAATAAATTGTTTGCGGACATTATAGAGTAACCATTCCCTCGTTTTCATGGCAGTATTTTTCGGGTCGTTATCTTGTTGGAAGTAGAAATTTCCATCCAGGCCCATTTTATCTACACTTGCTTTCAAATTGCTGCGCAACGCGTCGATATACTTCTGGGCATTCATTGTACCATCTATAAAAGCCAGATTACCAACGCCGTAATATCCCATACAGTCTCAAACCATGACGCTTCCTCCGCCGTGCTTTACAGTCGGTATTAAATTTTTCTGCTGGAGCTCGGTATTTGGTTTCCGCCAGACGAATTTTTTCCAACGGACCCGAAGATGTTAAACTTCGATTCATCCGAGAATACGACACGTTTCCAAAATTCTATAGATTCTTTTACGTAGGTTTTTGCGAAACCTAAACGTTTTTCTCGATTTATATTATTAATTAATGATTTTTTGCGGGCAGTTCCGCCGTATATTTGGACAGAATGCAAAACGTTTCGAATAGTCTGGGGACACACGATCTTCCCCGATGTTGACGCGACATCATTCGCTAAACTGCGAGCACTCGTGAACGGTTTTTTTGTAGCTTCTGTAACGATACTCCGACGCTCTCGTACCGTTAGTATTCTCGGTCGACCGGTTCGTGACTTATTTTCTGTGCTGTTTGTTCTTCCGTATTTTTTTTATTATATATTGCACCGTTGCGAAACTTAGATTTAGTTCTTTACTAATTTTTCGATAACTTTCACCGCGTTTCCGAAGAAAAATCACTCTATCTCGCATGGATATTGATATTTCGCTTTTCTTTGCCATCGTGTCTGTTCAGAGCTTGAAGATCTACTACCGCATAGAATAGGTCAAAACCATTCTGTAAACGAAGACTTGTTTATATTGTACGCAGAGGTCAGACCGTCCGTGAGTGAATATCGAGGCTTAGTAGCTCAATCGTAAGTGTACGAATACTTTTTTGCACCGAAAATTTTCGTTTTTTTTTGCATAATTCTTCTATTATTCCTGGGAAAAATTCTCCATTTGCAGTTTATCTTTGTACCTGATGTACTATTAAATAGAATTGGCTTTCTTTGCGTATCGCTTATGTCTATAAAGTTATCGCAAAAAAACAAGGTGTATGAATACTTTTTTGACCCACTGTACGTGTCTCAGTTGTCCCATATATACTATACGTATTATATACAATATATATAGTTCGTGTTACTGGTTGGTGATACGCGAGATTCACAGCATCACGGACCGTTTACTCTGACGCGAGGGTAATCTCGGGGTTGTCCTTCGTCGAGCTCGATTTCGTAGTCCGTGCGTAGTCGGATGATGTCAAAGGAGAATCGATAGTCGTGTAGTACCGATGTCGTTGAAGGTACATGACCGAGCCACGAAGATTTCTCCTATCGTCAATATACGTATGTTCGTATATATATGTATGATATATTCACGGGGTAGTATTCTCCGAGCTTTCTCCTCTACAAATTGAGAAATTGATTGAATTCGATGAGAATTCATGGGAGCATCGAACCTGTATAATAGATTATTGACATCAGTCACACAGCGCGTTGTATGCGACAATCGATCCTTGCCGTCGATCTCAATCAGTCTGTTATTGTTTAATCAATCGATTGATTTGCCTCCTCGCGATTAACCCTCAATATAGTATATGCAGCACCATATCATTATGTTTGCACATATATATATATAAACAACCAATAGAAATCAAGTGACATTTCGTGATTGGCGGAAACAAAGTTCGCCGGATAACAGTTTTATGATTACTGACTAATCACTACTATTTAATCTACCAGCGAAGTTTACGAGAGAATGAAAAAAAAAAAACATTCCACAAAACATAACCAGTGCTATTATAAACTACGAGCTGTGCCTCGCGGTTTTACCCGCGTTAAATTTCCGTTTCCCGATTCAATCAGCCGCCGCTGCCACTTCTTAGGGTCATAGCATAAAGTTATATAGCGTAAAGCCTTCGTAAATAAACGGGCTATCTAATGCAAAAAGAATTTTCCAAATCGGTTTAGTATTTCCTGAGATTAGCGGGTTCGAACAAACATACAATCTCTCCAGCTTTATTATAGTAGTAAGATACACAAAATTACTATAGATAAATTTTCTAAAAGAAACAAGAATATTTTCCGTATTATATAAAATAATTGAATTTTTTAATCATCCATTTATATTTTTTTGATCGACTTTTTTTTCCAATCACTTTGTTCCCGTCATATTGAGCTCGAAAAGGGCGATACATCAATCGCGATTGATTCGCTACGTTCTGCCTGTCGGTTTGTTTGTCCATTTGACGTTACCATGAACACCGACAGGTCCTCGCGGAGGACCTGTGGTTGCGAGGAGAATCATTACTAGAAATTCACGGATTGCAATGCACCGAACCGAGTGACTGATTAATCAGGCGCGGTCCGCGCGCGGGCGCGCGCTCTGCTCTCGACTCGTGTATTCCGGTTCTACGTTATCCGCTCTACTATCTTGTATACCGGTACCGTTTCATGTCTCTCGTATATATGGAACGATAGAGTACGGCGGAGCGAGTATCGAGGAGATATATTGGCGAAGAACGTTCCTCGTTACGGACCACAGCGAGCGATGCGCCGGCTGTGTTTCCTCGTCTGATTACGAAGTCTCGAAACGCTGTCAACTCCGCTGTATATATAACGATTCCGTACATCCGCAATGCACGCGAACATATGTTTGCGAATAACATAACGATCCTTTGGCAATAAACTTGTTTGCCTTTTTTCTTTCTTGAACAACGTTTCGATAGAAATTGTGTTTATAATTTTTGTAAGAAATAATATTGATAACTAGTTTCTTTTTGAGGTAGTAGTCCGGTAACTTAAGCCGATTTTCATGCCTTTTTTGGAGGGCGTTTTTTTGTAGGAAAATAAAAATGAATCGTTTTGGATATTTAGGATGTTTTTATTTACATATTAAAGATACAAAAAAAAATGTTGTTGAAAAAATTTAATAGTTTATTATTATTATTATTATTATTGATCGAAGTTGGCACCTCGAAGTTGGCAGCCCGGGTCCTAACTTTTTTTCTACCGAACCGATTGCTTTCAAATTTTAACAGGCTACTCTACACACTTATAGTTCTCGTCGGAACCACCGAGAAATTTTTTCACCCCTAACTTTTTATTTTACAACCCCTTCTTTGCTAAAGTCCTTTTATTTTAGCAAAGAAGGGGTTGTAAAATAAAAAGTTAGGGGTGAAAAAATTTCTCGGTGCTCCCGACGAGAACTATAAGTGTGTAGAGTGGCCTGTTAAAATTTGGAAGCAATCGGTTCGGTAGAAAAAAAGTTAGGACCCAGGCTGTCAACTTCGATCATTAATAATAATAATAATAAACTATTAAATTTGTTCAAAAAATTTTTTTTTGTATCTTTAATATGTAAATAAAAACATCCTAAATATCCAAAACGATTCATTTTCATTTTCCTACAAAAAAACGCCCTCCAAAAAAGACATGAAAATCGGCTTAAGTTGACAGACTACTATCTTAAAGATTCTTTCGTACGTACTGAAACATTGCAAACGACAATAACTTCGCTCCTGTTTCACCGGCTTAGACTCGTCTCGTGGGTTTCGAAAATCACTTTGATTAGATTTAGAGAATGCGACATTACTTGATCAGCCAGTGTAATCGATGAGACACGCGAATGACAAATCGTTTCGGAAGGATAAACAGTCCAAGCGCACTAAATTCATAGCGTACGAGAGACCGACAAAGCTTTGTGTTTTATATTGGTGTATGGCGAAAAAAGCTCGATTGTCTCGTGACTTGTCCGGGTAATTGTCGGCTGTCGCGATTACACGTAATACAACGGGTTTTCTGACACGACAGTAACGATCCTTGGTGTTCGTGGCGCGAGTTTTGTCGTTGATACGAGGCCTCGTTTCACCATTTTCCAAATAGCCAGTTACTATACGTTATATTGCGTGCTTATGGCACGAGAAAAGTATAGTCCAATTTGCCGTAATGACAATAGCGATCAGAGATGGTAACGTTAAAGATAAATTTATTGTCCGCGCGACAAGGAACGAGAAAGAAATAGCCATAGCAATAGCGTTAAACAAAGTTAGCGGTGTTCTAGAGGTAACAAAAAGTCGCGAGGAAAGAGAGTTTCCTTATGCTAGTAGTCTGGTAACTTAAGCCGATTTTCATGTCTTTTTTGGAGGGCGTTTTTTTGTAGGAAAATAAAAATGAATCGTTTTGGATATTTAGGATCTTTCTATTTACATATTAAAGATGCAAAAAAAAATTAGTTTGAACGAATTTTATAGTTTATTATTATTATTATGATTATTGGTCGAAGTTGGCACCCCGAAAAAAAAGCGCGTGGGTGGCCCCGGCGATTTTGGCTCTTGATGTTATCTGAAATAAAAAATTCTTGATAATTCTTAATCTATAGACATGTCATTCTCGTCGGAACTACTGAAGTTAAATTTCATGAATAAATAACAAAATGGCGGACTTTGGAAAAAAGTTGTTTTTTCCAAAGTCCGCCATTTTGTTATTTATCGATGAAATTTAACTTCAGTAGTTTTTTCTTTGGAAAAAAGACTTTGGAAAAAAGTTTTTTTTTCCAAAGTCCGCCATTTTGTTATTTATCCATGAAATTTAACTTCAGTAGTTCCGACCAGAATGACATGTCTATAGATTAAGAATTATCAACAATTTTTTATTTCAGATAATATCAAGAGCCAAAATCACCGAGGCCACCCACGCGCTTTTTTTTCGAGGTGCCAACTTCGATCAATAATAATAATAAACTATTAAATTTTTTCAAAAAAATTTCATTTTTTATTTTTAATATATAAATAAAAACATCCTAAATATCCAAAACGATTGATTTTTATTTTCCTACAAAAAACCGCCCTCCAAAAAAGACATGAAAATCGGCTTAAGTTACCAGACTACTAACTTAAAAAATGACTTTTTTTTTCACTGAATTTGTATCGTTACTGGTTGTGAATTTGTGTCGTTACTGGCCGCCATTCTCGTTTCTCCGTGAACATTTTCACCGAAAATGAGAAAGAGCGAGCTATCAAAATGAATGCGAAAACGGCGCAAAACCGTGAGGCTGCAATTAAAAAGAGCGCGAAACGACAGAATTGTCTTCTACTCGCAGTAGTAAAGACCAGCGTCGTATCGGACCAACGGGGTAGTTAACGGTCGCGGACATCATTCGTAATGACAGGAAGAGAATCAACCGTGAGGTGGATGGTGAAAATGAATGAATTAAATTTCTGTCTCATTCTTTCTCTTTTTTTCTTTTTTTTTTCGGCCGTTATATACCCGGTTACTTTATCGAGTAGGAGTGGTGCACGGGTCTTGGTTGGCTTTTAAATTCGAATTAGTTCACGTCGAGCAGAGAGAAAGAGGGAGAGGGGAGATACTCTCGTCGTCGAACAAAGCTCGCGCGCGTGGGTATTAAGCAATTACCAACGGGAACGCGGGGGTTGATTAAAAGCCAACGGGCTGAGCGAAAGAGGGAGTTCTGGTGGGTTCTGCCGCGTAGGTAAGTAAGAGAGAGCGCTCTCCCGGCCAGGTGGAGCACACTAGAGAGGGCTGTGCGGAAACGTGAGAAGCAAAAAAAAAAAAGAATGTAGAGAGCAGAGGAAATAAAAGAGAAAAATTGACTTCCAAGGACACGGTAGGAAGGACGAAATGTACGGGAAAAAAAA
The DNA here is from genome assembly GCA_958009045.1 of Oxytorus armatus. Classification (NCBI taxonomy): domain Eukaryota; kingdom Metazoa; phylum Arthropoda; class Insecta; order Hymenoptera; family Ichneumonidae; genus Oxytorus; species Oxytorus armatus. The sequence goes on along the minus strand of OY253746.1, from coordinate 3,866,883 downwards.
TTGCGGAAGCGTTATCACGACTCTAGGAGATATTTTTTTTCCCCCTCTTTCCTCACGAATCCTGAAACGTGATCCTGAGCCAGGCATGTGTGGCGGCCGAACTGATAAATATATATATGTGTAGCGTTTCCTCCTGGAAAAGCAAACGGATGAAAATTTATGGGCGTTCGATCAGGCTCGTCGCGTGTAGAGCTGCCATACGACGAGCTATGCTCTGTGAGCTTTTCTCGCGTGGTATCCTCGTTCCCTCCTTTCTCTCTCACTCGTTGCTATCTACTCTCAGTCCGCGCTGTACACACCTCCGGTTCGGATATAGGTGGCGTAATTTATTTACGATGCAAAAACGAATGTTTCCGGATCATAGAGGCTCCGATATGACGTGAAAAATCCAACGCCCACTGACACTACACGGCCGGTGAAATATGTGAGACGGGACAAGGCCGCTGTGAACCGCGTACAACTTTTTTTTTTCTCTCTATTTCGTCAACGTCAATAAGAATATATCGTTGTTATGTCGCGTGAAGCACCCATATGTGATTATCGAGGATTTTTCATGCTCGTACATCGTGACATAAAAATCTATATGCATACTTTATATGGAGAACGGACGAAAAATGAAATGGGTACGAACTATTGGTACTTTTATCTTATAAAAGCACCGATAATCAGCCTTTTAACGATTAACAGACGGAACAGATTGTCTCGGACCTTGTATACATTTCTAATTTTTTACCCCATTGTATTGGGTACAATCCTGAATATTTATCTTACTACGAAAATAAAACTAGAAGAGTTTGTTTCTTTGTTTGTTCGTTTGTTTGTTCGAACGCGCTAATCTCAGGAAATACTCATCGGATATGGAAAATTCTTTTTCCATTAGATAGCCCGTTTATTCGGGAAGGGTTTACGCTATATAACTTTATGCTATGGTCCTAAGGAGCGGCGGCGGTGCGTTGAATCGGGGGATAGAAGCGCGGGTGAAACGCGTTTCCGTCCCCCGATTAACGCGGTTGAAACCGCGGGCAATAGCTCGTCATATACGAGGGGGGGCCCAAATAAAATGGGAATTGCGCTGCGGCGGGGAGGGAGAGTGGGGGAACCCATTGCTCGACCAGGTGTCCGTTGGGGACACATCTTCCGAGTTAGTGTGCGAAGTTCTGTCGCCGTGAGTGCATCGGTTCGCCCGTAGGAATTTTTGTAGCGAAACAACTTTTTCCATTTCGGCGAAAACGTGATGGCCGATTGTCGAGAGCAACGCGTGGCTGTGAAATGTTGTTTCATGTTGGGGAAATCGGCCGCGGAAACTACTGTAATGCTTAAGACTGCTTATGGAGATGCTGCCCTAAGTAAAACCAGAGTCTACGAGTGGTTTTCACGTTTTAAAAATGGAGAAATGTCAATTGAAGACCAACCCCGTTCAGAACGCCCCTCAACGTCAAGAAGTGGCGAAAACGTCGACAAAATCAATGCTCTCGTTCATGAAGACCGTCGCCAAACCATTGATCAACTCTGTGAGATGTCTGGGATATCATGGAGTTCAATTCAGAGGATTTTCTCCAAAGGTTTGCACATGAGCAGAGTTGCAGCTAAATTTGTCCCTTGCCTTCTCACAGACGAGCAAAGGGATCGTCGACTTCAGGCATGTTTTGAACTTCAAAATCAGCTCGAAGAGGATCCTGAACTTTTTTCCAAGGTGATTACCGGTGATGAATCGTGGTGCTATAGATACGACCCCGAAACAAAGCAGCAATCAAGCCAGTGGAAGACACCTCGCTCTCGTCGTCCGAAAAAAGCTCGCCAAGTAAAGTCAAACATCAAGACAATGCTCATTTGTTTCTTCGATTGCAGAGGTGTTGCGCACGCGAAGTTCGTTCCCCCGGGTCAAACTGTCAACCAGAAGTTCTACTTGGAGATTTTGAAAAGATTGAGGGAGAGTATCCGGAAGAAAAGGGCAGATCTTTGGCGCACAAGTGACTGGTTCCTCCATCATGACAACGCGCCGGCCCACGCCGCTCTCTCCGTAGAGCAGTTTTTGACCAAAAACTGCATGACACCAATTGCCCCCCCCCCTACTCACCGGATCTAGCCCCCTGTGATTTTTTTTTGTTCCCCAGACTCAAAAGGGATATGAAAGGAAAGCGTTTTGCCACTGTGGAGGAGATAAAACAAAAATCGTTGGAAGGCCTAAAGAACATGCCGATAAGTGAATTTAAAAAATGTTTTGAACATTGGAAGGATCGTTTGCACAGGTGCGTTGTGGTCAAAGAAGAATACTTTGAACGTGATCAAAATTTGGTGTAAAAATATTAAAAAATAAAGAAATCATGACGAAATTCCCGTTTTTTTTTGGGTCCCCCTCGTATACTCATAATTAAATTGCAACCAAGAAAACTGTCTGTACGAGGTCTGTTCAAAAAGTATCGCGAATTTTGAATTTCCGCGGGCTACGTATATCCGATTTTCGATTTTTTTGTGGCGTTAGGTTGGTACTCATGTCCCTCACTTATGCTGAAAAAATCGGCCATTCTGAATGTTTAGTTAATTGTTGACAGCTGTTTTGGTTAGACGTGTTTTGGCCTGTCTTCGATTTTTGCCTATTCCAAAAAATGGATCGAAGAATCTGTATCAAATTTTGTGTGAAAAACAAAATTAAGTGCGCGGACGCATTCCGAATGTTGACTGTGGCATATGGTGAAGCTACCTTGGACCAAAGCAACGTTTATCGGTGGTACAACCTGATCTCAGAGGGCTGAGAAGATGCGAACAACGAAATGCGTTCCGGACACCCGAGCACATCAACAACAGACGAAAACATTGATGAAGTGAAGAAAATAATATTGGCCAATCGTCGAATCACCGTTAGAGAAGTTGCTGAGGAACTAAACATATCGATTTGCTCGTGCTATTCGATTTTTACCAATGATTCGGGCATGAGACGGGTCGCCGCGAAATTCGTGCCAAAATTGCTCAATTTCGAAGAAAAACAGTGTCGCGTTAACATTGCTAAGGAGCTGTTGGACTCGGTCCGCGACGACCCAAATTTGCTCCAGAGGGTCATAACTGGTGACGAATCATGGGTTTATGGTTATGACGTGGAAAGCCAAACACGTCTAACCAAAACAGCTGTCAACAATTAACTAAACATTCAAAATGGCCTATTTTTTCAGCATAATTGAGGGACACGAGTACCAACCTAACGCCACAAAAAAAAATCGAATATCGAATATACGTAGCCCGCGGAAATTCAAAATTCGTCATACTTTCTGAACAGACCTCGTATGTTTTATTTTCCTTATATTGATAAATTTGATGAATGTAGTACAACATAGAAAAAAAAATAGATCAACATAACGGCACGTACTTTTTTATTTTAGTTATTTCCTTCAAATCTCTCATTCCGGTTGCTCCGTATACACGTAGGTAGAAGAGCAAAAAAAAAAGTCCCTCTGCTTCGTCAAAACCAATTCGTCAACGTTGAATTTTTCGATTGCGCACGAGAGTTATCGATATCAGGGTGACAGCGGGAGAGTAAAGGGTTGAGAGAGGGCGAGAATAGCTCTTTTAGTATACACACAAATGTTTCGAAATATTTTATCGAGAGCCCTCGAACCTCCAGCGTACGAGCGAGGATTCATACATATATATATATATAAAACCATGGACCGTGGACACCAGAGAGAAATGTTGAACGTTTTAGTGTGAGTTTCTGTGGCAATCGTGAAAATAGACGATAGAAATAGCGGCTGGAGAATAGCTGAATTCTCTTTCTCTTTCTATGTTTTCGCTTCTACGCTGTGTTTCCCTCGAAATCGGATTACGTCGAATATAGCAACCAAACTCAACGACGACACGGCAAATCGATCAGAGTTCCAAATTGCGTACTATCATCCCCACCAACATTTCGTGCACTTTCATAGCCGACGACGAGCATTTCGATATCCGCTGCCACTGGAACTCGCGAACACAACGATACGATACGGAAATTCATAACGAAAATTATTCTGTAGAATTTACGTTTCAACCACACCGAACACACATCAACGAGAGAGACCTTTACAAACACATACGTAGACGCGTATAGAAACAGGAAGCTGGGACTTTAATTTGGAAGAGAACGCGAGAGCACATTGTAAACGCACGCTTCAAAGGGATTCCATGAACCCTCTATCGCGCCAACCTTCCCTTCCGCGTCGTCGCGACTCTGCAGTTCACCCTTCTCTGTGTCCCTGGTCGATTTAATTAGTCCGACCCTTCTCGTCGCGTTCCGGTCTGCGTTTCTAGCCTCCCTAACCTTACCAGAAAGCGCGAGCCCGTTCAACGCGGCCGAAAACTTTACTTCGCATTTACCTCGGTGTATGTCGTTATCGCAAAACAAAAGCTCAAAATTTAACCCGTTTATGACATTTTCTCTCTCTCTCTCTCTCTTTTTCTGTGCCTCTTACTAACTGTGAGCCCAACGAAAATGGTAAATAACATTGACCCAGTTTTTTTTCATCACTCGGATCCTTGGGTCTGAGGGACAGTGGATTTTATGGTGTTTCACCCGTCGCGACTTTTATCCCCGAATATACTCCTCGCTGGGTCTTCCTCTCCCTCGATCTTTTCCGTTCGGCAAGTGTAAACTGCCGATGGATTCTCATTCTTCTCCATTACGATCTATTTGGTCTTCGTTCACGTTCATCCGTTCCAACGATCTCTCATGACTATTATCCGCGTGGGACGCCCGCTTTCTATCCTTATACCTAACCCTCGCGCTAGCCGTTAGCTTTATACATCGTTGAAAGAAAGAAGCGTTCTTCGAAACGTTGGGAATTCAAATATTGGCGAAATCACCTCTTTTACTCTGCGCACCACTTCGTCGATTTCCTCGCTCTCCCGTTCCCCCTTTCGATCAAGGTTCACCGAGGGAAAAGCCACCGAACATTCCGCGTTCCACTGGTTCGCGAGTCTTTCCTCTATCTAACATTCCTTCTTATCCTTCCTGACGTTTCAACGACCAAGCTTTTATGACTTTTCCGAATCGTTCATCGCTCTGGCATGCATGTGGTCATTTCTAAGCATCGAGAGCTTTTGATACTTTGCTCCACCGGGTTCTTGATACTTACAGTTGTCAAAATTGTGTTTTCTACTTTCGGGCGGGGCTTCATTCTCCGATGAATATCCTTGTTACGCAAGGGTAAGATTAAAACGAAAGTGATGATCGCTCGAGAGTGGCCAATTCGATCAACTTTTACAGTACTGAATTTGCAAACTTATATTCTGTAGTTCCGTATGAATGCTTTGAGTCGCATTGGGTTCAAGGGTGGGGTAAGGGTTTCAGCGTAAAAAAAAACACTTTTTTTGCGATTTTTTTTCTCAAATATGGATTGAGCAATTTTATTCGAACCTTTTGTACATTATTGAGCATACTTTTGACAATGTTGTGTAATTTTTTCATGCAGAAATATTGAAGCATAAGCCCGTAACAGAGCTTCCCCCAGAACGTCTTGGAAAAAAAACAATTTGCGGTGTTCACTATAACTCGGCCGGAAATTATCTGAAAATAAAAAACCATGAAAATTTAGTCAAATTATAATCAAATCTTCCCCCCAACGTTCTCTGATAATTTTTTTTTTCATTTAAAAATTTTTGGCGGCCATCTAAAGTGTGAACAGTTATTTTCCACGAAAAATTCCGCCATTTGGTGAGTGGGAAACACCCTTAATGTAAAAAAAAAATTTAACTGAATGTTGGGGGGAGAAATTTTATATGTAGAAAATGTGTACAAAGTTTGAAATGAATCGGTCAAGTAGTTTTTAAATGGCAGTGAACACGGACTTTGAAAAAGTAGTTTTGAGAAAAACGCGTCTAAAGTTTATGAAGTAAAAAAGTGAAGAAAATTTTTTTGTTTTCCAACTTACACAGAATCATCAATTCCAGCTCCTTTCTTCGCTCGTTTCTTCTTTTAAAATATTGTAGTGTATAGTATACACTATATACTATATACACAATAGCAATGAATAAACTGTATACCTGTTCGACAGCTGCACTGCTAGCCCGACCGCCCGCAGCTGTTAGAGGTATAGCGTTAAAGGCCAGGAGATTAATAAGACAATAACTTCAAGAATATCGCTTAGATCGGTTTAAAATTTTAAGGACATATTCTTGAAATGTTAAACAATAAGATAAGACAAAAAAAAATTCGATTTTTCGAAAGTGAAAACCCTTACCCCGCCCTTAACTCTTGTCGATGACGAGAGAGAAATATAGCGCGTGTATGTATTTACGACGGTTAGTGAAAGGGTGGAAGCTTGAAAATGCATCGGCTTTTGTGCTTGAAGTGTACATCTATAGACCGCAGTTTCATCATACAGGGTGGCTCTTCACATTCTTCGTTTTCCAGTTGTATGAGGATCTGGGTACATGATCTTTATACGTATATATATTTTACAGATCGGATTCACTCTCCGCTTCATGCGGGTCAGCAAGGTCTCTTGTGCAACGTCCATGCACAATTGAAGCTCCTGCCGTTGCAGCAGCGGTATTAGCGATGTTATATACTAGTACGGAGCACTTTATTCAACCCAGAAGCCATACTCGATAAACTAGAAGTACTGTACGAAGTATATATAAACATACCAGACAATACAATCTTGGTATACACGCAACAAGCCACTTATCTCACAGAGGCTCTCCTCGCCTCGTCTTTTCTATCTCTCGTTTCGTTTCTCGCTCGTGCACGAAGGGTGGCCTCTCTACCGTCTCTTCTAATTGGCCTCCACGAGGCAGGCCAGCATAAACCTCATAAAACCTTTTAACGTTGCTGTGGCATGCTTCAGTGAAGAGCGCGCGAAAAGGGATCTAAACAGATTATACCCAGAAACACACCGGTGAAGCTCTTTATGACGGTACCTTCTTCACCATACACAGAGTACACTCTCGACGTTTTGCATGGGGAAATAAAATGTTTTGCTTACGGGTTTGCTCATAGTTTTTCACGGTTGTACGGCTTCGTTATATTCCTTCGGTCGATATTCATTTCGATTATGCGGAAGAGCGTTAAAACAACGAGAGATTGAGGGGTAGAAGAACTGGTCCAAACACACGACACGGTCGAGGATAAGCTCCGGCCAGTAGAGAAGAGCAGTTTGGATGTGACGGGCGAACAGGGGTTTCCTCGCCGGTGGCGGGTCACCGCTGTACAACACCAGGATTGTACTTGGTGGGATAAGTTTCCACGATGTAACTATCATGGTAGCTCGTGGGGGACTCGAGATAAAGGCAACGATGGCTCGGAGTTTCGGGAGCAGAAGGAAAAGCAGATGTAGGCGGGGGTGGAGGCTTATGGTTACAGAAACGGTCTGAAGCCTCTGTTCTCTGGTCTCTGGGAGGTTAGAGAGACGGGGCAGAGGAAGTGGAGGATGAGGTTGGACTCCGTAACGCGACACTTGTGCTCTACGGCTTAAGTTTCATAATACCACTCGGGGCAAACTGCGATACCGGGGGAAAGACACGAGGATGAGATCAGCGTCCTCTTGCTCGACCACCTACCGATGTAGCCCTCCCTCTGCTGTCGAGACTCTCGTATAATTTGCATGATCGTCAGCCAGTTTCTCTCTCTCTCTTGCTCTCCGTAATTTTCCTGTTACTCTCTCTCTCTCTCATGCATATAGTCTCGTGTGGCCCGAGAATGAACCATTCTTATGTTCATCGCGGGAAATTTCCCTTCGTTCCAGCAGCAATGTCAAATATAAACTGAAGGGTTCTGAACGTTCCGTAAAATGCACATGCCACTTGTGCTTAGCTAAAATATATAAGGTTAGTAGGGGTTGTGGATGAAGCGTAATATTCACTTTAACGAAATGACAACACAAACTATACGGAATAGTGATGAAACTGTGATCTTTGACGAAGAGTAGGACATCAGTTTGGTCGAAGTTTTTTGGAGTACAGACGAGACAGAGAAAAAAAAAGCAATTTGACGTTTCCGTGCCAAATGACACGAAATTTATCTAGAACTTTTATGATGGAAAGCGTCTGTTTTAATATTCCTGGAGTAATATAAATCAATTAGCGCAAACGTACAGCAGAATGAGAAATAGAGGTCGGCAGCAAAGATGGCGTGGGGTAAATTAGTGAAGAAAAACCCTTCAGCCGTCGCTCCGCTATTCTCCACGAACTACATCTCCCTCAACTAACGGATTCTAGAAATGAGAACGATGAAAACGACCACCATCTTCAAACTGCGAGGTTCCTGATGCCGGGAACGTCGCGCAGTCGAGAGACTCATCCATATACATCGGAAAAATTAATATCACGAGCCCCTCGGTTGGGTTTGTTCTCGGGAACGTGAATAAACTTTGTTGATATATGTATAGAAGACTTGAGAGATTTCAGCTACTGTATATGAAACCTCACCGACAGCGTATCTATCGGTACAACGTTAGAGTAGCAATTTAAAACTCTCCTCGGTACCTGTACAGGAATTTTTTGCACAGAATTTCTTAACTCTGAAACAGCAACACCCTCTCACCTTATTAATTTCATTCATTCTGTTTCCATTAATGCGCGCACACTGATACTTTTCTTTTTTTTTTAAGCATGGTTTTATTACGCAGCAGTATTTGTTATATCTATCTAAATATTCCTAACTGTTAATTTTACAAAAGTTTATCAATATCTCATGATTTGTAATCAGTAGAGAAATGCCAATTAGACAAGTTTGTAAAAGCAATTCTTTTGACTGTTAATTTAAGCACATAGAAATAAAATGTGATATTTTTCATTAAAAAATACAAACATTATTTCATACTGTTCATAAACTATCATGCAATAAAATAATGTTTAGTGCTTAAAACTCTTCTCGGTACCTGTACAGGAATTTTTGCACAGAATTTCTTAACTCTGAAACAGCAACACCCTCTCACCTTATTAATTTCATTCATTCTGTTTCCATTAATGCGCGCATACTGATACTTTTCTTTTATTTTAAGCATGGTTTTATTACGCAGCGGTATTTATTATATCTATCTAAATATTCCGAACCGTTAATTTTACAAAAGTTTATCGATATCCCATGATTTGTAATCAGTAAAGAATTGCCAATTAGACAAGTTTGTAAAAGCAATCCTTTTAACTGTTAATTTAAGCACATACAGATAAAATGTGATATTTTTCATAAAAAAAAAAAAACAAATATTATTTCATACTGTTCATAAACTATCATGCGATAAAATAATTTTTATTGCTTAAAACTCTCGTTGTTACCTGTACAGGTATTTTTTGCACAGAATTTCTTAACTCTGAGACGGCAACACCCTCTCACCTTGTCAATTTCCATTATTGCGTGCACACTGATACTTTTCTTTTCTTTTAAGGGGGTAAATAGGGTTAGGACAGCGTTTTTTCAATGATTTTCATGAATTTTTTTATATTATTAAAAATCAATAGAATTTATTGAAACTTCGAGAATATTTCATACATATATTTAAGTATATACTATAAAATTTTTGAAGAATTTCCTCGAAAAACACCGAAGATATTAGCGACCCCATATTGCAGGTCACGATCAGACTCAGCATTTTGCGTACATTCTGGAAGCGGCAATTTTCATCTGAAATCAAACGAGGTTGGAATTTACTTTTATTATATGTCTCCCTTCTATATGAAACTAATTGCTATCAAAAAAATAGAAAATTTAATTTTTTACAGGGGTCAAAACAAAAAAGCATGATTTTTTGCCATTTTTTACAACTATTTGAAAAAAAAAAATTATTTCAAATAATGATAATATTCCGACTTTGGGTTCATATAGAGCGCAAAACTATGAAGAAAGTAACTGCCAATTTTCGAAACGATTGGTTGAAAACTTTTCAGACTAGCGTGTACGCGAGTTCAAAACAAGTCGTTTTCAGAAAAACGCGTTTGAAAAAATAGCGCGCTCGGGGCCTGAAGGAGAGCCTCTCACTTTAGTGGCTTATAACTATAGAACGAGCCGAAATTTTCATTTAAAATTTTGGGAACATATTTCTCAATAGTTTCACTAACAATTTATGAAATAAAAAAAAAATCGATTTTTTGAACCGTCTAACCCTATTTCCTCCCTTAAGCATCGTTTTATTACTCAGCAGTATTTATTATATCTATCTAAATATTGATAACTGTTAATTTTACAAAAGTTCATCAATATCTCATGATTTGTAATGAGTAAAGAATTGCCAATTAGACAAGGTCGTAAAAACGATTCTTTTGACTGGTAAGTTAAGCACTTAGAGATAAAATGGTATATATTTCGTGAAAAAAAAAAAAAAACAAAAATTATTAACTGTTCATAAACTATCATGGAAGAAAATAATTTGTATAACTTTTATGTATAAATGGCTAGTTGACGCTACACGTGGCATAATAAGCTCATAAACTTTAGAGCGTTATGGTTATCACAGATATATTGTACCATAATCATTAAATAACGATATTACTGTTATACAATTGGAATTTCGAAGAGTTAACTATCGCGAGCTATTCGAGATTCGAACATATACACCCTTATCGATACAACAGAGACGAGAATCACCGCTGTCAGCAAACACGCACGATCTCACTATTGCAATGTTCGGTCCTGGCGGCTGAGATTGCTAGTAGAACGTGACGGTCGTGGACAGACACGATTTCCATTGAAATCCACTAACGAGGGTCAGACGGGTACCGAACGACGACAACAACTGGATATAATAATATAATGCCAGGGTCGTCGATGTATTCAAAGCTCAATCCTCCATCGGATATATATATTATATATACATCGATAGGGTTATCCGGCGCTTTACCCCTTTGATTGTTTGTAAATCCTAAAAAAAAAACATTAAAACAAATCTCACGTTTCTTCAGATTATATTATTGAATGTACAATAGAACAAAATATAGTTTTGATTATTGATCATTGCGGAATTTCCAATCGAACGTTGAATTTTTGCGTTTTGTTCATTTGATAAACATTTGCCACATTCATCTTACCTTTATTTCTTCTTTCTGTCATCAGGAAACAGTAATTTGGAACTTTTCGATAGCGAGAGCGGACCGGACCTCACGCTATCGCCTCAGACATTCACGTCTACGGCCGAGGCCTTCATCAACGACAATAGCGACAGTCTGGGGGTTCCCGGTGACAACGACACGGGTGAGCTTTCTTTTCGTTAACTTTACACTTATCCCCATGTATTTTAAGTAGCGATCCAATAATTTACGCTCTTTTTTTATTGAAAATTTTGATATAAAATTACGAGTTAAACCCATAACTATTATAACAATGCTGATGATGATGTAAATCGAGCGGAAAAGTTACTGAAGATTAATTGACGTACTTACAATCGACGACTTCCCTCCGAAATAACTTGGCACCTCGTTATTGTCAATTCTGGTCGTAAAGTATAAGACAATCTATCTGAAATTCCGATATAAGTCAAACAATCGATATGCCAGACGGCCGTTCCACGTCCGGTTCCCGACGGCACAGGATTTCCAAACCAGGCTAGATAGATAGATAGATAGATAGATTCGGTAGATAGAGAGTGAACTTTCTCGCGGATATTGGCCGGACTATCGAGTGGCGGACGAGCCAACTTTTCGCGCGGAACTTCATCAAATTGTTCCTCGATTCCACGACGACCTCGCGTCTGCGCCTCATCCTCACCCTTCGTCTTGTTCTCTTCCGGTATCTGTGCTCGTTCACCGTCGGCCCAATCCATCGAAGCCTCATCTGTACTGCGGTGAATCGTCGTACAGAATACGCCAAACCCAGCCAAACTCACTTCAATGTTGTGTATGTGTGTGTGTGTTCAAGTCGGCCGAATGAAACGAATGCGAGTCAGCCTTGCCAGAGCCAGAAACTTTGTCTCGAACTATATATGTATAAAAATACAGTTTGCGACCTCCTAAGTTTGTTATAATTCTGCGGAGGAACAAGTCTGTCTTCTCTCCTGGTGGTCGTCCAGAAATAGATATAGTGAGTTTTGAAATTACGTCGATATACGGATTCTTATCTAGTGCGAATGGCATACCAGTGATTTTCTCCGAAACCTGATTAACAATATGCTCAACCTGCCAATTCACAAAGCACCAAAACTTCGCCCGATAATGTTGTCCCTTCTATATGAATAAAAAGTGTACTGGTTTTTTTTTGCGAAAAATAGTTGCTCTTAAGGGGCGAAATAGAGTTAGGACAGCGTTTTCTCAATGATTTTCATGAATTTTTTTATAGTATAAAAAATGAATATAATTTATTGAAACTTTGAGAATATTATATACATATATTTAAGTATATACTATAAAATTTTTGAAGAATTTTCTTGAAAAACACCGGGAATATTAGCGGCCCCATATTGCAGGTCACAATCAGACTCAGCATTTTGCGTACATTCTGGAAGCCGCAATATTCATCTGAAATCAGACGAGGTTGGAATTTACTTTTATTATATGTCTCTCTGCTATATGAACCTAAATATTATCAAAAAAATAGAAAATTGAATTTTTTACAGGGGTCAAAACAAAAAAGCATGATTTTTTGCCATTTTTTACAACTTTATTTGGAAAAAAAAATTATTTTCAATAATGATAATATTCCGATTTTAGGTTCATATAGAGCGCAATACTATGAAGAAAGTAACTGCCAATTTTCAAAACGACTGGTTGAAAACTTTTTAAACTAGCGTGTACGCAAGTTAAAAAAAACGTCGTTTTCAGAAAAACGCGTTTGAAAAAATAGTACCAAGAAAAACAGGCAATATGGGGTCGCTCATATTTTATAGTATATACTTAAATATATGTATACAAATTTTATAGTATATACTTAAATATATGTATAAAATATTCTCAAAGTTTCAATAAATTATATTCATTTTTTATACTATAAAAAAATTCATGAAAATTATTGAGAAAACGCGTTTGAAAAAATAGTGATCGCTCGGTTATACACGTGGCGCGCTCGGGGCCTGAAGGAGAGCTACTCACTTTAATGGCTTATAACAATAGAACGAGTCGGAATTATCATTTAAAATTTTGGCAACATATTTTTCAATAGTTTTCCTAACAATTTATGAAATAAAATTCGATTTTTTGAACCGTCTAACCCTATTTCCCCCCTTAACGGAATTCCACTTTCAACGAAGACTTTTCAATGCTCCGTAAGATTCTGTCGAAGGTATTCGCGATGTTTCCGAAGAATCCAATAAGACAGTTCCCATACGGTGATCACTTTTTGTTACGGAACTTTCCCGTATCAAGATCAAGATCCCTAACTCTCCGTGTAGTCTTTGTAGTTCGGTCTTTGTCCAGAGCTAATATAACAAAAGCTTCGAATCCAAACGGTCTAATATTGTCCCGTGTTTGTCACGATGAAAACGTGAGAGTTTCCAGTTCCGATGCTTCGCGCGACAGTTTGTATAAGAGGAAATATGAGAAAATAACAAAAGAAGGAAACAATTGTAGAAAATCGATTGACACGATGGGGGGAATATTGTTATTCCATTGTTCTCAATAGAATCGTCGAAGAATCCGTTTGTCATACCTTTCTCGTGTACCATTCGACCAAATGAAAAGCCAGGGATACTTCTTCGAATCGCAAAGGGGAAGAAAGAGAGAAAGAGAGAGAGAGCAAGTGCTTGGTCTGAAAACAGACACAGACACACACACACGAGAGAATACATTTACAGCAAGTGACATTGGCGAGTTTCAGTTCACTGAAAGGAATTCAAGCGCGTTCAATCGGACGTTTCTGGTTCTGCGTTCACCCATGCGAGAAAACATCCGGCTCTCCCTTTGGTTTCCTTTGCTACTACGCAGTCTACTAGTTAATATTGTAGCTACGAGCGTTTTTTCTAGTTCTACCAATGTATAGTATTTTGCCACAAAGTGTCGTGCCATCCGTGACAGAAAAAAAAACCGAAGTCAGTGAAGAGAATCCTTGCTCAAAATGTTCATTAGTTTCGCATTGCCCTCGATCACAGTTGCAAAAAGTATCGCGAGACATCAAAGAGCATCCAATAATTGACGAGAGCTTGCGACACTTAAACATGTTGGACATTGGCGGGGAAACTCGCGAATTCCCCTCAAACGATACAATTAATAATTCACCATCCGATTGTGTATCGTCCAATGCAGAATGTAATTACACCGAAGTGCAACGGAGGAATGAATAAGTAGCCGCTATATACGAAAACAACAACACAACCAAATTCATCCATCACGCGCATTACATTTTTTTTTTTTCCTCTCCGCAGCGCATAGGATGTTGCAGTAGGGTAGTATAACGCTTGGGGTTGTAAAAACAACGCTGCCGAAGCTTCGAGCGTTATTTCGTTACGAGCAGAGGCTGTGCAAGAGCACAGCATTATAGGAGATCCTTCTACTGCTCATATGCTTCTACTGCTTCGCACGGGAGCACGAAACGCGGAGTTTCAGAGCAATGCAGCAAACCATCCAAGAGATGGGTTACATGGTTTAATTTCTGGAACAATACCGTACCGGCGCGTTACCAGTGGCGGCGTCATTGCATATCCGAACAACGACAAACGTGCGGTGAGGGGAGAGCGAGAGAGCTGTTGGTGCTTTCGCCGCAACGTTTCAACCTTTAGCCTCCACAGAGGCTTTTACACTCTATCGCATCTCCGCCATTTTCTCATTTTTTTTATCCTCGCTTGCACACCGTCGAGACATCGAATGCCCGACGCCCTTCGAGGTGCTTTAACTTTTTACGAGAATACCTACCGCGTTTATCGGCCAGAGACACGCGGGAATAGGGCGAGAGGAGAATAAAATAGATGGAAATATCTATATTGAGGGGAAAATGTTAGTCATGAAAAAATCGAAAAAAATACTATTCAACATTTTGGACTATACAAATAAGTGAACAAATTTATTACATCTTCGACAACAGTTCCTGACGAAAAGTTAGTCTTTTGTTTCCAATGATGTTAAAATCAGTATATCCTCTAATTGTGGAATTCACTCTGAAATGTAGGATCTTTGACAAACAAAGGGAGCTATCGAATATTAACAATGAAAATGGAACGTCGTACGAGACTTTTTACTGTTGCCAACGAGAGATAGGGGTGTGGCGAAAACATCCTCGAAGGGAGTAGAACAGAGTTCAACGGAAAGAGGAAAAGTTGACACGAGCAGGGTTGCACTGTAATCCAAAGCTCGATGAGAAAGCCCATGAGGCAGAATGGAAAAAGGATAAGAGAGAGAGAGAGCCAGAGAGGATCTCCTGGAAGAGTAGGATATAGCCGTTTCCCTCGTCCTCGTCCGCGTAGAGTAAGAGAGAGAGAGAAAGTGCATAGTTGGATATAGGATGGTACAATCTCGTTGGCTCTAATACCGGCTATTCAGCTCCCACAATACACTAGTAATACGATTTCATCGTGGCAACTCGTCTCCCACCTCGTATCTCTGTGGCATCGTAATACGTAGAGAAGGATCTACGAGGGGGGTGAAGGTATGTATGCCAAAGTGGCCCACCACATCGATTCAACAAACCTTCAAGTATATTTGTGCGGTGAGCGTTACGTATACAGATGCCAACGAAGATCCTACTGTACACCATCTCTGCTCAGCCAACCAAGAAGCATCCTGATACGCCAGCACACCTCGCATGCAACAGGAACTCGTTGGAATATGGCTTTCGATGTATTCTCTTGAGAGTTTTCTTCGTTCGTCCTTTGGCCTCGTCCTGCTTCCTGGATCGCTAGCTTTGCTCCATCTCGCGAGTTTCCTTTTTCTTTTTATTCATTTTATTGATAGTCAGGAAATAAGATATCGAATCTTGGAACTTGGCAAGGTCCCGGAAAGAAAGACCGGAAGCCGAATGAGGAGATGCTCGGTGATCCGTTAACTCCTGGTTCAATCTCGCGGAGATTGTCCGTCGTTGACGCGAGTTCCTCCCTAGTTGCTCCTTCATTTTTACCCTTCGCGTTGTATCGACGTCTCATCGTGAGATTACGATGTGCCCGGCATGCTTGACCGATTCCTTCAGAGGTAAAAACGAGTCGTAAGGTAATGGGAGAGCACGTTATTGTAAGAGCTTTGGAAATTGTTGTTACGCGCAATACAGGAATATATCCTGGCATTTATGTGTTAGTCGTCGTATACTATATAAACGCAAGATTCAAGATCATCTCATCGGGCACAGGGATTTCAATCAACGCCCTTTCCTTTATAGGCAAAGCCGATCGTTTGATCGGATTTCCGATGCTTGGGAAAAGGTCGCCGAGGGTGCGCGAGTGGTACTCTTCGTGCCTTGGGCCTCAAAGTTAAATTGAAAGTGTCCTTCACAATGTACCAAGGCACTTTGGAGGTTGGGGAGGACTGTAAGTTGCGAGTCGCCATATACAGAGAGAAACACCCCCTTCTTCCGTTCTATAAAGAGTAAATAGCTGAAGGAACGGTAGAGAAAGAGAGAGAGGCAGGCAAGTGCGCAGAAGAGGTTGAAAGTTCGAAGGAACGATGGGAAGGAAACCGCTAGGGGGTAAAAGACAGAGATAAAAATTGAAGCGACAGAAACCAAAGGAGAAAAGACGAGCATTTTAATAATCGTAGCTTTTGAGCGAGGTCACAGGCGCTGGTGCTCGAGAAGATTGTCAACATGATAAGATAATTGCCACTACATTTGTTCCACTATGTGAGCAACATTCTATCACAATGAAGTGGCGTTTACAGGCATTGGATGTGCGCTCAAATGGTACATTCGCGAAAAGCTTTGTGCGCGAATGATTCGAATAGTCACTCATCCGCACGTCAATTCTTCTTGCTACATTGCATTTCGCTTACAAGCAAAAACTACAGTACAGAGAATCTCGTGAAATTCTCTCTGACTTGCGACTATTGCAACCACTGACTCACACCGTTGCATCCAACGCATTCCTGATGAATTCTGTCTGTTGTTCGACAACGAATGACCGCTAAAGAATCTTTTAAAACCTCCCATCCAAATATCCTTCAATAAATAAACTGAATCAAAGTTCAAGTTCAAAGTTCAAACTCAATCAAAGAATTCTATTATTTCCTGATGTACGTGGACACTTTTTTTGCGATTTTTTTTCTCAAATATGGATTGAGCAATTTTATTCGAACCTTTTGTACATTATTGAGCATACTTTTGACAATGTTGTGTAATTTTTTCATGCAGAAATATTGAAGCATAAGCCCGTAACAGAGCTTCCCCCAGAACGTCTTTGAAAAACAACAATTTGCGGTGTTCACTATAACTCGGCCGGAAATTATCTGAAAATGAAAAACCATGAGAATTTAGTCAAATTATAATCAAATCTTCCCCCCAACGTTGTCCGATAATTTTTTTTTTCATTTAAACATTTTTGGCGGCCGTCTAAAGTGTGAACTGTTATTATCCACGAAAAATTCCGCCATTTTGTGGGTGGGAAACACCCTTAATGTAAAAAAAAAAAAATTTAACTAAACGTTGGGGGGGGGGGGGGGTATTTTATATGTAGAAAATGTGTACAAAGTTTGAAATGAATCGGTCAAGTAGTTTTTAAATGGCAGTGAACACGGACTTTGAAAAAGTAGTTTTGAGAAAAACGCGTCTAAAGTGCACTGCTAGCCCGACCGCCCGCAGTTGTTAGAGGTATAGCGTTAAAGGCCAGGAGATTAATAAGACAATAACTTCAAGAATATTGCTTAGATCGGTTTAAAATTTTAAGGACATATTCTTGAAATGTTAAACAATAAGATAAGACAAAAAAAAAATTCGATTTTTCGAAAGTGAAAACCCTTACCCCGCCCTTAATGAAGCTTTCGAGCGAACTGACTCTTAGAAGGGAGAACGTCTGATAGAAGCCTTCGATATTTACGTAGTCGTGCTTTCTTCTTTTCCGTTTGCTAATTATAACAGAAAGTTCAATCAAGCTTAATCCCGAGGAGCGTTATAGTGTCTCTGCCAAAATGGAGAAGAGAGATACCAGCAATAATGCGCGCATATCCTTACGTTTAATACGGAGGAACCGGAAGAGATAGTGCGATGGAGCTCGTAAAAGCTCAATCCCCCGGTTCCCCTTGCAACAGACGCCGAACGTCGCTATCCAACATCGCTGCTGTATATTTACGTCCGACGTAACTCAACGTCATTCGTTGTGATTAGGTGCCGGAAGTTGTCGAGATTTAGAAGCAGTCATTACTGCTTCTAAACTTACTGCCTCTGCCGTACCTCTGATTTGATAGCCGGATATCAGGGATGGCAGTGAAAGCAAAGTAGTTTGTCACCTGATCCTGTATACGAGAGTATACGAACGGGCTGCCAGGAATTGGACAATGAACGTGGAATATTGGCTAGAAAAAACAATCAGGGCAAAGACACACCCGTGTGACATTTAAAAATAGGATCAACTCTGTGTCCTGGTATACAGTGGGTCAAAAAAGTATTTATACACCTTGTTTTTTTCCGATAACTTTATAGACATGAGCGATACGCAAAGAAAGCCAATTTCATTTAATAGTACATCAGGTGCAGAGATAAACTGCAAATGGAGAATTTTTTCCCAGCAATAATAGAAGAATTATGCCAAAAAACGAAAATTTGGGGTCAAAAAAAGTATTCATACACTTACGATTTTAGTGAAAACCTACATCATCATAGTTGTTAATTATAACTAATATTTGGTGTGCATCCCTTTTGCTCCAATTATCGCCTCGAGTCTCTCAGGCATGGATTCTACTAGCTTTTGCTCTGTTTCTTTTGCTATTTTCGTCCATTCTTCTAAAAGCACTCTTTGGAGTTCGGATTTGTTTGTTATTATTCTTTTTCTAATTTCTACATCCACCAAGAGCCAATAAATTTTTAATAGGATTGATGTCCGGAGATTGTGGTGGTGTAATCAATTGTTTGCGGGGATTATAGAGTAACCATTCCCTCGTTTTCATGGCAGTATGATTCGGGTCGTTATCTTGTTGGAAGTAGAAATTTCCATCCAGGCCTATTTTATCTACACTCGCTTTGAAATTGCTGCGCAACACGTCGATATACTTCTGGGCATTCATTGTACCATCTATAAAAGCCAGATTACCAACGCCATAATATCCCATACAGCCCCAAATCATGACGCTTCCTTCGCCGTGCTTTACAGTCGGTATTAAATTTTTCTGCTGGAGCTCAGTATTTGGTTACCGCCAGACGAATTTTTTTCCATCGGACACGAAGATGTTAAACTTCGATTCATCCGAGAATACGACACGTTTCCAAAATTCTATAGATTTTTTTACGTCGATTTTTGCGAAACCTAAATGTTTTTCTCGATTTATATTATTAATTAATGGTTTTTTGCGGGCAGTTCCGCCGTATATTTGGGCAGAATGCAAAACGTTTCGAATAGTCTGGGGACACACGCTCTTCCCCGATGTTGACGCGACATCATTCGCTAAACTGCCAGCACTTGTGAACGGTTTTTTTGTAGCCTCTGTAACGATACTCCGACGCTCTCGTACCGTTGGTATTCTCGGTCGACCGGTTCGTGGCTTATTTTCTGTGCTGTTTGTTCTTTCGTATTTTTTTATTATATATTGCACCGTTGCGAAACTTAGATTTAGTTCTTTACTAATTTTTCGATAACTTTCACCGCGTTTCCGAAGAAAAATCACTTTATCTCGCATGGATATTGATATTTCGCTTTTCTTTGCCATCGTGTCTGTTCAGAGCTTGAAGATCTACTACCGCATGAAATAGGTCAAAAGCATTGTGTAAACGAAGACTTGTTTACATTGTACGCAGAGGTCAGACCGTCCGTGAGTGAATATCGAGGTTTAGAAGCTCAATCATGAGTGTATGAATACTTATTTTGCCCGAAAATTTTCGTTTTTTTGGCATAATTCTTCTATTATTCCTGGGAAAAAATTCTCCATTTGCAGTTTATCTCTGCACCTGATGTACTATTAAATACAATTGGCTTTCTTTGCGCATCGCTTATGTCGATAAAGTTATCGCAAAAAAACAAGTTGTATGAATACTTTTTTGACCCACTGTATTTTTCAACAGATAGCACAAATTGTATCGCTGCTTGGTGCAACTTTTACGAAGAAGGGGGTCTGTTAATTGACATTGATTGGCAAGATCGCTTCTCCGGTGTTGAGTTGCCTTTTAATATAATTGCCGTTAATACGAAGTACATGCAAAATTTATCAAGCAACCGATGTCTGCTCGTAGCCCGTGTACACGTTTTCCAATAGCCTAGGAAAATTTCATGAATCTCCGCATATCTCCGCTGCAACGTCGGTTGTATTCACGCGAATGTTTCGCGAATCGAGAGACTCATCTCGCACATATATGTGTGTGCGTCTGTACGTGTGGAATCCACGTGTGCGAAAGCCCTTTAGAAACGTTGATGCTTCAACCGGATACAATCGGTATATAGTGAAGAGAACGAACGATAGAGAATCGATTGCCGGTTGTTCGTTGTTACGACAAAGTGCATCGTTTGTAATAAGAGTACGCGAGTGAGGGACGGGGGCGAGAAAAGGGGAAACGTGTGTTGGTGGAAACTGGATCGCTTCGAAACGCGTTATGGCGGAATGAACGCGAGCCAGGGTAGAGTGAAACCACGTGTCATCGATAACTCCCATTCAGCTGGACTTGATGCACATCGGCTGATGTACTCGAATTCGAATCGGGTTGGGCGAAACAAAAGAAACATTTTTTTCACACTCTCAATGACACAGTCAAGGTTATGTTGTATTTCGCTTGAATACCATCTTCTTAACGTGTAAACAATAACGTGATGACCGATTGCGTCGTTCGTTGAAAAGTAAACGAAAAAAAATAAAAAATAAAAAATAAAACACGGCACTGAAAGGAATCGATGCGACGCCATGTTCGCTCGCTCTACACGTGACGCTGACTCCGATTCCAAATAAAGCCTCTGACGAGTATCCAACCGAATGAATAACCTCCCCCCACTCCCATGCCGAACATATATCGCATACAACATACAAAAACGTCAACGCCGAATATTAATCCGATTTCGTATTATTATTTTTTCTCTCACGTTTTTTTTTTCAGCTTCATGGCACTCGCTTTTTTCGCTGTATTAACGTGTGAAAAGCAGTGAAGCGAATAATTTGAAAAATAACGTAACTTTTCCAAAAGTTTCGACGGATAATTGACTTGTCGTGTATGCGATGGAACAAGTCACAGTGAAAAAAAAAAAACTGTACGCACACATTGTCAAAGAGATTGATGGCGTGGTGAAAAAAAAAGAAAGTATTGACAGCGCAAGCTTTGATGATCCTCGTAGAAAACGGATATTTGTTTTCTAATTCATTTCTCGTTATCTTCGTTTCTCGCGAAATAACAAAGAAACATCCGCAGCAAATTACTTTTCTATACGAATGAGAAATCGTTCATTCGCTTATTTTTTTGTTGTTTCTCATCGCCAACACTAACTCACCCCTTTGGGCTCAGTCTTGATGTATAAATGTGTGCTTTTTTACCTCGACACACTGGTGGCGATAAGCGAGTCGTAGCGTGAACTCAATTTTCGTGGCTCACCTTTTTGTACCGCAACATCGGGAGTTAACCATCTGCTGCTGCAACTTCCTACCCTCTTCTAGTATATTTTATTATATAATATATATATAATATATATATATATATATATATACACTTCTCTGTCTCTCAATTCCTTTTCTTCTTTCTCCCTCTCGCGTTCTTTTCCACCTTCGCAAACGCGCCCGTTTACTTAAGGGGGGAAATAGGGTTAGGACAGCGTTTTCTCAATGATTTTCATGAACTTTTTTATAGTATAAAAAATGAATATTATTTATTGAAACTTTGAGAATATTTTGTACATATATTTAAGTATATCCTATAAAATTTTTGAAGAATTTCCTTAAAAACACCGAAGATATTAGCGACCCCATATTGCAGGTCACAATCAGACTCAGCATTTTGCGTACATTCTGGAAGCCGCAATTTTCATCCGATATCAAACGAGGTTGGAATTTACTTTTATTATATGTCTCTCTTCTATATGAACCTAAATGCTATCAAAAAAATAGAAAATTGAATTTTTTACAGGGGTCAAAACAAAAAACCATGATTTTTTGCGATTTTTTACAACTTTATTTGCAAAAAAAAAATTATTTTAAATAATGATAATATTCCGATTTTAGGTTCATATAGAGCGCAATTCTATGAAGAAATTGACTGCCAATTTTCAAAACGATTGGTTGAAAACTTTTCACACTAGCGTGTACGCAAGTTTGAAAAAAGTCGTTTTCAGAAAAACGCGTTTAAAAAAATAGCAAAATGCTGAGTCCGGTTGTGACCTGCAATATGGGGTCGCTAATATCTTCGGTGTTTTTCAAGGAAATTCTTCAAAAATTTTATAGTATATACTTAAATATATGTATAAAATATTCTCAAAGTTTCAATAAATTATATTCATTTTTTATACTATAAAAAAATTCATGAAAATCATTGAGAAAACGCTGTCCTAACCCTATTTCCTCCCTTAATGGCTTATAACGATAGAACGAATCGGAATTTTCATTTAAAATTTTGGGAACATATTTTTCAATAGTTTTACTAACAATCAGCATTTTGCGTACATTCTGGAAGCCGCAATTTTCATCCGAAATCAAACGAGGTTGGAATTTACTTTTATTATTTGTCTTTCTTCTATATGAACCTAAATGCTATCAAAAAAATAGAAAATTGAATTTTTTACACGGGTCAAAACAAAAAAGCATGATTTTTTGCCATTTTTTACAACTTCATTTGCAAAAAAAAATTATTTTAAATAATGATAATATTCCGATTTTAGGTTCATATAGAGCGCAATACTATGAAGAAAGTAACTGCCAATTTTCAAAACGATTGGTTGAAAACTTTTCAAACTAGCGTGTACGCAAGTTCAAAAAAAGTTGTTTTTAGAAAAACGCGTTTGAAAAAATAGCAAAATGCTGAGTCTGATTGTGACCTGCAATATGGGGTCGCTAATATCTTCGGTGTTTTTCAAGGAAATTCTTCAAAAATTTTATAGTATATACTTAAATATATGTATAAAATATTCTCAAAGTTTCAATAAATTATATTCATTTTTTATACTATAAAAAAATTCATGAAAATCATTGAGAAAACGCTGTTCTAACCCTATTTCCTCCCTTAATGGCTTATAACGATAGAACGAGTCGGAATTTTCATTTAAAATTTTGGGAACATATTTTTCAATAGTTTTACTAACAATTTATGAAATAAAAAAAAATTGATTTTTTTAACCGTCTAACCCTATTTCCACCCTTAATACGCCATGCACCTTTTCCCATACTTTTCTTTTCTATTTTTCTTGCTGTCCCCAACGAGAAACTTCATATTCGTTGCCTCGTTCGTCCTTCTCTCGTTTTGTCAATATTTCCGCAATTCGTAACGTGAAACGTAACGATACGAGACACGCGAAACGATGAGAGCGTTAGGGTAGATGGGGGTTTGTTGTAGCTCGGGTCTCGCACGCTTTTCCTTCGGAGTCGCGACTGTATATAGTACGAAATGGGTCTTGGGAGTACGGAATGGGTAAAGGGGAGATGATCCGGTGATCGTCACTAGGGGTGGATGAGTCTGAGAGGGTGTACTTTCATATTATTTTCTTCCACTCGTATAGAAACCGCAATTTACTTCTTTCCCTCGCGACGTGCTCAAGAATATTGTTGCACTATCTGTATTTACACTTTCTGGGGGGAAAAAAAGATCGATAAATCGGAAAACAAATTTGATCCAATCAATGAAATATGGCGGCAACGGTTGGCGAAATAAATCGGTTGTTATTTTACAGAAAAAACTCATATCAATCTGTCGATTATTTAGTTAGCTAATATTTAATTTATCGAATCTCTCGTATCCTGTTTTTTCCGCTGTTCTCTAATATTTAATTTTTGTCCTCGCTGTCGTCTCGTCATGCCACTCTTCACCTCTTCACTTTTCGCTAACTGTCCTCTTTATGATTTCATTAATATTCCCCGTTGCTCGTATCCGATTAGCCACTGGAAAACCCGATAATGGAACTACATATTTAATGGCGGATCAGTGGTGCGATGAGGCTGCGAGACGGAAAAAAAATGCGTCCTTGAGCCACAGGATAGATTTTCATAACAATTATATTATAATCTCGATTTTCATACGACAGTGAGGAGAAAAAAAAAACGTTTTTTTTTTTCTTTGCTCCTCGTTCAGTGCGGAGTCGTTAATGACTTTCTTGGTATAATAGTTCAGGAACTAGGAGAACAAAAAAAAAGAGAACAGAAATGTACACACAGAAATGCAGATATTCTCTCGCTGTTCCCTGGCACCCCGAGGCCACCCAGAGCAAGATAGAGTGAGAGAGGAAGAGAGAGAGAGAGAGAGAGAGAGCCCAAGATATAATGGATTCAAGTATAAATATGAATTTCCGTGAGGTGCATTTAATTATTTTCAGCTCGAGGGTTTTTTTTTTTTTTTTTTTCGTGGCATTCGTTATCTCTCCGGCAAGAGTGTTCCTCCACATTTTTTCTTTTCTTTCCCTCCTTTCCGGCACACCGTGTGTTTGCCTTTTTTTTTTTAAACTCCATCTCGTGTCTCGCTGCTGTTTGCCTTCAGGGTTAATGAAAACGTCACAAAGATTTTTTACGAGAACCCGAGGTTGCGCACGCCTCGTAAAACTTCAACCTTTTTCGTCATTGCACGTTACATGTGCGAAGGAGTGAAAAAAAAACATACCGGAAAATTATTATTAATGAAATTAATAATAGTCATTATTAATGCAAGAATGATAATTTTATAAATAATAGTTTATAAGTTTTTATGAAATTTCGAAAGCCTGACTCGTGGATGAAAATCATTCGAGGCCATTTCGTTAAAGGGGGTAATAGGGTTAGGACAGCGTTTTCTCAATGATTTTCATGAATTTTTTTATAGTATAAAAAATGAATATAAGTTATTGAAACTTTGAGAATACATATATTTAAGTATATACTATAAAATATTAGCGATCCCATATTGCAGGTCACAATCAGACTCAGCATTTTACGTACATTCTGGAAGCCGCAATTTTCATCTAATATCAAACGAGATTCGAATTTACTTTTATTATATGTCTCTCTTCTATATGAACCTAAATACTATCAAAAAAATAGAAAATTGAATTTTCTACAGGGGTCAAAACAAAAACGCATGATTTTTTGCCATTTTTTACAACTTTATTTGCAAAAAAAAAATGATTATAAATAATGATAATATTCCGATTTTAGGTTCATATAGAGCGCAATACTATGAAGAAAGTAACTGCCAATTTTCAAAACGATTGGTTGACAACTGTTCAAACTAGCGTGTACGCAAGTTAAAAAAAGTCGTTTTCAGAAAAACGCGTTTGAAAAAATAGTACCAAGAAAAACAAGCAATATGGGGTCGCTAATATTTTATAGTATATACTTAAATATATGTATAAGAATTTTATAGTATATACTTAAATATATGTATAAAATATTCTCAAAGTTTCAATAAATTATATTCATTTTTTATACTATAAAAAAATTCATGAAAATTATTGAGAAAACGCTGTCCTAACCCTATTTCCCCCCTTAATGGCATACAACAATAGATCGAGTCGGAATTTTCATTAAAAATTTTGGGAACATATTTTTCAATAGTTTTACTAACAATTTATGGAATAAAAAAAAAATCGATTTTTTGAACCGTCTAACCCTATTTCCACCCTTAATCTCTTGTCGATGAGAGGCGTGGCTAAAAGAAAATATTCGACGTTGCTGATGCTTTTTTTTTCCCCGATATCCCGCGAGAAATTCCAAATTCTATCCTAATTCTCTTCCAAATAGTATAGGTGTATAAAACTCACAAGGGAAATTGGTCCGTTCCATCTCTCTCTCTCAAAGTCAGGCACATTTGCTGACCTCGCTGCACTTCGAGAGAAGCTTCACGACACAAAAAAAAAAGAGAAATCGTACAGTTACGTTCCCTTCGTGCAGTAACTACCCAAAAAGAACGAGAGAGAAAGAGAGAGAGAGAGAGAGACCGAGCGGATACAGGTTTTCCAACTGGCTTTGTTTGACCAGAGAGAAACCTAATACAGCATGCTGTAGGGACGATACTAAACCAAAGAGGAGCTTTTGAGACTCCTGGATCTGATGCTCTGGCCCATTTCCTTCGTTGGCTTCATTCACGGAGCTTTGATCACAAACCCACACACATATATACAAGTTTATTGGACGTTCGTATTTTCTATCTTTTGTTGGCTACACTTTTTGCCAGTAGTAAGTAATAAAATGGATCTCTCCGGAGTAATTGATTGTCAGAAATCGACGAAGATATCAACCACTCTTAATTTTGTGAATGCCCGACTCATTCCTCCGATCGAAAACAAATCTCCTCTGTTAATATCATTTGTACGATGATCAGGAAGTAATGAAAGAGAAGTTTAACCTTTAGTTGGAATAAAAATGAATATATTCACGTTTGTCTGAGAATAGTTTTGCAAAGTAATTAAAAATAGATCAAAGGATAACGACGACGCTGTCAGAGTGTTTGAATGGCGAAAATATTTGTTTTTTTTTTCCTCAATTCTGTTGACAATAGTACGTGGATGTTGTCGAAGCGACGACGCGGCATGGTTTATTTTTTTGTTTTATCGCGTCTACCCGCGAGTTTGGCGCGATTCCCGAAAATTACTACGAAATGTAAAGTATTAGCGGTGTGTGAAGCGTGGCGAAAGGACGAGAACAATATTGCGAATGAGGCGGGTTTGGAGAACGTGTATAGCACATAGAGGCCAATTTTCGCTTGGCTCTGCTCCACAATTTTATTGTTTTATCATCCGTGTTTACGACGGACACGAAGTATAACGACGAGACGGTGTGTTTGTGTGTTTGTGCGCTACGAGAGCTTTTCAACTCCATGTACCCGTTTCTACGGAGGGTCGGGGGGGAGGAGGATATTCTTCGTGCGAGGACGAAGAGAAAAATGTTCTACACAAATTTACGTTTCGCTTTCTCATAGACAAAATTTTGTTTTCGTAAAACTTTTATGTTCCGTGACACTCGTAGCAGATCGGTCGAAACGTTCCAAATTTCATTTAGACAAAATATCTGGATCCGGTATTCTTATTCTGATAAGAGTCCTAACAAATAATCCTTTATAATTGAGAAAATTGTTTTTAGCTATTGGCCTGAAGATTGGCACACAAGTTGAGCAATGATTCTTCAGTCTCACAAGGAAAGTATCCGAGATGTCCCCCTCCAATTTCGTTGAAAATCTTGTATGTTATAGAGCATCAAAAACTAAGCGACACGTATTTTTTTTTATCGGCGGAAAAACGGTTTCAAGGGGTGAAACCATCGTCCAAAGTTGCACAGGTCAAGGGGCGATTTTGCAGTTTCACATACCAGCAGTGCATCGATTTTGATGAAACAAAAATTAAAATGTTGCCTCGTTCCTACAATCTCTAAAGAGAAGCCAATCAAAAAAAAAAGAAGCTTTGCGAACATAGGAGAATGATGATTTAGCAATTTGCAAGTGTCATATGTAAATAATAAAATACTTTCCAACAGCTGTTTCACATATAAACAGTAGCATATATATACATAAATGTGAATGAGTATTTTGTTGTGATAGTGCACTGGTTTTGGTCTACTCTTTCATTCGGCTATTTCGCATATAGCAGCAAAGGAAAAACTTTGTTCGCTATACTCTCACAGCGTTCTTTTTTCTCCCCCCTGAAGAAAAAGACACTCGAAAGCCACGACGAAAAGGGTTGACGGAGGGGCGGTGTACAAGAGACGAAACTACGAAGACGGTGAAGGCACTTGCACGAATGGCTGACCCAACGATGGACCACTCCACTTGTGAACAACTATTCCTATGCTAACGCGCCTCTTCGCGCCAAGTGCCCACTCCTCGTCTGATCTCTCTCGCTCTCTCACGGCACTCTACTTTCTTCGCTACCCGCTCCTCCCGAATTCTCGTTTTTATTTTTTGCCTTCACGATTCATGCATCCCGCATCGTTCTTTTCCACCCGGAAACTCGTCCACCATTGCTGCACTGAGCGACGCGGAATTCAAGAGTTTTTTTTTTTCTTTCCTTACACAGTCACTTTTCATCCCTGGTCTGACCGAGCACCGTCACTACTGGCGAGTTATTGCGGCAGTGCACAAACGAATGCCTCAGTCTCGACCTGCCGCGTTGCTCACGATGAGAGTAATGTTGTATAATGTCTAATGTCTGATGTCATATACATACGTCAAGATTTCTAAATAATAATAATAATGATGATCCAATTTGCCTGAGTATAAGGTAAATTGATAAATAGAGCAGAAAATCGATTGAACCTACTACCTATCGTTCCGAAAGTTTCACGGGCTTGTTTTCGTACCGTGTCCGGTAAATTTGGGAACGCCGGTCCTCTTCAAACTTTAACATCGTCACGAAGACGCAAACTCAAAACTAGAACTTCTGTATACAATGCTTTACGATGCCTTAAAATCACAAGGGCATTTTAACTCCGGAATAAGTATAGATCCGATGTCCTTTTAGCCGTTGGTCCATCGATATATATGTAACGCGTAAGCAAAGAGAATGATTGATCGGAATGGTCCAGGCGATCGTTTTCTCTTAAACAAACGCACACACACGTACAGCACAAACATCTGCTCTCCCGAGAACTTTTCGTCAGAGATGCTGGTTCAGGATGAGACTGATGATACGTTTGTGTGTGTGTATGCAACATAAGCTCACGAACGAGAGCCATAAAGCAAACTACGAAGGAGTCGGTGCAACAACGTAACGCAGCGGGTGTAGAGGGCATCGACAAACGACTTTCCTTCTGTGGTCTTTTCCCTCGAGATAAAGCTATATATCGAGGGTTTAAAACCGAAAAGGGCGTATCGATTGTTCATAAATACCCAGAATCAACGACCTTACCGGGGGCTTAGATCATCGGTTGCCGATATATACCGCGCGATGTACAACGAAGAGGAGAATGAGAGCGAGGCAAACGAATCGATTCCACGCTCGGAGGGAAGTGCGGATCTCCGAGTTGTGCGCGCCATCTCGTGGCTCTGCTCCTCCTTGGACGCCCCGAGACTGTAAAAAAAACTCTATCTCGCACGAGTCTCGTCGAGCGTAAACTTCTGTAATCCATCTATAAAATTCAACGAGTTAGAGCGAGATCGAAAAGGCGAGGAGCAGAGAAGATGGTCCAGGGCGTAAAGAGACGAGAGAAGGGAGCGACGGAAGGTAGAGACTCGAGGAAAAGTACCAGAAGCGGAAAATGGAGTAAGGAGAAATCGTAGAAATGCGTTGGTTGAGGGAAGAAAAAACGAAAACCCAGCCTCGCTGCTTAATACCGGGGTTGCTCGAGAAATTTCTCTCTTTTTATAAGATTGATATTATGAAAGAGAGAGAGAGAGAGAGACTTATACGCCACATACTCGTGTGTCCTTATACCGTCTGGGATTCTTCGCTTTTCCCTTGGATTGTTAACAGAAGATTGGATAAGTTGGGATTACTGTATAACTATGGTGGAAAAGAAAAGGCTAAAAACCCACTGTACTAACCCTGGGGACACTGGTCTTCATCCTCCGCTATGTCTGCACATTTTCCTCCTCCGCCCCTCTGTCCTTCTAGTTCGCTCGCCATAGTAGACTCGTGTTCTTTTTGCGCCCTCCAATTCTAAACTATAGTCTCTTGTCCTCACGGATACTCACTACGAAATAAATCCATCTCCTCATATACATGCGCAACCAATTTCGGAACGACCGAGTTGGCCCGAAGATATATTCGAATACACAAGGGGCACCTTGCAAATATATATTTTCAGCCTCAATCTCTGAAAACCAACCCCCCCACCAATCCCACTCCGTTTTGCTGCTCAGGGAGTACTTTTATTTTACGTTCGGAGAAACTCGCGAGAGAAAAAAAAATTCGGATTACCATATATGACTCGGGGAAAGTAAGACATTGGTCAGGCAACTTTTCCAGACGAACGAGCGCTCGCTTTATATATATACGCGCGTTGTGCAGGGTTCAAACATCATCCCCGACGGAGCCTGGGGAAAAGGAGAAGAAAAAAAGAGATCTTACATCAACCGACGTGCGCCAAGGAAGGTCGATCGATCTACGTTCTCTTCAAATGTTTTCCGAGCAAATTTTGAAAATGACGAATTACGATGCTCTTTTTCAAATTTTCGAGTCTCGCTCAATATCACAAGCCTGATACATTTCTGGAAAAGACCGAAAAAATCTTTACGGTCAGAAGGACTGAAATATATTGCGTCAAGGTAGTAGCCTGGTAACTTAAGCCGATTTTCATGTCTTTTTTGTGGGGCGTTTTTTTGTACGAAAATAAAAATGAATCGTTTTGGATATTTAGGATGTTTTTATTTACATATTAAAGATACAAAAAAAAATTTGCTGAAAAAATTTAATAGTTTATTATTATTGTTATTGTTGATCGAAGTTGGCACCCCGAAAAAAAAGCGCGTGGGTGGCCCCGGTGATTTTGGCTCTTGATGTTATCTGAAATCAAATATCCTTGATAATTCTTAATCTATAGACATGTCATTCTGGTCGGAACTACTGAAGTTAAATTTCATGGATGAATAACAAAATGGCGGACTTTGGAAAGAAACGTCCTCTTCCATTTTGTTATTTATCCATGAAATTTAACTTCAGTAGTTCCGACCAGAATGACATGTCTATAGATTAAGAATTATCAAGATTTTTTGATTTCAGATAACATCAAGAGCCAATATCACCGGGGCCACCCACGCGCTTTTTTTCGAGGTGCCAACTTCGATCAACAATAATAATAATAATAAACTATTAAATTTTTCCAAACAAATTTTTTTTTGTATCTTTAATATATAAATAAAAACATCCTAAATATCGAAAACGATTCATTTTTATTTTCCTACAAAAAAACGGCGTCCGAAAAAGACATGAAAATCGGCTTAAGTTACCAGACTACTACCTTAAGGGTAAAAATAGGGTTAGGACAGCGTTTTCTCAATAATTTTCATGAATTTTTTTATAGTATAAAAAATGAATATAATTTATTGAAACTTTGAGAATATTTTATACATATATTCAAGTATATACTATAAAATTTTTGAAGAATTTTCTTGAAAAACACCGGGGATATTAGCGACCCCATATTGCAGGTCACAATCAGACTCAGCATTTTGCGTACATTCTGGAAACCGCAATTTTCATCTGCAATCAAACGAGGTTGGAATTAACTTTTATTATATGTCTCTCTTCTATATGAACCTAAATGCTATCAAAAAAAAATTGAAAATTTAATTTTTTACAGGGGTCAAAACAAAAAAGCATGATTTTTTGCCATTTTTTACAACTTTATTTCCAAAAAAAAATTACTTTAAATAATGATAATATTCCGATTTTAGGTTCATATAGAGCGCAATACTATGAAGAAAGTAACTGCCAATTTTCAAAACGATTGGTTGAAAACTTTTCAAATTAGCGTGTACGCAAGTTCAAAAAAAGTGGTTTTCAGAAAAACGCGTTTGAAACACGTGGCGCGCTTGGGGCCTGAAGGAGAGCTTTTCACTTAAATGGCTTATAACAATAGAACGAGTCGGAATTTTCATTTAAAATTTTGGGAACATATTTTTCAATAGTTTTACTAACAATTTATGAAATAAAAAAAAAATCGATTTTTTGAACCGTCTAACCCTATTTCCGCCCTTAAATAGATTACTCTGATCGGGCTCAAGTTGAGCTTCCGCGGCAGAAGTGTCTCCTAACATTCGCGCGATCCGCTTCTATCGGCTGAAGCATTCTAAGGGCCATCGAAGAGTATCGATCCCTTACACTACTGGCTTTGACGACCTCCGCTGTTCGTATCTCACTGTCGAGCACTCGGGTTAAGCGTCAACTGCCCAGGCAGAAGTAACGCGCATCAAACTCTCGAATCTTCCGCAGCATTCCACATAATTCGCCTTTCCGTCCCCGTCATTCCCTCGAATATGACGTTACATGTTTTCACATTTATATGGCGTATTGTACCGGGATAACATAGAAATCGAGTCTGTTATGGGGGTAGTCTTGATGCTTTTTGCGAAAGTGCTGGACGATGCCGAGAGTATAAAGTCCCTCGAAGGCGAAAGTCATCCCCGCGCCTCTGCTATCATCGCGATAAAGCTGAAAAGTACAGACACAGCGATATCGACTATCGTTCGAACAAAAAGGCATAAATTTACATCGCTCGCGTGTTTAAATGTCAGTGTTTACGGCCTTTTGTTTGTTGGAATTCGATATCGGTAGTAATCAAGCCTGCTCTCTTACGCGTTATCACGTTCAATGCGCGAGTTAGTATCCCGATCATCGTAAATCCTAGAACGAGATGCGGAAACCATCGCGCTCTTGCCTACGAAGCCTTCAACCGAAGGACACTTAGAAGAGCTCTTCGTTTCTGCTCGACTTTCTCGCCACTTTTTTTCCCACCCACCCACGCGCCCTTCCGGTAATTGCATTGTTTTTTTTATATACGTATACGCGAGAGGAGCATAAAAAAATATTATTTCGCTGTATAGACGGACCGCGACACACACTCGCAGCGTCAACTGCGGCAATTTCATGTTTTATATTAAACATTATCCACATTTAGTACCGTTATCAATGTCAATTAAACTCATTCGTATCCCGAAGACATATTAATTCAGTAGTCATTTTTCAATCGTCTTTTTGTTGGCCAATATCGCGTCGATAAACCGCGAACACAGATTTTATGCAGACAGAACTCGAAGGGGTTTGATTTCCTTGATGATGCGGAAAGACATTTATTGCCCCGTATATTCGTCTTGGAGAAGAGTTGAAAATGTTTTTTTTCTGTAGCCTTTTAAGATTGCAAGATAATTAGGATCATTTTCTATTTCAAACATTGTCCTTTATAAATTATAATCTCTTAAGGGAGGAAATGTTTTCTCAATGATTTTCATGAATTTTTTTATAGTATAAAAAATGAATATAATTTATCGAAACTTTGAGAATATTTTAAACATATATTTAAGTATATACTATAAAATTTTTGAAGAATTTCCTTGAAAAACACCGAAGATATTAGCGACCAAATATTGCAGGTCACAATCAGACTCAGCATTTTGCGTGCATTCTGGAAGCCGCAATTTTCATCTGAATTCAAACGAGGTTGGAATTTACTTTTATTATATGTCTCTCTTCTATATGAACCTAAATGCTATCAAAAAAATAGAAATCGAATTTTTTACAGGGGTCAAAACAAAAAAGTATGATTTTTTGCCATTTTTTACAACTTTATTTGCAAAAAAAAAATTATTTTAAATAATGATAATATTCCGATTTTAGGTTCATATAGAGCGCAATACTATGAAGAAAGTAACTGCCAATTTTCAAAACGATTGGTTGAAAACTTTTCGAACTAGCGTGTACGCAAGTTAAAAAAAAGTCGTTTTCAGAAAAACGCGTTTGAAAAAATTATACCAAGAAAAACATGCAATATGGGGTCGCTAATATTTTATAGTACATACTTAAATATATGTATAAAAATTTTATAGCTTATACTTAAATATATGTATAAAATATTATCAAAGTTTCAATAAATTATATTCATTTTTTATACAATAAAAAAATTCATGAAAATCATTGAGAAAACGCTGTCCCAACCCTATTTCCCCCCTTAATGGCTCATAACAATAGAACGAGTCGGAATTTTCATTAAAAATTTTGGGAACATATTTTTCAATAGTTCCACTAACAATTTATGAAATAAAAAAAAAATCGATTTTTTGAACCGTCTAACCCTATTTCCCCCCCTTAAGGATAATTGATAATTTTTTACACGTATCTTTTGCAAATAATTCGGCTCCAAATTCGTCGAAAATCCTTTCAAAATGATCGATAATTTTTCATAAAAAATTAACGTCTTTCACCGACGAAAGATAACGAAGATGCTCGACCACAATGAGTTTAATTCAGTCTTCATTGCAAATCCGAAAACACTCGTAAAAGTATAGAATATGTAAATGAAGACGGTGCTCGTACGCGTACACGTACAAGGGTTCTGCATCCCCGTACGTGATAAGGAAATTCAATGATAAAGACGAGAGCGTTAAAACAGCAAGATACTCAGAGGATTTCTTGGATATAGGTTGACGACCGAATGGAGGTTATAAACGATGAAAGAGGAAGCATTTTCGGGCGCCATCGTTCGGTCATGCGTTTAAAGCTATATATTTATATATATATGAACCACGAGCGAATGCAATTACTCCGCGTCGAGCCGGGGAAAACGTTCATCCGCGAAAGCGCGAGAGCGCCTGGGTATGCATAATTTAGTGGCATAAATTAATACGTTCGTGGAAATCTCGGGACATCTCTCCCAAACATATCTCTTCCTCCTTCTCTCTCTCTCGCAGTTCCCATCGTATACCTTCGCTACTCGTTCACAATTTCTCTATACTATATACATAAAGGAAATATATGTATAATTGGATCTATATATATATATATATCCGTATATATTTTCTCTATACCGTCGACTCGCACAATTAGACGTAGATTAATTAAATCCAATTCACATTTCGTCGCGGTTAACGTACGTTTTCGCGTAGAGTTTCGCGGGCCGACGATGAGGAACGAAAGGGGATGATTTTGCGAAAGGGATAGGCATGCGATTGCCAGCGGGAGACAGCATTGCGCTCGAGGGAACAGCATCGCCTTTACTATACTCGAAGAACCCAAATCGAATTATCTGACGCATTAACGAATCTCACGTTCGAATTCACTCGGGTTGTGTAATTCCCGTATAACCCAACCCATCATCTCGCACCTATTTTACCTTTATCACCGTTTAAATCCCGTTTCCTTCATATACATATACAGTTGAGCTCAAAGCCGAGAAATTCACTCACCCATAAGGCTCGGGCTGCTTCAATGTTCGCTGGTTTAACTTGGGGGTGAAAAAAAAAAAGGAAAATTAATGGAATTTCATGGTCGCGACGTGAATGGGAAATTCAGAATTACGAATTAACGGGAAAAAATTCCCGAGAGTTCTTGAACGTCGAGGAAAAGTTATGAATTGAAATTAATGAATTATTTTTATTATAGAAATATTGCCGAAGCAATGAAAAATGTTATTATCTTTTTTTTTAATCAAGCGATCGATGAATTTTTATTAAAACCTTATTTTACCTTTTTTTCCATCCCTCGTCCTTTTCCTCCAAATGAAAAACAACGTATACATTCGTTTCGACGAGTCTTTTCTATGGCTGGCAGAAGATGAAAGTGCGAAAAGGAACGATCTCTTTTGTCGGACGAAAGAAACTTTTTTATCCCTCCCAATCGGCAATTCGAATTTATAGACCATACCAGCGAAGAATCACGAATTCATCCCTTAACCCTTTTCCATCGTTTTATGCCTGTTTTTTTTCCCGTTCTTTTCTTCCTCGCGATTCCCGAAGGGGTCTTTTTTCGCTCTATTCGAAGTTTTTTCTTCTTCTTTTTTCTGTCTCTCTCGTCTTTACTATATAGCGATACGCGAAGTACGGGGCTGTAGACGTTTAACGATATACCGAAGGGGTCCACGAGAGGAAAATTGATTTCTTCTATTCTCATTCCCATGAATTTGCGTTCGTAGACGATACGTCGAAGCGAAACCGTAGGGATACGAGGGGGGACCCAATAAAAACGGGAATTTCGTCATAATTTCTTTATTTTTTAATATTTTTACACCAAATTTTGATCACCTTCAAAGTGTTCTTCTCTGACCACAACGCACCTCTGCAAACGATCCTTCCAATGTTCAAAACATTTTTTAAATTCACTTATCGGGACGTTCTTTAGGCCTTTCAGCGATTTTTGTTTTACCTCCTCCACAGTGGCAAAACGCTTGATTGCTGCTTGGCTCGGGGTCGTATCCATAGCACCACGATTCATCACCAGTAATCACCTTGGAAAAAAGTTCAGGGTCCTCTTCGAGCTGATTTTGAAGTTCAAAACATGCCTGAAGTCGACGCTCCCTTTGCTCGTCTGTGAGAAGGCGAGGGACAAATTTGGCTGCAACTCTGCTCATGTGCAAATCTTTGGATAAAATCCTCTGAATTGAATTCCATGATATCCCAGACATCTCGCAGAGTTGATCAATGGTTCGGCGACGGTCTTCATGAATGAGAGCATGATTTTGTCGACGTTTTCGTCACCTCTTGACGTTGAGGGGCGTCCTGAACGGGGTTGGTCTTCGATTGGCATTTCTCCATTTTTAAAACGTGAAAACCACTCGTAGACTCTGGTTTTACTTAGGGCAGCATCTCCATGAGCAGTCTTAGGGCCGTAGTCTGGTCTAGAGCGAGATTTTTGACGTCATTTCTAATGTGCAATAACGTTTGAACCGTTGAAGTTGTCTTGATGAAAATTAATACGTGCATTTATTGATCCTTAGAGAATACTTGTACATAAAAAAAAAAAATTATTTTAAATATTTTCATATAGTTTTTTGCCTTGTTGCAACGTGGTGCGCCGAAATCGGCGCCCACTCTGGACGATGTTGTATGCATCTGAAAAAAAAAATATATATATATTCTCAATCTGTATGAGTATTCTGAGCACTGGTAGCAGAATTGGTACTTAAAAAAATTTTTTGACAAAATGGCGGCCTGTTGAACTTTCTATGTTGACGAGTTATAAAATGTCGGCAAAATGATTGTTCGACTCAATAAAAAAAATTTTCAATTGAAAAAGTTCAATTTTTTCAATTGAAAAAGTTCAGCTGAAAAAGTTGTTTCACTACAAAAATTCCAACGGGCGAACCGATGCACTCACGGCGACAAAACTTCGCACACTAACTCAGGAGACGTGTCCCCAACGGACACCTGGTCGAGCAATGGGTTCCCCCACTCTCTCTCCCCGCCGCAGCGCAATTCCCGTTTTTTTTGGATCCCTCCTCGTACATATAAAATGCACTCTCTCATTTTCCGTAATTTTCCATCTTCTCGCATCTGCGTCGCCAAAATCGGTGAAAATCCTTTTTGTCCCCTCATTTATTTTCACCTTTTCACGTCGTTCAAAAGTCAATCTTTCCCGCGCGTTTTCGTTACGTTTTATCTGTTATTATATGTATATATGTACCACTCTCTTTTGGACCCGTCGTAGCTCTTACGGCATCGTGCCGTCGACAACTTCTTAATTAAACCATTATGCGTTATGG
This sequence comes from Oxytorus armatus, assembly GCA_958009045.1. Taxonomy (NCBI): domain Eukaryota; kingdom Metazoa; phylum Arthropoda; class Insecta; order Hymenoptera; family Ichneumonidae; genus Oxytorus; species Oxytorus armatus. Next base: position 3,829,665 of record OY253746.1, on the reverse strand, counting down.
CTTGAAGGCTTTATTGCTGGGACGACAACGATGTCCCACGAGTATACGAGACCGGTTAGGTGTGAGACGTGAGTTAGATACCAGAGAGTGAGACCGAGAGAGAGAGAGAGAGACGAGCGAGCGAGAGTTAACCATATAATAGTAGCGGAGAAGCCTCTTCGACGAGTGGGCGCATATAGCATGTATATGGTATATTCCACACGAAATCAACAAAACCATAAATTTGATGACTTACATTTTTTTTTCTCTCCCTTTTGCTCAGTTGTACGGCAATATGAGTTTTTTTTTCTTTTTACTAATAATTAGCTGCGACCCGCGGTTTCACCAGCGTTAAATTTCCGTCCCCCGATTTACCGCGCCGCTGCCGCCGCTCCTGAGGGTCATGACATAAAGTTATATGGCGGAAAACCTTCCTGAATAAACGGGCTATCTAATGCAAAAAGAATTTTTCAAATCGGATCAGTATTTCTTGAGATTAGCGCGTTCGAATAAACAGACGAACAAACTCTTGAGCTTTGTTATAGTAGTAAGATGACTAGGACAATTTTTGAGGTAATACGAAACTTGAGACCGCGGATAATTGCTCGTGTCTATCCACAACTTGGTGAATGAGAAGAAAAAAAATCTAAGGGTTGTTGGGGTTGAGATTCTATCGATTTGTTCTGGAACGCACCATATATATGATGCCCTTCGGTCGAGAGGTCGCATCAGCGAACTGATGATGGCGCACCAGCGCAATATATACATATATATGTATATATATCTTTACATCCAACCTAGTAACTCGCCTCTCGTGGGGCGGGAGGGTTGCGTTGGTCGGACGGGATAACGTTCCCGACCCTTCTCGTCTCATTCTCTCGTCGACTACGGCATGTAAATTCGCGATAATGGAGAAGAGTAGGACATTTGCCTCCGTACCGTGCTTCATCCCTCTCTACAGCGCGTTCCAACCCTACACTAACTCTTCGCTTTATGACTTAATAACTTGGGTTATCGGGAAATTCGCTCTGACTTCTCTCTCTCGTATATATGTACCTTTCCCCCTTTTCACTGGCCTCTTCGCCCACGGACTTTCTCATTCAGCTCTTCGACATCCCCGACCGTCCTCTTTTCCAACCAACCACCCCTTTTACAACCCCTTATCGTCGCACCGGCAAGCGGAGAGATCGTGAGAGTGATTCAATGTGCGACGTGACGCCCAGTCACATGCTTTTTAAAGATCTCAACCTAGAATTTATTTTGTTTATTTTCAACCCTCCGATGCTACTTTTTAACCCTTCAGCAACATAAACATTGTTCGCGGAATTCGTTGGAAAAAAAGTTCAACAAAAGAATGTTCTTTGCGGATAACGTCAACAGATCAGATTTTTTTTATGGAAATTGAGACGATCTTGTCTCTTGATCCATCCCTATAAAATTTCCGTAAAAATGATATTTATTTCCTTTTTTTTTGAGAAAGTTTTTTTTATTGACCTTACATTTTAACATTTATGCAGCATAATGTTACTAAATAACTGCTAAATAATATTTATGTGTCTACTTTTTCCAGATTTATATTTTTTATTTTATTTTTTTTGTAAGACCATTATATCCAGACATCCTCGAGGCTATGAATGAGTATATTTTGCAATTCATAGCAGTATACTTTGTGCTTTACGTATGTAGGATACCGATGCGGATAACTTCAACAAATCAGACTATTTTTATCGAAATTGATGATCATTAAGTTTCTTCTATATAAAGTAGATATTCGTATCCCGATCTTGAGATAATCTTATCTTGATTCATCCCTATAAATGTTTCTTAAAAATGATATTTATTTATTTTTTTGATAAAGTTTATTTCATTGACCCTACATTTTAACATTTTTAACATTTATTCAGCATGATGTTATAAAATAACTGCAAAATTATATTTATGTGCCTACTTTGTCCAGATTTATATTTTTTATTTTACTTTTTTTGAACGACCATTATATCCAGACATCCTCGAGGCTATGAATGAGTATATTTTGCAATTCATAGCAGTATACTTTGTGCTTTACGTATGTAGAATACCGATGCGGATAACTTCAACAAATCAGACTATTTTTATCGAAATTGATGATCATTAAGTTTCTTCTATATAAAGTAGATATTCGTATCCCTAACTTGAGACAATCTTATCTTGATCCATCCCTATAAATGTTTCTTAAAAATGATATTTATTTATTTTTTTGATAAAGTTTATTTTATTGACCCTACATTTTAACATTTTTAACATTTATTCAGCATAATGTTATTAAATAACTGCAAAATTATATTTATGTGCCTACTTTTTCCAGATTCATATTTTTTATTTTACTTTTTTTGAACGACCATTATATCCGGACTTCCTCGAGGCTATGAATGAGTATATTTTGCAATTCATAGCAGTATACTTTGTGCTTTACGTATGTAGGATACCGATGCGGATAACTTCAACAAATCAGACTATTTTTATCGAAATTGATGATCATTAAGTTCCTTCTATATAAAATAGATATTCGTATCCCTAACTTGAGACAATCTTATCTTGATCCATCCTTATAAATGTTTCTTAAAAATGATATTTATTTATTTTTATGATAAAGTTTTTTTTATTGTCCCTACATTTTAACATTTTTAACATTTATTCAGCATAATGTTATTAAATAACTGCAAAATTATATTTACGTGCCCACTTTGTCCAGATTTATATTTTTTATTTTACTTTTTTTGAACGACCATTATATCCAGACATCCTCGAGGCTATGAATGAGTATATCATGCAATTCGTAGCAGTATACTTTGTGCTTTACGTATATAGTATACTGATTAGTTTCGTTGCCCCGAAGGGATGGATCTCTGTTTTCTCGTCTGACCGCCAGACTATATATTTCCATTTATACATGTATATATTGCTGGACAAGGCGGCTTGTTCAACGAGAAACCAGCTCGATTTCACCATCCGCCACGTTGGTTGTAGGACTTTCATGTTCCCTCAACCATGGATGATATTGTATTTCACGTCTACCCGAGAATTTATACGTATACCATATTGAACACTGAACGTAATAAGCGCACGGTATCGAACATATCAATAATATCAGACCGACGAAAATCAATGAAAAACGGAGATGAAAAATCTCCTCCGTTATCGAATAATCGTTAGGGTTGATAGAAATTATGATGAGCTCAAAACTTGCATTTATATTCTTCTGAATTCTATCTTTGTCCACTAATTTCGCATAATTACAAGAATTACAATGAGGATTCAGAATTGAAATTTGTCTCATTGAAAAATTCGTCATTCTTTCTCGGACGATACTTTATCACTTCTAATTTTGCAGCTATGAAATTGGGTTGAAATAATTGATTAATAATCGTACGAAAATTTCGAGAATTTATATTCTCTCGGGGAGAATTCAAAAATGTATAGAAGTAGTATTGGCAAAAAGCACCGATATAATACCGATATCACTGGGTGGTGTGTGGTTTGCTATATGGTAATAAGTCACTGGTTTGGGATTTAGGAGCCCTCTTCTCTACGTGTCGTGTTCCAATGTATTTTGTATAAACGTGTTGCTAGCTTGCTTGTAGGCAGGGCAGGTGGCCTTTCGACGTTAACAAACCACGCACACATACACAAATGGGGAGGCTATACCGATCGCCTGAAATTCCATTATCGGCTAACGGCGATAAATATTATAAATTGGTAGGCACCCCGTTATATTCCGGGGCGTTTCTCCTTCTACGCTTTACCCTCGATTGTATACATATATATTTATCAAACACCTAGCATTCTCGACGGTTGAACCACGCGTTTTGTACGGTTTATATATAAAACTAGTGCTAACAAATAGAATGGCGTAACGAACTAGCGCTTTAAGGGTTAAATTATGAGGGTTAAGAGCTTTTGTTTGCCAACAATCGATTTATATGCTTTTCTGTATATATATATTTCTTTTTTATATGTCGTTGTGTGTATATATCAGACGATCGCCCCGAGGAATCCCAATGGCCATCCACGCGCTCTCTCCCTTTTTCCTTCGCTCTTTTACGATTTTTCTTCTTTTTTTTTTTCATCCCCGGAACGGAGCAGATCTCACCTCTTTGTTTTTTATTCGTTTTCGTTGTGTTTGCCAGAACTGCTGTGACTTTTTTCCCCGCTCGCTCTTTTTCTCTTTTCTATCTCTTTCTCTCTCTCTCTCTCTCCCTCTAAGCCCCGAACGATAAATCTACGCGGGGATAGTTTAAGCGATTCTCTAACGGCGTGGGGGGTTTTATCCCCCAACCCCTCTCTATCTCTTTTTCTCTTGGTACACGCTTCTCCCGGAGACCTATTATCGGTCCACGATATCAAACCCCTCGGGCCGCTATTCTACTCTCTTTTTCTCTCTCTTTCTCTCTACTATCCCACTCCTAACTATCCCCTTTTTGCAATCTATTTCACGTGAAAGTATCGAAAAGTTTTCGTTGCCTATATGAGACCGTAACAATTTCTCGAGATCGATTAAACGGCGAGCTGGTGGAAAAAGATTAGATCACCCTTACTTATATATTATTTATATACATAGATACGTACATCGCACGGTCGAAAAACGATTCTTTACGATTCGTCGAGCACCCGTGACTTTTTCCACTTGATTGGACGGTAAATTACTTTATTGATTAATGAATTTAATCAATTTTCAAAAACATAAATTTACAATAGTTGTACAATCTAGGGTATTTATTTTGTATCAAGTACAAAATAAAAAAATATCAATACGACTAATAATTCGTAAAATATAAAAATATCATACTACTAGAATAAAGAGCTAAAGAGTTTGTTTGTTCGTCTGTTTGTTTGACCGCGCTAATCTCGGGAAATACTAATCCGATTTGGAGAATTCTTTTTGCATTAGATAGCCCGTTTATTCGGGAAGGCTTTACACTACATAACTTTATGTTATAACCCTAAGAAGCGGCGGCGACGCGTTGAATAGCGGGACGAAAATTTAACGCGAGTGAAACCGCGGGACACAGCTCGTTCGTTATAAAATAATAATTACTCCAAGATCCTCTTGATCAGTCGACAAAAAAAACTAACCTTTTCCAGTTATTTAAGTCTGCAAATTGTTTATTCGTTTTGCGCGTTGTACGAACGATAAATTCGTGACTTTTTCGGGCAATTTCGAGAGATAAAAAACGGTCCGGTTCATCGATCAAAATAATGATGCCGAGCTCTTTTGGTAGATAATAAAAATACATGTTACGTGTATGAGGCACTAACAAACGCCCTAACAATGATAGGGTATAAAATAATGGATGAGACAAACGACATATCGAAGCTACTGACGACAAAATGGTGGACAAGCTCGGACAATGAAAGTCGGAAAGTCCCCAATATTCGGTTCCGATATTCGTGGACACGTGCTCGTTAAAAAAAAAAAAAAAAAAAAAAAAAAAAAAAAAGATCGTGACAATATATACGAGAGCGACTGAGGCCCAGAGAGCTTTCACCAGTCGTAACCAATTCGCGGTTAACGTTATATACGTACGAGTATAGTGTACGGATATGGTACGTTGAAAACGCTCGGACCGCGTACACTGACGCGTCGATCGTTTATCAATGTGAGTCTGAAAAACTGAACCAGTTACACACGCTCCACTCAGTCAATTTACTCGAATCAAGGACATCGAGATATATATTTATATAAATTCACGTTGAATGATCATATATCCATGTGTGTGTATACATATATATTAGGGCGATTTTTTTTTCAACTATTTTTTTTTTCAGTCTCCACCCGAAATTTCGTTGGATATGTCGAAAAAGAAATTCCCTGAAAGTTACAGCCCTTAATATTAATTCTAAGTATTCTCCCAAAGCGTGAGAAGATTTTCCATCTAAAATACACGTAAATCGATTTTTTTTTTCTTTTAAATTTCTATCGACCAAAGGTCGATCAAAGGTCTATTCAAGGTTCTATCGACCCAATTTCTTAGATTAATATTTCTTGAGATATTGAACTTTATTTTTTAAAATTTTTTTCATCATTTTCACTACTCATAAATTAAAGTTCAATATCTCAAGAAATATTAGTCTAAGCAATTGGGTCGATAGAACCTTTCTTCTAGGAAATTAAATTTCCAACAAATTTTTCATTTGCATTTTTTTCGTAAAGTTAATTGATTCGGAGATAACAGCAAAAAACGAGAACTTTCGGTAAAAATCAACTTCAGTGACCCGTACCAACTCACCAGTACAATTTACACTTTCGCCGTAATAGGCACTTTTCTAGATTGTTTTATTCTGAGTAAATCGAAACCAAGAACAATATGATAGCATAAAATGCGGCTGAGATATAGAATTTTGAAAAAAAAAAATTCGATTTACGTGTATTTTAGATGGAAAATCTTTTCACGCTAAGGGAAAGTACTTAGAATTAATATTAAGGGCTGTAACTTTCACGGAATTTGTTTTTTGACATATCCAACAAAATTTCAGGTGCGAACTGAAAAAAAAAAATAGTCAACAAAAAAAATCGCCCCTAGTGTGTGTATATATATATATATATATATACGACCTCTGCCCCGCGGTTTTAACCGCGTTTAATTTCCGTCCCCCAATTCAACGTGCCGCCGTCGCTTCTTAAGGTCATAGCATAAAGTTATATGGCCTAAAGCCTTCCTGAATAAATGGGCTATCTAATGCAAAGAGAATTTTTCAAACCGGATAAGTATTTCCTGAGATTAGCGCGTTCAAACAAACATACTCTCCAGGTTTTATTTTAGTATAGTATTGATATGGTATTATAGCAGTGAAATTAGGGTCATGGTATAAAGTTATATGGCCTAGAGCCTTCCGGAATAAACGGACTATCTAATGAAAAAAGAATTTTTCAAATCGGATTAGTATTTCCTGACATTAGCGCGTTCAAACAAACATACTCTCCAGCTTTATTATAACATAGTATTGATGCGGTAGTATAGTAGTAAGATTAGAGTCATAACATAAAGTTATATGGCCTAAGGCCTTCCTGAATAAATGGGCTATCTAATGCAAAAAGAATTTTTCAAATCGGATTGGTATTTCCTGAGATTAGCGCGTTCAAACAAACAGACGAACAAAATCTCCAGCTTTATTCCAGTAGTAAGATATATGAGTGTCCATACAAAATGGCAATACTAGTGTCAATGTCCATCCACGAGTGTCTTCATCCAAGCGAATCGTTGCATTTTCACGTTTTTTGATTTTACACCGAGTAATTCGTGAAAAGCTCCTACGAGGACAATTCTTTCAAGCACGCAAACTCCTCATAAGTATGTGGGGTTATTTTTAAGACGAAAACAAAAAGAACATTCTTTTAGTCCGAAAGATTTTGTCCTTTTTTTTTAAATTAAAGCACGACTGTTCGATAAATGAATTTTCCTGAAGATCGATTATTTGCGGTAAAAGGACTCTGTCTCATGCGACATTTTATTCGTGAGAAAAAAAGAAGGTAATTTCGCGCCCGGTGATCGTGCCACGAGTTATGTATTCGAGGCTGGAAATAACTTGAAATTTTTTTTTCTTGCTTTTTTTTTTATACGTTGGCATCAACGCCGGTTATGGAAGGTGCTCTTGGCGTTTGTAGTCACTCAGCGCGAGAGCGAGCGCGGTGTAACGGAAATTACGAGATTGCTCTGCGGTTGCGAGACGCCTGTAACGATTTTTCACGAGGGTCGGTTTTCTCCCTTTCCTTGTCTCTTTGCCTCTCTCTCCTCTCTCTCTCTCTCTTTGCCGATGAAGCAAGGGCTGAAGGAATGGAATGAATACAAAATACCGACAGAGCGAGAAAAGAGCAGAGAGAGAGCGAGAGAGATTGATACAAATTTATTACTTCGAGAATAAGTTTAGAATCATCGAAACGGCAAAAAATCCTGAAATTTTATTCTCTATTTTTGTAAATTCAAAAAGATCCTCACGGATTTATCCAGCTATAATTGACCATAGTTGTTTACTCGTCCAATTGATCTATATTTCCAGTGTCCACTTTTCCAAAACCCACTAAATTCACGCGATAGCGCACGGAACAAAACTCGGGTGATTTCGTGAACGAGTAAAGTTGGTACAGTTTCTTACATCCGGCCACCTTCAATCACCAAGCTCGTTCTCCATTCGTTCTTCTCACAATCGTACACCAACTACATAGACATAACGATTGCTGAAAAACAGTAAGACCTAACTTTGGTGATTTATTGGATAAAATTTTTTCGAGTTTGGCCCTTTTGTTTCCAAAGAGTCGAACTAAACGAATAGCAAAGTGTGTGAGTATAGTACAGGGCCAGTAGCCTCGACGATTTAACGACCTCCGGACGCTCAACGTGGCGCAAAATGTCTTCGAGAGCGTAGACGAGAAAAGCGAGGACCATCTTCGTAAAATAGCTCACCCGGCCCACTCTTCATCCCACCGTTCACCCCTCTTTGTTCTCGGGGGTTGGAAAATGGTACAGCTTGTATGCACACTCGTGCTAGTACCTCGTTTCGTTCCTCTTTCATCCTCTCGTTGGAGTACCGGTCACCGGGTGTCTCTACTAGTTTACTCTTACGAGCCAACCGTGAGAAAGACAGAGAGAAAGAGAATGTGTGTCGGGCCAATTTTCTCCTGACTCGCTCGGGTGACCGTAAAATTTATGCCAGCATTTTCCGAGCTTTATGCTCGCATCCGTACACGAATATATTTGGATTACTCTCTACCCTCTCTTTCTAACGCTCAACCGTACATGCTGTACAATCTCGTAGCTTGTAAAATGCACACACTTGCGTACGGGTTATCTCGCTCGAAACCCCCCTGTGTAACTCTGTAATAACATTCACTTCATAGGACTGCAGTGGAGAATATAAAATATCGGATGGTGTAAGGAGAATAAAGGTAAAAGTAGGGTCGGTGGATAATTCGAATTTTGCAAGAACGAGCTCACGAATTTTCTTTTTTTCCGGAGGGTTTGATCAAAGTTAATTGGTGTACAACCCCTGGCAACGTCAAACTGCTCGATATCTTTAGCCAGTAGTTATTTACAATGCTGCTTGCCATCTCGCGCATTTGTCTTTTATTATTGTCGTAACAAAAATGTTTTAAGGAAAAACGTTTGTAAATAACCGAAATGAAAATTAGGCTTCAACTGTTTCGCGGATCGTTGTTCCATTGGCTGTGAATCTTGGATCGAAAATTGAAAATGTTGAAGAAAAAAGTGTTTTCCATTGTTCCCTCTTCCATTAGTATTCTTCTCTGTTCCATTACTGATTGGAGTCTTCGTCCAATATCCCATAAATTCGTCCTTCTCCCGTGATCTTGTAACATTCTGTTAAAACTCTTCTCTCTCGTTACTCGCACCTGAGGACGACGCGAAGTACACACGCGTCACCACGTGAATTCACGATGACGACGTGCACACGCGTCACCACGTGAATTCACGATGACGACGTGCACACGCGTCTCTACCGCATCGGCATCCCCGACATCACTTCTCTCGCGAGTCTTATACGATGCCTCTTGGCTTCCACCTATAAGACCTCTCTTATCTCTCTCGCGATCTTCATCTCCACATCTTGTATCTCGCTCTCTGTCTTCTTTGTATTTCCTTCGCGTATGTCGTACCATATACAGCGGAGCTTTCAGAAGCCTCGAAGATTCTCTCGTCTCGTCCTGAATAATACAACGTGTTTACCCTTGATTTTTCAAGAGTCTCGTCAAAGTTCATAGCGGTATTTGTGAGAGTCGAGAGATTATAGATGGAAATTTTCAAATCAGAATTTTCTCCACAAATGAATTGAAGATGAAACGACGATAAAATCGTAATTATATTGATAGCATAATTGCGCCAAATTAATGGAAGCTGTTTGTTGTGACATTTGATGTAATGACGTAACAACGTGATAATCGTTCATCGTCCAATTATAATTAATCGTTCGATCACGACAATTCAAACAGCCCGGATAGATTGAGTTTTTCCTGTTTCCTAATATGAAAACATTTCTCTGGGAAAAAAACCTATAAGTCAAATGCTGAGATGGAAAACGCTGTAAACCAGTATTTTTCAGGTTTAGACAATCAATTTTTTCCTGACGGTTTAAGGGAGGAAATAGGGTTAGGACAGCGTTTTCTCAATGATTTTCATGAATTTTTTTATAGTATAAAAAATGAATATAATTTATTAAAACTTTGAGAATATTTTATACATTCATTTAAGTATATACTATAAAATTTTTGAAGAATTTCCTTGAAAAACACCGAAGATATTAGCGACCCCATATTGCAGGTCATAAACAGACTCAACATTTTGCGTACATTCTGGAAGCCGCAATTTTCATCTGAAATCAAACGAGGTTGGAATTTACTTTTATTACATGTCTCTCTTCTATATGAACCTAAATGCTATAAAAAAAATAGAAAATTGAATTTTTTACAGGGGTCAAAACAAAAAAGCATGATTTTTTGTTATTTTTTCCCACTTTTATTTGCAAAAAAAAAATTATTTTGAATAATGATAATATTTCGATTTTAGGTTCATATAGAGCGCAATACTATGAAGAAAGTAACTGCCAATTTTCAAAACGATTAGTTGAAAACTTTTCAAACTACCGTGTACGCAAATTCAAAAAAAGTCGTTTTCCGAAAAAAGCGTTTGAAAAAATAGTACAAAGAAAAACAAAGTCAAGGCAGTCATAAATTTTTTTAAATTACTTACAGGTTAATCTGCTATTCCAGCACCATAAAGCAATCCCTCTTCTTTTTGAAATTTTTTATTTTGAGCTCGTAGCTCGTCTTTTCGGGCTTTTCGAGCTTCTCTGGTCTCCAAAGCGCTGCGTCGATTTGGAGACCAGACTCACTTTAATGACTTATAACAATAGAACGAGTCGGAATTTTCATTTTTAATTTTGGGAACATATTTTTCAATAGTTTTACTAACAATTTTTTTATGAAATAAAAAAAACGATTTTTTGAACCGTCTAGCCCTATTTCCTCCCTTAAAAGGATGGGAGAAACGTTGGACCAAATGTATCGAGTGGCAGGGAGACTACGTCGAGAAATAAATTTCGTTTAATACAATCCCATGATTTTTCAAGAGTTCTCTCAAAGTCCACGTGATATTTGGGAGAGTCGAGAGATTATAGATGGAAATGTTCAGATCAGAATTTTCTTCACAAATGAATTGACGACGAAACGACGTCGAATGGTAATTATATTGATACCATAAATTCGCCAAATGAAACTTTTTTTTGTGACATTTGATGTAATGACGTAACAACGATAATCGTTTTATCGTCCAATTATAATTAATCGTTCGATCACGATAATTTCAACAGCCCAGACAGATTGAGAGTGTGGGGGTGAGAAAAAGAGAAAGAGGAGGGACAAGAGAAAGAACACACATTTACGAGTGAAATTGTCCGTCCAAGCGTACGTACGGGGATTTAACGATAATACACCGCATAATTGGATTCCTGAACTAATGAGCGTATACGGCTGGATAGGTTGGCGGGGACACATAGCATAGAGATGGAAAGAGGGAAGTGAGAGTGAGAGAGAGAGAGAGAGAGAGAGAGAGAGAGAGAGAGAGAGAGAGAGAGTGAGGAGAAGATAGTCCAAAGTATAGAGGCCGAAGTATAGGCGTTATCACAGTCGAGCAGGTAATTACCACCGCTCGAAATTACCTATTCTCCACGGCAGATATATATTATTATCCATCTCTCGCGCTTTTGGCCTTATCGGGACGAGAGAGAGAGAGCTTTTTGCCGAGTTCACACGAATGTGTTATCCCCTAAAGTATAAAGTATATATTTATATATATCGAGTGGTAAAAAATAAAAGGACGCAACTTGTATCGCTTTACGTGCCAAATAATTTCGAGTTACGCCCCTTTTTTTTATTTTACGCACATTTAGTCCGATTTTCTCTCGCTCGATCTGTTTCCACTAGTTCGTTTCATTGTTCTACCATTCTCATTTCAACCTCTGTTTAGCTTCAAAAAATATTTCCACTCGAAAATTCCAAGTTTTTCCACTAGCAATATCATTTTTCGCTCGATCATTATGAAAAAATAAAATAAAAAATGCATTATCCTTTTGCTCGACGAAGTCTCTCAATAAAATTCTACCGCTGTATAACCCCCCACGTATGTACGATACTTTTTTTGTATAACCTATTTTTTTTTCCATATACATATAATAGATTTTTTGAAGACTTTCTATGGAAAGACACGTTCTTGCGGCTTCGTTAGAGAAACGCACCGAATTTCTCGTCGACAAAATAAAGAATTCGATGTTGAAACGACGAAAAGTCGGAAAAACCGAAATATTTTATTTGTCATTTTGTAAAAATATCAGTAAAACTAGAATAACGTAACTGAAATATGCATGTACGAGGTCTGTTCAAAAATTATCGCGAAATTTGAATTTCCGCGAGCTACGTATATTCGATTTTCGATTTTCGATTTTTTTGCGGCGTTACGTTGGTACTCGTGTCCCTCAATTATGCTGAAAAAATCGGCCATTTTGAATGTTTAGTTAATTGTTGACAGCTGTTTTCGTTAGATGTGTTTTGGCTTGTGTTCGATTTTTGCCCATTTCAAAAAAGCAGCTTCCATTGCGATGATTGAGCTTTGGTTTCCATGTCATAGCCTTAAGGCGGTAGTGTGGTCTAGAGCGAGATTTTTGACGTCATTTCTAATGTGCAATAATTTTTAAACCGTTGAAGTTGTCTTGATGAAAATTTACACGTGCATTTATTGATCCTTAGAGAATACTTGTACATTAACAAAAAAATTTATTTCAAATATTTTTCCATGTAGTTTTTTGCCTTGTTGCAACATAGTGCACCGAAATCGGCGCCCACTCTGGACGATGTAGTATGCATCTGAAAAAAATATATATATATATATTCTCAATCTGTATGAGTATTCTGAGCACTGGTAGCAGAATTGGTACTTAAAAAAATTGTATTACATAATTTTATTACATTTTATAACTCGTCGAATACCCGAAAATGTACGATATATCATTAATGAAAGTTCAACAGGCCGCCATTTTGTCAACGAATTTTTTTAAGTACCAATTCTGCTACCAGTGCTCAGAATACTCATACAGATTGAAAATATATATATATTTTTTTTTTTCAGATGCATACAACATCGTCCAGAGTGGGCGCCGATTTCGGCGCACCATGTTGCAACAAGGCAAAAAACTACATGAAAATATTTAAAATAATTTTTTTTTTTAACGTACAAGTATTCTCTAAGGATCAATAAATGCATGTGTAAATTTTCATCAAGACAACTTCAACGGTTTAAACGTTATTGCACATTAGAAACGACGTCAAAAATCTCGCACTAGACCAGACTACGGCCTTAATTTTGTTTTTCACACAAAATTTGATGCAGATTCTTCGATCCATTTTTTGGAATCGGCAAAAATCGAAGACAAGCCAAAACCACGTCTAACCAAAACAGCTGTTAACAATTAACTAAACATTCAAATCGGCTGATTTTTTCATCATAAGTGAGGGACACGAGTACCAACCTAACGCCGCAAAAAAATAAAAATTCGCGATACTTTTTGAACAGACCTCGTATATTATATTTATATATAACGTGCACCTAGTTTTCCGGTAGGGAGCGAAAATGATTCACGAGAGTTTTAACTGTGACGCGTTGTTTCCGGAACTTCTATTCATTCGTATTTTACAGTATACGAGCGCCGCTGGGTTTCACTTTTGTTCGCTCGACGAAATAGACGGCATTGTATAATAGACCCAAAAAGTCAACGTTACGTGAAAATTCGGTTTTAACATTCGGCTCGTGTTGTACAAATTTTACGAAAATATTTCGCGCGTCACAACTGGCCAAGTTTTGTCACGATTCACAGTGACGATTTAATTGCGGTTTCCGGGGGCAATTTATATGAAAACGGTAATTGCATTATTTAACAAGGTATTTTGTGCGAACGAACGATATTTTATTTTTTCGTGTACACCGAAGTTTCTAGAATTTGAAGCGTAATGTTTCACATTGATTTGTAGCTATTTTAACGATGTAAAAATAATATTTCTCACCTATCATTCGTTGAAAATTCATTTATAACGAAAATTTAGTGAATAAATTTGTTTTTACTACGGGCAATAAAAATCACTACTCATTTGAACGTATGCGCTCGCGTCAAATCAGTCAAATTGGTGGGGATTATATTGTGATGGGATTTTCGTGAATTTATGGTTTGAAAAAAAAAATAAACACCCTTGATGGTAAAGCCTGATCGTTGACCATTAGCGCAAACGATTGCTCGAGGTTTTCGTATTGAAGGTACCGACGTACACATAAAAACCAGGTGACCCACGGGATGATCAATCTTCGGAGAAGTCGAAGCTTCTCTTTGACGGCTCTTGCCGACGGTCCGAAGCATCGTTCTCGCAAATCTCTCTTGAGAACGGTGTGAGACAAAAAAAAATGTCTGTCTCTGGACCGAAAGTCGTTGATACCGGGGGTCATTGACCATCGGATAATAAATTGTATCGACTCAAATTCCATTTACACGGCGGAAATGGCTTCGAGGCATCCGATCGAAATTTAATTCCATGGAAATCTTATTTTAAATGCAACGTTTAAAAAAAAAGTATTACCATTCAATAAAATATATTCTCCTCAAATACAATTGTTTAAATGAAATAAAATACTCGTAAATTTGTAATATCAAAATTTAAACGATCCCTCGTCGATATTTATGATTTTAGGTAGCAGCGAGGAGTCGAGAACGGGTACCGGAGATCCGGGAAAGCTCGGCGTCAAAAAACCAAGACCCAAAGCATCCTCGCCCAATCGTCAAGGACCGCAGCAGTGTCAGGTAAATAAAAATACCTATTTTAATAATAAAAAAAAAACAAAAAACATATCTCAATATCAATTGCAGTCGAAGAGCGCGCGGCAAAAAATTTGCATACTCGGTGTTGAAAAATGCATCTGACACTACAGGCGCAATTAAATTTTTCGCTTTCAATTTTGTTCCCTCCGATGAAAGAAGAAAAAAAAAATTCAAAGCGATCCCGTGGTTTAGAAACTCGAAAGTACATCGGAAGGGAAAAATACGAATTCCCCAAATTTTCAGTTATTCCAAAAGATCCATTTATACATAAATCTATATATACAACTATGTATATAAAATAAATAATACGCGAAAGCGAAAGGACGGAGAAAGGAGGAAACCGCGATAGTTTCTCGTAACCGTGGTACCGGGCTGCGGTTTTTTTGGCCGGAGGGGCAGGGGGCAGATATATTATTGACCGAGCAAAGCGTAAAGTAAAAAATGCAAACGGGGACCACACGCAAATTCGGTATCTCGCAGCGAAAAGCACAAAATTCCAGAAAGGGAGTGAGAGAGAGAGAAAGTCTCTTTTCTCTTTGGCGCGTGTTACATTCTACCCTGTCGGGATAATTCACCCTCTTTCTCTTTCCTTCCTGGCCACCCACACCTCCGTTTTACTCGTGGTAGCATAGAAGCGGAAATCCAACGGACGCTAACGAGAATGACCCACTTTTAACACGTACTACATAAATGCATACACGTATAAATATTTATAGTATATATCAGTTAACGTTATATCGGATGTTGACGCGATTATTGATTAACCATCCTAAAGGCAATGTATAAAAAATATGTTAAACAAAAAGGGACAAAAATGTTCTGTGGTCATTGTCAAAAATCGTTTTTTTTTTGTAAGTATTCTACGATCTTCCCTTGAGCAATTTACGTGATAAGGTCAATTTTGAAAATCGTAGGTTTGCATACGTATATGCATAAGATTCTACTATGTCGTACTATAATACGATACTATACAACGAAGAGCTACCATTTACGGATATACCGGGATGAGAGAGCATATAGTAGATAAAATATATGTATAGAAACTAACCGGAAATGTACTAGCCATTGCTGGACCTATAAAATGAGCTTTCCCGGCGTACATTTTCCTAACCGAGACGAGTGCGAGCAAGCTTTTATCGACTCTCTGTCTCTCTCTCTCTTTCTCTCTCTTTTTTAGCCTCTCTTTTACCTCGTTTCCACTGCGCTTTCTGTACACGGTTGAAGCCAGTATACCCAGTTGCAATTAACGATCCCCCCGATAAAATAGAATTTATATCCAACCCCACGGCGTGGTGGGATTCGTCCGTGGTACCGCGAGTGAGAAAGAGCGAATCTAGTTTATATAAATATATTGTATATATTAGGGCGATTTTTTTGTTTCGACTATTTTTTTTTTTCAGTCCCCACCCGAAATTTTGTTGGGTATGTCGAAAAAGAAATTCCCTGAAAGTTACAGCCCTTAATATTAATTCTAAGTACTTATCCAAAGCGTGAGAAGATTTTCCATCTAAAATACACGTGAATCAAATTTTTTTTTTTTTTTTCAAAATTTTAAACTCAGCCGCATTTTATGCTATCATATTGTTCTTGGTTCCGATTTACTCAGAATAAAACAATCTAAAAAAGTGCCTTTTGCGGCGAAAGTGTAAATTATACTGGTGAGTTGGTAAGGGTCACTGAAATTGATTTTTACCCAAAATTCTCGTTTTTTTTGCTGTTATCTCCGAAACAATTAACTTTACGAAAAAAAATGTAAACGAAAAATGTGTTGGATATTTAATTTCCTATAAAAAGGTCATATCGACCCAATTGCTTAGATTAATAATTCTTGAGATATTGAACTTTTTTTATTTTTTAATTTTTTATTATTTAATATTTCATATTTTATAAATTTTATACTAGTCATAAGTTAAAGTTCAATATCTCAAGAAATATTAATCTGAGCAATTGGGTCGATAAGACCTTTTTTGTAGGAAATTATATTTCCAACAAATTTTTCATTTACATTTTTTTCGTAAAGTTAATTGTTTCGGAGATAACAGTAAGAAAACGAGAATTTTGGGTAAAAATCAACTTCGGTGACCCGTACCAACTCCCCAGTACAATTTACACGTTCACCGCGAAAGGCACTTTTTAGATCGTTTTATTCTGAGTAAATCGAAACCAAGAACAATATGATAGCATAAAATGCGTCTGAGTTATAGAAATTTGAAAAAATTCGATTTACGTGTATTTTAGATGGAAAATCTTCTCACGCTTTGGAAAAGTACTTAGAATTAATATTAAGGGCTGTAACTTAAACTTTAACAACAAAATTTCGGATGAGGACTGAAAAAAAAAATAGTCGAAAAAAAATCGCCCTAGTACATATATTTACAATATATTGTGACGTTGTGTCACAATATCTATACATATACAAATATATAACATATCTTTTATTTTCGATATATAGTCTATTACGTCCTATAAATCGTATTTTCTTCTTTTCGTATGTTCAAATCTATCGGGCCTTGCAATTACGTGATTTCCTTTCAACCACTTCGACGAATAAATTGACTCTCATTGAAATTTCATACGTAAATTATAATGTCACTTTATTGTACTTTGCTCTTTATCACATGTGACAGCTAATCCTCGAGGAATAACATCGGAAAGTTTCGAAATTTCTCGAAAACTAACCATTGAATTTATCATCATTATCGTGTTTTCCCTGTCTAGAGTCGTTCTTGAATGAAAGTACACGGACGAGATTGAAGATATACCAAGAACAGATCGTGTATAGGTGAATGGTGCAAAGATGCCACGTGAACGCTTCCGGTCTCTGGGGCAAACGCATTCGAGCATCAATGCTCTCTAATCTCTCTGCTGGCACTGTAACGTCAGGGGCTTCGGGCCATCGCTACAAGGGACGCCTCGTTGAGTTAATTAATTGACCAACAGTTGGGGTCCCGCTACATAGATAGATATTAACTACTAGCCAAACAAAAGGGCATAAGCCACTCCATTAAACAAGTAAAGTCCTCTTTCTCACGTCCTTTCGTTTGCCAACAATCGATATATATATATATATATGTACGGTCTAGGTCTAGGATGTACATAGATCTGTGCCTTGAAGGATCTCCTTGGATGTCTCACCATCCTCGAAAGCTAGTTGAGAAACACGAGCTAAAGGCCACATAGAAAAGCCAAGGAGAGACCGGACGTGATGTTATATCCCCGCCCCCTCCCCCCGCTCATCTTAACTCGTCAATGTTACCTATGATGCAGCTTGAGACGGATGACCTTCTATGTTTTACGCTTCGTTCCTCAACACTTGCCAGAGAGTCTTCCTCTTGCCTCGATAAATGAGCTTGCAACGTTGTCCTGGCGTTTGCCAGTGACGTTGCCAGAGCTTGGTAAGCTTCTCCGGGTTACTCGCGACGTACCCTTATTGCCTCGTTCATAATTAACCGCACGAGGATAAGTCGGTTTATTCTCCTTCGGTTTCGTCAACTTTGACATTGTCGACTTTGAGTGCGGAAACTTCGTTCCGCGCAAAACTTGGCCGATTGACATTGCGTCGTGCGCACACCAACGAGCTATATCAGGGTCTCGACGTCAAATATTTGAATAAAAAAGTTAAAAATTCGGAGAATCCCGCAAAGTATCATATTCAAATTGTTCATCCATTTTGTAATACACGGATTATCCCTGTGCATTTGTAAAAAAAAAAATGGCGACTCGCGTCATTAGAGGTTACAAAGGATTATTATCGATCGATGAGAGTACGAGGGGGGACCCAAAAAAATGGGAATTGCGCTGCGGCGGGGAGGGAGAGTGGGCGAACCCATTGCTCGACCAGGTGTCCGTTGGGGACACGTCTCCTGAGTTAGTGTGCGAAGTTCCGTCACCGTGAGTGCATCGGTTCGCCCGTGGGAATTTTTCTAGTGAAACAACTTTTTCCATTTCGGCGAAAACGTGATGGCCGATTGTCGAGAGCAACGCGCGGCTGTGAAATTTTGTTTCCCGTTGGGGAAATCGGCCGCGGAAACTACTGTAACGCTTAAGACTGCTTATAGAGATGCTGCCCTAAGTAAAACCAAAGTCTACGAGTGGTTTTCACATTTTTAAAATGGAGAAATGTCAATTGAAGACCAACCCCGTTCAGGACGCCACTCAACGTCAAGAAGGGACGAAAACGTCGACAAAATCAATGCTCTCATTCGTGAAGACCGTCGCCGAACCATTGATCAACTCTGCGAGATGTCTGGGATATCATGGAGTTCAATTCAGAGGATTTTATCCAAAGATTTGCACATGAGCAGAGTTGCAGCCAAATTTGTCCCTCGCCTTTTCACAGACGAGCAAAGGGAGCGTCGACTTCAGGCATGTTTTCAACTTCAAAATCAGCTCGAAGAGGACCCTGAACTTTTTTCCAAGGTGATTACCGGTGATGAATCGTGGTGCTATGGATACGAACCCGAAACAAAGCAGCGATCAAGCCAGTGGAAGACACCTCGCTCTTCTCGTCCGAAAAAAGCTCACCAAGTGAAGTCAAACATCAAGACAATGCTCATTTGTTTCTTCGATTGCAGAGGTGTTGTGCACGCGGAGGTCGTTCCCCCGGGCCAAATTGTCAACCAGAAGTTCTACTTGGAGGTTTTGAAAAGATTGAGGAAGAGTATCCGGAAGAAAAGGGCAAAAACTGCACGACACCAATTGTCCAGCCCCCCCCACTCACCGGATCTAGCCCCCTGTGATTTTTTTTGTTCCCCAGACTCAAAAGGGACACGAGAGGAAAGCGTTTTGCCACTGTGAAGGAGGTAAAACAAAAATCACTGTAAGGCCTAAAGGACATCCCGATAAGTGAATTTAAAAAATGTTTTGAACATTGGAAGGATCGTTTGCAGAGGTGCGTTGTAGTCAAAGGAGAATACTTTGAAGGTGATCAAAATTTGGTGTAAAAATATTAAAAAATAAAGAAATTATGACGAAATGCCCATTTTTTTTGGGGTCTCCCCTCGTATGCACGTGTGGCAGTAAATTTAATGTCAAACTCCGGCTTCTCTCCATTCTCCGCATACCTGCGTTGCTTACTCTCAATGCTCAAAATCCTCATCTAACGAAGCATCGGATGTTAACCCCTAACGGATTACGTATTCCAGTAACGGTGGATGTACATTGGCATCAGCCGGATGGGTTATCGTCGATGGGAGACGGGGGATAAGGGTTCGTCGACTGCGCGAAAGACCGAGAAACACACAGAAACGGAGAATTTACGAGGTGATACACTCGTTGGCAATTGATCGGTCATTGGCATCAAGTACTCATATTGAATGATCCACGAATGGCTTTCGTTCTTCGAGTGTCTTTCAATAATTCTTGATTATTGACGTCGTTGTCGAGGGACCAATCACACCGTAACGTTCGTATTACTCAGTCGAAATACATAAAGAGCCACCAACGATTGGAACTGTTTTGCCAATGACTAAATCTCTGCTATCCTGAATCCGGAAGGACTCCGGGTGTAATGATGTTTGTTTAGCTTCCACGAGCTGTATATAACTCGACGTGTACTACGGATCCAGGACGTAGGACAGACTTGGCATTCGGAAAACCCTGTGACCAATTACAGCTGCGGGTCTGCCCCGAATAATACCAGACGAGACATCAATGTTTGTGTACCGTTCGTTCCATGCTACCCGTGAGGTATGACAAGGACGAAGACGGTTCAGTAGGTTCACTACTAGCTCTCAGTCCTTCGAGTTTGCGCTGAGATCTCCCATTGGTACATTGAACATCTTTATCTCCATTTTCAACTCTACACTAATTCTCCTTCCGGTACTTTCTCCGTTTCTCGCCACTCGAGTTTCCTCTTTGCCTATCTCTCGTACTTTTTCCTCTCTTCAATGAGAAACGAAGCTCCGCTGGCATGCGCATCAGCAGAGCTCTAACTTGTATCACATAAATTGAAACCCTTGGGTGCGTCGGCGTTTCTCAACGCTATATACCACGTAGAACGTCAGAGTCGTCAGTGCTGGTTCGGAGACGAAGATCCTTAGGAGGTTACGATACGTAAATTAGATTTTCTGGCTTAGGAAACCGAGCAAGAACAATTATATAGATATATGGCTTTCCGAATGGTACCACCCTTAGACTGTACTACATTGCAGTTTTCCTAAGCGAACCCTCCCCCCCCCCCCCCCCCCCCAGTATCTTAATGCATATATATCTCTTAATCTATGTATACATATAGTACGTAGGTCTCTCGTTGCAAGAAATCGCTTTCTCCATCTTCCTTTCACGTTCTCTTCAATGAGATATCTTCATGAGACGAAAACGAAGAGGGTGATGTATCCTCCTAAGGGGGATGTAATCCAGGAATCGGAAGATCTCACTGGTTCACTCAATCTCGAAAATATCTCTCTCTCTCTTCTCCGTGCGCGCGAAGGATGAAAGACTAGACGAGTGTGCAGACACAGAGAGAGAATTTAGTCTCTCTCACTCTGTGCTGTAAGCCACTATAGCAACGAGCCGTTTTCTTCTTTTTCTTTTTTTCTCTACAACTTCAACTTCCTTCACCTCTATCTCTCCGGTAACACGAAATTTCTCTTAGTGTGCAGCAATAGAATGAAATCCAATGCGCTCTTCACTCTATCTTCAACCTCTTTTGTTTCCTGCAAGATTTTCAATGTAACACCCCGAGGTTTCTGCAATTTCTTCATCATTTTCTTCGGTTTAACGGAAATGTTTGCTGACCTGGCTATAGACCAAAGACCCAAGATTACAGAGCAGCCTCGACAGTCATCTCTTAACGAATTCTTCTTTCTCTTTAATAATAACATCTTGTTTCTTGCGTTCGCGTAAATCTCTCGCGTTTTCTTTTCGATAATATTTTTATTTCTACTTTTCGTGACACATTATAATCTCAATGGAAGCGAGCACGAGAGAGCGATTTAATTATTTTTATTCTCGCAAGATTTGTACGATCGAACAAATGAAGTTACGGACAGAATGAACATTTTTCACACTAGCTCTCTCGATTCTTTGGAAAACTCCTCGTCCGGACATTTTTTTTTTTTCACGGAAAATCTATTGCGATCTCGGAGTATCGACAGAATCTTCTTGTCGACATGGGGATGACGTTGAGAATGGAAGAGCGGAGTGGGGAGAGATTGTGAAACTTTTCCGATAATGGAGCTTGGGAATCTCGCGCGGAAACGCCTTAGTCCCTTCTGATGCTGTGAAATACTCGGTGTAAGCTTCGAGGGACGAAAGGGCCGGTAGTGTGAGCCCCGGTGTATTAGAAATTAATTTCCATTCAACCGGAAGGCTAAGCGAGAAAGACGTGGGTTTTTATATATAGAAAAACGAAGATCAAAAATCCCGTCAACTTTCTCGTTTCCTTAACGCCTCGACTTTTTGCTGTAATTTCCAAGCTTCAGAAACATAAATGTTAGTGACTTAATACCGGCTAACCCATACAATTTGCATGAGTTTTTCGAATAAAAAAACGTTTATAAACTTTTTTCAAAGGCGTACTAGTTTGACTTGGCGTCGAAATTTTCTTAACTATGTAATTTCATGCTCCGCAAGCTCGCTCTGGACGATTTCCCAGTAGTTCGAACGATAAGCGAGAAAAATTTATATAATTTATGAGCGAGCTAATGCTCGACAGCGCGGACGCTCTTTTTCTTGCGACTGTGTACCTGGAATGCTTTTCAGTTATTCCGAGGGACCGAGAGAAGCCCTAAAAGCTTCGTGTGAGCGCACGTCTGACTGTGATTAATAATCATTAGGGTCTCTCTCCCTTTGGTACATATATACATATAGATGTATGACCGTACAACACGCCGTTCGTTCCATATCCCTGGACAATCTGCTTTTCCTCGCGTCCAGTTCTAACTAATCCGGGAGGGTATACGTTCAGATCTTTAATCTACCTATGTATACATACATATATATCTACGTCATCGCGTGTCGTACGTGTTTACGTGTGAGTATACTCCGAGCTCAACGTCCACCGGGGACAAATGAAAGCTTAATAGGCCTATAAAACGCTCGTAACGCTACCGATGCCCGTTAGACCTTCGCGTTTAATAAAAACTAAACAACTACACAACTCTCCTTCAAGTCCCTATTTCTAGCCCGTTCTTGTTCGCCAACTAGTTTACCTCTACGTATATATACGTATACAGTTCGGTTTTGCCCTTCGCACTGTTTATACGACCTCAGACGGCTAGCTACGCGGAGCCATACTTGCTTCCTGTCGTTTCCAACGTAAACACAACTGTTATGTACGCGTTTCCAACGAGGAGAAAAGTCTCTCGGTTTTGTACCATTGGGAATCAAAGGTGTACGTCGCGAGGACACGAAGAACGTGACAACAAGATGTAAATATCTTTGAACGGAACTGGTTCGTAGTCGTGTATTTCTCGTTATAATTAACGACAGTCGAACTAATTTAACGATGTCGCGGTCCATGAAAGATACATCAATACAGCAGCGGCTTTCGCTGGGGGAATAGCAGTGGATGTTAGGAATTACTGTTCACCATTATATCCTCGTTTTCTCTTATTTTTCAATGCATCATTCTCATCGTTTATTTCACTTTATTATTATTCATTTGTTTGTTATTTCTGTCTAACTGAATTAACGGGATGTTGATTTTTTTCTTCTTTCTTTCGCAGGTTTGCGGCAAGGTGTTCAACAACGCTTCGGCCCTCACGAAGCACAAGCTGACGCACAGCGACGAGAGAAAATACGTCTGTACGATGTGCGGCAAAGCTTTCAAGCGACAGGATCACTTGTGAGTTCGATAGTTTATCCCTAACAAATTTTTTTTCCCTTCTCGTAATTACGGAAATTTCATATCGCTTCCGGACAATTATTGGCTTGCTCGTGCTTTTTTTCATTTGGAATTTTCATTTTGGTTCTCATGGAATTATCCTCTTAGGCGTCCTCGGCCTCTTGGAGACCCAACTCTTTCGCTTAATCCCTCATTTCCTCCGCCCCCCGTGAGGCAATTACGAGATGTGTTAAAAAAGTATCGCGAATTTTGAATTTCCGCGGGCTACGTATATTCGATTTTCGATTTTTTTGTGGCGTTAGGTTGGTACTCATGTCCCTCACTTATGCTGAAAAAATCGGTCATTTTGAATGTTTAGTTAATTGTTGACAGCTGTTTTGGTTAGACGTGTTTTGGCTTGTCTTCGATTTTTGCCTTTACCAAAAAAGCAGCTTCCATTACGATGATTGAGCTTTGGTTTCCACGTCATAACCATAAACCCATGATTCGTCACCAGTTATGACCCTCTGGAGCAAATTTGGCTCGTCGCGGACCGAGTCCAACAGCTCCTCAGCAATGTTAACGCGACACTGTTTTTGTTCGAAATTGAGCAATTTTGGCACGAATTTCGCGGCGACCCGTCTCATGCCCAAATCATTGGTAAAAATCGAATAGCACGAGCCAATCGGTATGTTTAGTTCCCCAGCAACTTCTCTAATGCCAATATTATTTTCTTCACTTTATCAATGTTTTCGTCTGTTGTTGATGTGCTCGGGCGTCCGGAACGTATTTCGTTGTTCGCATCTTCTCGGCCCTCTGAGAACATTTTGTACCACCGATAAACGTTGCTTTGGTCCAAAGTAGCTTCACCATATGCCACAGTCAACATTCGGAATGCGTCCGCGCACTTAAGGCCGTAGTCTGGTCTAGAGCGAGATTTTCGACGTCATGTCTAATGTGCAATAACGTTTAAACCGTTGAAGTTGTCTTGATGAAAATTTACACGTGCTTTTATTGATCCTTAGAGAATACTTGTACATTAAAAAAAAAAATTATTTTAAATATTTTCATGTAGTTCTTTTCCTTGTTGCAACATTGTGCACCGAAATCGGCGCCCACTCTGGACGATGTTGTATGCATCTGAAAAAAAAATATACATATATTCTCAATCTGTATGAGTATTCTGAGCACTGGTAGCAGAATTGGTACTTAAAAAAAAATTTTGACAAAATGGCGGCCTGTTGAACTTTCATTAATGATATTTCATACATTTTCGGGTATTCGACGAGTTATAAAATGTCGGCAAAATTGTTGTTCGACTGAATAAAAAAAATTTTTAAGTACCAATTCTGCTACCAGTGCTCAGAATACTCATACAGATTGAGAATATATATATATTTTTTTTTTTAGATGCATACAACATCGTCCAGAGTGGGCGCCGATTTCGGCGCACCATGTTGCAACAAGGCAAAAAACTACATGAAAATATTTTTAAAAATTTGTTTTTTTAAAGGTACAAGTATTCTCTAAGGATCAATAAATGCACGTGTAAATTTTCATCAAGACAACTTCAACGGTTTAAACGTTATTGCACATTAGAAATGACGTCAAAAATCTCGCTCTAGACCAGACTACGGCCTTTATTTTGTTTTTCACACAAAATTTGATACAGATTCTTTGATCCATTTTTTGGAATAGGCAAAAATCGAAGACATTCAAAATGGCCGATTTTTTCAGCATAAGTGAGGGACACGAGTACCAACCTAACGCCACAAAAAAATCGAAAATCGAAAATACGTAGCCCGCGGGAATTCGAAATTCGCGATACTTTTTTAACAGACCTCGTATATCATCGACTCTCTTCTCTCAAAATCAATCTTTAATATATCTCACGAGGGTACAATCGTAATATCATTGTAATTGTGAGAATTAACGCTTGTACCAATGCCTCTGATGAAAATATCAATATCTGGACGTAAGGGATTCATCAAAATTGTACGTGAAGACTCTCGCCATTACGAATTCTTAATTAATATTGGAACGCGTTATTTTTCTTAACAATACTTTTTAGATCGATTATTCTAACATGTCGTTATAATCCATTAATTTTTTTGGATAAATAATTTTCAATATTTATCGCAAATAAATCGATATTGTGAATACGTCAATCATTCCTATGAAATCTTCCAGCCCTCTCGACCTTAGTCCAAGACTCAAAGACGTGTATAGAAACCAAATTGGATGATAAATAAAAAAAAATTAGATGTCACAAACGTGCCTGATAAAAAACAAACAAACAAAAAAACATCTGATCTCAATGAAAATTGATACATGACTATTTTTGAGGATTGCGAATTGTCAATTGAAACTTAATATTTCAAAATTGAAAATGGCGAAGTCAAAGAGCTCGGTCAGATAAATGGAAAATGATTTTTAACCGTTTAAAAAATTTTATTTTTCATTCCGGGTATTGTCGAATGAAATGAAATGTTGAATTTGATATAAACGAGTGTGGATGATAGGAGAAATGGGTTGTGTAGAGTGAAAAGAAGAAATGAAAAAAAAAAAAAAGCGCATACTATCCTGCAGCAGGATATCGAGGTTGCTTCGAGAGATGCAGGGGAAAAAATAGAAAAAAACAGCAGGTGGCAGACGCAGAAAGTAGAATGGAGATGGAGAGAGAGCTTGCGCGGGATGCGGAGAATTCAATTCAATTCTTTTTACGCGATTCCTGGAAAAAAGCCCAAGGGGAAAGAGTGCAAGAGAAAGAGATAAAAAAAAAAAAAAGTAGGTACGGAGAAAAGAGGAAATCGATATGGCTGCGAATGTCCTATGTATATATATGAAAGTGATGCTGTATCTTCGCGGTAAAGCAGATAAAGAAAATAAGACGAGGGGGGAAAAAATAAAAAAAATCAACGAAAGACATCCACGCTTTCTATGGTTGTCTCGCGCTCTCCTCGACCGGACAAACGAGACGGACACTCGGTCACGTTGTGTTTTTCTTCAAAGACGGATTTCTTTAAATCTGGTCTTCATTGTAGTTCACTCTCTGTCTCTCTCTCTCTCTCTCTTCCTCGAGATTCAATCCTGAGACAGACAGAGTTCATCCCTCTCTCATTACAATCCGGAAAGTATATTTTTCCTTTCCATTCTCCCTCTCTCTCTCTCTCTCTCTCTAGAATCGCTCCTATCTCCTTTCATGTCTCTCAATTCCTATTTCATATATCGTTTCCTGTAGTTGTCACAAGAAAAAATTTCACCCTGAGTAATTGTCACTCTGAGGCTAAAACGTCTAAAGACAATCCTACCGAAAGTATACACTCGAGAAAAAAAATTAAGTAATAATTACATTGGAACAATAATAATGAACGTAATTCTTATTTTTTCCAACATTACGTTTCCTCGGTATTTTTTTATTCATTCGTGGAAATGTTCTTCTTAGAGGATGATTGAAACCGCGAAGAAAAAGAAAAGTACAACCTATGCGAATTATAAATCATTCTTTGAACTGTCCCGCGAACAATAATGGAAAGGCCCGACCGAATAATAGCACACAGAAGTCGATATCGCCATCCAGGATATATCACGTTTTCGATCTGTATATAGTTATATATAAATCGCTAAATCTCACTCGCCTCGATACCTTCATTGTCCGTGCGTCTACGCGCTCAACGACAATGGGTTGGATACTGCTGTTCCCCGTAAGAGAGACACTTTGTTCCCTTAGACTTTCGAGTCCCCTTCGTCTTTGTCATTTCTTTCATTCTATCGTATCTCTCCACTGTACCCTTATCCTTCTCGTCTCATTATCAAAAGCTTATCCTTTTTTTTTTGTTTTTTTTTTCCTTGTTTTCGAGATTTCAACGAGATTTTCAGCAAAAGCAGTTGAAGTGGGTACGTTATACGTACGAGGTCTGTTCAAAAAGTATCGCGAATTTTGAATTTTCGCGGGCTACGTATATTCGATTTTCGATTTTTTTTGTGGCGTTAGGTTGGTACTCGTGTTCCTCACTTGTGCTGAAAAAATCGGCCATTTTGAATGTTTAGTTAATTGTTGACAGCTGTTTTGGTTAGACGCGTTTTGGCTTGTCTTCGATTTTTGCCTATTCCAAAAAATGGATCGAAGAATCTGTATGAAATTTTGTGTGAAAAACGAAATTAAGTGCGCGGACGCATTCCGAATGTTGACTGTGGCATATGGTGAAGCTACCTTGGACCAGAGCAACGTTTATCGCTGGTACAAAATGTTCTCAGAGGGCCGAGAAGATGCGAGTAACGAAATGCGTTACGGACGTCCGAGCACATCAACAACAGACGAAAACATTGATGAAGCGAAGAAAATAATATTGGCCAATCGTCGAATCACCGTTAGAGAAGTTGCTGAGGAACTAAACGTATCGATTGGCTCGTGCTATTCGATTTTTACCAATGATTTGGGCGTGAGACGGGTCGCCGCGAAATTCGTGCAAAAATTGCTCAATTTCGAAGAGAAACAGTGTCGCGTTCACATCGCTAAGGAGCTGTTGGACTCGGTCCGCGACGACCCAAATTTGCTCCAGAGGATCATAACTGGTGACGAATCATGGGTTTATGGTTATGACGTGGAAACTCAAAGCTCAATCGTCGCAATGGAGGTTGCTTTTTTGGAATAGGCAAAAATCGATGACAACCCAAAACACTAAAACAGCTGTCAACAATTAACTAAACATTCAAAATGGCCGATTTTTTCAGCATAAGTGAGGGCCACGAGTACCAACCTAACGCCACAAAAAGAATCGAAAATCGAATATACGTAGCCCGCGGAAATTCAAAATTCGCGATACTTTTTGAACATACCTCGTACATTCAGTCTAAGTGTATAAAAACGTACAGAAGAAACATTGAAAATAACAGGTATATTCCGAGATATAAATTAAATTGTCATTCCTGTGCAAACAGCATTAAACTTATTTATTTATTCAATTGTCTCCATTGTTCAGAATGAAAGAAGAGCAAAGCGGTAACGGGTACAAATTAGCCCCTTCTCTCTATCGCCAAAAGTTTATTCGCATTCGTGAAAGCTTCACAATGAGAAACGGGCTATTCGAGTATCGATATAATTAGCAAAAGACACTGAAGTTAGTTTTCCATTGGAAAACCTTTTTTTTTCTCCATTATTTCTCTCTCTTTCTTTTCCTCGGAGCTTTTACTCTCTCACCCTCTTCATTATCCGCAGCCAGTCTCTTATTTTACATCTACCATTACCTGATAGTTTAGTATAGCCTCTACCGTGTCGCGCCATACCTCTTCGGCCATTGCCGGAGTAATTCACCCGGTTCTTGGGTTCCACGATCCAAACACAAGTCTAGGGCAATCGTTGATAATGAATCCAGGCATCTACGTCTATATGTATAGACGTAATTGTATAGGTAGATTGAGCTCGATGTGTAGATCCCATGTTAAAAAGTTCGGGAAATTAGCTTTTACAAATTAAACCCATTCCCTGATAGTGCGGGGGGGGGGGGGGGAGAGCTGGGGAAGAGGGAATGGAAAGAATGACTCTCCGAGCTTTTTACGAAGTTTACGGCTCGCTACCGGGTCGCCAGTCGTCCCCGAGAGTTTAAGAGGATATCCGCCTTCCCCCAAGAGCATTCGTATCGGTAGGCTATAAAACTCTTCGAGAGGTCTCTTCTCGGGTTCCATTCGCAGCGACCTTTCTCTTTCTACGCTCCAAATCCTCCCTTTACCCGTATATCGCTATACGCGTCTTTATATACATATATATATATTAGGGTGGTTCTTAATTTGGCGATGTTGGAAATTCTTTGGTATTGTTCCTTGAAAGTAATCAACATAACCAGAAAAAAAATTGGGCGCAAGCGGAACTTTGTCCAATCATTCTAACCCACCCCACCGAGCTGTCGAATTTTTATATGAAAAAATGCATGCATTCAAAACTTTGTTAAGAAAATTGCTTATTATTTCAAAACTATTCATGATAAAAAAATTTTATATTGTGTTTTTATAGGAAATTTAATGCTCTACAAAAAAGGTATCTTGTAAAATTCTTGTGAATCTAATATTTATCACGTTATTAGCAAAAAACTGTCATCATTTATTCCAAAAGTCCATCATTATGGCCAAAACAGGAGTTTGACGTCGAAAAACTGCAATGTATTCTTCATATGCAATTAGAAATATGAAGAGATACGTAGTGCACTCAATAACAGTATGTGAACGATATTTAAATTTTCAATTTTATCAATTTTATTATCATTCATGATAAATTTTTCTTCTTTGATCGATAAGGACATTGATTTCTTTATCAGTTCCAAATCGATGGCTTTTTTCCGAAAGATTTGAAATCAAGTCCTCATTTTTTGATATCGATGTGAGCGAGTGGATTTCTAATGAAAATTATTTACAAGGCTTAAAAATAGTTAAAGGAATTAAAGTGGTTAACGATGTTGCAGAGAGAGGAGTGAAACTTATTACAGAGTACAATGATCGTCTCACTTATGACAAAGATCAGAAACAATTCATTGTACAAATAATTGAAGAATATTTAAAAAATATCCTGATATTAACAAAGCAACTTTGCTCCAACCGATGTAATTCATTATTGTAAGTTGATTTTTAAAATATATGACATCATTCATTATAATTCACAATAAAATTGATAAAATTGAAAATTTGAATATTGTTTACATTTCATTGTTGAGTGCGCTACGTATTTCTTCATAATCTTATATACATACGAAAAATAAATTGCAGCTATTCGACGTCAAATTCCTGTTTGGACCATAATGATCGACTTTTGGAATAAATGATGACAGTTTTTTGCTAATTACGTGATAAATATTAGATTCACGAGAATTTCACAAGATACCTTTTTTGTAGAGCATTATATTTCCTACAAAAACGTTATATAAAATTTTTTTCATATAAAAATTCGACAGCTCGGTGGGGTGGGTTAGAATTATTGGACAAAGTTCCGCTTGCGCCCAATTTTTTTTCTAGATATGTTGATTACTTTTGAGGAACAATACTAAAGAATTTCCAACATCACCAAATTAAGAACCACCCTAATATATATATATATAACAAAAAAGTCCTTCCACCTCCCTTATTTCGGCTTCTGGGCGCGGAGAGTGAAACGAAAGTATGCGGGGAGTTGTTGAAATTTACTGGCTACGATATCCTCCTCTCTCCCCCGCCGAGTAGGGACACGCGAGGGGTGGCTCTTCGAATCGGCAAGAGCTTTCTTGGCTCTATGGAATCCTGGTGAAATCCACGGCCACGTTGTTGGTCGTGATAGGGTATGGAGAATCAAGGGTTGTCCGAGGAAGAATAAAGGGATATTACATATATATATTCCGAGAAATTCACGGACTCTAAGGACTAACTTCTAGAGGCAATTATGAGACGCGAGGTCAGTGTCGTGAAGAGATATCCCGAATATAGCTGCGGCTTTATTCAGAAATCGGGAAATTGTGTCCTCTCGAGTCAAATATATTCACAATTGATTGCGCTGGAGCGTCTCTATCTCCTCGCATATGCTTCGCTTTTCATCTTTAATTGACTCTCGTCGTTCATCATTATGATATCCGAGAAGTAATTCGATCGTTCGTTGAAATAAATTCAATATCAAATTGCTTTCCCGAACCGCCATTATTGTCTTTATTATTCTGGGCTTTCATTAACGTTTTGAAACATTCAATGAATCGAAAATAACGCATTCCAAAGTTAATGGATGTTAATCGAAGCTCGAGGGAGGACAATTTGCTACATGGATCCCATTCCAACGATTTTCATACTCCCAAATTATCGTTTAATCTATCGGTGGCTTGCCAGGATACAGAAGAGAATGCATGTGCATATACTATGGATTTTCGAGAATGGCCGAAAAGCCAGGAGCCATTTATAGACGAGCTCTTCGTTGAGTCGTCCCCTAATAGCGATTCCCGGATTAATGCAATTATGAACGAAGTTAACGTGGCTTCTTCAACGAGCCACGATCCAAAGGCGTTCTATCTATCACCAGTCTCTGTCTTTCTCGCTCTTCAGCTTCCAATCTTCCATTCCTCATGCTCTTGTCCTTCTGCTCTGCCTCTGTCGCTCTTTCAACCCCTAGTGGTTGCACATAGATGTATATACACGCACAGGCAGGCCGTTAAATTGGTCTGACTACTTGTTGCACGAAGGCAGAGAAGATGGAGTCCAATAGGCTCCCTCTCTCTTACCCTCTTTCCCTCTTTCTCTCACTCTCCCGGGGCACAAAATCCGCCGTTTTTTTGTTGTTGTTGTTGTCATTGTTCAATGGGGCTCCACGACCATTTATATGCGCGTGCAACCCGTAGAGGAAGGGATCTCGAATTCACCGAGCACACAGAGCCAGAGGCGAAGAGTCCTCTTTTACGTTCATCCTGGCTGCTCTCGGATTTTTTCCGTTCGTTGCTCGTCAACGCTCTGTGGCAAAAGCTTCCACTTGACTTTTAACGAGTCACACGCGGATAAAACTCGTTAAGAGTGCAATCTTTCAGCCTACCCGCGCGAAATCCTGAGGCAACGCGGAGTTTTCGGATTGAAGAGCCAAAGAAAGGGGGTATGAAAAATGAGAGCCTCGAGAATTACTCGAACACACAATTCCTCGATGATACGAAAGTGCGTCGAAATTTTTTTTGCTCTCATCGTCGAAGTTTACCGAATGAGGGGAAAAGAAAATAGTGGTGACATCTGATGGGTACAATTAGTGATGGAAAATGGATTTAAAATTATTTAAAGGGGCGAAATAGGATTAGGACAGCGTTTTCTCAATGATTTTCATGAATTTTTTTATAGTATAAAAAATGGATATGATTTATTGAAACTTTGAGAATATTTTATACATATATTTATGTATATACTATAAAATTGTTGAAGAATTTTCTTGAAAAACACCGGGGATATTAGCGACCCCATATTGCAGGTCACAATCAGACTCAGTATTTTGCGTACATTCTGGAAGCCGCAATTTTCATCTGAAATCAAACGAGGCTGCAATTTACTTTTATTATATGTCTCTCTTCTATATGAACCTAAATGCTATCAAAAAAATAGAAAACTGAATTTTTTACAGGGGTGAAAACAAAAAAGCATGATTTTTTGCCATTTTTTACATCTTTATTTGGAAAAAAAAATTATTTTCAACAATGATAATATTCCGATTTTAGGTTCATATAGAGCGCAATACTAGGAAGAAAGTAACTGCCAATTTTCAAAACGATTGGTTGAAAACTTTTCAAACTAGCGTGTACGCAATTTCAAAAAAAGTCGTTTTCAGAAAAACGCGTTTGAAAAAATAGCAAAATGCTGAGTCTTATTGTGACCTCCAATATGGGGTCGCTAATATCTTCGGTGTTTTTCAAGGAAATTCTACAAAAATTTTATAGTATATACTTAAATATATGTATAAAATATTCTCAAAGTTCCACAAATTATATTAATTTTTTATACTATACAAAAATTCATGAAAATCATTGAGAAAACGCTGTCCTAACCTTATTACCCCCCTTAATGGCTTATAACGATAGAACGAGTCGGAATTTTCATTTAAAATTTTGGGAACATATTTTTCAATAGTTTTACTAACAATTTATGAAATTAAAAAAAAATCGATTTTTTGAACCGTCTAACCCTATTTCCTCCCTTAAATGTAATGTTTAATCAAACAAAATGTGTTTCAACTAAATAATAACTATTAGACTCGACATTTTATTTATTGCTTCTTTTGCACATACAAATCGAACGATATTTCATTGATACAAACACATATGCCATTTATTTTTTCAAGATTTACTTATTTTTTCTCATTCTTTTCTTCTACGATTCGTGTATTTTTATGCCGACAGGAACGGCCACATGCTAACTCACAGAAACAAAAAGCCGTTCGAGTGCAAAGCCGAGGGTTGCGGCAAGTCTTATTGCGACGCGAGAAGTTTGCGACGTCATACGGAAAATCATCATGCCGGTAGCAAAGTTAATGAGAGCGTGAGTCCAAGCAGTCCCATAACCAGTCCCCACACGCCAAATACACCGAGCAGCAATCCAAGCACCCCAAGTACACCGGGTGTAACGACTACGCAAAATGGTCATGGACACACAGCCCTCAAGCAACTTTTGTCCACGGAACCGACGCAAGTCCAACAGCACAAGGTAATTCGTTTTGACATGAAAATATTTATTTACGTTATTAATTCGTTATTCGCTCTGTCGTACGTTTTATTTCGCAAAAAAGAAAAAATAAACGTCATTTATTAAAATGCGCTGCAAATAAAAATGATGGACCGGCAATTTTCGTTGCGACGGTCCAGTAATTTTACTGTACAAAGTATGTTATCTTACGACTATAATAAAGCTGCACAGTTTGTATGTTTGTATGTTTGTTTGAACGCGCTAATCTCAGGAAATACTAGTCCGATTTGGAAAATTCTTTTTGCATTACATAGCCCATTTATTCAGAAAGGCTCTAGGCTATATAATTTCATGCTATGACCCCAACCTCACTATCTTACTACTATACTACTATATCTATACAATACTATAATTAAGCTGAAGAGTTTGTTTGTTTGAACGCGCTAATCTCCGGAAATACTTATCCGATCTGAAAAATTCTTTTTGAATTAGAAAGCCAGTTTTTTCAGGAAGGTTTTACACCATATAACTTTATGCTATGACCCCAAGGAGGCGGTGGTGGCACGTTGAATCGGAGGGCGGAAATTGAGCGCGGATGAAAGCGCGGAGCAAAGCTCGTATATTTATAAATAGAAAAAATATTATAAATCTATATGTGAAAGAGGTGTGGAGAAGAGGATTTATTTGTTGCTCCAAAGGGAATCTTGGTTGATTTCTGCAACAGATATATATTCTTGACGCGCGTGAGCTTCTCCTCGCTTCTCTCATTCTCTTTTCCACCGAGGCAGCAGTTGATAATTACCTCGCGAGAAAGAGAAATGAGAGAATGGAGAAATGAAACGGAGGGGTGGTATGAATTCAGCGCTTCGGAGGCACTGTTCTCTTTCTCTCCACGATGAAATATCATAAATCATAACGCGAAGCGTGCACACGCTCTCGCATCTCAGAAGTTTTCATAGCGTCCAGCACTCAGCGTCTTCTCTCTCTCTCTCTCTCTCTCATTCGTTCTCTCGCAGTTTAATACTTTTGCCTCGAGGGGTCGTCTGGCTCTCTTTGCCGCTCATGCCTCATTCTCATTACCAAAGTTCCTTGGTCATCAAATTTTATTAGCCCCACTTCGACGTAAACCCTCTCCCATTCTCGTCCTCTCTTCGCTTTTCTCGTCTCGCATCTAACTCAATATCGTAGATTCGTAGTCCGGGGTTTAACTACCCCCACCCACGGCCGCCGTTTCTCTCTTTCCTTCCATATCCTCAATACTCCTTTGTCTTTTACCACTTGCTCCCTCTGTCATTCTCATTTTACAACCCTCGACGTTTGCTTTTTGCCGAGGGAGAACAATTCGCCTCGACGATTCTCCCTATCGGTGTACATTAGCGTGGTTCAAAATGGTTTTTCTTTTTTTTTTTTTTTCCCCAGTATATCGTATGACATTGAGGTTTTTTTTTGTTAACTTTTCAGTAAAAAAGAAACATAACTGTTACTACTGTTCCATCGATGTTGAAATTTTTTAAGTTTTTGTTTTCTGTTTAGCGAAAGGGTAAAAAAAAATGTCATGAGGATGGAAATTAAAAAAAAAAAGCTTGATTACCTACCACTATATGTATTTTTCTAGAAAAATATTGCGATAAAAAGGAAGAGAGTAAGGGTATGAGTTACAAAGCGTCAGAAAAGCAGAATGTCGAAGAGAGCTTTTGCTGATATTTCTGTATGCTTCAACGGCGACGACTAATTTCCATAGTACCAAAAGAAAGATCTCTTGCGCTATGAAAACTCTGCTCGTATTGCGAACAGAGGTAGAGAGAGAGAGAGAATATCTCTACTGCTCCCTTTATCACCCTTCGTATGTGGAATTGCGACTGGAGATAAAAAAAAAGTAGTACATTTTACGTTTCTCATCACGGCTCGAAGGACACTCAGCGAATCTACTCCGATATTGCCGGCCAGAGCTTTCGTCAATACTCTATGCTCGCTCTTCTCTCGGTACAAAAGTAATGAAAATCGTACATGTTCCGTGCGACAAACAAAAAAATTTTTTTTTTCATTTTTAAAGATTTTTCGTAAAAAATGCGAAATTAAATGTATTCCGGATAGAAGGTGGATTTTAGTGGTGGTAGTCTGGTAACTTAAACCGATTTTCATGTCTTTTTTGGAGGGTGTTTTTTTGTAGGAAAATAAAAATGAATCGTTTTGGATATTTAGGATGTTTTTATTTACATATTAACGATACAAAAAAAAAAAATTTTGAAAAAATTGAATAGTTTATTATTATTATTATTATTATTATTGATCGAAGTTGGCACCTTGAAAAAAAAGCGCGTGGGTGGCCCCGGTGATTTTGACTCTTGATGTTATCTGAAATCAAAAATTCTTGATAATTCTTAATCTATAGACCTGTCATTCTGGTCGGAAAGTTAAATTTCATGGATAAATAACAAAATGGCGAACTTTGGAAAAATGTTTTTTTTTCCAAAGTTTGCCATTTTGTTATTTATCCATGAAATTTAACTTCAGTAGTTCCGACCAGAATGACATGTGTATAGATTAAGAATTATCAAGAATTTTTTATTTCAGATAACATCAAGAGCCAAAATCACCGAGGCCACCCACGCGCTTTTTTTTGAGGTGCCAACTTCGATCAATAATAATAATAATAAACTATTAAATTTTTTCAAACAAATTTTTTTTGTATCTTTAATATGTAAATAAAAACATCCTAAATATCCAAAACGATTCATTTTTATTTTCCTACAAAAAAACGCCCTCCAAAAAAGACATGAAAATCGGTTTAAGTTACCAGACTACTACCTTAAAATGTGAAAATACGGTTTATCTCAATTCTCTACATTTCAGTAATATTTATGCCATTATAAATATTTTCGTAATTTTTATCAATTTGTGCCAATTTATGCCAATAATCCATCGATAAACATTTATGATAAAGAAGAAAAAATGACTCGAAGAAAGCGCGGGAAAAAAAAATAGAAGAGACAGGGATCAAGTGGAGAATCGTTCTCGAATGGTTTTAACCGTCGGTTAGTTCACCCCGCGAGGGAGGAACGGAAGGAGAAAGATAATCGTCCACCACCAACGGCTATCGATCTCTTTTTTTCCGAACGGCAATTCGAGAATAAATATATATACATATATATCTATAATGTCGCGAATGTTAGCGGGTAGATAAACGCCGGTTCTCTCGCACCTGCAATCCGAGCTTTTTTTTCGAACGCCATCCGTGCCGGAAAAGCCCTCGTTATCGTCGACCTTTAGTTCGCCAGAGCGAGCGCCAGTGTTAATACCGAGAGCGAGAACCATTTTACCACGTCATTAATCCCCCGACCACGAGCAAGCCTAGTGACCGCGACTATTCACGAAATTGACCAAATCCGTGACCACACGACGATCGTTTAACATTTCACACATGAACCGCGTATGATTGACTTTGAAAATCTTTAATTTACGGTGAACAAATACAAACGAAAAAGTCGCTCATTTTGTTTATCGATAACGAAAATTATCGTTCTAAAAGATTTGAAAAAAAGATCGCAAGAGAATTAATTATTTATCTAATTCATGATTAATTTTTTTAAATGATTTACTTTTTACGACTTTTTTTTAACCCTCGGAATAAAAAAAAATATCGTTTTTGGCTCCAAGATAAAAAAAAAGAAATCAATAACGAAAATTAGCGATATAAAAATTTTTTAAAAGATCACATTAATTATTTATCTAATTCACGATTCAATTTTTTTAATTAATTTACTTTCCATGACCTTTTTTTTAATTCTCGGAATAAAAAAAGAATATCGTTTTTTGACTCTGAGAGAAAAAATGTAAGTGCATAAAATTTCTTTTAAATCATATGATAAATAATTAATATTCGTGTTTCATTCGTTCGTTTTTCGTCGTTTCAAAATGTTCAGCATTAGTAGATATCTCGGGATATTTCTGCAAACCCTTTTAACGACTATTCGGGCGATTTTCGATCTTCTCTCTCATTGACGATTTTCACCCGAGGATTCCGTTAATCGTCCTCGCACAATTCGACGTAATTCCGAGCTCGGAAAATCCACGAGAGAGAGAGAGAGAGGGAGAGAGAGAAAGAGAGAAAGAGATAAACCGTTTCTCGTCGTTCTCGAGCCCCGTAAACGGCAATTAAATAAATCCTACATTCCGATCGGATAAGGAGATATCCCAGTCGCTCTGGGAATCGTATAAGTAACGATGAGAACTACGAAATGATAATATTCTTAAGAGGGGATGAAATCCGCGATTAAATATCGGAAAAAACGTGTTTTATTATTTTATTTTGCGGAAAAAAAAAATCAGGTTCATAATTCTAAATATTTTTTTTTCTCTAGAAATAGAAAGTGGATTATCTCCTGTATTTTTTGTTAATGCGTAAAGTTTGTGAATTTGATAACAAAAAAAAAATTGTCATGAAAAAACTGAATAATTAACAGCAACAGAACAGCGTTCGTAAGATTTAATTTAAAATTGTGCAATGCCACAAACTTTTCGTACTAACATCAGTTTGAAAAATCTGTGCTACTTGATTGCGAAACTTCTCGGACGATCCTTCCTGATGATTAGAAAGATTCAGTATCCATTAAGTGACATTACGACTTTTTTGCACCTCGTTTAACAATTTTTACGACTCTGGTCATCGTTGTTTTCTCTCTCTCTCTCTCTCGACCTCTATACGACTTCTGTATCCCACCCAAAGATTTCGAGAAATTGGATAAAGAAAAAAAAAAGAATATGATATTTTTCTCATTTCCTCCTGTACTATCAGTGACGAAGACTTTTTTTTTCCTATAGTTAAAAAACTACTCGAGAAAATACTCGTCAATAAACTAAACGAATTCTCGAGTGTCTTCTATATATGCCACTCTGAAGTGTTGGAGTAATGGCTTAATTGGAGTAAAATTGCTCGAAAAAAAAAAAAAAAGAAAAAGAAAAAAAATCCAACCCTTTTCATTCGTCCTCCCTTCTCCTCGTTCTTTCATTAAAATCGCTGATTCGACGAAGTCCGCTCGTATTTTCTTTGCCGTGAACTCGACTATTCAAACTGGCTGTGAGAGCTTTCAGGGGAGAAAAAAAAAGTTTTCTCCCCCCTGTAAAGCTCTTTACCTGTATTCGAAGAAAAGCTGAGAAATGAAAAGTTTATCATAAATTTGCGCTGAATAAAGTGTGGATAAATATATTTACATATATATATATATATCTTCTTTGAAGTTCGGTACATGGACTAGAGGCCTCGAGAGGACATTCGAATTCCGTAATTAATCCCGTTTAATGAGAGTGCCGAACGAGAGTAAGGCAAAAGACGAAGATGAATCGATTCAATATCGCGTTAGGTCTTTCATTTATTTTTTTCCCCCTCGTAAAACG
This sequence comes from Oxytorus armatus, assembly GCA_958009045.1. Classification (NCBI taxonomy): domain Eukaryota; kingdom Metazoa; phylum Arthropoda; class Insecta; order Hymenoptera; family Ichneumonidae; genus Oxytorus; species Oxytorus armatus. Next base: position 3,790,469 of record OY253746.1, on the reverse strand, counting down.
CTCCTACATCTCTCATAGATTTCCCAGTTATATTGCCAACTTCGTTCTTCAATTCTGTTCTACGCTACAAATCGCCCTCTCTCTCTCGACTCGTTCATTTTAAAAACTCTCAAAGCAATTAGCGTCGCCATGCCAACCGCAATTACGCAGCTCAGTTTTCAATTTACCTCTAATATATCGTGGGTATATCAGAAACGTGAACTCTTTTCTATATATACCATGTAATCTGTCAATTTGTATTTGGCCGTACAATTCAGTATGTATATCCAGGACGAGTCGTCAAAGCTCGCTGTATTACAATTTCGTATGTTCGCAATTTGAATTATGCACTTTCAACGATTTTGCGTGAGAGAAATTTAACGAATCATTGAAATGATCGGCCCACAAAGGTTTTCGTCGAATTGTACGTAATGCCATTTGGCATCGGAAAGCCCAAAGAGAAATGGAAAATTAATAGGATATTAATATACGAAACGAGCGATTCAACTATGTCAAAATAATTGTCTTGCATATTTTTTTTAATAAGCTTGCGGGCCGTTTGAGAATGTACGTTTTGAGTGTTTCACCCCAGATATAGAGACTGATGAATGAGAAAATGTGAACATTTCCCGAGTATGTTGCACCGAGGCGAGCAGTTTGATTCGCTCACTTGAATAAGACAGACTGAGAGTCTACCACGATTAACGATGGTTCAAACGTTCGTTTTCTACGATCTGAAGTCGAAGACAGGGAGAGAGGAAGACTCTCCCGTGTATCTTCGCTCCATATCGACAAACTTACAGACGAAAGGGTGTAATTCACGTAAATTTATCGCTTAAATCGTGTGAGTTACACTCTTTTGTTTGTCAGGAGTCGATATATATAGATAATATATGTTTTTCATCCACCCAAAGGTTCCCACCCCCTCAGGACCCTTATACCCGCGCCCTCTATACTTTCTTTCTCCCTTATCCTCGACCTGTGGCTCTTCCTTTCGCTCTTACTCCTTTCCAATCCGATATCTACGATAGAGACGTTCTCTCTCGAGGGTTCACCCACCCCGAGATAGTACAGCTAAGCTGCTTGTACTCACTGACATATAACGATACAGCAATATATATAAAGAAACTCCGCTTCCTCGTCCTGGGAATCGATCCTGAGGGACTCGGGCTGTTCCTCTTTCTACGTCTCAATGTACACGAGCTTTCGTATGTATGTACCACTCGACACGGTACACGATATTCTCTCTGTACGACCTTTCTTCTTTTTTTTTTTTTTCCTTTCCTCGATCTTCATAGTACCAGTAATCATCTTATCTCTGACATCCCTTATTGCATGGAGGGGATTTTTCGCAATGTTCTAAAACATAACATAGCGCAATGTCACTTTTACGATCCGTAATTCTCGTGATACAGCACTAGGGTATTTTCGATTTATTTCATTCTATCGAAGTTACGATAATAATCGATTTAAAAACAAATATTATGGCTGTACGAGGTCTGTTCAAAAAGTATCGCGAATTTTGAATTTCCACGGGCTACGTATATTCGATTTTCAATTTTTTTTGTGGCATTAGGTTGGGTACTCGTGTCCCTCACTTATGCTGAAAAAATCGGCGATTTTGAATGTTTAGTTAATTGTTGACAGCTTTTTTGGTTAGACGTGTTTTGGCTTGTCTTCGATTTTTGTCTATTCCAAAAAAGCAGCTTCCATTGCGATGATCGTGCTTTGGTTTCCACGTCATAACCATAAACCCATGATTCGTCACCAGTTATGACCCTCTGGAGCAAATTTGGGTCGTCGCGGACCGAGTCCAACAGCTCCTTAGCAATGTTAACCCGACACTGTTTTTCTTCGAAATTGAGCAATTTTGGCACGAATTTCGCGGCGACCCGTCTCACGCCCCAAATAATTGGTAAAAATCGAATAGCATGAGCCAATCGATATGTTTAGTTCCTCAGCAACTTCTCTAACGGTGATTCGACGATTGGCCAATATTATTTTCTTCGCTTAATCAATGTTTTCGTCCGTTGTTGATGTGCTCGGGCGTCCGAAACGCATTTTGTTGTTCGCATCTTCTCGGCCCTCTGAGAACATTTTGTACCACCGATAAACGTTGCTTTGGTCCGAGGTAGCTTCACCATATGCCACAGTCAACATTCGGAATGCGTCCGCGCACTTAATTTTGTTTTTAACACAAAATTTCATACAGATTCTTCGATCCACTTTTTGGAATAGGCAAAAATCAAAGACAAGCCAAAACACGTCTAACCAAAACAGCTGTCAACAATTAACTAAACATTCAAAATGGCCGATTTTTTCAGCATACGTGAGGGACACGAGTACCAACCTAACGCCACAAAAAAATCGAAAATCGAATATACGTAGCCCGCGGAAATTCAAAATTCGCGATACTTTTTGAACAGACCTCGTATATCAACGAAATTGACGAATTTTGCGCGATTTTGTTGTAAATTGTTTTTTTTTTATTTTTCTATTTTTTATGGGAGAGAAAAGTTTTTACTGAGTTTTAATAAAATTTTGAGTTTCTCGAAGGAATGCTTAGTGAATCAATAATTAGCGCGATGAAATACTTTGATTTAGGGTCGTAGGAGACAAAATAAAAATTCAAAGTTTTTCGGACTTTGCCCAAATATAAGTCGGTGCATTAAAATGCCTGTAACTTAACTTCCCGTAGAAATTATGATCCCATTCCACGCTCATTCTCTTTGTAACCGTTCAATCTTTAAAGTGCCAATTCATTCATTGTTTTACGATTTTTTTTTTCTTCAATTTCTGACAGAATTTTAAGAAACAAATATTATGGCTGTATATCAACGAAATTGACGAAATTTCCGCGGTTTTGTTGTAAATTGTTTTTTGGTTTTATAGGAGAGAAAAATTTTTACTGGGTTTTAATAAAATTTTAACTCTCTCGAAGGAATGCTTAGTGAATCAATAATGAGGGCGATGAAATACGTTGATATAGGGTCGTAGGTGACAAAATAAAAATTCAAAGTTTTTTGGACCTTGCCCAAATATAAGTTGGTGCACTAAAATGCCTGTAAGTTATCTTCCCGTAGAAATTATGATCCCATTCCACGCTCATTCTCTTTGTAACCGTTCGATCTTTAAAGTGCCAATTCATTCATTGTTTTACGATTTTTTTTTCTTCAATTTCTGACAGAATTTTAAGAAACAAATATTATGGCTGTATATCAACGAAATTGACGAAATTTCCGCGGTTTTGTTGTAAATTGTTTTTTGGTTTTGTGGGAGAGAAAAATTTTTACTGGGTTTTAATAAAATTTTAACTTTCTTGAAGGAATGCTTAGTGAATCAATAATCAGCGCAATGAAATACGTTGATATAGGGTCGTAGGAGACAAAATGAAAATTCAAAGTTTTTCGGACTTTGCCCAAATGTAAGTTAGTGCACTAAAATGCCTGTAAGTTATCTTCCCGTAGAAATTATGATCCCATTCCACGCTCATTCTCTTTGTAACCGTTCGATCTTTAAAGTGCCAATTCATTCATTGTTTTCCAATTTTTTTTTTCAATTTCTGACAGAATTTTAAATTCCATTATCGATTTTTCCAAATTTTTCCATACACACCTCCCCTTCTGATGAGAAAGGGTCCTTTGTATTCAAAGGGCCTTCACGGCCGTAACAATTGATTTATCGAGATGAATCAAACACCATTCTGTAAATCTATTCACAATCTTTTCAAAATTCCTCACAACACGGTTTCTGTAAATCGTAAAACTTCCAATTTCCAACTAATATCCCCAAGCCCGAAAATCAAGCGTGCCAAACTTCTACGGGTTTTTTGTTTTTTAAATTCACAAAATTCCACAGTAATTTGTCGTTGATTGTGAAATAATTGAATCAAAGCACGACCGTGCGACGTACCAGAAAATATCATGACCGTTGAATTGGACGTTGTTTCACGAAAATTCGATGCATGATTCGTAGAACAAGCCGGTCATAGATTGTACTACACGTATATATACCTATGTACGTGAATCCATAGAGAGAAGGCAATCCTATATCGATGGGCTTTACAACTCGTAGTTTTCGCTCTTCGCACACGTTACATCATGGCATATACCTTTATATATTAACCCAGGAACACACAGACAGAGCTTAAAACTCGACGGGAAACTCTCCCGTACTTCTCGTTCGGTATAAACTAAATTCCGCTCAAATTGGTATATCCCGAGTCCCAGTTAATCGTCCAATGGACAATGGAAGTGATGTAACCCCCCCCAAGGCAGGACTATACACAATTATCGACTGGAATGACAAACAAAAGGTCGTAACTCACCTTAATTTAGATGTTAAAACGTGTGCCGTTTCGTCTTCTTGTTTGTTTAAAATCGATATTTAGTTCTGTCTGTATATACACGAACTCCAAGTACAAATGGCCAAGCTGTACTACACAAAGTCCGAGCTCACACAATTTGGAAAAGGCAAAGCTTGTACATTACACATATATAGATACGAATTATTGGATAAATGTTGATACGAAGGATAGGGGAGTCGTGCAGGAAATGGTGCGAATTTATAACGCGCTTGGTGGCTGATTGGAAAAGAGCGAGCGCATAGGGGATGATAAAATTCGTATTCAAAAGTGTTTTACTACTAATTATCCATTTTATCGCACTATTTTTTTTACTGCAATGTTTTTTCATAATGAAACAAGTGGCCAAAGTGCCAGGTTCAATGATTAAACTTGGAACCAGGTTGACAAAAAATAAATAAAACAGACTTTCGAAGTCGTAAAGTTTACGACCCTTTGAAAAAGTATGCGAGGGATGATTGAAGTGGGAAGAATTGCAAAGTCCCGAAGAGCGAGAGGGGAAAAAAAAGCTTCGCGAGAGAAACGCGCACCACGTCGGTCATTGTGAAACCCCGCAGGGACGACTAGGATATTCCGAACAACGAATTTATTCGAAATGCTCCATCGCCGATTTCGATCGTTTCTTTTTCTCTTTCATTTCATTTTTTATTCGTATTTTTTATGGTGACACGCCATGTCTCTTCTATCTTTCAATTTCTACCACGCCCACTGGATGTTCCTTGTTTTTTTTTACTGGGAAAAAAAGGGGAATTGTAAATTTGTGAAACGTCATTTTCAACCTCATTTGAAAGATCATTAAAAGAGGAATAAAAACTTTGTTTCGATGAAGATAAAATCGACGACACGAATTTTCATTGAATTCGTTCGTTCCGATGAATTTTTCCTACACAGTCATCTCCGTTATATACTACTGCGTTTTACTGCTGTTGACGCAGCATGTTTTATATATGTCGATGAATTCGCGAATGCTGAGCTCGGCATTTTAGCTGCTCGCAAATCAAATTCGACGCCGTACATAAATAAACCGATACGTATCTTCGGTGATCGATGCTCCCTCATGTAGAGGATGCCACGAACCTCGGAGGATTTTTGAGATGCACAGTTTTTCCTTGAATTACCCTTTTTAAAAAAACAAAAAAATATCCCATTTGGCCTTTACCGTGCTGAAAACATGAAATTCCAATTTTCTTTTTAAAATCACAAATTTATTTCGGTAGTGCCTTTCAAAAAATGCTAATTTTCTTCAAATTCAAACATTTTTATCTTCCTTCCTCGCATACACGATTTATATAAATACATGCGTATATCCTAGATATATATGTACGAGGGGGGACCCAAAAAAAACGGGAAATTCGTCATAATTTCTTTATTTTTTAATATTTTTACACCCAAATTTTGATCACCTTCAAAGTATTCTCCTTTGACCACAACGCACCTCTGCAAACGATCCTTCCAATGTTCAAAACATTTTTTAAATTCACTCATCGGGATGTTCTTTAGGCCTTCCAGCGATTTTTGTTTTACCTCCTCCACAGTGGCAAAACGATTTTCTCTCATGTCCCTTTTGAGTCTGGGGAACAAAAAAAATCACAGGGGGCTAGATCCGGTGAGTAGGGGCGGTGGACAATTGGTGTCATGCAGTTTTTGGTCAAAGTCTGCTTTACGGAGAGAGCGGCGTGGGCCGGCGTTGTCATGATGGAGGAACCAGTCACTTGTGCGCCAAAGATCTGCCCTTTTCTTCCGGATACTCTCCCTCAATATTTTCAAAACCTCCAAGTAGAACTTCTGGTTGACAGTTTGACCCGGGGGAACGAACTTCGCGTGCACAACACCTCCGCAATCGAAGAAACAAATGAGCATTGTCTTGATGTTTAACTTCACTTGGCGAGCTTTTTTCGGACGAGGAGAGCGAGGTGTCTTTCACTGGCTTGATCGCTGCTTTGTTTCGGGGTCGTATCCATAGTACCACGAATCATCACCGGTAATCACCTTGGAAAAAAGTTCAGGGTCCTCTTCGAGCTGATTTTGAAGTTCAAAATATGCCTGAAGTCGACGCTCCCTTTGCTCGTCTGTGAGAAGGCGAGGCACAAATTTGGCTGCAACTCTGCTCATGTGCAAATCTTTGGATAAAATTCTCTGAATTGAACTCCATGATATCCCAGACGTCTCACAGAGTTGATCAATGGTTCGGCGACGGTCTTCACGAATGAGAGCATTGATTTTGTCGACGTTTTCGTCACTTCTTGACGTTGAGGGGCGTCCTGAACGGGGTTGGTCTTCAATTGACATTTCTCCATTTTTAAAACGTCAAAACCACTCGTAGACTCTGGTTTTACTTAGGGCACCATCTCCATAAGCATTCTTAAGCATTACAGTAGTTTTCGCGGCTGATTTCCCCAACAGGAAACAAAATTTCACAGCCGCGCGTTGCTCTCGACAATCGGCCATCACGTTTTCGCCGAAATGGAAAAAGTTGTTTCACTACAAAAATTCCCACGGGCGAACCGATGCACTCACGGCGACGGAACTTCGCACGCTAACTCAGGAGACGTGTCCCCAACGGACACCTGGTCGAGCAATGGGTTCCCCCACTCTCCCTACCCGCAGCAGCGCAATTCCCGTTTTTTTTGGGTCCTCCCTCGTACGTCATATAAATATATCAGCGAACTTTTGGTCCTTCGATTCCAACAACGTGTTATATATAGACCTGGATTTTGGGACGGTAGTTCGCTCATCTGATAAAGCAGACATATATGAAAACGATTCGATGTACTCTCTGTACCGAACGATTTAGAGATCCGTACATATATACATGTATATATATATATATATATATATATATATATATATCATATATGACGATGAACGACGAGCATGAAGAATGGCCCGATCGTCCCCGATCGAGTGTGCACTCGCATAAAGTGTACATCGCCTACACTACTCTTGCCTCGTGTGCTTCATCCCTTCATCCCTCTTGCCACTCTCCGAGCATTTGGATTCGCTTCCAAGGGTACAAAAAAAAAGGGAAAAATAATATAAAAAAAGTTCAACCGAACGTGATTGAGAAATGGATAAATGGATTTACATATATCATGGAAATATCAAGAATAATGAAAGTTCGCGTGGAAACTGAACGTATGAGACTTTAATAGAAACTACGTTTGGTAGAAGAAAGAAAAGAATTTCTTTCATTCGAAATATTTATGGATTTCGAATTTTCAGGTTGATCGTTTGAACGAGGATATATGGAATTAAAATATAATGGCGAAAAACAATGGAGTAAAAATTGTTTTGTAACGCGCTCGCTTTTAGCGTGAGAATCGATGCATTTCCGGTATTAACCGTTTGCACTCGAGATGTGACTCTCGGTCACCATTTAGCTTGACTGAGAGTCATCTCTCGAGTGCAAAGGGTTAATATTACAAATAATGTATTACTTATACGGTGAATTACTCGAATTACTTTCCAACGCATTTAGAACAATAATTTGTGCAATTTTCAGTATGGATGATAGAAAAAATATCGATTTAAAAGTCACGCTCGCGGTAGGGGTTTTTTTTTCTTTCTCTCCTTTTTCTTAACAGCAGTAAATACAATATGAGATATTTTCTTTACCGTGCTGCGATATTATTATCTGGGTTATTTTTACGTTGCATAAAGTTCTCGCAAAGTATGTTACCTGACATATCGTAAAGTGTCACGTAAATAATATAAAGACGCCTGTAGAACGTCATTGCATTGGGAAAACCCGGCTAAAATAGCGAGTCAGTGGAAGGGAGGGCAAGAAAATGTGCGTAAGTGTATAAAAATACGGAAAAAATAAATAAACTTCATGCATCGGAAAACTGGTGTTGTGTAGCTATACAGAGATTGTCGACGCGTTCTCTCGCCCTCTGGAAAATCGTTTTTTCTTACCTTTTCACGCTGCTGGGTTTCCTTTAAAGTATCACAAAGTGGATTTAAGGGCCGTACCCTTTCTTCCACCTTATTTTTCTCTCGTCAACAGCGTCACAGTCTCCGTTGATTTATCGCTCGTGCGAATATATATGTACTTGCCTACGAGCATCGCGTCATCATTCAACAACGAAAGGAAATTGAAATTTCATTTTTTTTTTCCTATTTATTTCACGAAAATTTAAGCTAATACCTTTTTAACCTTACATTTTTTTACAATTCTCCACGGAGAATGTGCATTGCGGAAAAAAATTTAATTATCCAAATTTCTATTAATAAAAAATAATTTAATTTCCGTGAATTTAATAATGTGGTTTAAATGGATTGTTATTAGTAAATTTACTCTAAACGAATTAATATCAATTTGTGTGAAATTGAAATTTAGTTCAACCCCAATTGGATCTATTAGAGTGAATAATGCGCGACTTTTCACATGCCGTCAACTATGTATTTTACACTATTGAAAGAAAGATTTTTTAAGGGGTGATACGCAGTCAGGATTAAAAGAAAAAACAATTTCAATTTCATTTTCGTAATGTACATATATTTAAGTATATACACAGAAAATTTCATGTTAATCTGATAAATATTCTCAAAGTTACACGCATATTTGTAAAGACGTCTCGGAGCGTCTGACCGTGATTTTGAAAGTTTGAATGCGTTTTTTCGCAAAACTGTGTTTCTAAAGTCGGTGAGCAAGATTCCTCGAAAACGGCTAAACCGATCAGTCTTAAATTTTTACACAAGCTTTATAAATATATTTTTTAGTGATTAATCGAAGGTTTTTTTCTCGCCGATAAATATTTTCCATTTTATAAACAATTTAAGGGGGGGGAAGTAGGGTTAGGACAGCGTTTTGTCAATGATTTTCATGAATTTTTTTATTGTATAAAAAATGAATATAATTTATTGAAACTTTGAGAATATTTCATACATATATTTAAGTATATACTATAAAATTTTTGAAGAATTTCCTTGAAAAACACCAAAGATATTAGCGACCCCATATTGCAGGTCACAATCAGACTCAGCATTTTGCGTACATTCTGGAAGCCGCAATTTTCATCTGAAATCAAACGAGGTTGGAATTTACTTTTATTGTATGTCTCTCTTCTATATGAACCTAAATGCTATCAAAAAAATAGAAAATTGAATTTTTTACAGGGGTCAAAACAAAAAAGCATGATTTTTTGCCATTTTTTACAACTTTATTTGCAAAGAAAAAATTATTTTAAATAATGATAATATTCCGATTTTAGGTTCATGTAGAGCGCAATACTATGAAGAAAGTAACTGCCAATTTTCAAAACGATTGGTTAAAAACTTTTGAAACTAGCGTGTACGCAAGTTTAAAAAAAGTCGTTTTCAGAAAAACGCGTTTGAAACACGTGGCGGGCTCGGGGCCTGAAGGAGAGCTACTCACTTTAATGGCTTATAACAATAGAACGAGTGGGAATTTTCATTAAAAATGTTGGGAACATATTTTTCAATAGTTTTACTAACAATTTATGAAATTTAAAAAAAATCGATTTTTTGAACCGTCTAACCCTATTTCCACCCTTAAGGCCAACATTTTTATCGGAAATCAAAATTTTCTTTAGAGAAGCCACCATTTTATTCAAAATTAATATTTCGCTTATTCCTTCGATTAAATACTAGATAATACCTTATATTAACAAAATCTTTTTTGTTTTTTTCATTTTGCATGATCCAATCCAAAGATATCGTACAATCACCGCAAGATGCCGTTTTTTTTTAGAGTTGCTCCCGGAGATCGGCTTCAGCAGCTTTGAAAATCATTATTTTTACAAATAAAAAATACGAAAGTAAAGTTAAAAGTAACGACGATATGTGTATAAATTTTTACGTTAATAAATGAAAATGTCTTTGCAGGAAAAATTCTTGAAAAATCGCTTTTTTTTCGGTCTCCTGACTGCGTATAAAGTATAAACCGTTAAATGAAATGAAATATTTCCGTAACGAGGATATTGTTACCCGGTTTCGTAATTGGTCTGTCGTCGCGACAATATTTTAGCTCTCGTAGAAACTCCCGAGTTGTATATATAATTTTTTCTATATCGAAACTTTTCGACATGTGTGTGTATATCGCGAGCTATATTAACGCCAGGACTAACTACATATATATATACGATATATAGTTTACAAAGGGTGAAATATACCGAGGTGAAAATTGTGAAATTGAAAAATATTGCGGATAGACCGCACAACGTTGGTGGTTGAAACGAACGAGAGAGCCAGAAAGCACGATGTAAAGCATCCCTTTCCCCCCATCGATCGTCCAATCAAATCGGAACTCGTTACCGCGACCCTCTCTCGTTCTTTCTCTCTCCCTCCCTTTTTCGCTTTGCATAGACCATAGAGCGCCGATTGACAAACGCGGGAGAGTCCGGGGAATTACGAAATGAAGGTTTAATAAGGTATGAGGGTGAGAGAGCGAGAGAGAGAGAATGTTTGGATGGTCTCTCTGGCGTTGACGAGCTTTTTGCTCGTTTCAAAACGAGAGAGAAATCACATAGAGAGAAAACTACTGCGTGAATTTCCGTCAAATTTATATACATATATGTGTGTATAGTAAACCAACCACTCTCCTCCCCTATCCTCTCTCTCTATTTCTCTCTTGCTTCCTTTCATTCTCTCTCTCTCTGCTTCTATCTACCGTTTGGTAATTAACGAATCCAATTTTAATCGTCAGTTGAATTCGTCGCCTGGCCACAGGAAACTGCACGGGTCCCATGAGCATTCGACACCATCAAACTTTCCATATATAGCTATCGTTATATTACGTTCGGTTCAAACAACCATCTCGATAGCACAGAGAGAGAAAAAAAGAGAGAAATATATTTATTAAAAAAAAAACGGAAGAAAACTTTGGTAAGAAATCAAAATGACAAAATCGAAATGTTAAAATTTCTCATACGAGTGTTCGGGGGTAGCTACATATATTTTTGTTCGATTGAAAATTAACGCCACTCCATGTGTCAATTCCGGTGCTCCGTTTGGCGATAAAAGCTTTGTGTGCTTTTGACATTTTTCCATTTTATCTTGTCTCTCGCATATTCCAACGCACACGCCTTTTTTTTTTTGTTACGTATGGTGCGACAAACGTCACGCGCTTGTCAGGTACACGCACGATCGATGCTTTGTGCAATTAACAGGTTTGCTCTTTTTCGTCTTTCTTTTTGTAGTTTTACTTTTCACGCTATACCGCGAGATTTATATTTAACAAAGACAAAAAAAAAACATATCCACGTGATACGTTAATCGTAAAATCGTCACGTTAAATAGTCGACATATTTTTTTTAATATTAATAATAAGAGCGAATTTATTGTGTTCTTGAAAAGTTATATACTGTCGATTTAATCGAATATTCTTCATCGGTCGAACCTTTTGTTTACGGCAAAACGGATCGATGGACCACGGAGATTTAACGTTCGTGCGATTTTTAACGACCCTCGGCCCCGATATAATAAAAACTCCCTCAGACGTCTGGGAGATTTCGGCGTTATGATGGTCCCGAGTCTTGCGATTTTATATCTCGAAAAAAAGAATAGGAAAAAAATATCTATCCGTACGTATTAATCCCATACATGGCTGAAATATATTTTTTTTAACATTTTTCCAAATATTAAGGTTACGCGATATTTTTAGATATATTTGGAATTTGAATTAATTTTTTTGGTGTAATTTTTGTAAATGTACATTTTTCCATTGTCTCTACTTTTTCCTAGTCTGTTGTTTACGACAGGTTACAGACACGAGTATTGTTACATATGAATTTCGGGGGGAAAAAAAACGATACACGAACCAATTTCGCCGTGGGACGTTTAACGAGATACGAGATATTTTGCTCGATCAGCGATACGTGCTATCACTTCCGGAATGAACCTTGGTCCCGAATGGATATGTCTATACAGTGTTTGATAATATAAGAAGCAAAACGACGAGAAGGAATAAAAAAAAACGAGATATCGACTGTTAACAAAGAAAAGGTCGTAACTCGGCTAGTGGTACGTCTTAAATCGACTGATTTACGGCATTTTGTTTGCCAGCTTTCGGTATTATAGTGTCCATGAGATAAACACCTTCTCTTTGGAGGATATGTATCTAGCAAAAGCTCTTTGCACGTCGTCGAGTCAAAGAAACGTCCGAGATGAGGGAACATCAGTTATTTGTAGCGAAATTGCCAGAACCATTTTATTCTCTCAATATTATATATTTTTGTAGATACATATTTTGTTTTATACATATATGTATAATATTGAGAGATAGATAGATAGATTCAAATAGATATTCGAATTGTTTACAGACAAAAATGGTTATTCTACAAGTTTTTATACTGAAAACGATCTTAGTTACGCCCTTTTGTTATCTTATATTTTTGTAGATACCTATTTTGTTTTGTACGTATATGTACGAGGTCTGTTCAAAAAGTATCGCGAATTTTGAATTTCCGCGGACTACGTTTATTCGATTTTCGATTTTTTTGTGGCGTTAGGTTGGTACTCATGTCCCTCACTTATGCTGAAAAAATCGGCCATTTTGAATGTTTAGTTTATTGTTGACAGCTGTTTTGGTTAGACGTGTTTTGGCTTTTCTTCGATTTTTGCCTATTCCAAAAAAATGGATGAAAGAATCTGTATCAAATTTTGTGTGAAAAACAAAATTAAGTGCGCGGACGTATTCCGAATGTTGACTGTGGCATATGGTGAAGCTACCTTGGACCAAAGCAACGTTTATCGGTGGTACAAAATGTTCTCGGAGGGCCGAGAAGATGCGAACAACGAAATGCATTCCGGGCGCCCGACCACATCAAGAACAGACGAAAACATTGATGAAGTGAAGAAAATAATATTGGCCAATAGTCGATTCACCGTTAGAGAAGTTGCTGAGGAACTAAACATATCGATTGGCTCGTGCTATTCGATTTTTACCAATGATGTGGGCATGAGACGGGTCGCCGCGAAATTCGTGCCAAAATTGCTCAATTTCGAAGAAAAACAGTGTCGCGTTAACATTGCTAAGGAGCTGTTGGACTCGGTCCGCGACGACCTAAATTTGCTCCAGAGGGTTATAACTGGTGACGAATCATGGGTTTATGGTTATGACGTGGAAACCAAAGCTCAATCATCGCAATGGCAGCTGCTTTTTTGGAATAGGCAAAAATCGAAGACAAGCCAAAACACGTCTAACCAAAACAGCTGTCAACAATTAACTAAACATTCAAAATGGCCGATTTTTTCAGCATAATTGAGGGACATGTGTACCAACCTAACGCCACAAAAAAATCGAAAATCGAATATACGTCGCCCACGGAAATTCAAAATTCGCGATACTTTTTTAACATACCTCGTATAATATTGAGAGATAGATAGATAGATTCAAATAGATATTCGAATTGTTGACAGACAAAAATGGTTATTCTACAGGATTTTATACTCAAAGCGATCTTAGTTACGCCCTTTTGTTTTATAGCAATTCATATACGTGTATATTATCCAAAATATCCAGTATCTGTCAACGAAAGTGTTACAGGGTGATAACAGACTGGATGAGGAAAAAGAAAATCCAATCGTAAAAACTTCAAGACGTCGAAAAGTTTGATTAAAAATTTAACAAACGCACGTTTTGTTAATTGAGACTCGAAACTTGAGAAATTCTCGTATATCATAATATACGAATTATATTCCTAGTCAATTGAGTGTCCAACTAAAAATAATGATTTTTGCACATTCTCAAAACCTCATTTAATTTATTTCGTTCGATTGTCAATTGTAGCCATTTTTTTTCTCCACGGATCGTTTAATTTCTAATAATTTACTCGTATCATCCTATACATTTCGTATCTATACAGTCTATATAAAAGCAACGGGACCTTGGTGGGGGATGGTGGAAGAGGCGAAACACGAGCAAGGAAACGATTAAGCCGTGGGCGTCGTATTACCCCCTGAGCTTGCAGACTAACGAAAGCGGATATCCATTGTATAGTCCTTTCTCCCTCGCACTCGAGGTTAGGGGTCGAAAAGATAAACGAAGGAAAACACTTCATTTTCTTTCCTGACCTTAATGACCTTGAATATCGAAGGTCAGGTAATTTTTCTTCTCCCTTCTCAACACCTTTTAAATGGAAACGAGAATGGCACGAATTTCCTCGATGTTTGTCTGCCAATGGAGCCTGGGTAGAAGTTAGAATCGTAATCAATTAAGTGTTATCGGTAGAAGAAAATACATTGTTCTAAACCCTAAAACAAAATTAGAAGATCCATCTGTATTTTTTTTTTTTGTATTTTGGACTAATATAAGTTCACTAAAATAAGTGTAATTCTGCTTTCCGATAAAGTCGGAACTCCATTTTGTGCTCATTCTCTTTGTAATCGTTCAGTCCTTAAAATGACTGTTAATTCATTTTTTAAATTTCTTACAGTTTTTGAAATTCAATCGATTCAATTGAAAATAACAAAATTTATAAATAGGATCCTCAATATTTTTATCCCCAACAATTTAATCTGCAATAATTTTTCTTTCGTTCATCGGTAATTACAGAGCGCAACGTCACCTGGCGCGAGCAACGATGGCCTGACCAAACAGCAGATCGAGTTGATACAGCAAATAATGCAACAAACACAACAGCAGCAGCAGCAGCAACATGCGAGTCCCGCTCCGGCTGTCGCGACTCAGACATCCAAGACCACGAAACCGTCCCTAAAGAGCAGCTCAACCTCACCTGCCACGTCAGTTTCAACGTCCGGCAATTCAACGACAACGAGTAATCCTAGTTCGAGCCCAAAACCAAAAGTATGGACTCACACGCAGGTGAGCTGCAAAAATAATTCACGATAATTGCTGAATGTTAAAAAATTTTTATTCAACACTTCCGGTGATAACGATTCATTTTTCGAAATTATCTGAAGATTCGTACGTCGATCGGCGTCGCCGTACAACGTACCGGTAAGAAGAAGAAAGAATTTACAATTTGTGAGATTCGTGGATCAGTCGATTTGGTCTTGAAACGCCCTATTTAACTGTTATATACAGTCCAGGTCGAAAGGTGAAATGTTTTTTTTTATATCGAATGTTGTACACGAAATACTTTTTTTTTAACGGTATACAGTCGAGAAGTCCTTGAGCAACGAGAGCCCTGGACGTAGAGAAATGGCAAACTTCCGTCTGCTCCTGGACGAACGTCATCTTTTTCCGGGAACGAAGGAGGAGGGGTGCAAAAGAAGTCGCAATCAGTGATAGCGCAACCGAGGAAAATAGCTCGAACCGAGTACTCACAGGAACGAGTAAAAAAAAAACAGCAAAAAATAGAGAGAGGTCGCGTACAAAAAAAAATATATAGGGATGTTTAAATAGAGTCCGAGAGAGTCTACGGTGTATACGTCTTTCATGTTTGAGCTTTCATCTGGCTTGATTAGTTTTCTTCGTAGAAATTTTCTCTCCCGTTTTCCAGACGTCTTTTCCAGATATACAAATGTATCCTCCTTCGCGCTCTCGTAATCATCAAACGCGTTTAATTTCATTGACGAATACTCCAAAATTCAATAAAAGAAAGATCGAAAGATTATCAAATCGGATATGAAAGATATCAAATTTATAAATTAGTGTTGAGATTGTTTTTCTTCTGTTTTTAGTTAAACTTCTTTTTTTTTCAAATAGTTTAGAGTTTATAAAATCGGACGTGAAGAATATCGAATTGTTTCAGTTATCTTTGAGAAAATTGTCAGTTCTACAAAGCTCTGAAGGGAGGACAACAAAAAAAGCTCGGAATTTTAGCGATTTCCATGATATTATACATAGGAATTTGACGGAAATAGGAAATTTTTTTCATTGAATATTTATCTATTTCTCGAGGCCGCCAGTGTTTCCTACTCTTGCAATTTTACTCGCGATTCATCTCGCGTTTCACACCCTCTCCCGTGAAATTTTCTCTCCCGTTTTCCAGACGTCTTTTTCAGATATACAAATATATCCTCCTTCGCGCTCTCGTAATCATCAAACACGTTTAATTTCATTGACGAATACTCCAAAATTTAATAAAAGAAAGATCGAAAGATTATCAAATCGGATATGAAAGATATCAAATTTATAAATTAGTGTTGAGATTGTTTTTCTTCTGTTTTTAGTTAAACTTCTTTTTTTTTCAAATAGTTTAGAGTTTATAAAATCGAACGTGGAGGATATCGAATTGTTTCAGTTATCTTTGAGAAAATTGTCAGTTCTACAAAGCTCTGAAGGGAGGACAACAAAAAAAGCTCGGAATTTTAGCGATTTCCATGATATTATACATAGGAATTTGACGAAAATAGGACATTTTTTTCATTGAATATTTATCTATTTCTCGAGGCCGCCAGTGTTTCCTACTCTTGCAATTTTACTCGAGTTTCATCTCGCGTTTTACACCCTCTCTTTTTCTCTCTGTGTCGTCTACCTTCATTACGTTAATGGCATAATAACCAGGCAGGGTGTTGGCGAGAGGCTCGACGGTGGCAACGTGCGGCACACCGGAAAAGCTTATGCACCATCTCCCAACCCCGTCTATGTATACGAACACATTGTACCATATAATCTAGAAGTCTCGCGCACCGATGTCCCCAAACAGAGAGTAAGAAAAGCGGTCGCTTCGGGAACGTTATACACCCTCTATATGCGTATATTATACAATACATATACGTTGATATATAGAGATATATATATCGGATAAGTTTGAATGTCGGAGTGAGGAAATCGATTTCTCATTAATATGTACGAGAACTTCGAAGCCGTTGATGGCGCAAGAGTTCCTCTCTCGCGTGCACCGCGCGGCGGTCTCTTTTCGTAAATTTACCGTTGGGAAGAGGGAGACGGAAAGAGAATGGAAAACACTCGTCGAGGGTACTAAAATACTCGAGCCCCATCACGTCGTATCAATTAAAATTTTTTTTAATTAAAAAAAACTCCAATATGACACATTTTCTATGATAATGAAAAAAAAATGTAATATCGAGATGTGCGTTTGCGAATCCACCGATATTTCTCACTTACAATGATTACAAATATGGATTTTTCGTTTTATTAATCAATAAACGGAATTTTGTTTTTTTTTTTTAATCAAATCTCAAAGAATCATAGTGAAAATATTTTGTTTAGTCCTGGCATTGTCGAAATGAGGCACTGAGGAACCCTAACGCCCTTCGGCCATTCCCGTTTTATGGACACGAATCATATGAAAATGCGACCGTTGTTTTTAGTCTTTTTGCATATCTTAATGAAATTTCAAAAGTTTGGTGAACGGCGGAAAATTTTCGGTCAGATAGTCCTTAACATTATGTAAAAGGATGGTGATAAAATCGTTTTAGGATCCGTGGAAACGTTGGAGGTCCAAAAAGTATTTTCACGACGGAAAGTGGTAAACAGACGTATTCGATTCTACGACTGGGTTTGCACGAGTCTTTGGTGTTTTTCCTTAGGTTGACAGGGTCGTTTATACTAACCGAGTTGCGAGAGAGAGAGAGAGAGAGAGAGAGTGACAGGGGTTTTAGCCACGTGGCCCTAACTTTGTTCCGGCAAAAACTATTCTTAACGCAGAACGGATGGTGAAGGATCCCGAAGATAAAGCGAGGTATATAGACGGAGATAGGTATCTATATGCGCGGGTGCGGTGTGTTTTCAGGGAAGAAAAACTAAGAAAAATCGCACGGGGCTACAGCCAAAGAATCGATCGATTCTTCATTAATATGTATAGGCTTCTCTCGTTATCTTTGGACCCCGGAAAGGCTCGGTCAGGAAAGTTTCTTTCGGGACTAAACTTCTTCGGTCTGTATCCTCTCATTCCTCATTCTTTATGTATAACCTTTATATACAACAATGGAAAATTTATATGTATATTTAAGAGCGGGAAAAAAGGTACAATCAAAATCGCTTTAATTTTTTGGACGTCCGTTCAATCGTCGTGGGATCGCCCACATACAGCTAGTTCATATAAATAACCTTTAGGGACAAAAGATTTTCTGTCCCATCGAGCTTATCATCTCTTTGCTAAAGATTTCTCTAGACTTTGTGGAAAACAAGGGGTTTCGTGTGTCTTTCAAATTTTCAAACGTTTGAACACACGCTATTTTACGCCCGATATACTTCAGAAGTACCTGAGATATTACATACGCACTTCTTGCCCAGAAGTACGTGAGATATTTATCCACAAATTTAACTCGTCTTCTTATTTTTCTCTCGATCAAATAAATTCTCCTTTCATTATTTCGTTTCTTCTCTTCTTTCTTTCTGCACTCAAAATCCTCTTTTGCCCGATGTACTTCCGAAGTACCCGAGATATTACATACGTACTTCTTGCCCAGAAGTACGTAAAATATTTATCCACAAATTCAACTCGTCTTCTTATTTTTCTCTCTGTCAAATAAATTCTCCTTTCATTATTTCGTTTCTTCTCTTCTTTCCTTTTGCACTCAAAATCCTCTTTCGCCCGATGTACTTCAGAAGTACCCGAGATATTACATACGTACTTCTTTCCCAGAAGTACGTGAGATATTTATCCGCAAATTTAACTCGTCTTCTTATTTTTCTCTCTGTCAAATAAATTCTCCTTTCATTATTTCGTTTCTTCTCTTTTTCATTCTGCACTCAAAATCCTCTTTTGCCCGATGTACTTCAGAAGTACCTGAGATATTACATACGTACTTCTTTCCCAGAAGTACATGAAATATTTATCCACAAATTTAACTCGTCTTCTAATTTTTCTCTCTGTCAAATAAATTCTCCTTTCATTATTTCGTTTTTTCTTTTCTTTCCTTCTGCACTCAAAATCCTCTTTTGCCCGATGTACTTCCGAAGTACCCGAGATATTGCATACGTACTTCTTTCCCAGAAGTACGTGAGATATTTATCCGCAAATTTCACTCGTCTTCTTATTTTTCTCTCTGTCAAATAAATTCTCCTTTCATTATTTCGTTTCTTCTCTTCTTTCCTTCTGCAATCAAAATCCTCTTTTGCCCGATGTACTTCAGAAGTACCTGAGATATTACATACGTACTTCTTTCCCAGAAGTACATGAAATATTTATCCACAAATTTAACTCGTCTTCTAATTTTTCTCTCTGTCAAATAAATTCTCCTTTCATTATTTCGTTTCTTCTCTTCTTTCCTTCTGCACTAAAAATCCTTTTTTGCCCGATGTACTTCAGAAGTACCTGAGATATTACATACGTACTTCTTGCCCAGAAGTACGTGAGATATTTATCCGCAAATTTAACTCGTCTTCTTATTTTTCTCTCTGTCAAATAAATTCTCTTTTCATTATTTCGTTTCTTCTCTTCTTTCCTTCTGCAATCAAAATTCTCTTTTTCCCGATGTACTTCAGAAGTACCTGAGATACTACATACGTACTTCTTTCCCAGAAGTACGTGAGATATTCATCCCCAAATTTAACTCGTATTCTTATTTTTCTCTTTGTCAAATAAATTCTCCTTTCATTGTTTCGTTTTTTCTTTTCTTTCCTTCTGCACTCAAAATCCTCTTTTGCCCGATGTACTTCCGAAGTACCCGAGATATTACATACGTACTTCTTGCCCAGAAGTACGTGAGATATTTATCCGCAAATTTAACTCGTCTTCTTATTTTTCTCTCTGTCAAATAAATTCTCTTTTCATTATTTCGTTTCTTCTCTTCTTTCCTTCTGCAATCAAAATTCTCTTTTGCCCGATGTACTTCAGAAGTACCTGAGATATTACATACGTACTTCTTTCCCAGAAGTACATGAAATATTTATCCACAAATTTAACTCGTCTTCTAATTTTTCTCTCTGTCAAATAAATTCTCCTTTCATTATTTCGTTTCTTCTCTTCTTTCCTTCTGCACTAAAAATCCTTTTTTGCCCGATGTACTTCAGAAGTACCTGAGATATTACATACGTACTTCTTGCCCAGAAGTACGTGAGATATTTATCCGCAAATTTAACTCGTCTTCTTATTTTTCTCTCTGTCAAATAAATTCTCTTTTCATTATTTCGTTTCTTCTCTTCTTTCCTTCTGCACTCAAAATTCTCTTTTGCCCGATGTACTTCAGATGTACCTGAGATATTACATACGTACTTCTTGCCCAGAAGTACGTGAGATATTTATCCGCAAATTTAACTCGTCTTCTTATTTTTCTCTCTGTCAAATAAATTCTCTTTTCATTATTTCGTTTCTTCTCTTCTTTCCTTCTGCACTCAAAATTCTCTTTTGCCCGATGTACTTCAGATGTACCTGAGATATTACATACGTACTTCTTTCCCAGAAGTACGCGAGATATTTATCCACAAATTTAACTCGTATTCTTATTTTTCTCTCTGTCAAATAAATTCTCCTTTCATTATTTCGTTTCTTCTCTTCTTTCCTTCTGCACTCAAAATCCTCTTTCGCCCGATGTACTTCAGAAGTACCCGAGATATTACATACGTACTTCTTTCCCAGAAGTACGTGAGATATTTATCCACAAATTTAACTCGTCTTCTTATTTTTCTCTCTGTCAAATAAATTCTCCTTTCATTATTTCGTTTCTTCTCTTCTTTCCTTCTGCACTCAAAATCCTCTTTTGCCCGATGTACTTCAGAAGTACCCGAGATATTACGTACGTACTTCTTTCCCAGAAGCACGTGAAATATTTATCCACAAATTTAACTCGTCTTCTTATTTTTATCTGTGTCAAATAAATTCTCCTTTCGTTATTTCGTTTCTTCTCTTCTTATTCTCGTCCTTATCATTAAACTATTATTTCTGACAATTTGTAATCCTTTTTTTCTTTCAAATTTGCCTTGCCGCATGAAAAAAATGTCTTAACATTAAGAAAAGACACTATAATTTATAATTGTTTGCGAAAATTTACTGATATTACGAAAAACTCTTGGAATTCATTGATTTCTTAAAGTTGCAATAATTAATTCAACGAAAAGTATATTCAAGTCTCCGCTCCGATGTTTTCGAGAGTCTTTGATCGCTTTGTTCACTTTGTCATAAGCTCGCAAGAGGGTCAACCGAGAACGACATGCGGGAGCTCCATTTCTCGATGTTTTCCAACGAAAAAGCATTCGTACTCGGAGGGTGAGGTGGTTGATTATAGTAACCCGAGTTTCCGGGGGCTGTACGCCAGTGGTCGTAACGAATCTTGGGTAGGTAACAAAACATTTGCACTTGGTGCAAACATAGAGATATATGGCGGGGTGGGAGGGAAGGTTTGTGTTCTTCGTCGGGCAAGAGCCCCGCGGGTCGGGTCGTTTGCACCATCGTAAGTTTATGTGTCGTTTCTTGCCTATTCACCAGCCAACCTCTCTTTAGTGCTGCTGTTTGTGCAAAGCTACTCGATGCTTCGGTAATACCGTTGGGAGGGGTAAGGTTCAAACGAGAGAAAGTCTCGTTCGTGTATATATCGACTGTCGGGCGAACAAAATGGCGTATTTCACGTCACTTTTACGCGTTAAAATTCGTTGCTTACGCCATTTCGTTTGTTAGAAAATCGATATGTGTACGGGGGGTACACACGCTTTCGTCGACGAGACCCTTATACGACCCGATA
This sequence comes from Oxytorus armatus, assembly GCA_958009045.1. NCBI lineage: Eukaryota > Metazoa > Arthropoda > Insecta > Hymenoptera > Ichneumonidae > Oxytorus > Oxytorus armatus. The sequence continues at coordinate 3,768,613 of OY253746.1, read as the reverse complement.
GTTTCATCGCGAAACTGCCACACCGTTCACATCTGTTGCCTTTCCCATTACCCTCTGCCGAGTGTAGAAAGTACCAATGCGAGAAAGAGACAGAGAGGACGAGGAAGAGAATGAGGGAGAGGTAAGAGTGGAAGAAGCTGTAATACGACGGACCCATTTCCGGTCCAGAGACGACCGTGCTCTCTTCTCCCTCCTCTCTTTTCTCTCTTCAACCCCTGAAAATTCAGGACTATTCTCCAATGCTCTCACTACTCTCGCACACAAACCATCCTCCCTCCTCCGTCTCGCGCACCGGAGTTTCCTCCCTCTCCGAACTCCCTCTCACTCTTTCGATATATATGCTCAAACTCCAATTTGCCGATAATATCTTCGATGGCTCTACCATTGGTAGGGTTTCCCATCCTTTCGTAGCCGTTATACCCGGTAATTTATTGAAAATTCGATACGATATTGATGTACTATATGGAGGAATAATGATTTAGTGACATTTTTTTATTCGTCGTATACGCACATCTTTCGTTCTTTTTATCGTCATAATTTTTCATGAATTTTTTCGTTATTATCAAATTGAAACTCTCACTTTGGCGATTAGAATCTATTGAAATAGTGAATGAGCAGTAATGTTTCAGGGAGAACACCACTGTCACCCCCTGTTTTTTTTCACATTTTTCAAGAATTTTTTTTTGTGGGAAAAAAAAGAGATATTCGAAAAATTTTTTTGGGTTTTGTTCCTTGTTTATTAACGTATCAAAAAACATTTTTTTCACATTTTTCACGCCGCATGGTGGCACTGGGGAAGCTCTCGCGTCAGGTCCTGTCATCTCCGCGACACGCAGCAGAACTCTCTTCAACGTCGATCTGAAAAAAAATACCGAGTGTTTTCGTTAATAATATGATATTTTGAAGAGAAGTACATAGGGATTTGGAAAAATATTGTTTTAAAAAAAATAGGCACGCCTTTGAAATTAACTTTAATTTCGAAGGCGTGCCTATTTTTTTTAAACCAATATTTTTCCAAATCCCTATGTACTTCTCTTCAAAATATCATATTATTAACGAAAACACTCGGTATTTTTTTTCAGATCGACGTTGAAGAGAGTTCTACTGCGTGCCGCGGAGATGACAGCACCTGATGCGAGAGCTTCCCCAGCGCCACCATGCGGCGTGAAAAATGTGAAAAAAATGTTTTTTGATACGTTAATAAACAAGGAACAAAACCCAAAAAAATTTTTCGAATATCACTTTTTTTTCCCACAAAAAAAAATTCTTGAAAAATGTAAACAAAAAGGAGGTCACAGTGGTGTTAACCCTTAACAATACATCCGAGAGTTTAAAATTCATAAAGTCGTTACGAATTTTTTCTTACCAGAAAAAGGTGTGACAATGGGTTACAGATTGAAAAATTTACGAGACTAAAGAAAATAATCAAACAATTATTGATACAAAAATATTTGACCCATCTCTGATCTTCACCACGTGTGCCAGAATCCCTTATTCTTCACTGGGGGTCGTGGCGAAGAGGCGCTGACCAAGCGATCCCTACATATATGAATCTTATTCCAAGCCACCCTTGATTCGCAGGGGTCCACGAGGAGAACCAGTTTCATCCCCCCCTTTGCCTCATCACTATTTTCTCTCATCTCGCTCTCTACCGTTCGTCCGTGGGCGCTGGATGAGCTTCACAACGTATCTTCTCACAGTAAACCTGTCAAACGACCGGCTATATAATCGGCGACCCCTCGCTCTCGTTGCCGCTGCGAGAATGGACCACCCCGAAGACGAGTCGCGGCGACCCCCAGTGAATTCAGCGTAGAGAGACCCCCAGTAGACTCGATTTTTCTCTTCCTACTCATCGCGGAAGCGCCATACACACACACACTACGATATTATTCCCGTAAAAGTTGCATTGTGTTAAAGGGAAGAAGAAGAGGAAAAGAGAAATCGTTGACCAGCTCCAATGAGAATTTCCGGGATTAACGTTCGTTCACTTGGACCAATCGCGTCGACTGGTTGTTCATCGCAAAAATTTATGCTAATTCATCCCTCTCCATCAAAGTCCTTTTTTTTCTTCTTCTTCTTCTTCTTAATGCACTAACGCTCGCGACCCAGAAAAATTTCATTCGTCGTTGGTGAAATAAGCCTCGTGGTCGACAGCTGCACGTTTTAGTTCGTACATGTACACTTCCTAATGCTACTTCTTATTATTTTCATTATTATTTATTCTTAGTCGCATCATTCACCATTTCTCGCTGGGCTTCCTGCTCTTCAAGAGCTTTACGACGAGTTTTCGTACGTTGGGGATATTTTGGTAGTACCTTCTTTTTTATTCATTTTTTTTTTTTTTTTTTAAAGGGATCGTGTCATAACAGATACTGTGCGTCGTTCTCCAGGCAATACCGATCGTTTTGTTCGCTCGCAGAAAGAGACGAGTTGCGTTTAAAGCGGGAGGGGGAAGGACATTTAAAGGGTAAAAAAGAAATGCTAATTTCGGAGTCGATCTCTATCCGCCATTCTCTGGGTCATCGAGGCTCCAAAAGAAAAAAAAAAAAAAAAAAAAGAAAGACCGTTATGACGGAAGAACTTTGAACGGGTTAACGCGGCGAAGATGGTCCAGCGGGATCCTCTTGTTTCCTCGTGTTTCTCGTTTACGTTCGCGCTACGACCAGGTGCGACGAACGTGGAATCCGGAAATTAAATATCCATTATTGGATTCCTGATGTACAGAGTGAAAAGGGCTCCGCTGATTCTCTTCTCGTAACGCAGCAATGAATATTGCGCATTCCACAATTGCCTGATGACACTCCATGGCAATTTTTTTGTTCTTTCATTTCTTGTAATATCCAAAATTTCCATCCGGTTTTGATTATCAAAAAGTATCCAATAATGGTCTGTTTTTAGGTTCACGATAAATCGTTCCATTCGGTTAAAAATTCTTTATGAATCCACCGAAATAGATTTTGCAAAAATCGCGCGAATATAAATTCAGGAAGTGGTCCAGTTCTCTCCGCCACGATCCTCCCTTGTAAAAGTGAGATTCAGTCGGAAAAAAAATTATACACCAGTGTAATGGACAATCATTTTTTTTTCTCCGATTTCTCATGGGAGAAAGAGGAACCTTCAATGTATTTATACGAGGATATATGGTATAGTCTCGTTTTGCTGCATCCTGGAGACGAAAATGCTCTTCAGTGCCGCTACACTCGGGCACGTTCTCTCTGTACGGTGGACACCGGGTACACAAGGGTGGATTGTTCATACAAGACGTAATTGGAAAATACTTGGCGAGCCTTGCTCCCTGTCCAACCTGAGAGTTTCTCTCTCGTTCTCTCATTCTCTCATCCATCTCTCCATCTCTCTCTCTCTCTCTCTCTCTTTCATCCCTTATTCCAGGATCCCTCTGCTCTTTCACAGGGATACTGCAACCAGCAACTACATGCCCTGACAACCATACTCGTTCAACGTGGGTGTACTCTTTCGCTCTCACCCCCGCGCTCTCTCTCTCTCTCTCTCTCTCTCTCTCTCTCTCTCTCTCTCTCTCTTTCTCTCTCTGCCTTGCTCCAATTCGCTCTCGTGTTTGTTTGCTATACTCACACTGCCCAGTCCCGCAAAATTTCAAGCTCACATCTACGTATAAACGAGTGAAGCGAGAGCTATTGCAAGAATTCACCATGATCACCCCCGGAGCACTGGTCCGCTATTTCGCGGGCTCTTCATGCCATAATCCATTGCAGCACGAACTTTGTCGTGTTCCAGGAACATTCGACACTAGAGAATTTTCTATGTTCCAACCCTTACGAACGAAAGGCCTCAACTCCCACGGATTAACACGTAATACAATTCACGTTACGTTCATTTCCTTGCTAACTTGATATCCGCGTTACCGCCACGTTCTCTCGGTCTACGCGTTATACAAGAGGTTAATGTCCTAGCGGAAGTTTTATACGGGATGCTGTAGGTACGAGATTGGACAAAACCGAAGGACCTTTCCCCATACTCGTGTAGGTTCTATTAGAGAGCAAACGAATACCGGGAATTGCGAACACTCCAACCAGAATACCGCACGCATGCTTTATTTTTTTGCTCGTACGATCAAACCCCCAAAGCTGGTATAGTCCCTCGTCACTCTTTGTGTATGTCATGTTTTTTTCCATCCAATGTCTCTTTGGAGAAGAACCTCGCGGCGAAATTCGCTGACCCTTTTCACGAAATAGCGGACGGAAAAATGGTGAAATTTTTTCTGTCGTGGTGTCACTCTTACTGGTGGATTTATTTCATGCAGCTCCGTTGTTGAAAATATTTTCGTAGAAGGGATTTGTTTTTTAATGTCACAAATGGATTCTTTAGCACATGTTAATTAATGACATTTTTAGAGAGTACGTGTTTCATCAAGAAATTGAATCTTTAATTATTTTTTTAGAATCTAATGATTTATTTATTTATTTTTTTACCGATCTTTGTTTGCCCCTCAATAATAATTATTCCGAGCAGATTAAAAGTAAGAATATTTTTGTTCTATGTTTTTTTTGTTATTATGCAGAAAAAAATAGTATCGAGAATATTCACTTTTGCATATAAATCATTCGAAGTTATTGATTCTAAATAAATTACTTTTCTCAATTTTTCTCCCAATTAATCTCGTGAAGATATCCAACTATATCTCGTATAGAGAGAGTATGTGTTCCATCAAGAAATTGAATCTTTAATTATGTTGTTTAGAATCTATCGATTTATTTATTTTTTTTACCGATCTTCGTTTGCCCCCTGAATAATAATTATTCCGAGCAGATTAAAAGTGAGAATATATTTGCTCTAATTTTTTTTTATTATGCAGAAAAAAATAATATCGAAAATATTTACTTTTGCATGTAAATGATTGGAAGTTATTAATTCTAAATAAATTACTTTTCTCAATTTTTCTCCCAATTAATCTCGTGAGGATATCCAACTATATATAGAGAGAGTATGTGTTTCATCAAGAAATTCAATCTTTAATTATTTTGTTTAGAATCTATCGATTTATTTTTTCTACCGATCTTCGTTTGCCCCCTCAAAAATAATTATTACGAGCAGATTAACAGTGAAAATATTTTTGTTCTATGTTTTTTTTATTATGCAGAAAAAAATAGTATCGAAAATATTTACTTTTGCATGTAAATGATTGGAAGTTATTAATTCTAAATAAATTACTTTTCTCAATTTTTCTCCCATTTAATCTCGTGAGGATATCCAACTATATATAGAGAGAGTATGTGTTTCATCAAGAAATTGAATCTTTAATTATTTTGTTTAGAATCTATCGATTTATTTATTTTTTTTACCGATCTTCGTTTGCCCCCTCAATAATAATTATTCCGAGCAGATTAATAGTGAAAATATTTTTGTTCTATGTTTTTTTTATTATGCAGAAAAAAATAGTATCGAAAATATTTACTTTAGCATATAAATGATTGGAAGTTATTAATTCTAAATAAATTACTTTTCTCAATTTTTCTCCCAATTAATGTCGTGAGGTTATCCAACATATATAGAGAGAGTATGTGTTTCAACAAGAAATTGAATCTTTAATTATGTTTTTAGAATCTAATGATTTATTTTATTTTTTTACTGATCTTTGTTTGCCCCCTGAATAATAATTATTCCGAGCAGATTAAAAGTGAGAATATATTTGTTCTAATTTTTTTTTATTATGCAGAAAAAAATAATATCGAAAATATTTACATTTGCATATAAATCATTCGAAGTTATTAATTCTAAATAAATTACTTTTCTCAATTTTTCTCCCAATTAATCTAGTGAAGATATCCAACTATATCTCGTATAGAGAGAGTATGTGTTTCATCAAGAAATTGATTCTTTAATTATGTTGTTTAGAATCTATTGATTTATTTATTTTTTTTACCGATCTTCGTTTGCCCCCTCAATAATGATTATTCCGAGCAGATTAAAAGTGAGAATATGTTTGTTCTATGTTTTTTTTTATTATGCAGAAAAAAATAGTATCGAAAATATTTACTTTAGCATGTAAATGATTGGAAGTTATTAATTCTAAATAAATTACTTTTCTCAATATTTCTCCCAATTAATCTCGTGAGGACATCCAACTATATATAGAGAGAGTATGTGTTTCATCAAGAAATTCAATCTTTAATTATTTTGTTTAGAATCTATCGATTTATTTTTTTTACCGATCTTCGTTTGCCCCCTCAAAAATAATTATTACGAGCAGGTTAAAAGTGAGCTCTATGATTAAAAGTGAGAATATTGTTCTGTTTTTTTTTTATTATGCAGAAAAAAATTGAATCGAAAATATTTACTTTTGCATGTAAATGATTGGAAGTTATTAATTCTAAATAAATAACTTTTCTCAATTTTTCTCCCAATTAATCACGTGAAGATATCCAACTATATATATATGCATAGAACATAGTGGGGGTGGTATATCCAACGAACTTTGTATAACGAGAGACTTGGCCGCGGTTCTAGCAATCAGATACCTCAGAGGATATTGACTTACAAGAGTATATTCTGTCTCAGAGGAGGGTTGCTACACGCGACAGAAGATTTTGCCTCTGGTTACAACGAAACACGTTTCGCCTTAGACCGCGTATCCCATATAATAACTCCCACACGAACCGCACCGCCTCATTGTATCCCTTAAACCTAAACCTGCGCAACTCGCTATTACCGAATCCATCGAACGTCGACAGGAAAATGTTTTACGAGACACGAGTGAAATGCTCAATAAAAATAACGTATTCATCCGACAATTTCGGAGTACGACTTCCCATAGAGAGAAACAGAATTTCATCAATCGAGAGATATTGACTTTATGGGAAAAAACTAAACGAAAAAACGATTCGATAACATTTATATTTGCGCATTCCCAGAAATATGAAACAAATCTCGATGTCGCGAAATATGATGCATGTATTTGTGAAACAACATTTGCGAAGCAGTATTTCGTACGAGGAGGATTAATATCGAACGAGAAAAATATATATATATAAAACCATATCCGTAGCAGGAAGCCTTCTCGCGTGTTTATTTAGTCGATGTTTGCTGGACCAAATGTTTTTTTTTCACTACATTTTTTCAACTTTTCGCTCTTCGCACTTTGCTGTCGTTTATCCCCCGGCACAGGGGGATGAACGAGATATTTTTTACGTGATCAACTGTGCAGCTGCTTTCGATTGCGACTACGGAAAATTGATTGAAAGCAAAAAGAAAAACAAGAAATGGTACGAAAATAAGAAAAAAACGTACGACGAACGGTCAGAGAGAGAGAGAGAGAGAGAGAGAGAGAGAGAGAGAGAGAGAGAGAGAGAGAGAGAGAGAGAGAGAGAGCGAGAGAGAGAGAGGATGGCAATCAGACCGGGATGATTTTTATCCTGTGGTTTTTTTCAATCCTCCTCCGCAACAGGATGTCATTGTTACCTCGCACGACGCGAGAGAGCCGAGTAAAAAGGCGTCTCTCATGGCCCAACGATGTCTCCGCGCGGCTGGATTCAATTAGCCTTGTGGAAAAAACAAGAATAACGCGAAAATATGATGCCAAAACCCTTTCCCCAGTCCGGCAACCCACAACTTCTTTTTTACCCTTGTTCTATTAGCCTCTGTGGTTTGCCTCATCCGCGTCTCATCCTCCCTCGACGAACTGACGTCCAGGCTATTTTTTTTTCTTTCTTTTCGCATCCCTCTGACGCGGATTATAAGTTGGTCCTACCAGTTTCCGTGTTGCAATATTTTCTAACCCGTGACGTGTCGTTTTGTTTTCACGCGAAAAGGATTAGAGGGTCGCGTGAAATAAACGAAATTTCATCATTTAAAAAGAATTTCGACATCGATGAAAGAAAAAAATGCAATACGGGATTAAGCTTAACGTTTATGAATATTTTTTTATTCTTTTTTTATTTATTTATCAAAATATAGATTTTATAAATCTATAATAAAAATACTGCCAAGATATTATTATTGTAATGAAAATATTTCATCAGTTTAAAAGAATTTTGACATTGACGAAAGAAAAAAAATTAAATACGGGATTAAGCTTAACGTTTATGAACATTTTTTATTCTTATTTTTTTTTATTTATTAAAATATAGATTATATATATAATAAAAATATTTCATCAGTTTAGGGGAGGAAATAGGGTTAGGACAGCGTTTTCTCAATGATTTTCATGATTTTTTTTATAGTATAAAAAATGAATATAATTTATTGAAACTTCGAGAATATTTTATACATATATTTAAGTATATGCTATAAAATTTTTGAAGAATTTCCTGGAAAAACACCGAAGATATTAGCGACCCCATATTGCAGGTCACAAACAGACTCAGCATTTTGCGTACATTCTGGAAGCCGCAGTTTTCATCTGAAATCAAACGAGGTTGGAATTTACTTTTATTATATGTCTCTCTTCTATATGAACCTAAATGCTATGAAAAAAATAGAAAATAGAATTTTTTACAGGGGTCAAAACAAAAAAGCATGCTTTTTTGCCATTTTTTACAACTTTATTTGCAAAAAAAAAATTATTTTAAATAATGATAATATTCCGATTTTAGGTTCATATGGAGCGCAATACTATGAAGAAAGTAACTGCCAATTTTCAAAACGATTGGTTGAAAATTTTTTAAACTAGCGTGTACGCAAGTTAAAAAAAAGTCGTTTTCAGAAAAACGCGTTTGAAACACATGGCGCGCTCGGTGCCTGAAGGAGAGCTACTCACTTTAATGGCTTATAACAATAGAACGAGTCGGAATTTTCATTTAAAATTTAGGGAATATATTTTTCAATAGTTTTACTAACAATCTATGAAATTAAAAAAAAATCAATTTTTTGAACCGTCTAACCCTATTTCCACCCTTAAAATAATTTCAACAACGATGAAAGAAAAAAATTAAATATGGGATTAAGCTTAACATTGATGAATATTTTTTATTCTTATTTTATTTATTTATTAAAATATGGTTTATATATATTTAATGAAAATATTGCCAAGTTCTTTTTATTCGATTTATGCGAAATATCGGCAAAATCGATTTACGTGACACTTGTCACTTTAAGAATATTTTCATCGCCTCTACTGGGACCGGTCATCACATCGGCATACATACACATATCGTACAGCCTTTTTTCGAACCTGATTGGCGATGGGGTCGTGCCCGCGAACAGGGGAATAAAAAAAAGAAATAAAAAATAAACCCTCGACGTAACCGAGCATCCGTCGACGACAGCGAGGCTAACCAAAACTCGTTTTTCCATCCCCTCGTCGTCGTACGATTCTTCTCTTCAGGAAGTAAAAGTGCGCGCATTGTTCGCCCGTGTTTTCTTTTAACTCTCTTTCCCTTGGACATTTTTGCCCGTGTAAAATTTAACCCCTTCCCGAAAATTTTCGTCTCGTAATGCCGCGAGAGGGTTGATCAACATAGCGAACACTTTCCCGCGACCCCCCGTGAACCGATGGCGACGAAGAAGCACCTCGTATAATAATCGAAAGAAAAAGACCAGTCCAGTTCGCGATTTTTTTCTTTCATATTTATTACAAAACATACACACACACACGTATATATTTATTTGTACTCAGCTAACCAGTCGAAAAATAAATTGAAGAGTGGGGATAGCGCCTTCCCCCCTTTTAGGTAAGACCACCAGCAGCGAAACTTCGCGATCGTTGACTAGCTGAAATTTAAATCATCGACTTAGTCGACTCACGAACTTCAACTTGTGCAATACGATATAACAAAAATATAGTCTTGTCATATTAAATCTTTATCATCAGGGGATTTTTACGGAAAAGAAATATTTATCTAATAAAAAATCATAACGAAAAAACACACGCACAATAAAAATTCACGTAACAATTGATATACCGATATCAAAAGTTTCGTTATCAGTAATTTTGTCCAAACAACTACGTACATCGGATTAAAATTCCGGTGATAATTAATCGGGCAACCATTCGATGTAACTTGTGTATTTTTTTACCCAACTGCGGACTAATTTTCGCCGTCTATTTGAATGTTCCTCGTTCGCGGATATAATGAATGAAATAAATAATGTAAAAAAAAGCAAAAACAATCGTGAATGAGACTCCGAGACACTTAAAGCGCGACGATTAACGTTGAGCAGTTTTTTTGTTTCACAAATGCTAAACGCACGAGTATGTGCGTCGGTTACTGACCTCCTCGCAAACTACCCCTTTGCGTAATAGTGAATACAAATCCGTGAGGTGTGCGCAGCTGTCAGAATCGCCATTATCGAGTCCTTTAGATTTCCGGAAAGTTAACGATAATTGCTAATACCGAATTTTTAATTTCTGTACAGCATGCACATTTATATATAATAATAATATTAATAATAAGTATTAATAGTATTATTATATATAAATATGTAGGTAATTCGCGAATCCTCTTAGCGCTTTGGTTCAAACAGCCCTTCTCTTGAATTAATGTTTTCTGAAAAATTTCCCAATTATGATGAACCGATAGAACCTTTCTTCTTATCGATCTTTGTTACTTTAACCAATTTCATTCGTTATCGTAAATGCTCGACAACGATTCGAGCGTTCTTAACCCCGCGAAGCTTCTTTTTCATCTTCTTCCTCATCTCGTCCTCTTTCTGTGCGACTAAATCTTTTCTTCGTATACCTCGTTGTTGTGACATCACGAAGAAAGAGAGTGAGAGAATAAGAGTGAGTGTATCGGTGACTGAAGAAAAATCGTTGATTGATCTATCCGCGAAGAATAATCGTCGCGGGTCGAAAGAAAGTTTCGTGAGTCTTCGTCGCGGCCTGTCAGAGAAGTAGACCATCATCAGTGAGAGAGGATCAACGAAAGAAAAACCAGGAAGAGTGTTACATAGACGGGATATGTACGACATTTGAGCAACGAGCGTGAAAACACACTTGACGTTTACGTTGAACGTAACGGACTGTCCCTTTTTTTTCCTCTCATCCCCGTTGCTCTCAAGTTCATGTAACCGTCACTCATATAGCGAGACGTCTAGGTGTTTTATCGTCCTGTATGATTGATATGTTTGCGATCGTTTATGTATCCGTTCACTGGTACCAAAAGACGAGACGAATGTCGGGAGTAGAGACGCGAGATAAGACGAGCATTGTAAGTTTCGGCTGGTAACGAGTGACATGGACGGATACGATCATAACTGGTACCAGCATCAACATCATCATCATGATAATCAGGATCGTAATCATCATCATCACGGACACAATCACGTACGGTACAATGAAATGGGTCAGAACTATCAGGGTTTAGTGTACCAGCATCAACAGCATCATGATCCACAAATGCATCAGCATCAAGTACAATCCGTGCATCATCATCCGCAGTTTCATCAACATTACTATCAGCAGCATCATCAGCAGGACTATCTGTATCGATTCTCCCTGCAGGTAAATCCTTGTGGCAATATCCACCAGTTATTTCGTCCGAAAATGATATAGGCTCGAGAAGCTCTTCGCTCAAAGTCCTACGTTAAGGGTGAACACCACTGTGACCCCCTGTTTTTTTTTCACATTTTTCAAGAATTTTTTTTTGTAGGCAGAAAAAGAGATATTCGAAAAATCTGAAAAAAAAATACCGAGTGTTTTCGTTAATAATATGATATTTTGAAGAGAAGTACACAGGGATTTGGAAAAATATTGTTTTAAAAAAAATATGCACGCCTTTGAAATTAAAGTTAATTTCAAAGGCGTGCCTATTTTTTTTTAAACAATATTTTTCCAAATCCCCGTGTACTTCTCTTCAAAATGTCATATTATTAACGAAAACACTCGGTATTTTTTTTCAAATCGACGTTGAAGAGAGTTCTGCTGCGTGCCGCGGAAATGACAGCACCTGACGCGAGAGCTTCTCCAGCGCCACCATGCGGCGTGAAAAATATGAAAAAAATGTTTTTTGATACATTGATAAACAAGGAACAAAACCCAACAACATTTTTCGAATATCTCTTTTTTTTCCAGAAAAAAAAAATTCTTGAAAAATGTGAAAAAAAACAGGGGATCACAGTGGTGTTCACCCTCAATGCTTCTAATCAATTCTCTTTCCGTATATACTTTTTGTCGATACTTTTTTCGGTTGCACTTTTGATCAATACTTTTTATCTTCGCCCATAGAAGCTACTACGCGTTTATGGCAGACTCGTGCTTTATGGTTCATAGCAATAAGGCTGCTAGAAGAGGGTGGATGAACGCGAAAATGTATTGCTAACGTTTCTTATCGGATCACACGCCATACACGCGAGTGTTCCCTTTCTCTCGCTACCTCTCGCGCTCTCAATATCCCCGGTGCAGTTTGATGTCCAATGCACCCATCGAGCTCTCCGAGAATTAATCAAACTCGACAGTACGTACGTGTTTCCCGGTGATTTTATGGCCTCTCGGATTTCGCGCACACATTCGTTCGCGTTTCGACTACGTGGTATATACAGTTTTATAG